>CM039502.1:4460811-5060811 GCA_022432975.1 Begonia masoniana
AGATTAATCATCAGTGCCAACGTATGATGGAGTACTTCAAAACTGTAAGTGTTTATTTAACCTAGCTATTAGATACTTAGAGGTAATTACCGTGTACAGGAATGTTCGACAATGGGCCAGGACGCCAAGAAGACCTAGAAATAACGAGGGAAATGCCAACTTTGAGGAGTGAGGAGAAATCTAGTGTTATTAGCAAATGAAAGATTTGGATACGTCAGCAAAAAAACTTTAGTACGGTCAGCAGTCGATCAGTATGATGTTGTTGAACCGAAAGTACAAGGAAGGCAACGAGGGTTCTAGCAATGAACAGTCAGGAGAGACCGTTCGGACGGGCTTCAGCCGCCCACTTTGAGGGAAAATCATCAAAACCCGATTGGTGATTGTTGTGGAAGAGGGGTTGAGGAGGGCGAAAGGCATGTTCCGGTTGTGCCACTGTTGGAGAAGGAGACAAAGTCACGTTGGCCACGTTCCATTTTACTGGTGATGCTTCAACTTTGGTGGGAGACAATCGAGACCACCACTGATGTTTTGGCCATGTCTTGGGCGCAGTTTCAAGGACTCTTCTATGAGAAATATTTTAACAGCACCGTCCCAGGCTGAAAAAGAAGTAGAGTTTGACTGAAAGCCGACAGTGTCTGGGCGAATACGTTCGACATTCGAGTCTCTGTCCAGGTTCTCGCTCCTGTTTTTTCTCCCTGACACCCTGTTCACCAAAATGAAGAAGGTTTTTTTTTTTTTTTTTTTTTTTTAAGCACCGCTGAAACTTACTTCCAAAAATTACTCGGCGTGGAAAGCCCAGTTTAACTCACTCTTCATCGTGTACAACCTTCTTGGCTATGTTGATGGCACTCTTCTCTGTCCGCCAAAAACCTTGTCCACCACAGATCCAGTCGAAGCCACCATTTTTCTCCTCTCTAATCCTGCCCATGATCTCTGGGTTCGATAGGACCAACTTCTCCTCAATGCCATCATTGGATCTCTGACGGCCACTCTTGTTCCACTCATCTCTTCGTCCTCAACCTCCAGAGATGCTTGGACCTCTCTTGCCAAAACATTTGCTTCTCCCTCACGTCGCCGTATCATGCAAATTCGTGATAATCTCGCCCAACCAAAAAAATGCAACAAAACGATTCAAGAATTCATGCTCGACATCATATCCAACATCGACGCCCTCGCACTGATGAATGCCCCAACTGATTTTGATGAATTGTCAATTCGCATTCTCAATGGCCTTGATGAGCGCTACTCCGACCTCTCAGATGCTCTACAGGCACATGAAACTGCTCTCGCATTTGATGAGCTTTTCGAACACCTGCTTAGCTACGAAGCCAAACTATAAAATCTTGGCTCAACAAATGACTTGACGCCAGCCACTGCTATGACAGCACCAGTCACCTCATTAAATCATCATTCTACTCGAGGTGGTAGTGGCTACAATCGACCCTTCGGTTGAGGACAACGTCCCTCAGCTCCTCCTCACCTGTCCTCACCATCATGGTCTCCTCGACCCTTGGGTTGTCAGGTCGAGGATATATGAGGAAATGTCAATTGTGTCGACAACAAGGACACTCTGCTTCTCAGTGTTCTTTCTACTCTAATCCCTAATGGTTTCCTCGAGGCTTCACTCCTCAACCATGGTCCCCTTGTGGACCACCTCGAGCTACCATTGCTCAGCATTCATCATCTCGTTCACCTACCTCGAGCCCACACTATGCCTCGAACTACCATGCGTCGCCCTCTTGTGAGGAATGGGTCCTGGACTCCGGTGCCTCGCATCACATTACTACCAATCTTGTAAACTTATCATCTCACTCACCCTGCATCGACTCTGACTCGGTGGTTATCAGTGATGGCTCTGGTTTGTCTATCTCTCACATTGGCTCTATGACACTGCCTACTCGATCTTCTCCCATTTTACTCACTAATGTTCTTTATGTACTGCATATGTCGACAAATTTAATCTCTGTTTCTGCCCTTTGCGCCTCTAATTGTGTTGAGGTTGTGTTCTTTGCTGCTTATTTTCAGGTGCAAGACAGTCGCATGGGCACTATCCTTATTCTGGGAGCGTGTAGGGACAGAATCTATTACTGGCCAACCAATGTTCGACCCTCATCGCCGGTCAAAGCATTGTCAATCACCATGTCTCCTAAAGATTCCTTGTTGACCTGGCATTGTCGCCTCAGTCATCTCAATCTCCATGTTTTCCGTCACATGTGCTCTTTACTTAAATTGTCTTTCTCTCGAAATGAACTTTCAAATTTCTGTTGTAATTCTTGTCTTATCAACAAAAGCACCAAGTTACCTTTCAATGTCTCTTCAATCTCTTACACTACCCTTTTAGAAGTTGTTTTTTCTGACCTCTGGTCTTCTGCAATTACTTCCACATATGGTTTCCAACACTATGTCATTTTTGTTGACCATTTTACAAAATATATATGGTTCTATCCATTACAACGAAAATCTGAAGTTCACTCCATATTTTTCAAATTCAAAGCCCTAGTCGAGAAACATTTTTCCACACTCATCAAAAGTCTCTACACTGAAAATGATTTTAATGAATGTAAATTCATGCATCGCATTTTTTTTACTAACTCAATGTTTTTAAAGTAAAATGATAAAATTAATTTTTTTTATGCATTTGAATAAAGCATATGATTCCCTCATACTTTAGTTACTCATCCCAAAAGAGTATTTTTTCCTAGACAAAGATCATGGAGGCTTGGAGTAGTTGTTCGCTCAAGAGTGTTCTTTTTTGTTTCCTTTATGTTATGTTTTGAGAGATTTGTTTCTTCGCTTAGTGAGAGTTCGTCTGTTTATTCTTCTCCCTATTTCGGTCTATATGTTATATTAGATGTTTTATACTTTATTTCTTGCATATCATTTCTTTTAATCATTTGTTACACTATTTTATTATTTCTGTTGGAATTTTATCTCATGTGGATTATAACTTTATATTTGGTTAAGCTTTTTGCTGCAATTGAGCATTGGGCTCTACGATCAGATATATTTTGAGAATCGGTTTGTTCGACCTCTCGTTTCTGTGAAAGTTCATCTCCGGGTCGTGGCAGATAGTACAAAATAATATATAAACAAGGTCTATGTGTCTATCCCTGTATTGCTAGTTCTTTAGGCTTAGTTTAAATATTTTTATAAAGCATAGAATGATTTTTCTTCATTCTTATTTGAAGAAGCAGAGAAACCATGATAGAAGAAACGTCATTGAGTGCTGCTGTAGATCTAACTCATTCTTCACCCAGAATTGTAAACAAATCAAGCTAAACAGATGTAAATAGAGTCAATTATTCTGAAATTCCGCGGTTTCAAACATTTTTATGTAAACTCCATATTCATCGGAAGTAGCACATGATGAAGCTCTTGTTTTTTTTCAATGATGGGGGAGAGAGAGAGATTGTGGGCCGTTAAGGAAACGAAGCTTTAGGTCTCCGTTTTGGCCCAGTTTGCAACCTTTGTTTGGGACTAATAAATGCATGTAGACATGTATATGTATGTATGTATAGATGCATCTACATATGTTTATGAACGTGGTGAGGCATTAAACCAAATAAGACAGGTATTATGAAAAATACCTAATATTCTATCAATCATAAGAGTTTGCCCACAAGTATGGTTTAACTTTCATCTTTTTAGCAAGTTGATTTTATATGTAGAATGTTCAAGCAACACTCTTAGTGTTGGAAAAATTACTTTTCAAGGAAAAGAGGAAACACAGGCGAGGTTATAAATTGCTGTAAAGGGAGATAGACCATGGAAGCTGCCAAATCTGGATCTTTTCTCAAGTGTGGAAATTCATTTTCTAACACTCATAAAAGCCATGAAAAGGACAACATTAAAGTCAAATCAACGCCGTCATTTCTGAATGGAATAGAACCATACAATATTTCATTAGAACGTTGGGAACAAAGAAAATAAAAACCCAAGCACGCCAAGACAAATATTCCATTTTCGAATTTACTTGTTCAAAATTATTAGAAGCTTTTTCTTTGGTCGGCCAAAGAGAGAGAGAGACAGATGGGGAGAGAGAGAGGTTTAGTAGACATCAGTGTGGATGCTGCAAGTCAAGGAGGAGAGAGAGAGAGGCATTAATATGCATGTGCGGAAGCTCCAAGTCTAAGGACAAAGAGAGAGACATCAGCCCGTCTATGTATGTGGATAGGGGGGATAGGGTGCACGGTTTATACTGAACCAAACATATTTAGACACGACGATGTTCAACTTTTCGGGCAAATATAAGAAAACGAAAGGTATGTACGTGTAAAAACAAACATTTCATTTCTAAAGAACAATGTATTTTGACGTGTAAATGACGTATATCTTATGCAATATCTTTTCGAGGTTTTTCCAAATCATCTTACAACTTTCCAAGTCCTCCAAAATATCATCTTTCTTGAGGGTACCATTTTATCACCACTCATTACTTCTACTTGTACATTTATTGTGGAGCCTTAGTATCGCTATGTTTGGGGCTGTTGCTGTCAATTCAACATCTCATGTTGTCAACTAGCAACAAAAACACGTTATGCAGTTAGCATACAAAGCCGAGATATCACAAAAGTAACAAATAAATAGAGAACACCAAATTTAAATTGAAAACTATTTGATGTAAAGAGAAAAAATCATTGGGTGACTTCAATCAAATCTTAAGTTGACTTGAATGGTTGTGATCGGTTAACTTTTGACCACGTAAGATTTATTGATCAATTGGTTAAATAGATAGATTGGAAAGTTACTGCACGGTGAAAATTTAGAAATTTATATTGGGTAAATTGAAATAAAATTCCATGTTGAATTTAAAGAACGTTTGACAAAGTTTTTTTTAGGGTAAATTGGTTTCTCTCCTCTGTTTTTGAATTTGAAATTTAAGATTTATTGTCGTTTCACATTTGAGTTTGAAAACTTGAATCTTTTGATTATTTACGTTATATTTTAGTAGATTTAGAGTTTATAGAAGTTGGTTGGTCGATTTGTGGTGAAAAATAATAAAAAGAGGCGAGTTTCGCAATCTTACTTCTCTGGAAGTTGTCACACCGACCGATACTTACTGGGCAAGGGTTGACCCCTGCTGAAAACAAAGGAGATTAGGTGTCGACCTCTTGGGATGTTAGTTGACACCTTGAAGGTTCAACCGGTTTGGAGTTATGTTATATCTCTTGAAAGTACGTATGTTTTACTCGTTTACCATTGACGCATGATCATATTGTTGTGATATATATACTGAAAAATAAATCTTCTTGACGCTTTGGACTGTTTTGGCGCAAATTATCGTGAGGCTATCTTCACACATGTTGTGCTATGAGAACATATTTTGTTTTCAAATTACGATAATAGATAATAGAGCAGTGATGACGTGATTCTTGAGTTTCGAATCTATCCATTTATATTTGTAATAAATTAAATATTTATAAATTATCTCTTTAAATACATGTCAAACAATGATTGTTACAATTAATGTGTTAAATTAATTATTTATAATTTATCACATTAATTGCACAAATAATTATTTTACACATCAACAAATTTCTTAAAATAGTATTATAAAATAATAAACTTAACATTAATTTTTATTTAAAAAAATATTTAGTCAGTGTTTTGACTAGCAATCTTTCTATGTTAACAATAGTCCAACTACATACTAACAACAATGTAAATGAAATAAGCCAAGACTCATTGATAGCCTACCTCTAATTATTGATGCCACATATCGAGTGATCGGTGAAGCAATTAATTTGGGAAGATGACATCATTTCACATGATCCATGCCATCATTTTGAATTTATGCATGACCTTTATTTTTATTTCACCATAAAATGGTGACACGTATCATATTATTTGGTCAAACTCAAATGTAATAATCCTCATGCAAATTAAGATATTATTTATTTTCGCTGGTCTTTGGTAGATTTGGACAGATGGCAGTCCCACAGTATGAGATAGCTTCACTCATGGACCGTCCGCCGGAATCTGTGACGCCAAAATCCAACTAAAGTCACGGTCTACGGATTTATGTTAATAATTCTTTTGTTTAGTGTGAAAACAAACAACTACAAGGATGAGCAGCGAGAAAACGAGAGGAACTCCCACGGAAAAGTTACACCTGGTCCTGCCACCACCAAAGTTAATTTGTTAGGATTAGCAAATTATATTCAATGCTAGAGCATACGCAGAGAAATATGTGGCTGCATAGATTTAAATTAAAAATTTTTTTTTATCATTTTCAAAACTTGTTTCATGAACCATCAGTGGGGCAGATATCCAAAATATTGTTACATATTATATCGTAGCTACATAGACAATAGTGTTACTATTTTTTTCATGGAAAAAGGTCTCATTAAACGAAGGTCAACTCATAAATTTTTACACTGTTGTGTGAAGGCGTGTAAGAAGCAACTGTCAGTACGCCAATCATGACAAACAAATACCTTGACAAAGTTTGAAATTTTCACCTATAGACTTGACATCCTAAGTTGCCCCAATATGTGTGCAAACATTTATCACTCGATGAAGATGCACGTCAAATAAATGACCCAAATCACACGCCTAACAAAGTCGGAAACTATGTCTTGAATATCAACTGAAATACCATACATGTAAAAAGTAAACGTGTAAAGCCAACTTACTTATCGTATAAAAAGAGATGTTTTGAAAGACATGTTAGAATTTTTATTTGATCGATCACAATATGAGGATTTTGTAAATCATGATGAATGTGTAAACATAGTAAAAGCAACCTCTATCTTGATAGCAGGTAGGAATGGTATGCTCAAGAATAGGTTCACACTCGGCAAACTCCTCTAAACCTATAATAATACTGGTGTGAGAATCAGTTCTAAAACACCAGGGATAGTGGCTATATCTTATATAAGGAATAGGGAGCCAAACTCGCAAAAAGACGACAAATGGCCACAAATTTCGCCGAGGCACATAGTGTCAAGTCATAGAAGATAAAAAAACATTAAAAACTCTTGTTTGGACGACCTAAAATATCATAACCTGGAGGATGACTCAGAGAAATCCCGGTCCTTTTATGTAACATGGAGTAGCCCAAGTGGTACTAGCACTTGTAGTCCATGGATGATGACTTGGAGGTCCTGGGTTCGAATGTTAGGGAAGGCAAAAATTTCCCACTAGGGGGGAAAAGATCATGACGTACGGTTCGCATATCCTTCTGCTGGTGAGGGCTGGGCTGGCAGGAAGGTTCGTGGATCCTCCCCGTGGTCGGGGCTAGGCTGATACCGCACGATCTGGTTCGCTGATCCTCCCACTGGTGGGGGCTGGGCCGGGTCGTTACAATAAATGTATAAAACTAGCGTACATATAGAATAAAATTGACTTGTCATTAAACAAGACATGTAAGATTTTATATATGATAGTTCACAAAATAAAGATTTTGAAAACCATGATACAATGCAGTACAATAAGAAAACTGTTAGAATTAGGTGTGATCCGAATTCTAGTTAGGCCGGGTCGGGCCCGTATATCAATATTAGGGTTTTATGTTTTCTCTATATATTGATGCTTGAGTCGTAAAACTCATTGTACCTTTGATTTTAGTGATTTCTCCTCTCCCCGTGGTTTTTTTCCCGTTTTGGGTTTTCCACGTAAATCTTGGTGTCCACTATTTCGTTTTTCAATTTCCGTTTCGATCTCGGTTTTTCAACAATTGGTATCAAAGCCAGGTTGAAAGTTTTTCGGAAATCAAGTTTTTTGATTTTTCAAAAGTATCAAACGTTTTTCGGATTTACAATTTCGAAATTGAAATTGGAAGAAAATAGGGAAAAGAAAAGAAATTTAATTTCTTTTCTGTTTTGTTTTTTCTTTGCGTAAAAGAAACAGAGAAAGGGATTGGTTTCTGTTCTTCTTTGACAGAGCCCGAGCCCGCAAAGTCCGACGCCAACGCTGACGCGCACAGAACCAGAATCGCCTCTCCGGTCTCGCCGCCGTCTCGCGCACAGAACGCGCCGCCGCCCGCGAACTCCGTCGTCGCGCGCACAGAATCCACCGCCGCGCTACGTTCGCTCCGTTCTGCTCGCCGCGAACGCCGCGCCTCCGCACCTCCGTCGCCGAGCCCTAGCCGCCGTCTTCTGTCAGCAAATCATCACCGTTCAGCAACCTCCGATCAGCAAGCAAGCATGTACTGATTTGCTGGCAATTTTCACGGTTGCATTTTTTGGTATTTTCAGAGGTTGAAAAATTTTGCATATTTGTTTATAGGGTGCTGCGAATTTTCTGATTAATTTTGGATTATATTCTGAAATTTTTGTCGGCAAAATATTGGTTTCTGAAACTTCTGGGTTGAGATATTATTTACTGGAATTTTTCGGAGTAATTATCTGGTGGAGAAATTATTGGAAAAATATTCTGAATTTTGAAGGATGACATCACTGAAATACGACATTCCACTGCTGGATCGAAATACCAGATTTTCATTATGGCAAGTTAAGATGCGGGCAATTCTGGCACAAATGGATTTAGACGATGCATTGTTGGGCATTACAATGATGCCGTCATCATGGACTGATGAGGAGAAACAGCGTAAGGATAGAAAAGCTCTATCTCAGATTTATCTGCATCTGTCAAATCAGATTCTTCAAGATTGTTTGAAGGAAAAATCTGCTGCGGCACTTTGGTTAAGGTTGGAGCAATTGTGTATGATTAAATCCCTGACTAGCAAACTACACCTGAAACAGCGTCTATATTCTCATCGTATGGCAGACGGTACGTCTCTAGATGATCACTTAACTGTTTTTAAGGAAATTGTCTCTGATTTGGAATCCATGGAAGTTAAGTACGACGAAGAGGATTTAAGTTTGATTTTGCTGTGTTCGCTGCCTACTTCGTATGCTACTTTTAGAGATACTATTTTATACAGTCGTGATTCTTTAACTTTGGATGAGGTTTATGATGCTTTATTCTCTAAGGAGAAAATGTATAAGCTTGTTGGTGGCTCAGAGGCCAAGGGTGATGGCCTTGTTGTGCGGGGAAGACCGCATGAGAGGAATACTAGTGGGGGTAATCAAAGCAGGTCGAAATCCAAGAATAACAAGGATAAATATTGTAAGTACTGCAAGAAGAAAGGTCATATTATTGCTGATTGTTATAAACTGCAGAATAAAAACAAGAAAGCTGGTGATAATCAGAATGGAAAACAACCAGAGAAGTCTGGCGAAGCTGATGTTGCTGAAAATCACATTGATGGTGAACTCCTCGTTGCATATGATATTGATCCGAAACAGAGCGATGAGTGGATTCTTGATTCTGGCTGCACGTTTCATATGTGTCCTAATCGGGACTTGTTTTCAACATATGAAACGATTTCTAGAGGTGCTGTGTTGATGGGAAATAACGCATCTTGTAGAATTGCTGGCATTGGTACGGTCAAGATTAAGATGTTCGATGGAGCTATTCGGACACTTGGCAATGTGAGGCACGTCCCTGACATGAAGAGAAATCTGATCTCTTTGAGTACTCTTGATTCTAAAGGGTACAAGTACACTGGTGAAGGTGGAGTTGTGAAGGTCAGCAAAGGTTCTTTTGTCGTGATGAAAGGGTTCAGAAAAACTGCCAGTTTATACGTTCTGCAGGGCTCTACAGTTACAGGTGATGTCGATGTCGCTAGTTCATCTATGTCTGATTCTGATATTTATAAGGCTGCAAAGTTTGTGAATTCACCTTCTAAGAGAAATGTTGAGAAGACTCGGAAGAAGTCAGGTTCTCGGGTGAAGTTCAGTTTGGGATCTGAGGGAACATCAGAGCCGGTGAGTCAGCCTATTTCAGATGTTCAGTCATCAATTTCAGTTTCACGTCAGAATGGTATTGTCAAAGGCAGAACAATACGGAAGGTTAATACTTCGGGACGATATGATGAAACTGTGGGTTATGCATTGAATGTGTTCGAGAGTAATGATTCATGTGTGGAGTCTTCAGCATGTTCAGATGCAGTTCGTTGCGACAATCCTGATAGTTCAGTGATACCATGGAGGAGGAGATACGATTTCTTCTCAAGTAAGTCTCTCAAGTTTAAGCGGGGCTTAAACTTGAACGGTATCGGATATTGAGTTGGCCCATCTGGGGCCTTTGTGGTAGAGGAGGTTTTTTTAATAGAGTTTTGCAGATTTATTTCCTTGCACCGGAATTTCGAAGGTGGAGATTGTCAGAGTGTAGTGTTCTGGATTCGTTTTTTTGAGTTGGGCCGAGTCGCCCGTTGGATCTCTTATATGGAATTCGTGAAGGAAGATTTGAAGATTTGTTTCCTTGCACCGGAATTTCGAAGGTGGAGATTGTTAGAGTTCAGTGTTCTGGATTCATTTTGAGTTGGGCCGAGTAGCCCGTTGGATCTCTTATATGGAATTCGTGTCAAGGTGGAGATTGTTAGAATTAGGTGTGACCCTAATTCTAGTTGGGCCGGGTTGGGCCCGTATATCAATATTAGGGTTTTATGTTTTCTCTATATATTGATGCTTGAGTCGCAAAACTCATTGTACCTTTGATTTTAGTGATTTCTCCTCTCCCCGTGGTTTTTTTCCCGTTTTGGGTTTTCCACGTAATTCTTGGTGTCCACTATTTCGTTTTTCAATTTCCGTTTCGATCTCGGTTTTTCAACAAAAACTGTTACCTTGATAACAGCTGCCTAACTAACTAGCCATAATGCCTTATCAGGGGCACACACCGAAATTAAAAACATCGTTGGAACTTAAAGTAAAACCAACGTAAAAATTTCATATAAATTCTAGGGACAACAGATGGGTTTGACGTTGGAACTACAAATCCAATCTTAACGTGGACAATAAGTGGCCACAAACTTCTAGACCCCCATAGCAGAATACCTGATTGCTGCCGCAGTAGCACATCTTGATGTTGCAGTCACACACCACGGAAGCTTGGCATGTTACCACGGTTAGGACCTACATTCTCCGCAGTCGTGCAGCTCGAATAGCATATGACCAAAGAAGAAATACCTAATACGAATTTTGAAAAAAAAAAAAAAAAAAAAAACTATTCTTTGCACCAATGTTTTACCTCCAATAGTTCGAAAAGCCTTTACAAATTTAGATTGGCCAAAATAATGCTAAAATTATTTTTAGTTTTTAAGTTCAAAATCTGAATCTAACACTTACGAAAAAAAGAACAAGAAACACAACGAGAACGAGTCAGCGTATCTTTGAAGACCATTGCTAAAACACGAAGAAAATGACGAAAATCACTCTTTTAGCTCCTCTCCTCGAAAAATCTACCTTTATATATATAAAAATAATTTAATATTATTAATTTATTTAGTATATAAAATATTATAATATATATATATTAAATAAATTTTAAAGGCTGATTTATTGAAAACTATACGTGGAATAATTTCGACTTAACTCACATTATTTCAGAATTCAACCACACAATGGCCGAGAAAGCACAAGTGACCAAAACCTTATGAATTTTTGAAAACTTGATCATCATAGAACAATTTGACATTGTTGACGGATTTTACATAAAATAGGGAGCAGTAGATTAAAACAAGACTGATCAATTAGAGAATAGAGCAATTGATTAGAGCTATGCACCGTGGTTGATCGAAAACCAATGGGCGGTCGACCAAACAACAAGAAATTGGTCAATCAAATGTGCTGACCAACCGGGGTCACCCGGTCGAGCTCCCCAATAACAAGGTTTGGTCGACCGAAATCTCGAGTGGTCAACTGAACCCGCAAGTTGGTTGACCCATAGGAGGTGTGATTGACTTTGGAAAAGGTCAATATTCACACCCAAGATTCTAGTGCGACCACAAAAATGGAAGATCAAAGAAGTGCCAAAATGTCAAACACTGAAGTTTTCAATGTCGGATCTTGCATAAAAAAAAAACACTCAACTTTTCCATCAATTTTTACTATAAATCTTGCATAACACATAGATCGCCCAACACAACATAGAATTAACAATGAATTTAAGTTTCCATCCTCAAAGTAGGATTCTAACTGAAAACTGTGCAGCTAAACGGAAATCTAATCAAAACGAAGACAAAAAACAATGTACCCTTGAAGACTTTTGGTAAACTTGAAGATGAGAAAGTTAAGAGCTTAGTTTCAGCAACAAAATCTCCTACTTCTCTCGAACTCTACCTCTCTTTCTCTCTAACTCATCTCATCCGAATAAAAGGAGGATGTTATTAACATAGATATATTATTTAATTAATTATATATTTTAGATAAATTCTTAAGGTTGGATTTTGTCAAAAGTCTATATGTCATCGACAAGTTTATCTCATCACACTTTTCATTTATCTAGCACTATTTCATATTTTTAACTACACAGTAACTCTAATTTTTTATTGATTTTGACCACCTCATCAAAAAGTTCTTGTATACTATGGAAAGTAATTTCAGAGTTTAAAATCAACTACAAAATAGTTAGATCTCAATCACAAAAAATTTACTCCCAAAATTTTACTATTTAAAGATGACATATTTTACATTTTGGGTTACAAAAATTCGATATAAATCCTAAACACTGAATCTTACACTTTACGCTCAATATATTCCCTTCATGATTATATAACCCTAGGCACTGTTTATAATGATCCAAGTAGGGTGACGTACTTGTAAGTTTCTTTTTGAGAATCGCATTCTCATGATATAAGAAGAAAGAGGAAAGGGTGAAAACTCATTTGGACCTAAAACTATGGGACCGATCATCCTCCGTTATGAATTAATGTCGATAACGGGCGGTCGATCACCCCTCATTCTGTCAAGTGCTTACGTGGCACTTGACGTATTGGATAGGAGGTATGAGACCCCTCATCCAACGTACACCACATGTGATTAGAGAATGTGGGGTCCCCCCCCAACGACCTCCCGTTCCTGTCTTCCCATTTTAGAGGTATACGGGAACGGGGAGTCACTGCCCTGAAACGATCCATCGTTCAATGTCTCCCAATTTTAGAGGGTGTTCAGAAACGAGGTGTTACCGCCCCAAAATAGCCCCCAATTGTTGGACAGTTTTATTGGTAAAATTGAGAACGGGGGATTGCCGCCCCGAAACAGACCCTCGATCTCAATTATTTTGCTTGAGAACAAGGGGCCGTTCTCAGGAACGTGTGACCGATCTCCGACACTATATAAGGTAACGACCCTCCATTCTCACTCCCGGATGGCGAAAACCTTAAAACCTCTCCATCATTTTCTTGTTCGGACAAATTTTCTTTGTATTAGCGACGTCGATGGATTCTGATTCATGTAGATTGATTGATTTAGATAAGAGAACAACTTGTGATATCAATATAACTGATATTCGTACTTTACACCCATATATGATGATCTTCAGGCATTCGATCATCTAGAAGGTAACGAAGAAATAGAGGTGCAATCGACATCGAAAACTCTAGACGATAAGCTTCGAACACTAGTCGACTCAGAGGATGATGCGGTGGAAAACATACCGGTAAGGGAAGAAATTTCGATGGGACTTTATGTGGAAAAAAATATAGTTCTTTAAAGACAATTAAAGAAGAAATAGAAAAATATGCTTTGAATAATGGTTATAAGATCAAATTCATTAAAAATGAATCTCAGCGACTGACAGCCGTGTGTGAAGATGGATGTGATTGGCGACTGCATGGTTCAAAAATGTAAAATAAGCTTACTTTTCAAATAAAGAGTTTCAACGATTCTCACAACTGTTCAAGGAAAATTGAGAATCGATACATTACTGCAAAATAAGTGGCAAATCATTATTTGGATATGTCAAAAGTCAACCAACGTGAAAATTTTTTTCAATTATCGAGACAGAGAGGAAAGATTTGAATGTAAACATTACACCAAGTCTTGCTAGAAGAGCAAAAAGTAAAGCGCAAAAACTTAATGAAGAGAAGGGCGACAAACAATACAAGTTATTGTGGTCTTACGCAGAAGAAATACGTAGATCAAATCCGGGTAGCACATTTTGGGCCTACAAACTTACTTCGTGGGCTCTACCAATAATAAGTCATGTGTATTCGAAAGAATGTATATGTATATTGTAGAGACCCAGCTCACGGACACACCACCATCGACCGTTGGGTCCCACTCATGACCTTCTCCTCCTAGAAAGGGAGTTTTTGCCTCCCCAATGATTGCGCCTTTTTTGTGGAAACCCAACCCGCAGACACACCGTCATCGGTTTGGCCCGCGAACACACCGCCATCGACCGTTGGGTTCCACTCATGACCTTCTCCCCCCTAGAAATGGAGTTTTTGCCTCCCTAGTGATTTGAACCCTAGCATGGGCTCCAGGTCTTGACCATGAGTTCCCCATCACTGGTACCACTTGAGCTGTAACTCAAGTGGTACCAGTGATGAGTAACTCATGGTCAAGATCTTGAGGCAAGGGTTCAAATCATTGGGGAGGCAAAAACTCACCTTCTAGAAGGGAGAAGGTTATGAGTAGGACCCAACGGTCAATGGCGATGCGTCCGCGGATTGGGTCTCCACATGTATGACTGCTTGCAAGGTAAGTTTGCTGCAGTATGGTAGAACTATTATCTATTTTGATGGTTGACATCTAAAGGGCTCGTGTCCCAACCAATTACTGGCTGCCGTCAGTATTGATGGCAACGATGGAATATATATCGTTACTGTTGCCAATATGAAATCAAAGTGTATGAACTCATAAACGTGGTTTTTGAAATTATTGAAGGAAGACCTACAGATTGAATCGGGATACAAATTGACATTTGTTTTTTATCGACAAAAGGTATAATGCATTTCTAATTATTCTTTCAGATATTATGGCGTTGTGTTAGTTATATTATTTTATGTTGACTCTCTTGTTCTTTCAAATACCAGGGGTTGTTGCTTATTGTGCAACCGTAATTTTCGTCAGCTGACCACCGTTATTGCCTCCGGCATATGTACGCAAATTTCAAAAATCAATTTCGAAGTAGAGTATACAGAGATATAATGTGAAATGCGGCCAGGGCAACCACAACTTTTCATTTCGAGATACAAATGAGGAACATACATCAGATTAACCTGAATGCCCACGCATATATTCAAGGCACAAACTATATATATTGGGTTAGTCATGCATCTTCTTCGATTCCCAAGTGTAAATAGGGATTAAATAATTAATGTGAGTCATTCAATGTTGTTCTATTATCTGTCAGTAACAAACAGATTCTGACCATGTTCGAGATGATCCGAAAGTGTTTGACTACTACGATTGTCAAAAAATATGAGAAGTTGGTCTTGTCAACAAACGTATTGTGTTCCCAGATAAGAAAAAAACTTATAAAACTAGAACGTGCAGCTCGAAATTGGAGTGCTATGTTTGTGGGAGATGCATAATTTGAGGTCAGCAATGACAACGAACAATATATTGTCGACATGAATACGTGGGTGTAGAACTGTTACAGGTGGAAGTTTATTGGAATCTCATGTGTCAATTTCATTCATTGCATTCATTTCATGAGACTAGCACCGGAAAATTACGTTCATCAATACATCTGTAGAGGTGGAGTCCCCATGATCTCCCTTGAACACCCAAGTTTCATCGACTTCAACTAGGCTCATCCGAATCAAATGAAACCTATCAAATACATCGCCGGATCTCTGTACTCTCAGCTGCTCTCCAATCGGTAGTTGAACCTAAGCTTGCTCGACGATCTTCTGTATCAATGAACCGTACGACAGATTCTTGTTTCATGTCCAACCGATCTCATGCATGTGACCTAAAATCAAGAAGCTAGGGTCGAACATTTTCCCATTGTACAGCTTCTCTATAATATAGAGATCCATGCAGCTCACAATATCTCTATGTTCATCCCGAGATAGAATTGTGTGGGTTATCAGATTGTGAATAACCTCAGATCTGACGTTCAAATCCTTGGATTTTGACTTCACAAACTCTCTGATATTAGCATTTTGATGAATTTTCCTAAGAAACCTTGTGATGACGGTGGCCAGTTTGTTGGAACCCCTTGAAATGGTCCTCCTTGTAACATCGATGGGCGATTTAGCAGAGGTCATTTAGTAGGGCCACCTTGTGATGGACTCTTTATGACAGAGCAACTTTTCGTTTAATCGTCAATTTGGGTGTCATTTAAGGAGAATTTGACGATTTAGGTTGAATTGGGGATTTGATGATTTAGGGCTCATATTTGTGAGATTTTTGATGATATTGGAAGGTAATGATTAGGGATGGGGAAATGAACACGGTAAGGGTGTGAAATGGTCAAATTTTGTGTTGGAATCACTGTTGGGGCCGAAAAGAAATCAAATTTTTCAGCAATGGAGGGTGGAAGGGGGGCCAATTTTTTATATATTGTTGGAGATCGGCCCCTCGTTCTGGGGCAATGAACTCCCGTTCTCAACCCTAATTTTAAAAACGGGGGATCACCGCCCCTTATCTGCCTCCCGTTCTCTAGCCCTAATTTTGAGAATCAGACAGGGGGGGGGGGGGGGGGGGGGGGTGGTTTCAGGGTGGTAACCCTTTGTTCTCCCCTCAAAATATTAAGGGGTGCAAACGCGGGTCACTGCTCTTAAACTACTCCCCGTTCTCAAGAACAATGTTTAAGAACGGGGAGTCGTTTAAGAATATTTTGGTGGGAGAATGAGGGGTCACCTCTATTTCTTAAACATTGTTATTGAGAACGGATGGTCGTTTTGGGGCGGTGATCTCTCGTTCCCGAATACCTTTAAAATGGGAAGGCAAGAACGGGGGCCGTTGGGGGGCGGAGAACTCTTGTTCTCCAATTACATGCGGTGCACGTTGGACGGGAGGTCCCTACCCCCCACATCGACCCCTCGACACAATACGTCCAATGGCACGTAAGTACTGGACAGAACATGGGGTGATCGGCCCTCTGTTCTCGACGTTAATTCAGAACGGGGGGTGATCGACCACTCGCCAGGGTTTGATTTATTATATTTTTAATTGTTTATGATTTTAATTATTAAAATTTTTAATCTAACAAGTGATTCAAATTAAACTCATTGTTTGAAGTTGAAATTGTTTTTAACGTAAAGCAAACCAAGAAGGTCTGACTAATTGTTGAAACAATAATGGAAGCTTTTTCACCGGTAAAGCACGAGAGCTTCATTGTTAGGATAATAATAAATAAAATTCAAATGATATGCTACTACAACCGTAAGTCAAATAGTTTGATTTATAATTTTATGTATCCAATAAAATTTCGAACACTTAAAATTTAGTAATTTATTCACAATTTTCAAACAAATGCATTTTCTGTGGAAAAATTTTGGAGAAAATTAGAGATAAACAGACAGAAAGAAACTTTGGGATCTTCGATTTCATATTTCCGACATTACACGAATTCATTAACCCCAAAAACATCAGGAATCTCAAACTTCAACACGTCGCTGCAGTAGCTCTCTCTCTCATCTTCAGTGCTGCTGGTGAAGTAGGGAGAATTTGAATTCAATGATCTGTCAGCCGTAGGATCAATTACGGGCAGCTCAGAAAACTCGGAATTATGGTAAAAAACTTCATCGCTTGGAACTGGATAATAATTTGAGCATAAATTTGATGAAACTCTATAGTTCCCCCACTCATTTGCTTGTGATTGATGACTGACAAAATCACTGACATCTGCAAATGGGACGCTCAATCCCGTGCTTTCTGAAATAACATGTTCAGTTGGGTGTTGATGAATTTGGCTCAGATCGAAAACATTATTTTCTTGATCGTTTTGGACAAGAAAGTCTGTGTTCTTACAGTTTTCTGCAGAAACAAGGGATGTCGCGAATCTGAGGAGGTCCTGGTTAAGAAAGGGCGGTGAAGAACTGTTCAAATGAGTAAGGTTGTTTAGTTGAGCGTAATTATATAGAGAAGATCGGAAAATAGGGGATAGATTAAGAAGATCGAGCCGAGGATTATGAGTTATTGGATCAATTCCCATTCTTAGAAGCTTCTTTCTGATGTGGGTGTTCCAATAGTTCTTTATCTCATTGTCTGTTCTTCCAGGCAGACGAGAAGCAATGGCCGACCACCTATTACCCATAAAAAAAAAAACAAAACATTTACACAAGAATTAACATTGGCGATTTAAGATCAAACATAATGTCATGGTTTTTGATTTGAACAAAAGGAAATTATGGAAGAACAAGAAGATTGTAATGTAATTAGGGTAGGCTTACTTGTTTCCTAATATGCTATGAAGATGAACAATGGTTTCTTCTTCCTCCGACGAAAATCTTCCTCGTTTGATATCTGGTCGGAGATAGTTTGTCCATCGGAGACGACAGCTTTTACCACACCTTTGAAGGCCTACGACCACAAATGTAAAGTTAGACCAAACTATCAAATTTGAAATTGTTCGTTCATTGGAGCTAAGACGAAAGATTAAGAGAAGAAGCTAAATAAGCACCTGCATTATTTGGAAGAGTTCTCCAGTTTCCATATCCATGTTTATTGATGTAATCAGTGAGCTTCTGATCTTCTTCTTGGGTCCATGGCCCTTTTTTCAGACCACTCTTTTCACAGCATGGCGTTCTTACCATGATTGTGAAATATTATTGAAGAGCTGAGGTGAGTTTCTGCCTTTGTTTTCTCTGCAACTTACTGGTTGGAAGACAAAGAGAAAAAGACGACGGAAGAAGCAGAGAGAGAGAGAGAGAGAGAGAGAGAGAGGAGAAATACGATTTCTGTGAGAAAAAAGTGGACTTGTATAAATAGGAAGAGGTGATAGAGATGAATATGGGTAAAACTCAAACTAAGTCTCATGGATTAGATTCAGCGGCCGCCCTTTCTATATCTCCATATCAACGTGTCCTCTCTCTCTCTCCCTCTGGCTATCATTTTCCTGAGGAAGTGTGCATCCGAAATCTCTGGATTCACATTAGCTGTCTTCCAACACGGTAAAGAGCCACGTACCCCCTTCCGACGTGACATTTTTCAAGACCTTATTATATAATTTTGGCTTACTGTGGATTGCTTTTACACTTCAATTTGACCAAAACTTGCTCTTATTTTCATTATACGGTTTACTTTGGGTGGTTTTGGGAGGTTACAGTAGTTAAATTTAAGAAAAAAGTACAAGTTATTCATTGAATTTAAGAAGCCAAGAACAAGTTAAATCTCGATGGTTACGAAATGTGTTAGACCTTCCACAACAAATGATTTCGAAAAAGTTAAATTAGGGTTAGGTTACTGAACACCTAACATACTGCTATATCTGATGAGTTAATTTATTTTTGTGATGATAAAATTTGATTTGCTCGTAATCATAAGTTTCGAAGATAAGTTCTTCAAAAAAATTGTCGTTTGTCTACAAGTACTAAGTTTGGAGAGAATGAATTACACTAACCCATAGTATAATCTTTTTTTTTTTTTTGAAATTTATTGAGTTTAATATCCCAAATAGTGTATATTAACACTTATTTAATTATCACTTATTGTCTTAATGGCCGGTAAAGACCAAAACATAGACTCAAGTATTAATTTAAGCAAATAATATATGCATCTCAGAAAGAAATTATAGAAGTTGAATTGGTTCTAAAAGGAGAAACATATTAAATTTACCTTAAAACACATTAATTAAGTAGTAGGATTAAGGTTAAAGCCCAAGTTGTCCCTTGCACAATCAGCAAACTGTCTCCTTTAGGTATTACTATAACAAACAAAAACAAATGATGTTCTTAATTACTTTATTTTTTACACATACCAATTGCCATTGCTTTGCTTGGTAGATTAATATGAAAAAAACTCCATTTTAATAGTATCTTCTTCCAAGTTTCAAACTTTACCAGTCAGCATATCTATATACATATTGATATAAATAATGTTGGTGGTCCCTGTCACATTATTTGACTAATTACCCAGCACGGTCGTATAGTCAAAAGAACAAAAAAATGGGTTTTTATTTTGGATATTGTTTTCTTTATTTTTTTAATATTCCTTGATTGATGTGTGTACTGGTTGATTAAATTTGATGAGTTGTCAAATTAACTGTTGTAGAATTGATTATCAACTCGAAAAAAAAAGGAATGTGTTCGTAAAATTCTTCATATTTAAGCTCACATTTGCGGGCGGAGAACTTTTGTTCTCGAACATTACACATGGCGGGTGGCACGTTGACGGGAGGGCCCTACCCCTCCCACTCGACCCCTCGACACAATACGTCCATGGCGACGTAAGTACTGGACAGAACATGGGGTGATCGGCCCTCTGTCTCGCCGTTTAATTCAGAACGGGGGTGTGATGACGCACGCTCGCGCAGGGTTTGATTTTATTATAGTTTATGGTTTATGATTTTAATTATTAAAAATTTTTAATCTAACAAAGTGATCAAATTAAACTCATTGTTTGAAGTTTAATGTTTTACGTAAAGCAAACCGAAGGTCGACTATTGTTTTAGGTACAATTAATGGAAACTTTTTCACCGGTACAGCACGATAGCTTCATTGGTTTCGGATAATAATAAATAAATTTCAAATGAATGCTACTACAACCGTAAGTCAACCTTAGTGTGATTTATAATTTTAGGTATCCAATAAAATTTCGAACACTAAATACCTTAGTAATTTATTCACAATTGCAAACAAATGCATTTTCTGTGGAAAAATTTTGGTAGAAAATTAGAGATAAACAGACATAAAGGACTTATGTATCTTCGATTTCATATTTCCGACATTACACAATCATTACCACAAAACATCAGGAATCTCAAACTTCACACGTCGCTGCAGTAGCTCTCTCTCTCATCGTCAGGCTGCGGGTAAGTATGGGAAATTTGAATTCAATGATCTGTCCCGTAGATCATTACGGGCCGGGGGCTCAGAAACCTCGGAATTATGGTAAAAAACTTCATCGCTTGGAACTGGATAATAATTTGAGCATAAATTTGATGAAACTCTATAGTTCCCCCCACTCATTTGCTTGTGATTGATGACTGACAAAATCACTGCATCTGCAAATGGGACGCTCAATTCCCGTGCTTTCTGAAATAACATGTTCAGTTGGGTGTTGATGAATTTGGCTCAGATCGAAACATTATTTTCTTGATCGTTTTGGACAAGAAAGTCTGTGTTCTTACAGTTTTTCTGCAGAAACAAGGGATGTCGCGAATCTGAGGAGGTCCTGGTTAAGAAAGGGCGGTGAAGAACTGTTCAAATGAGTAAGGTTGTTTAGTTGAGCGTAATTATATAGAGAAGATCGGAAAATAGGGGATAGATTAAGAAGATCGAGCCGAGGATTATGAGTATTGGATCAATTCCCATTCTTAGAAGCTTCTTTCTGATGTGGGTGTTCCAATAGTTCTTATCTCATTGTCTGTTCTTCCAGGCAGACGAGAAGCAATGGCCGACCACCTATTACCCATAAAAAAAAAACAAAACATTTACACAAGAATTAACATTGGCGATTTAAGATCAAACATAATGTCATGGTTTTTGATTTGAACAAAAGGAAATATGGAAGAACAAGAAGATTGTAATGTAATTAGGGTAGGCTTACTTGTTTCTAATATGCTATGAAGATGAACAATGGTTTCTTCTTCCTCCGACGAAAATCTTCCTCGTTTGATATCTGGTCGGAGATAGTTTGTCCATCGGAGACGACAGCTTTTACCACACCTTTGAAGGCCTACGACCACAAATGTAAAGTTAGACCAAACTATCAATTTGAATTGTTCGTTCATTGGAGCTAAGACGAAAGATTAAGAGAAGAAGCTAAATAAGCACCTGCATTATTTGGAAGAGTTCTCCAGTTTCCATATCCATGTTTATTGATGTAATCAGTGAGCTTCTGATCTTCTTCTTGGGTCCATGGCCCTTTTTTCAGACCACTCTTTTCACAGCATGGCGTTCTTACCATGATTGTGAAATATTATTGAAGAGCTGAGGTGAGTTTCTGCCTTT
Organism: Begonia masoniana; assembly: GCA_022432975.1. Classification (NCBI taxonomy): domain Eukaryota; kingdom Viridiplantae; phylum Streptophyta; class Magnoliopsida; order Cucurbitales; family Begoniaceae; genus Begonia; species Begonia masoniana. The sequence continues at coordinate 4,482,668 of CM039502.1, forward strand.
GTTTTCTCTGCAACTTACTGGTTGGAAGACAAAGAGAAAAAGACGACGGAAGAAGCAGAGAGAGAGAGAGAGAGAGAGAGAGAGAGAGGAGAAATACGATTTCTGTGAGAAAAAAGTGGACTTGTATAAATAGGAAGAGGTGATAGAGATGAATATGGGTAAAACTCAAACTAAGTCTCATGGATTAGATTCAGCTGCCGCCCTTTCTATATCTCCATATCAACGTGTCCTCTCTCTCTCTCCCTCTGGCTATCATTTTCCTGAGGAAGTGTGCATCCGAAATCTCTGGATTCACATTAGCTGTCTTCCAACACGGTAAAGAGCCACGTACCCCCTTCCGACGTGACATTTTTCAAGACCTTATTATATAATTTTGGCTTACTGTGATTGCTTTTACACTTCAATTTGACCAAAACTTGCTCTTATTTTCATTATACGGTTTACTTTGGTTTGTTTTGGTAGGTTACAGTATTTAAATTTAAGAAAAAAGTACAATTTATTCATTGAATTTAAGACCAAGAACAAGTTAAATCTCGAGGTTACGAAATTTGTTAGACCTTCCACAACAAATGATTTCGAAAAAGTTAAATTTAGGGTTAGTTTACTGAACACTAACATACGCTATATCTGATGAGTTTAATTTATTTTTGTGATGATAAAATTTGATTTGCTCGTAATCATAAGTTTCGAAGATAAGTTCTTCAAAAAAATTGTCGTTTGTCTACAAGTACTAAGTTTGGAGAGAATGAATTACACTAACCCATAGTATAATCTTTTTTTTTTTTTTTGAAATTTATTGAGTTTAATATCCCAAATAGTGTATATTAAACTTATTTAATTATCACTTATTGTCTTAATAGGCGGTCAAAGACCAAAACATAGACTCAAGGATTAATTTAAGCAAATAATATATGCATCTCAGAAGAAATTATAGAAGTTGAATTGGTTCTAAAAGGAGAAACATATTAAATTTACCTTAAAACACATTAATTAAGTATTAGGATTAAGGTTAAGCCCAAGTTGTCCCTTGCACAATCAGCAAACTGTCTCCTTTAAGGTATTACTAGAACAAACAAAAACAAATGATGTTCTTAATTACTTTATTTTTTACACATACCAATTGCCAATGCTTTGCTTGGTTAGATTAATATGAAAAAAAACTCCATTTTAAATAGTATCTTCTTCCAAGTTTCAAACTTTACCAAGTCAGCATATCTATATACATATTTATATAAATAATGTTGGTGGTCCCTGTCACATTAATTTGACTAATTACCCAGCACGGTCGTATAGTCAAAGAACAAAAAAATGGGTTTTTATTTTGATATTTTTCTTTATTTTTTTAATATTCTTGATTGATGTGTGTTACTGGTTGATTAAATTTGATGAGTTGTCAAATTAACTGTTGTAGAATTGATTATCAACTCGAAAAAAAAAGGAATGTGTTCGTAAAATTCTTCATATTTAAGCTCACATTTGTGCTGAACATTACAGTGAACATTTTAATGTGCAAGTACGTAAAGAGATTGGTGATGATGTTGGTCAAGAAATCATCTAGCAATCAGCTTCATTGACTTTTTGTAAAACTGATTGTGCAATCATGATCATTGGTCATTATTTTATTCAAGAATCACATCAACTGGAGAGAAGACGTAGCCAACCAATGGTTGTATCTTATTTTTTGAAATTTCTGAATTTAATAAATATTATATTTCCCGAACGAGGCCAGTTTTCAAAAGTCCAAACAGTTCTAATTTGAAAGTAAAGGTTTAATTAATAACTCGACTCTCTCTCTCTCTAAGATATTGAGTAAAAAACGCAAGTACAAAAGTCTTGCATCCTTGACTTCTGAGTTTTGATTCATCTCAACATTTAAAATCATAATTAAGAACTGCGGCAAATTTATTATTTAATTGAAGCAAGCACTTATCAGTAGTACAAGCCCATTTATATTTCTGTACATTGTAGATTACTTTATCAATAAATGCTCCTTATTTTCTTTTTGGAATAGATAGACCTTCAATTCGCATCAAATCCATGGACAGTTGGTGACGACCTTTTAATGGTATCCTATGTATCTTCATCTCAATCTTGTTTAGTAGTTTTTAATAACTAGTTATTAAAGGCCGGATTAATCGATCTATGTAACAAATTTTACGATCTTGATTTAGTCGGCTTATAATGATGATAAAGTAAGATTTGGAAGGCAGAAAAGCAAGAGTGGAATGTGTCAGGATCCGGAGCCGGGTCGTGACAGAATGAACCGTAGAACTTCTCTTCGGTGATTGCTTCAGTTAAAGAGAATCATTAGGGGTTAGGGTGAAAAAGACAAGGAGATGGATGCTTTGAAAGCATTAGGCCATTGGGCCAGTTAGAATGTTGAAATGTAAACTTATTTCCTTTGATATCTTGTGCTTAATGTCTCTTTTATTTACTGTGTTTTTGTATATCTTCGATATCTTTTTAGTTAAGTCAGTGTATTTCTGAAAAATCATATTGAGAGATATGTAGATACATGTATTAGCTCATGTACTTGTATGATTAATGTATGTGTAAGTTCATATATTCAAATAGTTTACGTATTTAGATAGTTCATGTATTGTTATACATGTACCAAATAGTCTTATAAATACTATGCAAATCTCATGATTTCCGTACGAGATAAAAGGCAAATGAGTTATAGAAAATTGTGAACTCCCTCTTTGTAATTCTTTCCATTGTAAAAATCATTTTTCTTTTATTTCCAACAAATTAATATAACAACTTAGTTTCTTGATACGGTAGAAATGCTAAATTTTACATTTCTATTTCATTTCTCTCAAGTCATAAAACAAATTATGAGGAATGGTGCTTTTGTTTGAAAGTTTTGCTTTGCTAACTAGATGTATGAAAACTTGTATAGAAAGCAAAAAAGAAAAGCACGTTATCTTAACAATGTAGCAAACAATCACATATGTGACAATAAAAGAAAGTTCAAGACAAATCGGTGACCAAGTTTGTACCTGTAAAAACTCGTATTTTATAATTAATTAAAACTTCATGTATTGAACTTTTTGATATTGACTGATGACGTGTTAAGAGTTGAATTTTTCGATCAGTTGGTTGAAAATTCGATAAATTGGGAAATTACCATGGGGTTGAATTCAGAGAAATTGATATCGGGTAATTTGAAATTTTAAAGGATGTGAATGTAGTGAATTTTTATTTAATAAAAATTGGTGTTATATTAAATAAAAAGAAATTTAAAATAAAAGAAATGAATAAAGAGGGATTATTTCATAAGGGTGAGAAACCATTAGCCACAGCGAGTGAAAGAGGGATAGAGAGAAGGGATTCTCCATCGTGCGAATCATCGTGTTTTAAGGCCAAAGAAGTATTCACGAGACTACGAGCAACAACTTTCTTAAATGAAATTTGAGGGTAAGTCGATAGAACTCCATATTTTTGTAGTTATAGTTCGGGATTTTGGTTAAAGTCGGATTCAATTTTGGAAATTCGAATTCGTTGTTTATTTTTGGGTTATATGAGTATATTTAAAGTCTAGATTAGTTGTTGGGTTGATTAGCGGTAAAAAATAGTGAAAACGACGAGTTTCTTGTGAAACTCATTGCCGAAACGACATTTTTGGGCGACCTCTGTCGTGGGCAGACTTTCGCAGCGGAGTCTCGCTTTGCAAAGCGGAGTCCTGCATTGGAAAATGGACTCCCACTTTGCAAAGCTGAGTCCCACCGGGTGACCTGCGGAGTCCCGCGGTTCACCCCTGCGGAGTTCCGCGTGTTGACCACAAACTCCCACAGGATAACCAACAAACTTTTGCAGGGTAATTAGAAGACTTCAACAGCTTGACATGGATGTTAGAATTTGGTGTGACCCGAATTTTAGTTGGGCTCGTATATCAATATTAGGATTTTACGTTTTCTCTATATATTGATACTTGAGTCGCAAAATTCATTGTACCGAATTTGATATTAGTGATTTTTTCTTCTGCCTGTGGTTTTTTCTCTTCTAGGATTTCCACGTAAAATTCGGTGTCAATTATTTTTTCGTTTTTCTTTTTCGGTTTCTCGATCGTTCGTTACAGGTGGATTAGGGCGTCTAATCCTAACAACTGGTATCAGAGCTTCAGGTTGAAGGTTTTCGAAAATCAGGGTTTGATTCTTCGAAGGGTATCAAACGATTTTAGGTTTGCAATTTTCTGTGCGTGAAATTTGCAAAGGGAAAAAGAAATTAGAAATAAATAAATAAAAAAGTGAAAAGAAAAGGTGAAAAAGAATTCACCTTTTTTGGATTGTCTTCTTCGACCACGAAGAAACAAAGGTCGCCGTCGATCACTCGCCGCCGTTCTGCAAACCGTCTGATTGCGAGAAGCGCAGCGCGACCCGAAGCTGAAGAACAGAGCCCTAGCCGCACCCCGTTCTGCTCGACCACGAAGAACAGAACAGAGAGAGAGCAGCCCAGACGAAGCAACAGAGGAGAGACCGCAGTTCTACCACCGTGCACTAGAACCGCGCCGTCGCCGACCGTGCAGACCACACCGACCTGCTCCGCTGCTACCGCCATCATCCACGAATAACTACTCCTCTGAAGAGCAAAGGGAAGCCGTTGCGAAGAACAGTGAGAACAGAAGAACAAAAGGCTTGGCCGGTGTTCGGTTGAGGGAAGCTTGTCGCCGACGAGGAAAAAGTCGCCCCGCCGTTTTTAATCGAACAGAACTTACCACCGTCGCTTGCACAGAAGCGTCGCTGTTTCTACAACAGAGAAGAAACAGGTGTGTGTGTGTGTGTGCCACTGCGAGCACACCGAGGGATCCCGTTGGAAGGCTGAGACACAAGCTAGAAAGAGATTTGATTTTTTCGGGGAAATATTTGGGTAAGGTTATTGTTTCAAATATTTTCGGGCTCAGATAATTTGTTCAGCAGATTTAATTCTGAAATCAATTTAGGCTAACTTGGATTGATTATTGGGGTTGAATAATTGATCTGAAAATATCTATTTTTGGGCATTGATTATTGATAATAATGGCAGTCGATGATAGCATAAGACACAGTGTTGAAAAATTCAATGGGACATATTTTGCGTTCTAGAGAGTGCAAATCGAGAATTACTTGTGCGGAAAAAAATTTTATCTTCCATTGAGTGCGAAAACAGAGAAGATGGAAGACGATGAATGGAATCTCCTTGACAGACAGGTTTTGGGAGCCGTCCGATTAACGCTAGCCAAAAGCGTTGCTCACAATGTGGCGAAGGAGAAGACCACCGCGAGTCTGATGAAGGCTCTATCTAATATGTACGAGAAACCCTCTGCGAATAATAATGTATTTCTTATGAACAAACTTTTTAATCTGAAGATGATTGATGGTACTTCTGTCGTAGCACATTTGAATGAATTCAATACGATTTTGAATCAATTACTATATGTGGAAATTGATTTTGGGGATAAGGTTCGTGCTCTAATTTTGTTGGTGTTTCTACCGAATAGCTGGGAGCCTATGAGGGCAGTAGTTAATAACTTAGTTGGAAGTGCTAAACTGGTATTCACCGATGTGAGAAATCGTATTCTTGCCGAGGAGGTTCGTAAGATTGATTCTGGTGAAACATCGAATGACTCAGCTTTGAATGTTGAAAGTAGGGGCAGATCCAAGTCCAAGAATGGGAGAAGTCAGTTCAAGTCCCGACGAACATTTGAGTGCTGGAATTGTGGCAAGCAGGGTTACATGAAGAAGGATTGCAGAGCACCGAAGAAGAACAGTAATGACATAGACAAGGAGGTAGCTACAGTCACCGATAAATTCTTTAGTCTGTACGATGAGGATGTCGTAAATTTCGCTTGTCAAGATACGAGTTGGGTGATCGATAGTGGCGCTTCAATACATGCCATTTCACGGATATATTTCTTTACGTCCTACACTTCAGGTGACTTTGGAAGTGTGAGGATGGGAAATGGTGGCGTTGCTAAAGCCATTGGTATGGGAGATGTGCGTTTAGAGACCAACATCGGCAACACTTTGGTTTTGAGAGGTGTGAAGCACATCCCCGACATTCGCAAGAATTTGGTCTTGACTATCAAGCTCGACGACGAAGGGTTTGACAACACCTTTCGTGATGGAAAATGGAAGCTTACTAGAGGTTCATTGATCGTGGTGAGAGGAGAAAAATACTCCTCATTATATGTGATGCACGCGAAGATCGCGGATTCCACAGTCAATGTGGTGGGTAATAAGGTTGCAAAGTTTGTGAATTCACCTTCTAAGAGAAAGGTTGAGAAGACTCGGAAGAAGTCAGGTTCTGAAGTGAAGTTCAGGTTGGGATATGAGGGAACATTAAAACCGGTGAGTCAGCCTATTACAGATGTTCAGTCACCAGTTTCAGTTTCACGTCAGAATGATATCATCAAAGGCAAAACCATGTGGAAGGTTAAAACTCTGGGACGATATGATGAAACTGTGGGTTATATATTGAATGTGTTCGAGGGTAACAATTCTTGTGTGGAGTCTTCAACATGTTCAAATACAATTCGTTGCGACGTTGCGACGTTGCAACAACTCTGATAGTTCAGTGATACCATGAAGGAGGAGATATGATTTCTTCTCAAATAAGTCTCTCAAGTTTAAGCGTGGCTTAAACTTGAACAGTATTGGATGTTGAGTTGACAAATATGGGACATTTGTGGTAGAGAGGCTTATTTTTAATGAAGTTTTGCAGATCTGTTTCCTTTTCGGAATTTCCTTGAAGGTGGAAATTATAAGAGTTCAATGTTCTGGATTCGCTTTGGGTTGGCTCGTGTAGCCCGTTTGATCTCTCATGTGGAATTCGTGTCAAGGTGAAGTTTGTTAGAATTTGTAGTAACCCAATTCTAGTTGGGTCGGGTTGGGCCTGTATATTAATATTAGGGTTTTATGTTTTCTCTATATATTGATGTTTGAGTCGCAAAACTCATTGTACCGAATTTAATATTAGTGATTCTCTCTTCTATCATTAGTTTTTTCCCTTCTAGAGTTTCAACGTAAAATTCAGTGTCCATTATTTTCTCATTTTCTTTTTTGGTTTCTCGATCGTTCATTAAAAGTGGATTAAGACGTCTAATTCTAATAATGAAATCTCACAATTTGACCAGGACTCACACACAATGCATTTTAAAGGGAAATGTCACTATTTCTTTGTCGATTTTCTTTTTGTTTGAGTTCCTAACTCGGTATAGAACCCACCCATATTTTCTTAATATTCTAAAGATGTATTTATGATACTATTTTTTTGTAGGCTCGGACGAGTTTGCTTTGACACCCTTATTGAGAAATATCTCAAACACTGCTCTTATATATGGGTGTTCTAAACTAAGAAGAGTGGAATCTCCAAATTGTTCGAGAGCTACTAGAAAGAGACTAGAGGTTGCCGTTCTTGTAAGGAGGATGAGTAGTAATCATCAATATAAAGATTTTATACTTTTTGCATTGCATTGTTTTTAAAAAGGAAATTACCGGTTTGAACCTCGAACTAACCGGTTTTTTCGATTTAAACCTTGAAGTAAAATTTTTCACGATTCAAACCTTGAAGTATGAAAAATTAACAAAACAAACCTTGGCGGACGTCCTTTTGACCGTCCTCTGTTAATTTTGCCTGAGAAAGGACTGTCTCTTCAAACAAGAGACAGTCCGTTCCCGAGAACGGACGGTCTCTTGTTTGAAGAGACAGTCCGTTTGCTTATTTTTGCCTATGAACGGACTGTCTCTTGATTCAAGAGACAGTCCGTTCATAGAACGGACTGTCTCTCGTAATAGAGACAGTCCGTTTTCTTATTTTTGCCTATGAACGGACTGTCTCTTAAATCAAGAGACAGTCCGTTATTTAAATTAGGGCAAGAACGGACGGACTCTCTTTAAGAGAGTCCGTCCGTTCTCTCGATTATATCAGAAAACAGAGAGCATTTCTTGCGCAGCTCGCGCGAAGAAATCCTCTCGGGATCCATTTTCTCTCCAACGTTGAAGGCAATTTTTCTGCACAAATTCGTGCGAAACTTACTCCAGGTATGATTTTATCGTTTTGAAATGATTTCGTTCGATTTTTAGGATACAAATCGTGATTTTCCCAATTTTCGTATGAGAGGACGGTCACAAGGCGATGAAGGTGTGTCCGTTCTCTCTCTGTTTACAGAGAGAGGACGGTCACGACCGTGGAAGGTGTGTCCGTTCTCTCTCTGTAAACAGAGAGAGGACGGTCACGACCGTGGAAGGTGTGTCCGTTCTCTTTCTGTAAACAGAGAGAGGACGGTCACGACCGTGGAAGGTGTGTCCGATCTCAAATTTGCTAATCTAAAATTTGTTTTTTGAATTTTGCAGATTATTCAAATCTCCGTATATTACAATGGCTGAGAGACTAATTATTAGGCGAAAGGGTGGACCTCCAGAACGTCGGGCAACTTCAGCATCTTCACAGGCCGGACCGTCAACGTCTTCACAGGTCGGACCGTCAAATAGGCCAGTGAGGCCGCCACAGTCGAACCGGCCACAGTTTTATACTAATGAATATCGCTCCCTGGCGTGTGAAGAGCAGTTCAATCTAGATTTGCTACACCGATCAGTTACGCTTTCGAAGTACGTTGATTTTGCAGGTTGGGAGTCTTTGGGCATACAGGAGATGTTCGACAGAATTGGCCTGCATGGAGTGTATAAGTTGCGGGGCGATAGCTGTGATCGGATTGTTCGCTTATTCTATGCGAACATGAGCTTTTTCGGCAGAACGGGAACTATAAAGACGTACATATTGGGTACGAAGATTTTGATTACTCCTGAGACGGTCAATCAGTTGATCGGTTTTTCCGGGGAAGGGGCGGAAAGATACTACCAATCAGTCCGGAACTGTCCTTTCATGGGAACAGCCGAGGGAACCGAGTTCTTAAGGCTCATTAACCGAAACAGTGACATTGTGGGGTCCCTTAAGCCGAGAGCCAAAGACATGAATGTAAAAGCTCGCGTAGTCCACAACATGGTGTGTCACACCCTTTTGCCTCGACATGGACATAGAGATCTCGTTAACTTCATGGATCTCTACGTGATGGAGAAGCTATACAGTGGCAGGATGTTCGACCCCGGTTTTATGATATTATGTCACATGTGTGAGATCGGGCGGACACGAAACAAAAACCTGCCGTACGGTGTGTTGATTATGCAGATTGTGAAGCATTTTCAGATTCAGTTACCGCCTGATGTGCAGATGCGAAAACAGCGGGCTAGTGAGGTTTTTGGAAAGATTCATTTGGTTAGGATGGGCCTCGTCGAAACAGACGGGATATGGACGTGCAGGGCAGATGAGGGGGCCTCCCAGGATGACACTCATATAGAGCAGCCTACGGACACCACGCTTCCAGAGACTAGTAGGGCGGATGTAGGCTCTATTGCAGAAAGACTCGATCGGGTCGAGTCTAAGCTGACGGAGATGATGAACTACCAAAGAGATATGTTCGCCTACCAGAGAGAAACGAGGCAAATCATCCTTGATTGGATAGGGGGTCATGACGGTCGTGGCGAACCGATGGGGGCCGATGACGACGGCGAAGCAATGGAAGACGATGCGGACAACGCCCAAGCTATAGACGCCGAACCTATAGACGCCCAACCTATAAACGCCCAACCGATGTCTGACGATGATGCAGGTACATTTCAACCCATTTTTCGCTTTATTATTTCAATTATAAGTATTATTTTGTAACATAACCTTCATTGCGTGCAGATAGGAGCTGATCTGCCTATGAAGCGGCAGTCCAACCAGATTATAATTCATTTTGAGAGACACTAGTTTGATGTATAGTACTTTATTTTGGATGCACTGTAGTATGTACTTTATGTTGGATGTATTTTATGTTGGATGTATTTTAGTTAAATGCAGTTTAGTTTGATTTATTTTAGTTGGATGTAAATATATAGTAGTGTTGTGCAAAATATATCGCAAGTGTACGAGTCGCAACAAGTAATAAAGTGATAAAATAGAGTGTCGAACCCTCGAGGACTTGTAATTAATAATCGAAACAATTAGTCTTAATTCTAAATTGAACACACGTTTTTATGATTTTCAATGATTGAAATTAAAACAAACAACTAAAATACTTAAAATAAACTAAGACAAAATATTGCAATAAATAAAATGGGATTAAATCAAATTGATAAAAACCTAGGTACTACGATTTCACCAAGACAATATTTATTTCAGTCCTTCGTAATTATATTCATAAATATTCTTCCTATGTTGATGATCGATTTCACTAAATTCTATCACAATCTCTCTCGAGCATTGCGTAGTTTATTCGATTAATGGGTTATCACTTCTCAGTCTCAAATCCTGCATTAATCAAATACAAATAAATCAAGAAATCACAGTGATCACACAAATACCGTAACTATCTCTAGCCTACGTATATTCATGACATTAATCTCAGTGCTCGGGTGTTTATCACCTCTCGGTCTCAAAACACCCCAAAAATCAAGTAAAGATTGGCCAGAAATTTACAGGCTTTAAGAAAAGAAATTAAATGCGTCAACAATATTGGAAGAAATAATCATAAAATATAATTAAACGAAGAAATTGAAAACAAACATCGTCTGGCTACATCGTAGCCCTAGAAATAAAAGGTTAGTTCATGCTAATATAAAAGAAAATAAAAATAATAAATAAATTCATAATTAAAGTTTAAAAGAAAATAAGAAAAATTATTTTAATGTGTAAAAATCTCCCTTCTTGAATCGCTGCTCGCCCTCCTCTTCTGCGCTGCTGGTCGCCAGAATCCCCAAATCGGAGCTTGCCAGAATCCTCAAATCGGAGCTCGCCAGAATCGCCGAACCAGAGCTCGCCAGTATCGCCGAATCTGCCCTCTCTGCCTCGCTCTTGCTCCTCCTCGCAGAATGCCTTGCTCGCCTGAATCGTCGGATCCTCAATATCACCGACTCTGCTGAATGCCAGATCGCTGAAGCTCTTAAAATCGCACCCCCGTATCGCTGCCCTGTTTTTGGTTATTTAATGTTTGCTTTCAACTCTGTCAATAGCAGAATCCGCTGCTTCTTTCCAAAATCGCTCAACCGAATCGCTGTTTCTTTCCAAAAATCGCTCAACCGAATCGCTGCTCCAGGTTTTTATTTCTTTTTCCTTTAATCAATCAATGGATGAGATGCAAGGATTTCTGGGATTAACGGTTTAGATCAGAATAGGATTACTTTCCAAAAATGCTGGTGATCGATCACTGAAATTGAGCGCTCATTCGCTGCTTCTTTGTTTTCCTTCGGCCAGTCATCACGCTGATCGTTTAATTGCATCAGATTTTTATTCTTTTGAGCTCAACAATCACCCAATTCGAGCTATCGTTCGGTATGCTCTCTGGTTCGTGCATAATCTTTGTTTAATAAGTCTTTTCTTCTGCTGATCAATTGCCTTTGGTGTGCAATCATTCGGCATGTGTTCTGTTTCTCTGGTTGAGTTTAGCTTCTTTCATTCCTCTCTCAGCATTTGTTTTTTTCTTTTCTTTCTTCCACCTGTTCTAAGTGAATCGTCTGCGTCCTTTACACAAAATATATCAAATCTCTTTAAACAATTGAGAAAAACTTAACCATTCAAGTGTAAAAAGTAATAATAAGTGTGTAAAATACACACTTATCAAGTAGTTACATGTATTTTGGTTGGATGCATTTCATCTTTTGTGCAAAATACTGGACCTGTTTGGGCTGTCGAATTTGCAGGATGATACTAGCTATGGAGGAGTCAAAAAATAAAGGAAACTCTGCCCAATTTTTTTCTCACTTGTGAATAATCAATTTTTTTTCACAATATTTTCTCACTTGTGGTAGAGATGCTCCTCTTTTAAGTAAGGAAGGGTATGTGAACTGGCGTGCTACTGTGAATGAAAAGAGTTTGGGGCAGGAGAATTCTGGATTTGATGACAAACCATCAAATGAAGTTGTGAGTAAATATGACAAAAAGATGGGACAAAACAATCAACAAGGTTTTTTTTCTGAAAGTATTTTCTTTTACTTCTTTGAATATACCTCTTTTTCATCATGCATGTCAATTTTTTTTGTGATTAAATTGTCTATTCTAATATTAACCTATTATATTATTTTTCAAGCGTATGAAATAAGAAGAGCGTAAAAATCCTAATGGCATATATGTCTGGAAACCCTGAGTCCCGTCTAATGTCTGGAAACCCATAAATGTGTCACTCGAAGTAGCAGCACCTGAACTGGATCCCCTCTCAGGACATGTGCGACTGTTATGCCCTTGACGCCGACATTTACTACACGACATCGTAGACTTCCTCTTAGAAATTATTGACGTAGAAGGCTCATCGACATCGCGCACTCTTTTCTTCTTCGGCTTACCAGGTTGGGGCCTTCTCTTTGGTGGAACGATTGGGATCTGATTCTCTGCTGCCGGCCACATCTGTTGGCCATTAATGGGACGAATGAAGTGTGAGTACATCTCTAAATATGTATCCCGATGATAGTATATATGGACGAAATTTTCCACCGGCTCTCTCATGAAATAAAAGCATGGAATGGCATGAACACATGAGATACCAGTAAGCTCCCACCTCCGACATGTGCACACGCCTTCATTCAAGTCAACGACAAATTGTTCGTTGCCGTTGCTGACCTCAAACCTTGCGTCTCCCGCTAACTCAGCACTCCAACCGTGAGCTGCCTGTTTGAGATTCTCTAACTTTTTCCTAATCTTAGGACACAGTACATTGTCTGACTTGAGCATCTCTTCGTATTTTTTTACAATTCGAGTCATCATGGTCTTTCGAATCATCTCGAACATAGCCAGGATTGGTTTGTCCCTGGCCGGCAATATAGCTGCATTGAAAGACTCGCATAAATTGTTCAAGCCCAAGTCGCACTTCGGAATTACCGAAAACGCATGAGTAGCCCAACTGCTAGGGGGCGTTCTTCGAAGCCATGCATGGGCATCCGGGTTTAGCTCATGCACTTTCCTCATTGCTATCTCAAAATATTCTCGTGTGGTTGCCCTTGCTGCATTCCACATAGCATCTCTATACGCTATGCCCCGAAATCGTCCTTTGAAGTTTGAATACATATGTCTTTGGCAAAAACGATGTTCAGCTAAACCAAATATGTTGTCCACAGCAGCCAACAACCCCTGAAAGTTTAAAGAAAAACAAAGTCAGTATAAAACAATACAACTGCAATGCCCGAATAATCATAATAATAGTAATAATAATATATACCTTTTGTCGATCGGACACAAATGTCCATCCTCGTCCAAGGCCAATGCCTAAATCGTCCTGTAATATCTCCAAAAACCACAGCCATGAGTCTTTGCATTCTGTCTCCACGTTGGCAACGGCAATGGGATAGACGCCATTGTTGCCATCAATACTCACGGCCGTGAGTAATTGGCCGGGGCAGGTGCCCTTCAGATGACATCCATCTAAACATATAATGGGTCTGCCCTGTTCCAACAAACCTGACACACAAGCAGCCATACATATGTACATTCTTTCAAATATCATCTTCTCATCTCGCCCTTCACCCACCACGTGACCATGTATTTTCACTGTACTGCCTGGATTTGATCTGATTATTTCTTCTGCGTACGAACGCACGAGTTTAAATTGTTCTTCGCACCTCCCGTAATTAAGTTCTTTGGCTTCGGTTCTTCCTCTTCTCGCAAGACTTGGCTTAATGTTCACCTGATGTTCCTTCCGCACTGTCTCGATTATATCAGGAATGGGCCAGTCAGGTTGACTCTTGAACCTATCTGAATAATACGTTGCCAACCACTTTGCCGAAGCGTGTCGATTATCAAGTGTCCTTGCACAGTTGTGATCGTTACGGTAGGACTTTATTTGGAATGTCGTCTCATTTTGCATGACCGAAGCATGCAGATGCCAGTTACAATCTCCTCCTTGACATTTTGCCGTTAGTCTCTTCGTTTCACTTTTAACAAATCTGATATCAAATCCTTTTTGCAGAGCATACCTTTTTACTTCGCCTCTAATGGCCATTAAAGAACCATATTTTCTACCCACAACAAAATCACCCGAAGTTTCTGCCCTTACTCGTATGCTTTGTGCCTCGTCATCATCCGAATTAAATGGTTCACGAAGCTCGTCGTGTAAGGTTTGCGATACCGAATGCACCTGTATTTCTCCTTCACCCTCTAAGTGATCAAATGGATGAATAGCACCGTATATGGGAGCGCGATCTTCCATATACCACTCTATGTTCGCAGGCTCATTTGTATCAGCCATTTACGACGAATAACTGCAAAATTTATTACATGCTCGAAAAATCAGCACAAATCGTAAATTTTAACCAAACAATTCAAAAACAAAATGAATCAATTCAAAATTGACACAGAACCTGTAATAATTTTGGCCGAATCGGCAGAGAACAGAGAACAGCGCACAAGATTGAATTACAATTCTGGAGATCGGACGCACTGTCCGACGGTGGTGACCGTCCTCTCTGTGAAATTGGGATATATCTCAAATTTTTTACCTAATAATTGAACTAAATAAATTACATACGATAAATTCATACCCTGGACTAAATTCGCAGCAGGTTGGAGAGAAAATCAATCCCAACAAATTTATGGGAGCCGGAGGTTGGAGAGAAAATCTATCCGTCTGGGAAAAGATAGCCGTGACCGTTGGAGAGAAAAGTGAATGCTGGAGAGGCGACAGAGTGTTTTCTGTTTGACAAAAATTGGGAATATCACGATTTGTAACCTAAAAATCGAATGAAATCATTTCAAAACGTAAATAAAATCATACCTAGCGCTAGTTTCGCACGAATTTGGAGAGAAAATGGATCCCGAGAGTATTAATCGCGCGAGCTGCGCAATAAAAGCTCTCTGTTTTCTGATATAATCGAGAGAACGGACGGACTCTCTTAAAGAGAGTCCGTCCGTTCTTGCCCTAATTTAAAGAACGGACTGTCTCTCTTACGAGAGACAGTCCGTTCTATGAACGGACTGTCTCTTGATTTAAGAGACAGTCCGTTCATAGGCAAAAATAAGAAAACGGACTGTCTCTATTACGAGAGACAGTCCGTTCATAGGCAAAAATAAGCAAACGGACTGTCTCTTCAAACAAGAGACAGTCCGTTCCCGAGAACGGACGGTCTCTTGTTTGAAGAGACAGTCCGTTCTCAGGCAAAATTAACAGAGGACGGTCAAAAGGACGTCCGCCAAGGTTTGTTTTGTTAATTTTTCATACTTCAAGGTTTGAATCGTGAAAAATTTTACTTCAAGGTTTAAATCGAAAAAACCGGTTAGTTCGAGGTTCAAACCGGTAATTTCCCTTTTTAAAAATATTATTTTGGTGGTGTAAAAGTATGATTTGGCGTAGTCGTCAGCAATCTAATTTTATAGGTATATGTATGTATGGATTTCCTCATCAATTGCTTGAGGCAGTCCTTGATGAACCAATAATGCTTTCTGTCTTTATTTGCCAAAGATCAAAATCATTATACCTAGTAAACTTATCTACTTCAAGCTTTGCATTCTTTAAAGAATCAACTTCAGGAACCACACATAAAACCAGAATCGGTAATCTTTCTCTTCTTTACAGTCACTGCACCAATTGTTGCGAAAAAGTAAAAAACATATAATCAAAGATTCAAAATAGCAAATGATTCTTAACACCAAGAATAAACGTGGTTCTTACGTAAATCTTTATTATCAGCTCAAAAAACAGATTCCAATCATAAAGCCCAACAACACTATACAGTCAATACGTAACCTTGGAGAATACAAACCCAGATTCACCTCTTTCTATCTCTAACTCGTTCTCCTGTGCTCACTCTCTCACTCTCACACTCTACTAATTTTTATCAATTACAGAAAAGAAAAGAGAAACTCAAACTGCTCTCTATTTACAACACACAGTTTGCAGCTAGAAGAAGCAAGTGCTTTTAACTGTCATCTAATTCTCAACAGCATAAATTTGTAAAATGGATTCAACATGCATAGTTTCAATGCAAGAAAGTGATAAAATTTGCCTTGTTCAGAACAAATATTTGTCATAATCTCCAAATATTGAGCTTATACAAAGGGTTTGATGTAATAAGATAAAGGAAGAACATATTAAGTAGTTTAAGGACCGAGAAAAACACTTAAAACCTATCCATAACAGTATATAAACACAGTTGACCATATCCAAATTACACACGCTTGACCTCCCCTCTCTTGCTCATCGCGATGTCTTTATTCGGATGATCATTGTGGCTAACGAACCGAGACCAGTACCAATGCGACTTCCAAACCATCGTCATCTCTTCTATGGGGATGCCCTTCGTCTCGGGAAAGAAGAAGAAGATGAAGATTGACATGACAAGCATGAAGAATGGGAAGAATACGAACACCCTGAATTTCAAATGGCAAAGCATCGTCAAGAAGACTTCAGGCACGATGAACGTGAAGATCATGTTGACCGAGAAGTTGACACTCTGAGCAGCTGATCGTATTTCCCATGGGAAAATCTCACTTGGAACTAGCCAGCCTAACGGACCCCACGACCAGGCGAAGGCTGAGACATAAATGCAGATGACAAGCACAACCACAATCGCATACCATTTGGGCAACAACCCGAATTCTCCTTCGACTTTAAATTTTGCTCCGATTGCAACCAAAACGCACTGCAAAAAAAAAAAAAAAAACCCAACCCAAATGCATTTTATTTACGCTGTTAACAATATGTAAAACCCGACTATTTCATAACTGAAAATATTCATTTTTGATACCTGGCATATCAACATTTGAACTCCTCCCTCGAGAAAAAGGAATCGCCTCCCCCACTTATCGACACCGTAAATAGAAACGAGAGTCGCAGCCACATTGACACCAACAGTGATCACTGCCGACATGAGCGAAGCATCGGAACCGAAACCGATCGTGTTGAACAAAACGGTGGCATAAAACATTATCACATTAATGCCGGTAAGTTGTTGGAAAAACGGAATCAACACAGCCATAATGAGTTGAGGCCTATACTTCCTCTGCAAAAGATTAGTCCAAGGATGCTCCACTAAGTTCAAAACTTCACTAGCCCTAATCAAATCATTAAACTCCTCATCGACATCTTCCACGCCTCGAACTCTCCTGAGTTGAGCTCTCGCTTTGTCTCGTAGGCCACGCTCGATCATCGAGTTAGAGGTTTCGGGAAGAAGCAATGATCCGACCGTGAGTATGAGAGCAGGGACCACAACCCCGCCCAATCTTAATCTCCATCCCCATCCGACTTTGATATTTGCGAAGTAGTTTAAGACGTTGGCTAAAAGGATCCCAATTGTGACTGATAATTGAAAGCCAATGTTTAAAGCTCCTCTGAATCTGTATGGAGCCATCTCAGAGAGGTATAGCGGCACAGACTGTAATTACAAGTTCAAATCACAAAATTAGACTCAAAATTAATCATTAAACAAGTAATGAGTTGGCTTTAAAAGTTGCGTAGAAAATCCATTTGAGAAAAAAACCACAAGAAGAAAAATTCACTGTCACAAATTAATCAAGGTACAGTGAGTTGTTATAACAATGTAAAAACCTCTAAAATTGAAATGAATGCGACGTAATGAGTCCTTGTCGAGTGCAAAAAAAAAAATAATAAACCAAAACTGTTGTTGGAGAGACATGGCCTTTGATAAGAGGAAGTTGTTGGTCGTGTGAGAAAAGGAAGAATCCAATAGAAAGGAGAAAGACACTCGTTAGGCCATAAACCAAATCGTACAATATTTGGCCCAAAACACCGAAATTGGAGCAATTAAACTCTTAAGCAACCCATACATATCATTCCAAAATTTTACTGAGTAATGAACTTCACCTTATTTTCTAAAGAGATCATAAAATAAAACAATTATCTTAGAAGTATTATGTTTTAGCATAAAACTATTAATATTCAATTTGGTACTAACAATAAAATAGAGACGAGGTGATTAATAATTAAATTAGTTTAAAATCAATAAATCAATGTAAATATTTATTTGTATTATGGTTTCAATATGATTGGACAGTGACAATCGCTGTCTTTTTGATGATTTACTATAATGATTTTAGTGCAATTAGATGGTTTAGTTTATTTGTTTATTATGCATCGAGGATTTAGCCATTAATGAGAATAAGTGAACCATTAAATATTAAATCTAATGTCTCATTTGATACATATTAATTAAGAGCATTTGAGGATTTAAACATTATAATAGCCGATATTTCATGCCATTTATTTTTTTGTCAAAAATTGATTGCGAATAGTAAAAAGAAAAGCGCGAATAGTAAAAAGAAAAGCGCGAAAAACATGAACATCGAAATTTACGTAGAAAACACTTTCAAGGAATAATCACGGGTAAAAGATTCCCTTGTAAGAAGTTAAAAGACAATGAATTTTGTGACTTAAACGTATATTTATACATTAAAAAAGAATTTTAATCCTAGTTAAAACGAGATCTCTGACGTGGGTCAAATCATCCTAGACCAATTAGAATTTGAGACACATCGAATCTAACAATCTCCACCTTAACACGAATTTCACTGTATGAAATATATCTCCAAAACATCAATATAGAAAATAATCTCCTCTTCCACAAATGTCTTTGTCAGAACAACTTAGGAACTGATATCGATCAAGAGTTAAAGCCCCACTTAAACTTAAGAAACATACTTGAGAAGAAATCACTCCATGATATCATTAAACTAGTTGTCATAATTAACTACAATTGATTATGTTGAAGACTCCCCACTAGAAGCTATATCTTCGAAAACATTCAACGCATGACCTACTAAACGAGTTTCACCATATCGCCACAGAGCCTTTATCTTCCACTTGGTTCTTTCTTTTGTAATGTCACTCTGACGTGAAATTGAAACTGGTAATTGAACATCTATAACTCACTGGCTCTAATGTAAACTTAGATTCTAACTTGAACTTCACTTAAAAACCTAACTTCTTTTGAGTCTTCTTAAACAATCTCTTAGAAGGTGAATTCACAAACTTATCAGTCTTATTACTTGTAATTATAGAACCTTACAACACATACAAATTTACAAACATCATCTATCCCTTTAACATGATGAAAGCACGCATACTGATCTTTACAACTCCACTTACAACGTTGTACTTGTACTATTTTGCATTCAGAGTACTCAACTAGATCATATTTTTCTTCAACTCAAGAACATATGGTACATTATTCAATGTCCTCGCAACTCCATCACACATTTCGATGATGATGGTACCAATTTCAGCTACTTTACAAGGTGTTCTTACCCATTAACATAACACCTTCTGAAACGGTCTATGTCAAAAATCAATTCCAATTGTAACTCATATGATATTAACAAGTTGTATCCATAATCCAATCCACGTTTGACTTTGAGTTTTTCTCTTACACAACTAGAAGATCTTCATCACCGTAGTCTTCTTCTTCTACGACAACAACTTCACCTGACATCATCGATTATTTTTCCTTCTCAGTAGCTCTCTTAACATTCTGTAATTTCTGGTAATCTAACTTAATGTGCCCCTTTTTCTTACAGTAGTAACAAGTTCTATCTCGGTTCCTTGACTTTGATCTGCCATTTGAACCCTAAACATTACGATTGTTTTTATTGTTTGACTCTCTTGTTCTACTCCGAACAACGAGTCTCTCTCCTCGATACTCGAATCCAACAACAATCTGCTTCATCTTCTTCTTTGATAACAAGGCACCATAGTTAAAGTTTCTTAACTATATAAAATAGTCTCTCTGAAACTTATTCCTTGAATAAGGTCAAGTGTTCTACAACTAAACTACATTCCATCAACTGATGAGAATATAAACGTTG
This sequence comes from Begonia masoniana, assembly GCA_022432975.1. Taxonomy (NCBI): domain Eukaryota; kingdom Viridiplantae; phylum Streptophyta; class Magnoliopsida; order Cucurbitales; family Begoniaceae; genus Begonia; species Begonia masoniana. The sequence goes on from CM039502.1 coordinate 4,502,486, forward strand.
TTTCAAATGCAACTTACACAATAAGGCTTTCTTGATACACAATTGCTTCAGCTTCAGCTATAAATCAACGACATTTTTCTCCTTCGTGACGTCTTGCAAAATTTGATTTGACAAATGCAGATATATCAAAAGTAGGGCTTTATGATCTCCTCTTCAACCCAAGATAAGGACATTTTATCGAGGCCTAACAATGCGTCGTCTAATTCATTTGTACGAGCACATCCCGCATTTTTACTTACCATAACTAAAATATCATACTCTGATCTAATAACAAGATATCTAACGGGTCATCTAATTTCATCTAGGCGAGCACATCTTGCATCTTCACCTGCCATAACTAAAATCTCGTATTCAGATCCAATAACGGGATATCAAACTTGAAGCAACTCATCGCTCAAAAATAGCAACTTCAACCGAATATCTAATCCTAGAGTGTCCAGTTCCTAATATTTGAAGCCCAAAAATATCCCAGACAATAAGAAAATCAGCTCCCAAAACTATCATAATAAACTTGTCAACAAATCAAATATTTCAGAACAAATAACTCAGCACCAATAATCAATCTCCAAAATCGTAGCTAAAACATCACTCTTGCTTCTCTCGAAGCAACAAGAGGCTTGCGATGCAAGGCGGGTAAATCTGACTGTTCAGCTAATAGGAAGACGAACTTCGATAGGGGCTTGGCAGTCGGTTGGCTGGCTGTCTTATTGTGACAGCCTGCTATGTGAAGGCAAGGAGAGTCCAGTTGGGCCTAGCCCATGTCAGTGGGGGTGCACAATCACACATTGTTTGGTAGAGTAAAAAATATATGGTTTGTAAGTAGAGTTTCTCTCCCTACTTAGTACAACGCGTTTTGGGGCAGACTCCAAGAACAAATTTAACCGGACTCTGGCCCAAAGCGGAGAATATTATACTGGGAGGATCAGGGGACGTTACAAATGGTATCAGAGTCACTGCCCAGCCGAAAGTGTGACCGACAAAGACATTGGGCCTCGAATGGGTGGAGATTGTGACAGCCTGTCATGTGAAGGCAAAGAGGGTCTGGTGGGGCCCAACGCATAACAGTGGAGGTGCACAATCCCACATTGTTTGGAATAGTGAAAAATGTATAGTTTATAAGTGGAGTTCTCTTCTCTACTTAGTACAACGCGTTTTGAGATTGACCCCAAGAACATATCCGTGTGGGCTCTGGCCCAAAACGAACAATATTGTATTGGAAAGACCGAGAGATGTTACACCTATGGTCGATGGCAGCTTATGGTGGTGGATCTTCCTCTTTCTCCTCTATTCGTCAGATAACGACAGGATGTGTAACACCCGGCATTTTAGCCATGTAATTATTCCTTGAATTATTAAATGAGATGGATTGGCCATTAATAAAATGTGTGTTTTTATTGAAATTTTGTGATGCCTTGCGGAAAGATGAATTGTTGAGAAAAACAAATCAAAGAATTTAAATAACAATTTAAATTGGAAAGCCAAACTATGTGTAACCAAAACAAAACATTTTAGTTAGAAATCAATGGAAGGACAAAATGGGAAGCCAATTAAGGTTGGTGGGAGGGAGCCAATGGTTGGATGCCAAGTGTTCAACTTGTTGAAGAAGCCATGTTCTTTCTCCTACGTGAAACCTTCATTTCATCTCTCTGTTTCTTCTCTTCCTTCCTGTTTTCTCTCTTCCAGACAACTGAGACAAATTTTCCAAAAACTTGTTTCTCCTGTTTCCTTCATAAAAAGGTAATCATCTAACCTAGTTAACGAGTTCGAACAAGTTAAGATGTGGATTTTGTTGAAGCTAAGGGTTATGATATTAAAAAAAAAAACTTACTGCTTTTGTATGAAAACACGCTGGTTTGTTTTCTAAAGATTCGAATGGAGCCTGGAACATATTCTACAAAGTTATTAGTTAGCATTTGCAGCTTTGTTTATTTCCTTTACATGCATGTTTTAGGTCTGTGTATAACCGAGACGTTCAAGACTTGCAACCCTATAGCAACAGGTAAGTTCATGCGTATTAGTTGGCTCTTAACGCCCTACAGCACGGAGGTACTAGGTTTGGGTTCGGGTAGTTAGGTCGTAGGTTATGTTCTGAGGAAAACTTGTTCTGTTTCACGTTTGCTTTTATCCTGTCGCCTATACTTGTAAGTTTAAGCACCGTATCTGTTCATGCATACGCGTTTTTCTTGAAAACCATGTAAATGTTTTTAGCACCAGATTTGAATAGGGGTGTGCAAAACCAGTTTCGGTTCGGTTTTGGAGAGAAACCAAACCGAACCGATCGGTTTCGGTTTCGAAATTACAAAACCGAAACCGGTTTTGCAACATACCAAAACTGAACCTAAACTTTCGGTTCGGTTTCGGTTTTACAACCTATTTTCCAAATAATAAAAAAAAATGTAAATTTTTTTTATGTGCTAGGTTCTAATACTTTTTTCCATGTTTATTTTTATCCCTACGACGTTTTATAACTAATTTATGCATAGTTTGAACAACACTCCACTCATATGTAAACAAACTAATTCCAGATTCTTAACAATTTCTTTGCAAAACACAAATCAGATCCTCTACCCATTATTCTTTAGAAAGGAATATTGTAATTTGTTCTATCAAATATATCATAGTTATCGCAAGACCTCAAAGTATTCAAATGGTTAAAGCTTTTTCAAAAACTTCGACCGGTTGTTTCCTGCATCTACCCCCAACAAATCCTCCATGTAATTGTGAATATTATCTAACATAGATCCTCTGTAAAAACACGACAGAAAGCTGAATTTGCTCTCTGTGAACAAATGACAGAGAGCAAAATCAACACAACAGAGAGCAGAATTTGCTATCTGTCGTTTGTTCACAGGAGCAAAAACACGACAGAGAGCAAATTGCTCTCTGTCGTGTGTTCATAGAGAGCAAGAGCAAAAATGCAAAAGCATTGATTTTGAAGCCTGTCAAACACAAAATCAAGCAACGAATGAGGGAATAGAACATACCCGATTATTCTGAAGCCTGCTCGGTGCTGCTGTCGTCGGTCGCCGTCGCGGTCGCCGTCGCCGTCGCCGTCGCCGGATCGCCTTCGTCTGCGACTGAGTGTGCGGTGTGTCGTCTCTGGAGGAGAGATTGAAGACTGAAGAGTAAAGAAGTGAAGAGTGAAGAAGACAGAACCCGACGATTTACTGATTTAGGGCTTCTGGTTCTGCTTCACTCTTCCTATTTTATTTTTTTTTGGTTTTTTAGTTAAGGTACGGTTTTGATCGGTTTTGGCCGATCCAAACCGAAAACCGAACCTAATTCATCGGTTCCTATAAAATTAAACCGATTTGAACCGAACCTATGCTCAAAATCGGTGAAAACCGAACCTAAATCACCGGTTCCGGTTCGGTTCAACAGTTCCGGTTCGGTTTGCACACCCCTAGATTTGAAGTTATGAAAGTTAAAATGTGAATGAAACGTATGGTTAAGTGTAGATGAGGACTGGCATCCTGTCATGTACTCCTGTTATGTCCTGTTGTGGCATGTACTTCTGTTGCGCCAGCTCTTCCTCCCACTTATACCTTCCTGTCCAGTGAAACATAATGTAATGTAATATTCATGTATTTGAAAATATTCATGCACAACATATGCATCACTGTATTTCATGTTCTTACTGAGCTCTAGGCTCATAGTTGAACTCCCTGTTGTAGGTACGGATCCTCCAGATGAGGACTTTGCGCCTCAAGCTGATGAGTAGGTGAAGTTGGTGGATCGAGCTCATGGGGATTGGTTGCTGTAGTTAGACAATTGTTATTTCTGTGAGAATGTATTTTTTTAAAGTTATGTCAAGTCCTATATAGCTTTTGAAATTTTAAAACCGATGTACAGAATTTGAGTTGATGTTTTAAAACTCTGTTGGGATTCTGTTGAAAATTTTGATAATGTATAGGTTTTGATGTTTAAGTTCTTAAACCTCTGTATTTGACAGTTGTATATACATTTTGAAATATTCTGGAACTGCTTGGAGTTTTCCTCTTTTAGGTTGTGCATGGATTGTCTCAAGTTTTAGAGCTATCCATGCAGTTTATTTTCTTGAACTTTTGTCATGTTTTCTAACTTCTGTCGTGTTTTCTAGTACGTTTAAAATTATGTTTTGAATCGGGTTTTGGGGGTTTGAAGTTTTTATGTCTATGTTCTTGTACCTTATGTTTATAAGTTCTTCTGTTAAATGTTGTCTAATTTGCCTTTCAGTTTCTGTCTTTCGAGTTTTCAAGTATTTGACTAAGTGTTAGTCGTCCACACCTTTAGTAAAACAGTTGTCATTCTCTTCTATAAAACAGTCATCCACGTCCATTCTGCCTTCAAAATAATGGTCTATTTTGCCTTCGGTTTCTATTCTTTTATTCGGTTAAGTGTTATCGTCCAAAGTTATCGTCCACGATAACGTCGCCAAGAGTCGGCCTGTTATTTTAGAAGTCCAAAGTCTGTCTTTGGTTTTAAACGTCCACGGACTCATGTGTCCATTGTTTTTGTCTTTTAGTGCAAACGTCCACGGACTCCTGTGTACACTATTTTTCTTTGTCTTTTAGTGCAAACGTCCACAGACCCTTGTGTCCACGGCTTTTGTCTTTTTGTGTAAACGTCCACAGATTCTATCTTCTGTGCGATTGTCCACAGCTCCCGATTGTCCACGGCCACTGTAGCCTTCCACAGTATGTCTTCCAGTTTATGTTTTCCCATATTATTTCCTGTTTTATTTATGTTTTTCATATCTCCCCGTCTTCCTGCTCTCGTTCAGAGTACTCGTGCACATTTTAGGTTCCTATTCTTTTCTGTTGTATTATGTACATTCGTTCTTTCATGTTTTATTCTGCTCATTTACTCCAGTCGTCCATTTCTGTTTTATGATTTTCTATCTTCACGTCTTCAGGTTTAAGAGTTTTAAAAAAAAGGGGCAAAAATTCTTATATCCAAAGTTTATTTTACTTTCTGTTTCTGTTGGTTATTCCATTGACTATTTCAATTGACCACTCCAATTTTGAGTCTTCAGAATTTCATGTCTCCTGATTTTAGTGTTCCTGTTTTACATCTGTCTTCATGTTCTCCTTCTGTTATTTATCCCTGTAGCCTGATTTTTAAATTGCCTTCCAGTCTTAAATTTCCAGAGAATGTTTATACTCTGTGTATAGTTTCTATAAATGTTTAAGAGTTCAAAAAAAAAAAATATAGTCCACGTTTTAAAATGTCCGGAGTGAGGCTCATCGACCCCGATCGGGTTGGGGGTCGTCACAGGATGAGTTTCTCTTATTCCTTCACGAAGAAAAAAAATAACTAAAACAACGATGTTCGCAACTTTTGTTAAAAAAATCGTTCGATCCGAGTACAGAAACTATCAACCTCACTTTGATACTATGGTCGATGGCAGCTTATGGTGGTGGATCTTCCTCTTTCTCCTCTATTTGTCAGACAACGACATGATGAGTTTCTCTTATTATTTCACGAAGAAAAAAACAGCTAAAACAATGATGTTCGCAACTTTTGTTCTTCTTCTTTGGAAGAAGAACACACAAAGGAAGAGAAGAAATTGTCTTTCTTCTTCATTTTTTTATCTTCCTTTTTTCAAAATTGTAATTTTTCAAAAAAATGCAAACTCTAAAAAAAAAAAATCGTTCGATCCGAGTACAGAAACTATCAATCTCACTCTGTTACCAGTTGTTGAAAATCAAATGCTAATCGAAAAAGAAATTACATGAAAACAAGACACCAAAATTTACGTGAAAAATCTTAGAAAAATAATCACAAATATATGAAAGATTCACTATCACAAATTAAAGTACAATATAATGAGTTTCAACTCAAACAATAATATACATAGGAATGTAAAAATTATAAAATGAATATGGTTTCGACTCGATATTATTAGAATTTAAGTGAGGCTGAATTCTAACAAAGAGGATGATAAAAGAAGCAGAAAATTAAACTGTTCAACGGATTTGTACGACTTCATATCAAGGAAATTTAATGGATTTACAATCGAAGGTAACTATAAAAACCTTCAGAAAAAAAATGATTTTCTCTTTAACGGTGGAAAAGGCTGCACTTGGAGAGAGAGAGAGAGAGAGAGATACCTGATTAGTAAATCCGACACCGAATCTGAGCAACATTCGGCCGACAATATGCATCCAAACATCATTGGCAAAGCCATTAATAATAGCTCCGACGCAGGAAAACACACCACCAAACAGCATAGACAAGCGCAGGCCAAATTTCCGAGTAACCGTCGAGGCGACTAAAGAAGCAATCAAAGCCGCTAAATACAGAGACAACGTGAACATGCTCATGGTCCGACTGACACGTTGGCAATACTCGTTCGTCGACTTGTTGTCGTTCTTTTTTCGTACGACCGCCGGAAAATACTTCTTGACAAATGGGTCCATCAACGTCACACTGCCTGCAAAATCATCATGCTGATAAGAAACAAACAAAATCAAAGAATTTCACTTTAAAACAATTACCTGAAATTCCCATATCGTTGCCAAAAATCAGGCCACCCATACCGGCGACAATGCAAGTGATGACGACATAAGTAGTAAGGTTTCCCGGATACTCCTTATTTTTGTAACCGGGATTAACTTCTCGGACGGCTAGCATCTTGTCGGACCTACCAATCAAAAGCAAAAACAGTGAGAATTGGCTTCTATTCTTGAATCAGAAACGGAGATTAAACACCAAGAAGAAGAAGAACTAAGAGCAAAATAAACGGTTTATTAATTATATAATGTCCTAAGTCTTCGATCTTATCTTTTCTTTTTTGATTAATAATGTGAAGAATATAAATTTATAAATTACTTTTCCAAGCATAAAATATTATAAATTTATTGACTAATAGCAAGATGTGCTAATTATGTATCATTCATTTATTAAAATAAATCATTAATGATTTTATTAGTTCATTATTTTTTAATAAATTAATTTATTTTCATTTTTGTAATTATTTTTTTTTCTAAATCAGGACAGATTCATTACTAGGTTAGGTTGTTTTCTTTATTGAAATTAGATAGTTGATATATCTATAAAACACTAAATTAATATTTAAGGATTAGTCTAAATGGTTGGACTCAAAGTTATTTTTATTTTTATTTTTTTATGTATACTAAATAATTTAAGAGAAAAGAAACTTAAGAGGAAAGAAACGCCATCTATTATTATATTTACTCTTGTAATTTTACATGTTATTTACGCGTGAATCATTCATTAAAGGGTAATTTACATGAAAAATTTTGAACTATAAGATCAAAATAAACCTTGAATTATTTTTGGTAACAAAAAAAAAAAAATTAAACTATCAATTTTTTATCAAAACAAACTCCAACGAAAACTCGTTCCTGAGAAGAATCTTCAAAATATTAGTATTTATCTCAAAAAATATATTAAACAATATCGGATTTTTCTAAAACTTTTACCATATATCCATCATATTATTGAAAACAATCTAGAAAGTTTCTTCATTTTTTAACACTTTCGCGATTTATCATAATTTTTTACGTCTTTTTTATAAAATAATTCATTAAAACTATGCATCTCATCCAAAAATTATGAAACTTTCATAATAGACTCTACTTATACTTCCAATTTAAGTTGCAAAATGGCTAGCAAAAAAAAAAAAACTAGCATGCGTTTATCCAAAAATTATGAAATTTTTACAATAGACTTTTCTTTAACAAAAAATTGGGATAATTTTTGGATAAATGCATATTACCTTCTTTTTGTTAGCCATTTTTCAACTCCAATTGAGAGTATGAGTAGAGTGTATTTGAAAATATTCATAATTTTTGGATGACATACATAGTTTTAATAAATTATTTTTTTAAAAAGATGTAAACAATTATGATAAATCGTGAAAGTTTTAAAAAATTACGAGACTTTCTAGAATTTCTTCCCAAGATATGATGGATAAGTGGTAAAAATTTCTAGAAAATCCGATATCATTTGGTGTATTTTCGGAGTAACCATTAATATTTTGGAGATTCTTCTCGGAAACAAACTTCTATTTTGGAGCATTCCAGATAAAATGCTCTAGAACGGGCTCCCGTTTTGAAGTGTTCTGCTTTGGAATGCTTGAGAACGAACTTCAATTGTAGATAATCTCCAAAATATTAGTGGCTATCTCAAAAAATATACCAAACGATCTTGAATTTTCTTAAAATCTGTATCACGTGTCTACTATATCATAATACATTATGAAAAGTGTCATAATTTATTGATATCATACTTAATTTTAGTGAATTATTTTATAAAAATACATAAAAAAAGTTGTGATAAATCGTGAAAGTGTTAAAAAAATAAGAAACTTTCAAATTTTACAGAAAGTAGGTCTTCCTTTTGCAATCTCCCTGAACAGCAACGTCAATCAAGTTGATGACAAAATCATATTAAAAATTTGAAATTAAGACTGGGAATTTGGACAAAAGTATTAAGTTTATATGACTCACGGTAGAACAACATCCATCACGACCACAAATACTCGAAATTAAATAACTGCTGCAATTTAAATGTGGTTAAGACGTGGATGCAAGGCTTGACGGCCTTTTTACCTTTGTCATTTTTCAACTAAAGATAATAATTTTTTCATTAATTTTACACTAAAATTTTAACTTTATGACATAGTATTCGCATGTCATTTATTAATTAACTTAATAATTATGATCAAATATCAATTACATCATTTATGAGAATCTTATCAGATATAAGACTAGAATTGATATGATATCGAAGAATGCAGAATAAATATATCACTCGTTCATTTCTTAAATAAAAATATTAAGTTGATGATGAAATCGTTAATTAAGTCGGTGAATATTAAACAAATTATATTGTAAATGTGGTTAATTTGTGGGATAATATAGAATAACTTGGTCAAATATTTGAGTCTGGTCAAATGTCTGCCTTGAAAGCTTAAGCCATTGAGTCTTGACTGTACATGAATCTGGAATCATACGGTTCAATAAGTCTAAAACCATGACGTCATTGAATAAGACGTCATCAACTTCACCGACTATCGGTTAAGGTTTGACGACGGATTCAAATCAATCAATCAATTCAATTTAATTTTCTATAAATAATTAATAATTAAAATCATTTTAACCATCCAAAAATGAATTTTGCTCACAAAAACCCTCCAAATATATTTATTCTAAAAAAACTTCATCGAAACCTAACAAAAAAAATCTAGCAGGGGCTGTTCACCCTTCATTCAACTTTCGTTCATCATTCATTCACCTCTTCGAGATTTATAATTTGGTTTATAAACTAATTTAATTTTCTATAAATAATTAATTTATTTAATAGTAAACTGAATTCGTCGAAATATATAAAAAAGAAATTTAAATAAATGAAATGTCCACGTGGCAGGCGTTCATTAGTCTCACATGGAGATCAAGTACTTTGGTGGCTATAATTTTATATAATATGAAAGAGACATTATTTTTTAAGATTTTCTTTTAACCTTCGGTCATTTTATATCATTTTAATATTCTCTCGCCATGAAATGAGAGCATTTAAAATTATTCTACACGATCAATTTCAATTTACATTATTCTTTCGTCAGGTAACTTATTGTAAGCCTCGTCTGTAGAAATTAATAGGAAATATAAGCTTTTCTGTCAATATCATCCATCTTTTCGAGAGGACGAGTTAGCTCTTTCGCATTTCTCAGTCCAACTTATTGTGTCTTACGCCCTTTCGGCCAATAAATTATATGCATTTGCATATATAATATATTCTTATAAGTTACAATATAATAGTGAAGGTAAATCAATAGTTCTTTCATTATTTTAATTTTTTAATACTTTACCATATATGTCTTTATGTAATACAACAATGACAGTAAATGAATATTAGCAATTAGATGATAAATCAACCAATGATGAATATGTGTTATAGAATAATTACTAAATTTTTTTTTATCACTAAAATGGATGGAGCTAATTTCAGTTTTACTTAAGGTATGATTAAATTAATTAAAAGAATGTAGGGGAGAATATTGATAAAGCGGTTATATGGACATGTTATGAGTGTTCTGAATTTGTGTTCCTTCCATTTAAATTGAGCAATGTCTCGACTATTGGTATAGATAAGGGAATCAAGCTTTTCCAACTTATTTGAATCTGTAAGGTATGGTCTTCTTTGGTAATGTCTTTGTTATTTCTAAACTATAAACAAGTGAGTGGAAAATATGAGAAATGTGCTGCAATAAAGGAAAATTTGGTGTATGCTAAAGTGATGAAGTGAAATTTTTGAAGAATAAGTCAAATTTCTTATACATATTATTTCTAGGGATGGTATTGTACTAAATTCAACTATAAATGTGGCTGTTGGATTGGAAGTCACCAAATATTTTAGTGGTTCAGAATTCTCTAGAATAACTAGTTATAATCCTTGTTTCTTTTCAGGTTTGACCTTGATCATTTTTTAGAATTACGTATATCGTGCGGTGAGAAAAAGTATGTCGCTTTAAATGCATAATCCCCCTCTTCATCATCAATAAATAAACATTCTAAGACATAATAAAACATATATAACGAAATAAACTTTAAACTATCAAAAATTTGACAAAACAAACTCTAACGAACTCTCGTTTTCGAGAATGGGCTCACGTTCTCCCGTATATCTTTTTAAAAAAGAGACCTCTCGGAAACGAAAGTCATTTCTCGAGAATGAGAGCTCGTTCCTGAGGAGAATCTCCAAAATATTAGCATTAATATGAATGATTTAAAAGAAAACTAATTAATTGTGCATAAGAATGACTAAAATATAAATTGTTTCTCATAAATAGTATACATATTTTGATGTCAGTATGTATGTAAGTGTGAATGAGATTTTATGAAATTTTAGGGTGTCAAAGTAGACGTCCTATTGAACAAAATGACAATAGAGTTATGGAATTTAGAGCTCTATAGTTAAAGTTATATATTTTTAAAGTTGAATTAAGTGTATCGAGTAAGAAATTAAAGATGATCAATAAGAGAAAAATTTTATAATACAGTGGTGTTACATGTTAAATTATCTTAATTAATTAGGATTAGTCTAATTAATCTCTATTAGCTTAAATTTAATCATATCAATATAAATTTATTAATATAATTTATACTATGAAAATAGCTTAAATAGTAATACTTTAATGGTGGAATGCACAAAATGGTCTTCTGATCTCTCCTCCTTCGACCCGGCCCGCCCTGCCTCTCCCTTTCCCTCTCCAGCTTTCTTCCCCACCCCTCGCCCGAATTCCGCCGGCCTCCTCCCCACCCCTGCCTTGTCGCCAGCCACCCCCTGGGTTCTCGACTCCGGCGCTACCCATCACTTCACGCCGGATTCCCGTCTTCTCAGTCACCCTCAGCAACTCTCCTCTCCGTCGCAAGTCGCGACTGTCGAAGGTACTCTTCTTCCCCTCTCTCACTCCGGTTCTGCCACTATTCTGGCAATTGGCCGATCTCTACATTTGCAGCATGTTTATCACTCTCCCTCTCTGTCTCACAATCTCTTAAGTATTTCTAAACTCTGTCACGATAATTCAGTCATTGTTGAGTTTCACCCGACTTCCTTTTTTGTCAAGGATCGGACCTCGCGACAGACACTGCTCCATGGTCGTCTCAGTGATGGTTTGTATTCAACTCCATCAGTCGCCCCTTTTTTGCTGCTCCAGGGTTGGTCTCCTTCTCCCGTGTCTCCTCCGGAGAACTTTTGGCATCATCGGTTGGGGCATCCATCTTCCTCAGTGAAGCAACAGGTTCTCCAAACCTGTGATGTCTCTGTTAAATCCACATTTCCTAATTTTTGTACCTCCTGCCAAATGAGCAAGAGTCACCAACTTCCATTTTCCATTTCTCAATCCCGTGCACATTTTCCTTTTGACATTGTACATTCGGATGTTTGGGGTCCGTCTCCCATTAAATCAATTACTGGTGCTCGTTATTTTGTATTATTTGTGGATGATTGTACACGTTTCACTTGGCTCTTTCCTCTCAAATTAAAAAGTGATGTGTATAACACCTTCGTTCATTTCTACCAATTTGTTAACACGCACTTCAATACGAAAATTAAAATAGTTCAATCGGATTGGGGCGGTGAGTTTCAGGCCCTCACTCCTCTTTTCCAATCTCTTGGCATTCAACACCGTGTTTCCTGCCCGTATACTCCAAATCAAAATGGTAGAGCTGAACGCAAAAACCGTCACATTGTCGAGACGGGCCTTGCTCTACTTTTTCATTCCTCTGTTCCTCTTCATTTCTGGCCTTATGCTTTCGTCCATGCTGCTACATTAATAAATCTTCTTCCCACTCCTGTCCTCCAGTCTCATTCGCCCTATGAATGTCTGCTCCATAAACTTCCAGATTACCTGTCTCTTCGTGCTTTTGGTTGTCTGTGCTTCCCTCTTCTTCGCCCATTCAATCGCCACAAACTCCAACCTCGTTCCCGTCCATGTGTTTTTCTAGGCCCTAGTCTCCAGCACAAAGGCTACCTGTGTTTTGAACCCGAGTCTAATAAAATCTACATCTCCCGTCATGTCACCTTTGTCGAATCCCAATTTCCCTTTGCCTCCCTTTCCAAATCTACTCCCACCTCCTCTCCTTTCGAATTATCTATTCCCTTTGTCCCTCCTCCACCTCACTCCACTGTTTCTCCCTCACCCTCATCCCCCTCCCTCCCTCTTATGTCTGTTCCCCCTCTCTTACCTGCGTCTGCCCGTGCCCCTCCTTCCCCCTTACCCTCCCCAACCATACCTCAATCTCCTCCCCCCGTGGCCATCACTTTGCCCACCCTCTCCACTCGAAATACCCACCCCATGACCACCCGCGCAAAATCAGGTATCTTTAAGCCTCGTGCTCTCCTTCTCGAGCCTGCCCCCGAACCCCGCACCTTTAGCCAAGCTGCAAAATGTCCTCAGTGGCTTGCCGCCATGAGAGAGGAGTTTTCTGCCCTCCAGCAAACCAACACTTGGACTTTGGTTCCTCCTCCATACGGTGCGAAAATCATAGGTTGCAAGTGGGTTTTCAAAACGAAGTTACATCCCGATGGCACGATCTCTCGGTATAAATGTAACGACCCCTTTCCCCAGCAAGATATTGTCCGCTCCGGGGATTGGGCCGCAGCCCAATATCCTCCCCTCACGGCTTTGTTTGGCGAGAGCACTTCCCGGAAGGTCACCCAACCTGAAATTACTCTCGCCGAAGCACGCTTAACTTCGGAGTTCTTATGGGATCCGTCGCCAATCGTGCTCGAAAACGCGTCTTGCTATGTTGGGAGGGATCTCTTACATATGTTTCATTTCCATGTACTTCCCCAAGCGATGTGGGTTCGTAACGGCCCCTGCTTCAACGGAGAAACCACTCCGGCCCAGGTCAGCCCCAGGATCCGCGGAGGTTTACCCACCTCCGGCCCAGGTCAGCCCCAGGATCCGCGGAGAATGGGTGGTTCCTTATCAGTCCATTGAAAGACGGGTCATCACAATCACCCCCCCTCGGGGGCCCAACGTCCTCGTTGGCCACATTTCCGGTTGGGTACAGGCTCTGATACCATTTGTAACGACCCCTTTCCCCAGCAAGATATTGTCCGCTCTGGGGATTGGGCCGCAGCCCAATATCCTCCCCTCACGGCTTTGTTTGGCGAGAGCACTTCCCGGAAGGTCACCCAACCTGAAATTACTCTCGCCGAAGCACGCTTAACTTCGGAGTTCTTATGGGATCCGTCGCCAATCGTGCTCGAAAACGCGTCTTGCTATGTTGGGAGGGATCTCTTACATATGTTTCATTTCCATGTACTTCCCCAAGCGATGTGGGTTTGTAACGGCCCCTGCTTCAACGGAGAAACCACTCCGGCCCAGGTCAGCCCCAGGATCCGCGGAGGTTTACCCACCTCCGGCCCAGGTCAGCCCCAGGATCCGCGGAGAATGGGTGGTTCCTTATCAGTCCGTTGAAAGACGGGTCGTCACAATAAAGCTCGTCTCGTAGCTAAAGGGTACGATCAAACTGAAGGTGTTGACTATGACGAGACCTTCAGCCTAGTGGTCAAACCCACTTCTGTTCGCATTGTGCTTTCTTTAGCTGTGTCTTCTCAGTGGCCTATTAAACAGCTTGACATCAGCAATGCCTTTCTACACGGTGATCTCACTGAGAGAGTCTACATGCAACAACCCCCCGGTTTTGTTGATTCTTCTTCCCCATCGGATGTTTGCTTATTACATAAAGCCCTCTATGGTCTCAAGCAATCTCTGAGAGCTTGGTACACCAAACTTCACACTGCTTTACTTCACTGGGGTTTCTTCGCATCACGGTCTGACTCATCCCTCTTTATTCGTCGGACACCATCTTCTGTTACCATTACGCTTGTGTATGTGGATGATATCATTTTGACAGGTGATTCTTCGGCTGTGTTAGAGGAGCTACTTCTATATTTGCATTCTCAGTTCAAGGTCCGCGATCTCGGGCCTCTGTCCTACTTTCTGGGCATCTCTGTCACCCAGACCTTTACTGTTATGCATCTCTCTCAGTCCCGCTATATCATGGACCTTCTCCATCGTGCCAATATGGCATCTTGCAAACCAGTTCCGACTCCGATGGTGGCTGGCCCGGTCATCTCTTTACAGTCAGGCACACCTCTTCCGGATGGTTTTCTGTACCGTAGCATCGTTGGGGGCCTGCAATACTGCTGTCTCACTCGCCCTGATATCGCCTTCACCGTCAATAAAGTCTCCCAGTTTATGCATGCCCCGTCTGACACTCACTGGCAAGCCGTCAAGCGTATCTTGCGGTATCTTAAAGGTACCATCCTCCTTGGCATCTCTTTTAGGCCTTCTGCCACTGTTCATTTAACTTGCTATACCAATGCTGATTGGGCCTCCTACCCTGATGATCGCAAAAGCACCAGTGGCTTCTGTATTTTTCTCGGCTCGAATCTCGTGTCCTGGTCCTCTACCAAACAGAAAGTCGTGTCTCGTTCCAGCACAGAATCCGAGTATCGCAGTGTTGCCAACGGTGCGGCCGAGATTCTTTGGATCCAGTCTCTATTACAGGAACTCGGCATTTCTCCTCCCGACCCACTTATCATCCTATGCGACAACCTCAGTGCTACTTATCTGGCTTCTAATCCCGTCCTACACTCCAAATCCAAGCATGTGGAGATAGACTATCACTTCGTTCGAGAAAAAGTGCTTCAAAAGAGGTTATTGGTCAAATTCACTCCTTCAGGCAATCAGTTGGCCGACGCTCTTACCAAACCTCTTCCTCTGGCTTTGTTCAATGTCTTTCTCTCCAAGATCTTCGGCCACCGGCCTTGCTCTTGAGGGGGATATTAACATATATAGTTAGCATATATAGTTAGAGTTAGTATTTTTTAGTTCATTTGTAACTAACGTCTTTTCATCCTTCATCATTACATTTCTTTTCTCTATATTTGTACATGTACTACATTTGTCAAACAAAAGTGCAATATACTTTTTCTGCCGCCAGAGTCTTCTTCTCCTTCTTCTCTGCATCTTTTTCCTGATCAATAAAAGTCAACGAAGCTCGTATAGTTGAAATAAGGTGAAAATTCGTGAGACCTGTCAGGGAGAAAGGAGAGAGAGAAGATTTTTATCTAGATGATGGGAGTTGGTTATACACTTGTGAGTTGCATGATATTGTAACTATTGATTATATAACGACCCATTTTTCTAGTAAGATATTATCCGTTTTAGAGATTGGGTAGTATCCCAATATCCTCCCCTCATAGATTTGTTTGGCGAGGACTTCTCAGTCGGTCACCAAACACGGTACTGCTCTCACCAGAGCACTTTTAACTTCGGAGTTTTTATGGGATCTGATGTCAATTGTGCTCCAAAACGCGTCTTACTATCCTGGGAGAGTTTCCTTACATATATTTCATTTTCATATACCTCCCCAAGCGATATGGGATTATGACGACCCCCATTTTTACGACTCAGAATTTGCCTATACTCGAGTTCAAGATTTGCCTACACTCGATTTAGCTCACGAGATTTGCCTCACAGTCGTGCTCATACCATCATTGTAACACCCGGTCCTTCGGTTTTATGGGATTTTAGAATGTAATGGCATTTTCAAAAATACGTCGAATTTATCTCGTTTTGCTAACGTGAAGTCTTATTAGAGCTATATGAGTGAATTGGAGTATTTGGAAGGATAAGGGAGTTTTCGATATCTCTCGTAATATAAAGGGTGTTTTAGTAAACTTATGACGACCCCGACCCCATGTCGGTGCCGCCACGACCTGTGTCGTGCGTGCATACCTACATATATATACGTGTTACCCTTGCCCGTTCTCGGTTTTCGTATTAAATTTGTTTTCTTTCATTCTTTTATCGTTTCCATTTCCTTTTCATTCATTCGTTCGTTGGAGAACGGACTCGGGCATCAATCCACATCTATCGATATTTTGGCTCTAACTTAAAACATACCCAATTAACTCGTCTTGGGTCGGGAATCATCAAAAAAGGCTTTAACAGGTTAGACATGAAGTTCGTCAACGTTTTACATCATTAAAACGAGCTTAAAACCATTTTTCGGAAAAATGTCGGCTCGGTTTTTGGGTCTTTAAAACCCTCTAAAATACTTGGGGACCGCTCGTAAAATACATTTAAAAAGTATCATAAAAGGTCAGGTCGAATCGTGTTTCGAAAAGTCAAAAATTCGAAAAAAAACAATTCGGGGTTGGAGGGGCGCGCTGGGCGCAGCGCGCTGCGCGAGCGCCCCTGCGCTGCGTGCCCGCGCGCGTGCCCCTGCGCTGCGCGCCTTCCATGCGGCCCGGCCGCGATCGGTCGCTCCCCGGGCCCGACCAATCGGGCCGGCTCGGGCCATTTTCAACCAAAAACATCCCGGCCACGACTGATCGCGCCCCGGGCCGGATCGGTCAGGCCGGATCGGGTTTTTCTCGCTCAAAAACATTTAAAAACGCCCATTTTGACCATTTTTGACTTTTCTCTATATTTCTTCCCATTTTCCCTAACAAAATACCTCCAAATCACTTGAAAATCTACCCATACATTCCCGACATCCTCAACGCTACCTCCCGTAAAAATCTTTAAAAACCGACTTAAAACGGAGCGTTAAAAAAAACGTATCCGAAAGCGTACCTAAAATTCACGAAAGCAAACCGCGTGGTTCGTTCTAAAAACCGAACGTTCCACCTAAAATCCCAAAATACATAACCTATGCTCCGTACGGGTTGTGCTCGCATCGACTACGACAGCCGCCCTCACGAACATCCTTCGTCAAGCTGTAGGCTCGTCGGGTGGAGGGACATCGTCCTCACCTGGCTCGCAATCACCTACACCATAAAGACACCTATGAGATAAAAATCTCAGCAAGTTCTACGTAAATGCATATGCATGGTCATGCGTGCAATGAAAGCCGTCCATGTCATTTTATTTTTCAGTACGTGACAGTCTATGGTTAACGAGCCCTAAATACCGTCAGATGGATAGGGCACATCAAGTGGATAGACAGCCCGCACCATCTGAAAGGAGGAAGACCCGCTCACCACGGAACGCCAGGTCTGAACCTCACCCGAATAACCTCATGCTATAGTATTTCCCGTAATACTTTACTTGCCTTTACATGCTTTTCCTTTTTCATAAATTCGATGCGAAATTCATTTTCATGACATTTTTAAAATCCGTGATGCATGAGCAGTTCAATGAACAGTAAACATACAAGACAAACATACCATCAAAACTCTACAAATACCATCAAAACTCTATAACTAACAACCTATAGAAAACCGAACCTAACTACCCCAACCAAAACAATTTAAACAACCATTGCACCAACAATCCTCAACACAATTTCCGACATACGGTGTAGGCCAATCGGCCACAGTAAGTCACGAGAACTTACATGTCGTCCGTAAAAAGCCGAGCTCCGTCCACGAGTTTTGGTCACCTAGAAAGTTTTACAATGTCCTTTATCAAAACCGAGCATAAACTATGAAATTTCGCAAACTAACGGAATTCCTAACTAAAGGAGATTTCTTAAAACTCTATTAAACCTCTCTCGGGCATTTCATCGAGCAATTTATGCTCACCAATCTTTAAACTCCATTAATGGGGTTTCCAAGCTTCAAATTTCCGGGTTTTTGTACAAAACACTAAACACATCTATCATTTCCTCTCCATAACGCTAAATAACCATCAATACGGCAATATCTAACATTTTCTAACATAGCCCACTTATTTTCGACAAAATCCAACAAAACCCTAACGGTTTATCAACTTAGAAACCGAGAATAAACCTCCCAAAACCGAAGAGTCTTACCTAGAGAGCGTTTTTGGTGAAGAAACATGAAGAAAACGTCGAAGATCGGAGGAGGAATCGGTTGAAGCACTGTGGAGGAGAAGAATCGCTGTTGGGAGGAAATTTGGGAGAAAAACGTCAAGTGTGTAGAAGAAGAAGGTTTTTGGTGTTTTATTTCATTTGACTTGTCAAATTACCTTATTGCCCCTCCATTTGATTTTCCACATATCTCATTATTTGTCTCTTGGTTCGGTTTCTCCAAAACTTCCTTATTTATCCAATAATTCTCATTCATTCCTAGGGCTCTAATAAAACTCTCCGTTCGTCAAACGGATTTATCTTGCTATTTCTACGAACTAAATCGCTATAGGGTCAAAACCGGAAATTCGGGTATAACTCTTTCGATTTTGATTTCTAAATCTCCATATTTCTCCCAAATTCATATTAATTGTGAGGATCCCCATAAAACTCTCGATTTGCAAAACGGACATATTTTGATTATTTAAGAAATTACCTCGCATAGGGGAAACCGAACACTTGGGCGTTATACTGTCAAGTTGAATTTCTGAAACTTCCTTATTCTTCTAAAAATCCACATTAATTACTAGGGCTCTAATGAAACCTCCCGTTCGTAAAACGGGCTTAATTTTGACATATGTTCGAAAATGCCATTCATATGCGGAAAATTGAAAACCCGCCGAAAACCGGGTGTTACATTCTATCCACCTTAACTGAAATTTTGTCCTCAAAATTTGACCTAGCTTATAGTCCTTGTTATTGCCGCCTTACGCCTTGTGGCCTTATACTTCGATCTAATCCATACTTATTTTCAACCTTTATGGTTTTAAACCAGTATCCCTAAAATCAAAAGACGCAACCTAAGCCACCTGACCATATCCACTATGTTTGATCTGACTAATCACGTCCTTGGTTAGGCATCGCACGTCAATAAACTCCTAAATCTCCATTTTGAACAAACCAACTGCAATAATATGCACTAACCAATTCACACATACGTTAGCTCTCACTTAATCATCCATAAGTTAAGCTTCCTTTCCTTTCTGACTTGGTCTTATATTCGGGTTTCCTGATTGAAGCCTGATTCAAGTCCTCAATTTCCTAATGAAGCACTTCAAGGTTTTCTTCCACCGAAGTTTCTCTTAGCCATTTCACGAAATCGCGTCTATGTACGAACTTACTAACGTCAGTTAGATCGAACATCTCCTAAAATTCTTCCAACCCCTGGGCTGTAGCCCAAGCTGCAACATAATTTCTTCAACTCCGTCTACAGTCGGGATGCACACCGACTCAATTACTATACTAACCTCACAATCGTATTCCTTACTCACAATTGGCCTAAACACATCCTCGTTTACGCATCGAGTCTTACCAAACTTCCTAGGTCTTCAATCAAACGACCCTTAACTGTGTAGTCGACACCTAACGACTCGTGCACGCGTTAGTCTATACTTTATCATCCAACACGCTAAGCTCTTTAACTTTTTCTAATTAACCTCATGTTCAGGTTTTCTCTAGTTACTTCTTTAGGCGGTAGCCATACCCAAGTTTCCTATCTCCTTTTGAATTGACTAACATCTAAAGGTTCCCCGTAACTCTTGGATTGCAACCTACATTTTGTAAATTTATCTACGACCATCGCAGCCAAAATATACGTCTACTAATTTCTCGCATTTCCTCCTAAACCCTTTCATCAGTATTACACCAAGTCACACTCTCTTTTGGGCAACTTACCAATCCCGTTAGTTATTTCAGGGTCGTTTCACAACTAGATTCACGCTGCACTCATAAGATCTTCATTCCTCTATGAACATGATCCTGTCAGCATCGTATCTCATTCTAAGCTTCACCATAGAGCTCTATCACTATGTCCTTAACTAAAATACTTATACTATCTATGCTATACTCACCCGTCTAACTTAGATTTCCATTAACTCCAAGTACCATCAAGTCCATGATTCCATCATTGATGTGTTCTAAGCTATACACTCTATCCTTAGGTCATCTATGTATTTATTGATCTCGACTTGTTAAATACGAGTCAAACTTCTCAGAGGTTTCTAACTTAGCCTCACTTCTAAGATTACTTAAATGGTTTTCGTGAAAACCCTTATCCTATAAATCACGAACTTTATAAATCGTACAACATTGCCCATCGAGCTAATTTCTACTCGTAACTTTTCATTTAATCTAACAACCCTCTGCACTTACCTCTAATTCTTGTATAAGGATTTCTTCAAGGTTACCCAATGGCTTATCTTCTCTCGTTCCTTCTAGTTGGGTTCTATATATCCTACTTGGCTCCCGTACAATGACTCATCCGACAATCTTCTTGTTTGTGAACTTGAAGTTTACGTCCTCAGTGTCCATCTCTTCAAATTTTCAAATCTAGCCCTTGAGGTTAATCTTCCTAGTTTCCCGAACATGAACCTTTATTTATGGTGTTAAACCCTTCTTTGATTAGCTAGGGTATTTGAGATTCTAAGTTAGTTCAACTCTTATGTTTTAGCCTCGCATCTCTTGGTGGAGCAACATCGCAGGCCTGATATGTTTATTACTCCTTGATTACTCCATTGTATCCCCTTATAGCATGCCAATCGAAATCTTTTGCTAATAGGGAATCGTCATTTATTGTCTAGTCTTAGCCGACGATGCATATCTCTGGGAAATCAGCCGATCCTGTAACTCAAGTATTATTGTTTGTATAACCTAGATCATTTATTGGGTCGAGATTTGTTAACCTTCCATTTCTGAATAATTCCCTTACCTTCTCCATCGACTTTTGTCGATACGAACACCACTACGTAATCGCTTAGATCACACACCTACAATGCGGCATTGTTCTATCACCCTCTTACACTCTACTTAACTAAACTTCGGGGTGCTACCTTTGTCTAGATACCTCCAATTTTACACAATTCCAAGACATTCGAATGTCTGCTATATCTTCTTGTTTATTATTCGCACTAACGGTATCTTGACAATTTAGCATATCCTTTAGTAAGTCTTACATCAAGGCTTCAACTCTTCCTTTCTAAGATCCTAAGGGTTTGTCAATTAGGATCCCATTTCTTTCTATTTAATTCCTATATCTCGTACTTGTATCATCCGGTGGTATCTTAATTCCAAGTATATAACTTCCTATGGTTAAGAAAAGTTAATCCTATTAGCATATAACTCTCTTTCTAATAAGCCTTTATCGTTCTACATCTAACCCCTTCATACCCACCTTCTATCCTTACCTTGCCCCCTACTCTCAAGCTTACTTTCATCTATCGTATATATATATATATATATTGTCATTAAGCCATCGCTCTAACACCCCATTTCTATTCTATTATCATTCGCTTCACTAATTGGGGAGCTAAAAGCCTACCTGAAACACCTGATGGTCGAGCAGTTTCCTCGTCTTCGTTCAGGGCAAATGATCTCGGTGCAACCTCTTTCTTCTGGTCAGTAACCTTCCTCGGGCAATGTAGGGCATAGTGGCCCACTACTCCGCATCTATAGCATTTGTTCGTACCCAACCTGCAGACACCATAATGAGGCCTTAAACATTTCAGGCAAGTAGGCTTCTGAGTAGACTCATGAGATTGCTTTCCCTTTCCTAGACAATTCCTTCCTTCGTACGGCCTCTTAACTCCTCTTTGTTGCTTTTCCTCTACCGGGTGCGTTCGTAACTCTAGGAGGAACCTATCCATACCGCGCTTATTGGGGGCAATCACCACATGGGCTTTAGGGCTCGCTCGGTTTATCAACGTCTCAAGTTGGCGAGATAGTCCACTTATATGTTGTGCTTGTCGGTCTAGTTGTTGAGCTTGTTGGGCAATGACACCCCTCAATAGATCTATGGTGTCGTCTCGTTCATCTCTATCTACCTCTCTTCGCACCATTTTATAAATCTATACAATTAAAGACAACAATTTCTAAGAAAGCATATAACGTACTTACAGTTTGAAGAAGTATGTCCGCGAAGTGGCTTGCGTAGTCAAGCAGTCTGCAGAACCGATTTTAAAACCCGGGAGCTTTGATACCAACTGTTGTGACGACCCCGACCCCATGTCGGTGCCGCCACGACCAGTGTCGTGCGTGCATACCTACATATATATACGTGTTACCCTTGCCCGTTCTCAGTTGTCGTATTAAATTTGTTTTCTTTCATT
Source organism: Begonia masoniana (assembly GCA_022432975.1). Lineage (NCBI taxonomy): Eukaryota > Viridiplantae > Streptophyta > Magnoliopsida > Cucurbitales > Begoniaceae > Begonia > Begonia masoniana. Next base: position 4,524,933 of record CM039502.1, read on the forward strand.
CTTTTATCGTTTCCATTTCCTTTTCATTCATTCGTTCGTTGGAGAACGGACTCGGGCATCAATCCACATCTATCGACATTTTGGCTCTAACTTAAAACATACTCAATTAACTCGTCTTGGGTCGGGAATCATCAAAAGAGGCTTTAACAGGTTAGACATGAAGTTCGTCAACGTTTTACATAATTAAAACGAGCTTAAAACCATTTTTTGGAAAAATGTCGGCTCGGTTTTCGGGTATTTAAAACCCTCTAAAATACTTGGGGACCGCTCGTCAAATACGTTTAAAAAGTATCATAAAAGCGCAGGTCGAATTGTGTTTCGAAAAGTCAAAAATTCGAAAAAAAACAATTCGGGGTCGGAGGGGCGCACGGGTGCGCTCGGGCGCGCTGCGCCCGGGCGCAGCGCGCCCGAGCGCGCCTCTCCGACCCCGAATTGTTTTTTTCAAATTTTCGACTTTTCGAAACACAATTCGACCTGACCTTTTATGATACTTTTTAAACATATTTTACGAGCGGTCCCCAAGTATTTTAGAGGGTTTTAAAGACCTGAAAACCGAGCCGACATTTTTTCGAAAAATGGTTTTAAGCTCGTTTTAATGATGTAAAACGTTGATGAACTTCATGTCTAACCTGTTAAAGCCTCTTTTGATGATTCCCGACCTAAGACGAGTTAATTGGGTATGTTTTAAGTTAGAGTCAAAATGTCGATAGATGTGGATTGATGCCCGAGTCCGTTCTCCAACGAACGAATGAATGAAAAGGAAATAGAAACGATAAAAGAATGAAAGAAAACAAATTTAATACGACAACCGAGAACGGGCAAGGGTAACACGTATATATATGTAGGTATGCACGCACGACACAGGTCGTGGCGGCACCGACATGGGATTGGGGTCGTCACAAAACTGGTCTGTTTTGTAAACGGAAAGTTTTATTAGAACCCTAATGATTTATATGGATTTTAGGAAAAATATGGGAATTTTAGAAATCCAAATCGAAAGTGTAACGCCTAAGTTTCCGTTTTCAGATTCTCATCTTCATGCATTTTCATGCATTTTCAAATTCTCAAATCTAGTAGTTAGCATCTACATTTTAGATAATTTTACCGTTGATGTTCCTTCATAGGTTGTTTGAAGAATCTCTCATGCCCTTTTGACCGATTCGCATGTGGAGATGAGTCTGAACTGAATTAGATCCACACTATTATAGATAGCATTTAAAGCCTTTGAATTGCTATGTGCCAAAGCATCTTCATTTACGATCTAATTTTTTTCGGGTTTTGGAGATGTGATATCTTCTGCATCAGTGTCTATAGGGTGATTCCATCATATTAAAATAGATCTCCAAACCTTCTCGTCAATAGTTTTAATGAATGCTCTCATCCTTGCTTTCCAATAAGCATAATTGTTTCCATCCAATAACGGTGGACGCATTGTAAAACCTCCTTCTTTCATAAAGTCCAATACTGATTCTGCTCTTCTAGCTAGATCTGTAAAATTTTTAGTAGATATGTCAAAATCCCTAAGCATCCAAATTTCTGATCTTTAAAAACAAAGGCATGTAATTTCTGAGTTATTGAATGATATATACAAGAAGAACCCTCACATGGAGTCTTCAGATCCACAAGCCAAAGTGATGGAAGAAGCCTGTACATCCGGTGTCCCAAAGGATGTTCTAGAGGGTGTGCCAGACAATGCTGATGCTTAGAATTGGATTCTACAAATCTGATTGGTTCTTTGAATGATTTTAATTAATGCTGTGTTTGCAATGAGATGATCATATGACATTGTCAAATTTTGAAGTAAAATTTGCCTAATTTATTTTTAAAATTTTGTGCTTTATTATTGTAAGTTGATTAAATAAAAGATTGAGATTGTTTATATGATTAGTTACTTTTATTGATTATGACATCTAAAGAGTATATAATTTCTTTTAGGAAAAAATTGTCATACAACAATTTCACCTAGTAGAACTTTGTCAATGTATTTCAAATTTCTTTGTGAGTTGTCATCTCTAATTCTAAATATAAGATATAGTTTGTTGATAGCATTATCATTTACTTTCTTCTATTTTACATCCTTGATATATGACAGTACCATTTTTTTTTTTCGGAAATAGCACATTGATTTTTTAATTTCCACAATAAAAAATTATTTTTTTTAATTTTTTCAATTTTAACTCTATAGCCATAATGATAATGCTTTGATACTACTCGTTGGAAAAAATAATATGCTGTTATGAAGTATAAAAATATTTTACCAACTCATTAAAATATAATGGATAGAAGTAAAAATAATAATAGACAAAAACAAATAGAATTTATACGTAAACTCAAATCATTACTAATTTGGCTATTAGGTGGAGTCACCCATTTGTTTTGTCCTTGTCCTTCTTCATAAATCAGGCCCCTGGTTTTCCTATAAATTCCCCTTCATGCCTGTTGTTTCCTCCTTCACGTTATCCATTCTTTCTTATCTCAATCAGAAACATTGCCTCCTCACTTCCTTCTCTCACATCTCAAACCTCTGTAAATACCCATCTCCCAATATCAGTCTTCTTCGCATCTGGCTATAGGATTATCTTCAGTTGGATTATAATATTTCTCTGTTATTCAAAGATATAATAAATAAGTTGGCATGAGCTTGGGAGTGTTGAAGCAGGAGCGGATGAAGGGGATGAAAGATCAGACTTCCATGCGTAACCCGACAATCTTAAAGTCTCCAAGAGATGACCCAGTTTCTTCCTCTTCTGCGCCGGAGAGAGGGTGTTTCTCTACTGCTTTTGGTTCTTCTGTAACTAAAGCTTCTGCCATGAACGAGAAGAGAAGGCAGGCTGAGGATTCTTTTAGAACTGTCTTGTACTTGAGCTGTTGGGGTCCTAATTAGATACTCGTCCAGCAGGTTGAACAGATGTAACTTGTGTTCATTTTAGATTAAAACTATATTCTATATCATTTACAAACTCAACCATTTGCTTCCCATCGCCAATGCCCCGTTCTTGTCTAATGTTGAACTATTGACATTTCTTCAAGTCTACTAGTAAAGCCTGGGCCAACAAGGCAGCATACCAGCCGGCGCTTGGATTCGAGACGACCCCTTGAATAGCCAGATGGCCCGGCCCGCCTTTGAGTCGGTCCGCAGAGCTGACCTGGCAAGCTCAATCTGAGCCTGCATGGCCATGACAGCCCACTCCAAGCCTGAGCCTTGCAGGGCTGGCAGTTCCTGCGACTCAGTTCGGGCTTCGGTAGTGCACTCATGTTGGATTAGAGAAGTATTTGATGGTTAAACACGTACAATGATCAATGAACTTTAATATTTTATTGAGCTTACCAGATTAACAATATAATGTGTATTTTTCATATTAATTTAATATTAGAAGTATGAAAAAGTAATTAAATATATGTATTTCATATGATAAAAATGTGTGCAAAGTTTAGAATTTCCAGCTCATAATTCTAAATTAATCAACCATTGCATTGTTCAGAAGCCGTCCAAACAAGGAACCAGCAAAGTGTTTTGGGAAAAACAATGTTACCATCTTCTTCTTCTTCGTCCACTTTATGTCAAGTTTTCAGCTATAAATTGGGAGCTTTCATGGTGGCCAAACAAAAACAACATAGTTTGATATTAAGAAAGAGCAGCTAATTTCAACCATGGCCAAGTCCACTAGCTCTACTCCCACTCTCCTCACCATTGCCTTAATCATCTCTCTCTTTCTCGCTCTTTCCATCGCTCAAAGTCGTATTCTTCAAGGTATTTTCATTTAATGGGATTCGATATATTTCTTTGAATACGAATATGGATTGTATTTAGAAATTAGACTAAACTAACGAGACGTCTTCTCCGAAATCCAATTATTTTCGATGTTGTTTCATCGCTTGGCAGGTGAAGTGCAGGGGACAACACTGAAATGTTTCACAGCGTATGGTGTACAAGGAGGAGACACATGCTTTGCAGTGGAGAAGAAGTTCGAAATAGGCGAAGTTTTCTTTGATTCAATCAATCCAAATCTCAATTGCTCAGCTCTCTTCGTAGGCCAATGGATTTGCGTTGATGGCACAGTCAGCTAAAAATAAACAAATAAAAAATAGTAATAATTAAATCCACCCACAAGAGGAGAGAGAGGGTGGGTTAAACTTATGTTGTTTGTCTCTCCTCTGTCTGTGTAATGTTCTTATCCTGTCATGGATAATTGAATGGATTGGCTTTAAATTCAATTGCAGAAAAAGAGAAACGTGAAACCCACTACAAAAGTAAATTGAAAAAGGAAGAAGACAACTGGAATCGAATTCTAGTTATCCAAAATGAAACATATTCCTATCCAAACGTAGAAATCATGGGATTCTTGTTTTGGTTCAGTGCAAGACCGTGACAAAATTTGCCTTTTTTGTTTGTGCATGCAAAGCTTATGACTTGCGCGCTTCTGTTCTTCCGTCTTCGTCTCTATCCACCACTTTTTAAAGAACAGACGATCTTAAAAAAAACGGATGACAGTACAAAACCCACGAGATTTTTCAGAACAACTAATTGTTATAATCTTCAAATATTGAATTTATAGAAGGGTTTTTGTAATGAGAGAAAAGAAGAACATGTGAAGCTGTTTGAGAACTGGGAAAGACACTTAAAACCTATCCATAATAGTAAATAAAGGACCCTAATTACACGTTCTTGACCTCCCCTCCCTTGCCCATCGTGATGGCTCCGTTTGGATAATCGTCGTGGCTAACGAACCTCGACCAGTACCAATGCGACTTCCAAACTCTCGTCATCTCTTCGATGGGGATGCCCTTCGTCTCCGGCAAGAAGAAGAAGATGAAGATTGACATGACTACCACGAAGAAGGCGAAGAATAGGAACAACCCGAATTTCAAATCGCAAAGCATCTTCAAGAACACTTGAGCCACGAGGAACGTGAAGATCATGTTGACTGAGACATTGATACTCTGAGCTGCAGATCGTATTTCCAACGGGAAAATCTCACTCGGCACCAGCCAGCCTAGTGGGCCCCATGACCAGGCGAAGGCCGAGACGTAAACGCAGATGAAAAGCACCACCACAATCGCATACCATTTCGGCAACACCCCAGGATCTCCTTGAACTCCAAATTTCGCTCCGATTGCAGCCGCCACAACGCACTGCAAAAATAACGACCCAAATGCATTTTATTTACGGTATTAAAAGTATGTAAAACCCAACTATTTCATAACTTAAAATGCTCATTTTTTATACCTGGCATATGAACATTTGAACTCCTCCCTCGAGGAAAAGGAATCGCCTACCCCACTTATCGACACCGAAAATCGAAACGAGAGTCGCAGCCACATTAACAACACCGGTGATCACTGCCGACATGAGCGAAGCTTCGGACCCAAAGCCGATCGTGCTGAACAAAACGGGTGCATAAAACATGATCACATTAATGCCTGTGAATTGTTGGAAAAATGGAATCAACACGGCCATGCTGAGTTGTGGCCTGTACTTCCTCCGCAAAAGATTAGTCCAAGGATGTTCCACCAACTTTGAAGCTTCACTAGCTGCTACCAAATCATTAAACTCCTCATCGACATCCTCCACGCCCCGAACTCTCTTGAGTTGAGCTCTTGCTTTATCTCGTAGGCCACGCTCGATCATCGAGTTAGGGGTGTCAGGAAGAAGCAACGATCCTATAGTGATTATGAGAGCAGGGACCACAGCCCCGCCCAAGCTCAATCTCCAACCCCATCCACCTTTGATCTTTGCGAAGTAGTAGTTCAAGACGCTGGCCACAAGAATTCCAATTGTGATGGACAACTGAAAGCCAATGTTTAGAGCTCCTCTGTATCTGTATGGAGCCATCTCAGAGAGGTACAGTGGCACAGACTGTAATTACAAGTTCAAAAATTAGACTCAAAATTAGCCATCAAACAAGTAATGAGTTGACTCTGAAAGTTGGGTCGGAGTCATTTTCCCGATTACCCAAAGCCAAAAAAAAAAATATTCTTGCTCTGGTGGACCTTACCACAAGTTGTGATAAAAGACAAAGCACATGACGTTTAATTTAATAATTAGAGGCTAATCCGCCGCTGTCGTATTCTTATTTTTTTGTTCAACGACGTTGCTGTCAAGGAGTAAACAATGGCGGAAAAGATTGAATTGGAATACCCATGAGGAAAGAAAATCAAGCACAAATTATTAAAATAATAAATTTTCCTACACTTTCTCAGCCCAAACAGACCCAAAGTCAGAACAAACATGGAAGAAAGAGAGTTATCAACAGACATAAAGATCGCAAGCAACACAAATCTGATGTGGGTTTCCCAGAAAAATCAAACTTTTTGCATCTTCGAAAACAGATCTAAAACTATGATAGAAGACGCAGAAAATTAAACTGTTCTACGGATTTGTAAGTTTAATGGATTTAAAATCGGTGGTAACTGTAAAAACCTTGAGAGAATGGGATTTGCTCTTTAATGGAGGGAAAGATACCTGATTAGTAAACCCGATACCGAATCCGAGCAACATCCGGCCGACAATAAGCATCCAAACAGCATGAGCAAAGCCATTAATAATAGCACCGGCGCAGAAAAGGACACCGCCGAACAGCATAGACAAGCGCCGACCAAATTTCCGGGTAACCGTCGAGGCGACTAGAGAAGCAATCAGAGCCGCTAAATACAGAGACGACGTGAACAAGGTCAGGTTCTCATTGTCGTATTTGCAGTACTGGTTTGTTGACTTGTCGGCATTCTTTTTTTGTAACACCTCCGGAAAAAACTTCCCCAGAAACGAATCCATCGTCGTCACGCCGCCTGCAAAACCACCATATCAGACTTTTAATCAGTCTGAGAAGAAACAAAAAAAAAAAAATCAAAGACTTTCACCTAATAAAAGAAAAATCACCTGAAATTCCAATATCGTAGCCAAAAATGAGGCCACCCATGGCGGCGACAATGCAAGTGATGGAGACATAAGGAGTAAGGTTCCCTGGATACTCCTTATTGGTGTGACCGGGATTAACTCCTCCGACGGCCGGCATCTTGTCGGACCAACCAATCAAAAGCAAAAACAGTAAGAACGGACGTCTATTCTTGAATCAGAGACAGACTGAACACCAAGAAGAAGACGAAGTAAGGGAGAAATAGAGGATGAGGAGGAAGACCAAGAAGAAGAAGACCGATATATATAGAGAAAGTCGAGACTCTTTTCTTAAATTAAATGTTTGATAGACGACTATGCTAGCTGTCCTATACATATGGTAACAATTATTAATTATGCAATTTCCTTAAATCTTCAATTTTATCCTTTATTTTTTGACTAATAATTTGAAGATTTTTATATTTAAATTAGAGATAAGTGAAGACATTATGGATAAAACATCATAACAAAATAAGGAAAATATTTATGGACTACACTAAATAATTAATCTTAGATGGTATATTGTCTTAAAATTTAAAAAGAAAATCAAGAAAAGATTAGCAATTATAATTCAAATATTTATTTTTAGTTTTAAAAAATAAATAAATAAATTATTGAGACCAAACAATGAACTTTACCATGGTAGTGTTTTGGTGGACGCATCATTATTGCTTAGAAAATCAGTTCGTCGGTGACAGTGAGTCAAAGTCAACAATTGACACGTAGGATATTGAAGAGTAAGGAATTGAAACGAGATGCCGAGTCAGCAAATTAATACCAAAATTAACCCAAAATACGATGCCTTATCAGGTTTTGGATAACGTCGGAAAGAACACAGGCTTTAATCGAGTTGGCTGGATCCACCGAGAAAGGCAAGGCAAGGCAACGCAGTTAATGTGATTAGATTTAATGAAGATTTAAGGTAGTAAAAAAGTTGATTCAAGACCACGTGACCATTTTAATTATCACTAAGATTGGATAATTAAAGCAATTAAATATGGCTTAATTTTCAAAACCATTGCCTAATCAGGCCGAACTTAGACATTAATTAAAGTCATCTAAAGACTTTGTTATCATATTTTATCCCATCACATGTTTAACTTATTTAATTAGCTCTAAGGAAACAATGTCTTCACTTAGGTCTAATTTAAGGAAAAACTATTTTCATATATATGACGTATGCTGCTTTTTAGAACTGAAGTTTTGAATATTTGACAATTATTGTGGGCTTAATTATACGTGATTATCAATAGCCGCATAAAAATCAAAGTCTATCAAATGATCAAATAAAAATGAATTTTAAAATTCAAATAAAACATGAGGTTAACTATGGAGATACCTATTACCTATAATGATGTTTAAGTTTGATAAAAAAATAATAATTTAATCTAGCCACTAGATACAATATATGGTTATGATCTTTAAGTCAAATTGTGACTTATTTTAATATATTTTATTCTCTTAATCTGTGGTCTGCTGAAAGAATATAAATATTAAGGTTAAAGATTTATTTGGAGAAAATTCATTCTAACGTAAGAATCATCAATCTTAAGTTCGGTAACGATTTACAAGAAGTGCTAAATAAGGTGATTTCATAGATACAAATATGTTCCACAACTATTTTGTTTTGAATTTTTAAAAAAACTAGATAACTTTATGTAACACCCGGTATTTTTGGCCAAGAAATTATCCCTCGAATTATCGAACGAGATTAGGTTTATATTAATATAATGAATGTTTTGGTGAAAATTGTTGGAATGTTTAGTGGAAAACTAAACAAAAGTGTAACCAAAACAAATCATTTAGTTAGAAAACCAATGGAGGGGTAGTTTAGGTAGGAATTAAGGTTGGTGGGAGGAAGTCAATGGATGAGAGCCAAGTGTTCAAGCTTGTTGAAGAAGCCAAACCCCCTCTCTCTCTTTCTATTCTCTACGTGAAACCCTCATCATTTCTCTTATCTGTTTCTCTCCACTCCTCTCTGCATTCTCTCTCCTAGACGACGAACGACCATCGAAGCTCCTCTGATCTCCCCAGTTTCTTTCTATTTCGCTGCCTAAGGTAGTCATCTACTAAAGTTAACGAGTTTGGACAAGTTAACGTTAGTTTTCTTGACGTTTTAGAGTTAATGTCCGATCGTGCATGATGTAGATCAGTGGATCGCTGAGGACTTACAATCAAAGCTGCAACTCGCGGACAACAGGTAAGTTCATGCGCGTAGGTTGGCCCTTAAGGCCCTACATCATGGAGGTATTAAGTTCTGGTTGTCGGGTAGTTAGGTAATAGGTTATGTTCTAATTGAGATGTGTTTTATTTTATGTCTTGCTTTGTTATTCTGTCGCCTGTCTATGTTATGTTCCAGCACCGTAAATGTTCATGCATACACATTTTCTCTGAAAGTCATGCAAATATTTTCTGCACACGGTTTGAAGTTAAGAAAGATAAAACCTGTAATGTAATGTTTGGTTTAGTGTAGGACGAGGACTGATATTCTGTTCTGTATTACTGTACTGTATCTCTGTCATGTGCCTGATAGTGCACTTCTGTTATGCATGTTCCCCTAAAGCCCCACTTATACCCCCTGACAAATAAAAGTAATGTTCTGTAATATCACTGTATTTCGAAAGATCATGCATAGCATATGCATCACTGCATTTTATGTTCTTACTGAGCTTTAGGCTCATAGTTGAACTCTCTGATGTAGGTACGGATCCGTAGATGAAGATTTTGTGCCTCAGGCCGACGAATAGGTGGTTGGTGGCACTAGCTTTCAGGGGTGGTTGCGGTAGCTAGACACATTTCTTACGAGAGAGAGTGAAGTGTTTATGTTTTTACAATTTCTGTTTGGTGAATTCTTGAAGTTTATGTCAAGTTCTGTACAGTTTTTGAGATTTTAAAACTATTACAGACTCTGTGTTGATATTTTACAACTATGTTTTGAATTGAGTTTTTGAAGTTTGAAGCTTTTTGTGTCAAGTGATGTTAACTGTCAAACAGAGAGGTAGGCGATCGATCGGTGAGATGTTGCTCTTTTAAAACTGTCGTCCATTCTGCCGTTTAAGTTCAAACATCTAACGTCCATTCTGCCTTTAAAAAAAATAGTTGCCAATTTTGTTATGTAAAACGTTTGTCCACACTGTTCTTTAAAACAGTCATCCACGCTATTCTTTAAAATAGTCGTCCACGCTGCCCTTTGAAAATAGTCGTTCACGCTGTTCCTTAAAACAGTAGTCCAGTACTGCAGTTGTCCACAGTACTCGCCCGTCGAGTAATTGTTTCAAGTATTTGGCTAAGTGTTAGTCATCCATTCTGTCTTTCAATTATGTCGTCCATTCTGCCTGTTATTTTTAAATGTCCAAAGTCCATTCTGTTTTTCAATTCTGTCATCCATTCTGTCGTCCATTCTGCCGTCTATTTTAAACGTCCAAAGTCCATTCTGCCTTTTATTTCAAACGTCTACGGCTTCTGTTGTTCACAGATTTTGCCTTTCATTTCAAACATCCACAGTTACTGCCTTTTATTTTAAACGTCCACAGACTTCTGTTGTCTACTGTTTTGTTTTGCCTTTGATTTCAAATGTCTACAGCTTCTGGACTTCTGTCGTCCACAGCTTCTGCATTTCTGTCGTCCAGGGCTTCTGGACTTCTGTCGTCCACAGCTTCTGCATTTCTGTCGTCCACAGCTTCTGGACTTCTGCCGTCCACAGCTTCTGCATTTCTGTCGTCCAAAGCTTCTGCATTTCTGTCGTCCATAACTCCTGAACTTCTGTCGTCCACAGCTTCTGCATTTCTGTCGTCCACAGCTTCTGCACTTCTGTTGTCCATAACTTTTGTCATCCACTGTAGCTTCCCACTGCATGACTTCCAGTTTACGTTTCCCATTTTATTAAGTCTTCTACTGCATGTCTGTCGTCTATTCTGCCCTCAGTTTCTGTTGTCCACTCTGTCTTTTATTTAAAACGTCCAAATGCTAGAATCTTGTTTAAGTCGAAGTCAAGTCCTAGTGAAAATCCCGGAACTGTTTTCATTTCTCCCTGTCTTCCTGTTTTATTTCTGCCATCTATTTCTGTTAACTATTTTAATTGTCTTCCAGTCTTCAATTCCAGGTGAAGTTTTCTCTGTCAAGGTTTTAAAAGTAAAAATTAAAAAAAAAAAAACAGTTTACGTTTTAACAATGTCTGAAGTGAGGCTCTTCGACCCCGATCGGGTTTGGGGGCGTCACACTTTATGTTACTTCCAAAAACTTTATAAGAAAATAAATTGGCAGTGTTGAATTTGTAACGTTTCCAGGTGGCATGTGACGACCTCAATTGATGCTGCAAAATGGAATGCATGTGAGAACGGAATTCTTTTATTATTTTACTTAATATTGACAATCAAAACTCAATATAAAATCTTTCTTTTTTATTTATCATTGAAAATATTTTTACATAAAATGCACTATGAGGGTCGACTAAAAAGCCAAAATCATATCATACACTAAGGTTCAATTGATAAATCCTATATTAAACTTTGATAGATAGAACGTGAGCTCAGTTCATTGATACATTCGTTAAAACCCCAATTGAATTCTAAAGTGAAATTCAATGAACAAAATGTCTATTAATACCCCTGCATATATATTTATTAAAACAATAATACTACTTTTAATTTTTTATTTTACCGAATATTGTTTGAGACTTTAACAGATCTTATAAATTTTTAAAGTAGTTGAATTATCACTTTCTCTACTTTTTTATTCGTTCACGGGAGCATAAAATATGTATTCTTCGAGATAATTTTCAAAAGAACATTTGATGATTATTTGAATTTAAGACCACTTTACCATAAACAAATTACAAATAATGATGAGGCTATCAGCTTACAATCTTTACAACCCTTTCTTTAATTCTTTTTTTAATAAAAATATTTGTTTTTTTTTTTTAAAAAATAAAACTTTTCCAAAATGAAATGAAATAAATATCTTGACCATTGAAGTCGACGGCCTGGCCCTTTTCTCCACTGTCTGAACCTACGACTTTTCCAACTTTAAACGGGTCCCATATTCCTGTATTGTTCACACGTGCAATAAGAACTCCACTCGTCGTTCACACTTACAATCCCGCTGAATAACAGCCGTCGCACGCGGAGGCGACGCTTCACTCCCTTTTTACCTTTGCCCTAGTTGCTACGTCATTTTTCAACCAAAGATCATAAACTTTCTCCTTAATTTTATACACTATAATTTTAATTTTCTTACGTAGAATTTGTGCCACTAATTAAGTAACATAATAATTAAAATAAAATATAACATTAGAGAATAACATTAGAGCGTATAATTAAAAAGTAAATTTATTATTCATTTATTTATTAAATAAAAATATTAAGTTGATGACAAAACCATATTGAAAAATTAAAATAAGACTATGAATACGAAACAAATTATATTTTAAATGTGGTTAATTTGTGGGATAAGGTAGAATAATCTCTTAATTGGCTGTTGTTCTTGGCATTTATCCATATATATTTTTTTATTATTTGGTCAACTATTTGCTTTAAAAGCTTGGCAAGTGACTGTTGACGAATCAAAGAAGGAGTGAACTACAGGGGATGAAAAAGAAACACATGATCTCATTGGATAAGAAGTTGCTTATACCCCATTTGCATTCTCCTACTTCTCTTACTTAAAAGGATAATCTTCAAACTAAATAGGTTGTCATGGGAACTAACTAAGTTTTAGTTAGTCTTGAGCTCATGATATTAAAATAGATCATTTGCTTAAGAAGTTTTTTAAAGGATAAAGTGCATATTATTATTTAAATTTAGAGGTGAATAGTAAGTAAGATTTTCTATTTTTTTGGCAAATAAATGTATGAATTTAGGAACGTTAGAAATTAAGTATCCATCGTCAAGCTGTAGTAGTCAAAATCACATTTTTATCACGTAATCTTCTTTATCGAGTAATTTCCAAAAAAGAAATAATAAATTATTTAAGAAATCAACATATGAATTTTGGTATCGTTACTACAATCACCTCTTAATTTAGTTTTTCAAGTTATTTTTTGTTGAAAATTGAAAAAATAGTAATGTTACGTCTATCTTCTATTTTTACATTTTAATTTTTACCTTCTAAGATGACACTAATAATTAATATAATTAATTACTTATTCTAATTATTTGTAATCTATTATCTTAATTACACGAATTAATTAATGTCATGTTAAAAGGTAAAAGTAAAACAATTCTATTGCGTTATTTCTCTCTAGAAATCACCCAACATATAAGACTACGTGACAAAAACGTAATTTCTTTAACGAAAATTCTAACTACTGAGACTTAACAGTTAGTATCTCTAAGTTTAGGGGAGGCTAATTTGACTAAAGATATTCTTGCTATTCTCTTTAAGTGTAAAGACCAATATATATTTCCCCTTACTTTAAAATTCAAAAACTATAAAATTTTGGAAAATTAAAAGATTAGAAAAGATATTTTGAGATTTGTTTCCAAATTTTAGTTTTTTTTTTTTTTTTTCTGTAAATATAATGCTGTTTGGTCCACCACCACAATCATTGACCTCTTAGTCCCAAGTTTCTTAAAATAATTATTTAATATATTAAAATAAAATATGATAATTCAAAAGACTTTTCTTCAAACAAAACGGTCTTTTTTGGGAGTCTAAAAATATCTGCTCAATTATATTATCAAGCTGGAAATACTATTTTATATTATTTACATATTTATGTTCTAATAATTAATAAAAAAAATCTTTATAAAAAAGGGATTACGACAACAGATGGAAGTTGACATCAATTAAGTTTAGCTCGACTTTGTGGTCCTCTTTTCACATGTTACACTTCACACGTTACCAAGATTCACGACCATATTATTTCTTCTTTATTTTCTTAAGCACGTGTATGACTTTATGATTAAAAATCCACTTGATTCATCGAAATATTTAATTAAAATTAAAATAAACAGACACCCACATGAAATTATGTAGCCATAAAATTTATTATAATTAAACTATTTTAATTATAATAAATGGGTGGATCTTTTTTTTCATTAAGAACTAGCCGTTGGATCATTGAATGATATGACCGTTAGAAAATAGAAGAGCAAAACCTCATCATATTTAAATCGTCGTGCACATTAAATAATTTTAAAATGTGATATCAACTTCTCTTTTAAATGAAAGAAACCAGGCTGTTAACTTTATATTAATAGAAATTCTTTGTTAACTTTATATTAATAGAAATTCTTAGTTAGTGATAGTTATAATATATGATTGATTATAAAATGATGTTACTAAATTTACCTTCAATCGAATTGAGTGATTTAATTTGTATGACAATTAAAAAATGTTGAAATTAAATTATGTTGAAATTAAGAGCATCGAGAATCCATATTCAAACACATGATCCCATCAAACTACTTGTTAAATTATTAAAGGTCATGAATTAGACGGAAGAGCAAATTAAGGGTAAATTAATTTTTTTACTTATATTGTAAATCTATTTAAATTTACTTTTAATTGTTTTTTTAAGCAATGTTGTCAATGAGAAACCTATAGTTTTTCTCCGTATGTTAACATAATCTCACAACTACCACTTGTTTGGTGATTAGAGTTTTTAGTGCGTGGAGCTAGAGCCCACTAATATTTATATATTATCGAACTCATGAGAGTTTTATTTATTATGGGATGTAATTAATTTTTCATAATGAATAATGTCCAAGTGATAAATATTGATCTATAAAAGTAATATAATAAATTACAGATAATTAAAATAAATTATTAATTATATTTAACACGTTAAAATATAAGATTAAAAATTAAACTAACATTATTCTTCATTATAGATTGTACTTGCTTTTTTTGTATGTGATTAGACATCTCTGTTCTGTTTGTAATTTTTTATTTAACTAAAATTTATACTATGATTTTTTCTATTTTCTTTGCTACTACTATTTTAAGTTAACCATATAATCAATGTTTGAAACATTCTCCTTAGTATATAATTGTTGGAGGATGATCCTCTCTTTGATTTATACAAAAGTCTGTTATGAAAAAGCCAATTAAGTATGTTATGTAGAAGTAGAAGTAGGACTGTAGGAGTGAAGACAATAGTCATGTTATTAAATTAACCTCAGTCCAAAGTACAAAATAGGCGTCAAAATAACTGCACATGTGACAGAGGCTTGCAGAAAAAGTTCAAATATTGTACACAGATCATCATCATCATCTGTCAATGTCTTATCTTAATTTTTCACCCAAACCAGCTAATTACACTCGCCAAACATTTCTTCACTTTCTCGAATGCGTACGTCTCTCTCTAGAGAGACCGAGAGAGAGAGACAAGTGAGAGAGAAGACTGACTTTCATGTCTGGAGTATCAGATGGGTCAGAGCTGTAGGTGACTTCTTAAAACTACTATTTTTGCCCCACTTCTTTTCATTACATCATTTTTACTCACCTCTAAATGTTTTGGCTTTCTAAATGTTCCAGCTGAGATAGAGCTTCTGTGCATCGATTAGGCCATGAATTGGAGAGGAAAATACTAGGAATCTTGAAGGGCTTTGCTACAACGTTGTCTCAAAGCAAATTCAAATTGGACCCACGTCCAGAATCTAACTCAAAATTGATTACTTCCACGAACTCCAACGGAGTAATATTTCACTATCAACCAAATAACACTCTCAATGGAATACCCATGAGGAAAGAAAATCAAGCACAAATTATTAAAATAATAAATTTTCCTACACTTTCTCAGCCCAAACAGACCCAAAGTCAGAACAAACATGGAAGAAAGAGAGTTATCAACAGACATAAAGATCGCAAGCAACACAAATCTGATGTGGGTTTCCCAGAAAAATCAAACTTTTTGCATCTTCGAAACAGATCTAAAACTATGATAGAAGACGCAGAAAATTAAACTGTTCTACGGATTTGTAAGTTTAATGGATTTAAAATCGGTGGTAACTGTAAAAACTTGAGAGAATGGGATTTGCTCTTTAATGGAGGGAAAGATACCTGATTAGTAACCCGATACCGAATCCGAGCAACATCCGGCCGACAATAAGCATCCAAACAGCATGAGCAAAGCCATTAATAATAGCACCGGCGCAGAAAAGGACACCGCCGAACAGCATAGACAAGCGCCGACCAATTTCCGGGTAACCGTCGAGGCGACTAGAGAAGCAATCAGAGCCGCTAAATACAGAGACGACGTGAACAAGGTCAGGTTCTCATTGTCGTATTTGCAGTACTGGTTTGTTGACTTGTCGTCATTCTTTTTTTGTAACACCTCCGGAAAAAACTTCCCCAGAAACGAATCCATCGTCGTCACGCCGCCTGCAAAACCACCATATCAGACTTTTAATCAGTCTGAGAAGAAACAAAAAAAAAAATCAAAGACTTTCACCTAATAAAAGAAAAATCACCTGAAATTCCAATATCGTAGCCAAAATGAGGCCACCCATGGCGGCGACAATGCAAGTGATGGAGACATAAGGAGTAAGGTTCCCTGGATACTCCTTATTGGTGTGACCGGGATTAACTCCTCCGACGGCCGGCATCTTGTCGGACCAACCAATCAAAAGCAAAAACAGTAAGAACGGACGTCTATTCTTGAATCAGAGACAGACTGAACACCAAGAAGAAGACGAAGTAAGGGAGAAATAGAGGATGAGGAGGAAGACCAAGAAGAAGAAGACCGATATATATAGAGAAAGTCGAGACTCTTTCTTAAATTAAATGTTTGATAGACGACTATGCTAGCTGTCCTATACATATGGTAACAATTATTAA
Source organism: Begonia masoniana (assembly GCA_022432975.1). Taxonomy (NCBI): domain Eukaryota; kingdom Viridiplantae; phylum Streptophyta; class Magnoliopsida; order Cucurbitales; family Begoniaceae; genus Begonia; species Begonia masoniana. The sequence goes on from CM039502.1 coordinate 4,541,605, forward strand.
TTATGCAATTTCCTTAAATCTTCAATTTTATCCTTTATTTTTTGACTAATAATTTGAAGATTTTTATATTTAAATTAGAGATAAGTGAAGACATTATGGATAAAACATCATAACAAAATAAGGAAAATATTTATGGACTACACTAAATAATTAATCTTAGATGGTATATTGTCTTAAAATTTAAAAGAAAATCAAGAAAAGATTAGCAATTATAATTCAAATATTTAATTTTAGTTTTAAAAAATAAATAAATAAATTATTGAGACCAAACAATGAACTTTACCATGGTAGTGTTTTGGTGGACGCATCATTATTGCTTAGAAAATCAGTTCGTCGGTGACAGTGAGTCAAAGTCAACAATGACACGTAGGATATTGAAGAGTAAGGAATTGAAACGAGATGCCGAGTCAGCAAATTAATACCAAAATTAACCCAAAATACGATGCCTTATCAGGTTTTGGATAACGTCGGAAAGAACACAGGCTTAATCGAGTTGGCTGGATCCACCGAGAAAGGCAAGGCAAGGCAACGCAGTTAATGTGATTAGATTTAATGAAGATTTAAGGTAGTAAAAAAGTTGATTCAAGACCACGTGACCATTTTAATTATCACTAAGATTGGATAATTAAAGCAATTAAATATGGCTTAATTTTCAAAACCATTGCCTAATCAGGCCGAACTTAGACATTAATTAAAGTCATCTAAAGACTTTGTTATCATATTTTATCCCATCACATGTTTAACTTATTTAATTAGCTCTAAGGAAACAATGTCTTCACTTAGGTCTAATTTAAGGAAAAACTATTTTCATATATATGACGTATGCTGCTTTTTAGAACTGAAGTTTTGAATATTTGACAATTATTGTGGGCTTAATTATACGTGATTATCAATAGCCGCATAAAAATCAAAGTCTATCAAATGATCAAATAAAAATGAATTTTAAAATTCAAATAAAACATGAGGTTAACTATGGAGATACCTATTACCTATAATGATGTTTAAGTTTGATAAAAAAATAATAATTTAATCTAGCCACTAGATACAATATATGGTTATGATCTTTAAGTCAAATTGTGACTTATTTTAATATATTTTATTCTCTTAATCTGTGGTCTGCTGAAAGAATATAAATATTAAGGTTAAAGATTTATTTGGAGAAAATTCATTCTAACGTAAGAATCATCAATCTTAAGTTCGGTAACGATTTACAAGAAGTGCTAATAAGGTGATTTCATAGATACAAATATGTTCCACAACTATTTTGTTTTGAATTTTTAAAAAACTAGATAACTTTATGTAACACCCGGTATTTTTGGCCAAGAAATTATCTCTCGAATTATCGAACGAGATTAGGTTTATATTAATATAATGAATGTTTTGGTGAAAATTGTTGGAATGTTTAGTGGAAAACTAAACAAAAGTGTAACCAAACAAATCATTTAGTTAGAAAACCAATGGAGGGTAGTTTAGGTAGGAATTAAGGTTGGTGGGAGGAAGTCAATGGATGAGAGCCAGTGTTCAAGCTTGTTGAAGAAGCCAAACCCCCTCTCTCTCTTTCTATTCTCTACGTGAAACCCTCATCATTTCTCTTATCTGTTTCTCTCCACTCCTCTCTGCATTCTCTCTCCTAGACGACGAACGACCATCGAAGCTCCTCTGATCTCCCCAGTTTCTTTCTATTTCGCTGCCTAAGGTAGTCATCTACTAAAGTTAACGAGTTTGGACAAGTTAACGTTAGTTTTCTTGAAGTTTTAGAGTTAATGTCCGATCGTGCATGATGTAGATCAGTGGATCGCTGAGGACTTACAATCAAAGCTGCAACTCGCGGACAACAGGTAAGTTCATGCGCGTAGGTTGGCCCTTAAGGCCCTACATCATGGAGGTATTAAGTTCTGGTTGTCGGGTAGTTAGGTAATAGGTTATGTTCTAATTGAGATGTGTTTTATTTTATGTCTTGCTTTGTTATTCTGTCGCCTGTCTATGTTATGTTCCAGCACCGTAAATGTTCATGCATACACATTTTCTCTGAAAGTCATGCAAATATTTTCTGCACACGGTTTGAAGTTAAGAAAGATAAAACCTGTAATGTAATGTTTGGTTTAGTGTAGGACGAGGACTGATATTCTGTTCTGTATTACTGTACTGTATCTCTGTCATGTGCCTGATAGTGCACTTCTGTTATGCATGTTCCCCTAAAGCCCCACTTATACCCCCTGACAAATAAAGTAATGTTCTGTAATATCACTGTATTTCGAAAGATCATGCATAGGCATATGCACTCACTGCATTATGTTCTTACTGAGCTTAGGCTCATAGTTGAACTCTCTGATGTAGTACGGATCCGTAGATGAAGATTTTTGTGCCTCAGGCCGACGAATAGGTGGTTGGTGGCACTAGCTTTCAGGGGTGGATTGCGGTAGCTAGACACATTTTCTACGAGAGAGATTGAGTGTTTATGTTTTTACAATTTCTGTTTGGTGGAATTCTGAAGTTTATGTCAAGTTCTGTACAGTTTTTGAGATTTAAAACTATTACAGACTCTGTGTTGATATTTTACAACTATGTTTTGAATGAGTTTTTGAAGTTGAAGCTTTTTGTGTCAAGTGATGTTAACTGTCAAACAGAGAGGTAGTCGATCGATCGGTGAGATGTTGCCTCTTTTAAAACTGCGTCCATTCTGCGTTTAAGGTTCATAACATCTACGTCCATTCTTCCTTTTAAAAAAATGTTGCCAATTGTGTTATTTCTGTCGTCCACAGCTTCTGCATTTCTGTCGTCCACAGCTTCTGCATTTCTGTCGTCCACAGCTTCTGCATTTCTGTCGTCCACAGCTTCTGCATTTCTGTCGTCCACAGCTTCTGCATTTCTGTCGTCCACAGCTTCTGCATTTCTGTCGTCCACAGCTTCTGCATTTCTGTCGTCCACAGCTTCTGCATTTCTGTCGTCCACAGCTTCTGCATTTCTGTCGTCCACAGCTTCTGCATTTCTGTCGTCCACAGCTTCTGCATTTCTGTCGTCCACAGCTTCTGCATTTCTGTCGTCCACAGCTTCTGCATTTCTGTCGTCCACAGCTTCTGCATTTCTGTCGTCCACAGCTTCTGCATTTCTGTCGTCCACAGCTTCTGCATTTCTGTCGTCCACAGCTTCTGCATTTCTGTCGTCCACAGCTTCTGCATTTCTGTCGTCCACAGCTTCTGCATTTCTGTCGTCCACAGCTTCTGCATTTCTGTCGTCCACAGCTTCTGCATTTCTGTCGTCCACAGCTTCTGCATTTCTGTCGTCCACAGCTTCTGCATTTCTGTCGTCCACAGCTTCTGCATTTCTGTCGTCCACAGCTTCTGCATTTCTGTCGTCCACAGCTTCTGCATTTCTGTCGTCCACAGCTTCTGCATTTCTGTCGTCCACAGCTTCTGCATTTCTGTCGTCCACAGCTTCTGCATTTCTGTCGTCCACAGCTTCTGCATTTCTGTCGTCCACAGCTTCTGCATTTCTGTCGTCCACAGCTTCTGCATTTCTGTCGTCCACAGCTTCTGCATTTCTGTCGTCCACAGCTTCTGCATTTCTGTCGTCCACAGCTTCTGCATTTCTGTCGTCCACAGCTTCTGCATTTCTGTCGTCCACAGCTTCTGCATTTCTGTCGTCCACAGCTTCTGCATTTCTGTCGTCCACAGCTTCTGCATTTCTGTCGTCCACAGCTTCTGCATTTCTGTCGTCCACAGCTTCTGCATTTCTGTCGTCCACAGCTTCTGCATTTCTGTCGTCCACAGCTTCTGCATTTCTGTCGTCCACAGCTTCTGCATTTCTGTCGTCCACAGCTTCTGCATTTCTGTCGTCCACAGCTTCTGCATTTCTGTCGTCCACAGCTTCTGCATTTCTGTCGTCCACAGCTTCTGCATTTCTGTCGTCCACAGCTTCTGCATTTCTGTCGTCCACAGCTTCTGCATTTCTGTCGTCCACAGCTTCTGCATTTCTGTCGTCCACAGCTTCTGCATTTCTGTCGTCCACAGCTTCTGCATTTCTGTCGTCCACAGCTTCTGCATTTCTGTCGTCCACAGCTTCTGCATTTCTGTCGTCCACAGCTTCTGCATTTCTGTCGTCCACAGCTTCTGCATTTCTGTCGTCCACAGCTTCTGCATTTCTGTCGTCCACAGCTTCTGCATTTCTGTCGTCCACAGCTTCTGCATTTCTGTCGTCCACAGCTTCTGCATTTCTGTCGTCCACAGCTTCTGCATTTCTGTCGTCCACAGCTTCTGCATTTCTGTCGTCCACAGCTTCTGCATTTCTGTCGTCCACAGCTTCTGCATTTCTGTCGTCCACAGCTTCTGCATTTCTGTCGTCCACAGCTTCTGCATTTCTGTCGTCCACAGCTTCTGCATTTCTGTCGTCCACAGCTTCTGCATTTCTGTCGTCCACAGCTTCTGCATTTCTGTCGTCCACAGCTTCTGCATTTCTGTCGTCCACAGCTTCTGCATTTCTGTCGTCCACAGCTTCTGCATTTCTGTCGTCCACAGCTTCTGCATTTCTGTCGTCCACAGCTTCTGCATTTCTGTCGTCCACAGCTTCTGCATTTCTGTCGTCCACAGCTTCTGCATTTCTGTCGTCCACAGCTTCTGCATTTCTGTCGTCCACAGCTTCTGCATTTCTGTCGTCCACAGCTTCTGCATTTCTGTCGTCCACAGCTTCTGCATTTCTGTCGTCCACAGCTTCTGCATTTCTGTCGTCCACAGCTTCTGCATTTCTGTCGTCCACAGCTTCTGCATTTCTGTCGTCCACAGCTTCTGCATTTCTGTCGTCCACAGCTTCTGCATTTCTGTCGTCCACAGCTTCTGCATTTCTGTCGTCCACAGCTTCTGCATTTCTGTCGTCCACAGCTTCTGCATTTCTGTCGTCCACAGCTTCTGCATTTCTGTCGTCCACAGCTTCTGCATTTCTGTCGTCCACAGCTTCTGCATTTCTGTCGTCCACAGCTTCTGCATTTCTGTCGTCCACAGCTTCTGCATTTCTGTCGTCCACAGCTTCTGCATTTCTGTCGTCCACAGCTTCTGCATTTCTGTCGTCCACAGCTTCTGCATTTCTGTCGTCCACAGCTTCTGCATTTCTGTCGTCCACAGCTTCTGCATTTCTGTCGTCCACAGCTTCTGCATTTCTGTCGTCCACAGCTTCTGCATTTCTGTCGTCCACAGCTTCTGCATTTCTGTCGTCCACAGCTTCTGCATTTCTGTCGTCCACAGCTTCTGCATTTCTGTCGTCCACAGCTTCTGCATTTCTGTCGTCCACAGCTTCTGCATTTCTGTCGTCCACAGCTTCTGCATTTCTGTCGTCCACAGCTTCTGCATTTCTGTCGTCCACAGCTTCTGCATTTCTGTCGTCCACAGCTTCTGCATTTCTGTCGTCCACAGCTTCTGCATTTCTGTCGTCCACAGCTTCTGCATTTCTGTCGTCCACAGCTTCTGCATTCTGTCGTCCACAGCTTCTGCATTTCTGTCGTCCACAGCTTCTGCATTTCTGTCGTCCACAGCTTCTGCATTTCTGTCGTCCACAGCTTCTGCATTTCTGTCGTCCACAGCTTCTGCATTTCTGTCGTCCACAGCTTCTGCATTTCTGTCGTCCACAGCTTCTGCATTTCTGTCGTCCACAGCTTCTGCATTTCTGTCGTCCACAGCTTCTGCATTTCTGTCGTCCACAGCTTCTGCATTTCTGTCGTCCACAGCTTCTGCATTTCTGTCGTCCACAGCTTCTGCATTTCTGTCGTCCACAGCTTCTGCATTTCTGTCGTCCACAGCTTCTGCATTTCTGTCGTCCACAGCTTCTGCATTTCTGTCGTCCACAGCTTCTGCATTTCTGTCGTCCACAGCTTCTGCATTTCTGTCGTCCACAGCTTCTGCATTTCTGTCGTCCACAGCTTCTGCATTTCTGTCGTCCACAGCTTCTGCATTTCTGTCGTCCACAGCTTCTGCATTTCTGTCGTCCACAGCTTCTGCATTTCTGTCGTCCACAGCTTCTGCATTTCTGTCGTCCACAGCTTCTGCATTTCTGTCGTCCACAGCTTCTGCATTTCTGTCGTCCACAGCTTCTGCATTTCTGTCGTCCACAGCTTCTGCATTTCTGTCGTCCACAGCTTCTGCATTTCTGTCGTCCACAGCTTCTGCATTTCTGTCGTCCACAGCTTCTGCATTTCTGTCGTCCACAGCTTCTGCATTTCTGTCGTCCACAGCTTCTGCATTTCTGTCGTCCACAGCTTCTGCATTTCTGTCGTCCACAGCTTCTGCATTTCTGTCGTCCATTCTGCCTTTAAAAAAAATATTTGTTTTTTTTTTTTTTTTTTTTTTTTTTTTTTTTTAATAAAAATATTTGTTTTTTTTTTTTTTTTTTTTTTTTTTTTTTTTTTTTTTTTTTTTTTTTTTTTTTTTTTTTTTTTTTTTTTAATAAAAATATTTGTTTTTTTTTTTTTTTTTTTTTTTTTTTTTTTTTTTTTTTTTTTTTTTTTTTTTTTTTTTTTTTTTTTTTTTTTTTTTTTTTTTTTTTTTTTTTTTTTTTTTTTTTAATAAAAATATTTGTTTTTTTTTTTTTTTTTTTTTTTTTTAATAAAAATATTTGTTTTTTTTTTTTTTTTTTTTTTTTTTTTTTTTTTTTTTTTTTTTTTTTTTTTTTTTTTTTTTTTTTTTTTTTTTTTTTTTTTTTTTTTTTTTTTTTTTTTTTTTTTTTAATAAAAATATTTGTTTTTTTTTTTTTTTTTTTAATAATTCACGGCGAGCATAAATATGTATTCTTGAGATAATTTTCAAAAAAACATTGATGATGATTGGAATTAAGACCACTTTACATAAACAAATTACAAATAAGGATGAGGCTATCACTTACAATCTTTACAACAGTATTTAATTCTTTTTTTTAATAAAAATATTTGTTTTTTTTTTCAAAAATAAAACTTTTCCAAAATGAAATGAAACAAATATCTTGACCTTGAAGTCGACGGCCTGGCCCTTTGCTCCACTGTCTGAACCTACGACTTTTCCAACTTTAAACGGGTCCCATATTCCGTATTGTTCACACGTGCAATAAGAACTCCACTCGTCGTTCACACTTTCAATCCCGCTGAACAACAGCCGTCGCACGCGGAGGCGACGCTTCACGCCCTTTTTACCTTTGCCCTAGTTGCTACGTCATTTTTCAACCAAAGATCCTAAACTTTCTCCTTAATTTTATACACTATAATTTTAATTTTCTGACCTAGAATTTGTGCCACTAATTAAGTAACGTAATAATTAAAATAAAATATAACATTAGAGCGTATCATTAAAAAGTAAATTTATTATTCATTTATTTATTAAATAAAAATATTAAGTTGATGACAAAACCATATTGAAAAATTAAAATAAGACTATGAATACGAAACAAATTATATTTTAAATGTGGTTAATTTGTGGGATAAGGTAGAATAATCTCTTAATTGGCTGTTGTTCTTGGCATTTATCCATATATATTTTTTTATTATTTGGTCAACTATTTGCTTTAAAAGCTTGGCAAGTGACTGTTGACGAATCAAAGAAGGAGTGAACTACAGGGATGAAAAAGAAACACATGATCTCATTGGATAAGAAGTTGCTTATACCCCATTTGCATTCTCCTACTTCTCTTACTTAAAAGGATAATCTTCAAACTAAATAGGTTGTCATGGGAACTAACTAAGTTTTAGTTAGTCTTGAGCTCATGATATTAAAATAGATCATTTGCTTAAGAAGTTTTTTAAAGGATAAAGTGCATATTATTATTTAAATTTAGAGGTGAATAGTAAGTAAGATTTTCTATTTTTTTGGCAAATAAATGTATGAATTTAGGAACGTTAGAAATTAAGTATCCATCGTCAAGCTGTAGTAGTCAAAATCACATTTTTATCACGTAATCTTCTTTATCGAGTAATTTCCAAAAAAGAAATAATAAATTATTTAAGAAATCAACATATGAATTTTGGTATCGTTACTACAATCACCTCTTAATTTAGTTTTTCAAGTTATTTTTTGTTGAAAATTGAAAAAATAGTAATGTTACGTCTATCTTCTATTTTTACATTTTAATTTTTACCTTCTAAGATGACACTAATAATTAATATAATTAATTACTTATTCTAATTATTTGTAATCTATTATCTTAATTACACGAATTAATTAATGTCATGTTAAAAGGTAAAAGTAAAACAATTCTATTGCGTTATTTCTCTCTAGAAATCACCCAACATATAAGACTACGTGACAAAAACGTAATTTCTTTAACGAAAATTCTAACTACTGAGACTTAACAGTTAGTATCTCTAAGTTAGGGGAGGCTAATTTGACTAAAGATATTCTTGCTATTCTCTTTAAGTGTAAAGACCAATATATATTTCCCCTTACTTTAAAATTCAAAAACTATAAAATTTTGGAAAATTAAAAGATTAGAAAAGATATTTTGAGATTTGTTTCCAAATTTTAGTTTTTTTTTTTTTTTTTCTGTAAATATAATGCTGTTTGGTCCACCACCACAATCATTGACCTCTTAGTCCCAAGTTTCTTAAAATAATTATTTAATATATTAAAATAAAATATGATAATTCAAAAGACTTTTCTTCAAACAAAACGGTCTTTTTTGGGAGTCTAAAAATATCTGCTCAATTATATTATCAAGCTGGAAATACTATTTTATATTATTTACATATTTATGTTCTAATAATTAATAAAAAAAATCTTTATAAAAAAGGGATTACGACAACAGATGGAAGTTGACATCAATTAAGTTTAGCTCGACTTTGTGGTCCTCTTTTCACATGTTACACTTCACACGTTACCAAGATTCACGACCATATTATTTCTTCTTTATTTTTCTTAAGCACGTGTATGACTTTATGATTAAAAATCCACTTGAATTCATCGAAATATTTAATTAAAATTAAAATAAACAGACACCCACATGAAATTATGTAGCCATAAAATTTATTATAATTAAACTATTTTAATTATAATAAATGGGTGGATCTTTTTTTTCATTAAGAACTAGCCGTTGGATCATTGAATGATATGACCGTTAGAAAATAGAAGAGCAAAACCTCATCATATTTAAATCGTCGTGCACATTAAATAATTTTAAAATGTGATATCAACTTCTCTTTTAAATGAAAGAAACCAGGCTGTTAACTTTATATTAATAGAAATTCTTTGTTAACTTTATATTAATAGAAATTCTTAGTTAGTGATAGTTATAATATATGATTGATTATAAAATGATGTTACTAAATTTACCTTCAATCGAATTGAGTGATTTAATTTGTATGACAATTAAAAAATGTTGAAATTAAATTATGTTGAAATTAAGAGCATCGAGAATCCATATTCAAACACATGATCCCATCAAACTACTTGTTAAATTATTAAAGGTCATGAATTAGACGGAAGAGCAAATTAAGGGTAAATTAATTTTTTTACTTATATTGTAAATCTATTTAAATTTACTTTTAATTGTTTTTTTAAGCAATGTTGTCAATGAGAAACCTATAGTTTTTCTCCGTATGTTAACATAATCTCACAACTACCACTTGTTTGGTGATTAGAGTTTTTAGTGCGTGGAGCTAGAGCCCACTAATATTTATATATTTATCGAACTCATGAGAGTTTTATTTATTATGGGATGTAATTAATTTTTCATAATGAATAATGTCAAGTGATAAATATTGATCTATAAAAGTAATATAATAAATTACAGATAATTAAAATAAATTATTAATTATATTTAACACGTTAAAATATAAGATTAAAAATTAAACTAACATTATTCTTTCATTATAGATTGTACTTGCTTTTTTTGTATGTGATTAGACATCTCTGTTCTGTTTGTAATTTTTTATTTAACTAAAATTTATACTATGATTTTTTCTATTTTTCTTTGCTACTACTATTTTAAGTTAACCATATAATCAATGTTTGAAACATTCTCCTTAGTATATAATTGTTGGAGGATGATCCTCTCTTTGATTTTATACAAAAGTCTGTTATGAAAAAGCCAATTAAGTATGTTATGTAGAAGTAGAAGTAGGACTGTAGGAGTGAAGACAATAGTCATGTTATTAAATTAACCTCAGTCCAAAGTACAAAATAGGCGTCAAAATAACTGCACATGTGACAGAGGCTTGCAGAAAAAGTTCAAATATTGTACAACAGATCATCATCATCATCTGTCAATGTCTTATCTTAATTTTTCACCCAAACCAGCTAATTACACTCGCCAAACATTTTCTTCCACTTTCTCGAATGCGTACGTCTCTCTCTAGAGAGACCGAGAGAGAGAGACAAGTGAGAGAGAAGACTGACTTTCATGTCTGGAGTATCAGATGGGTCAGAGCTGTAGGTGACTTCTTAAAACTACTATTTTTGCCCCACTTCTTTTCATTACATCATTTTTACTCACCTCTAAATGTTTTGGCTTTCTAAATGTTCCAGCTGAGATAGAGCTTCTGTGCATCGATTAGGCCATGAATTGGAGAGGAAAATACTAGGAATCTTGAAGGGCTTTGCTACAACGTTGTCTCAAAGCAAATTCAATTGGACCCACGTCCAGAATCTAACTCAAAATTGATTACTTCCACGAAACTCCAACGAGAGTAATATTTCACTATCAACCAGAAATAACACTCTCATGTGATTAACCTCTCTATTACAAGAATCAACACAAACCAAAAGATAACCTGAGATGCACATAGGACAAGACGAATCAAATACACCCCGATTCAATTCACAAATGAGAAACTCAACTCACAATAATCAAGTTGATCACTCCTCTTATCAGATCACCCAGAAATCTCACAAGCATCGACTCCAGTACAGAGAAAATACAAGAAAAGCAAACCCTAGCTTGAGAGGATGATCGCTGCCATAACCAAGAGAAGAAGGTACTCTATACCTTTTTAGGGTCACACTAACAAAAGAATATATATCAAAGCAATGCAGCATCCAAGCCGTCCATCTTCATTTCAATCTGACGGTCAGAAATTTGGTCTAGTGTTTTTGGGCTCAATCAAATAATTGAGCTTCATTACATAACAAACTCCACCTTAAAGTCCAATCACTGGGTGTAAGATGGTTAATAGTGTATTGCTCTCATTGCTCAATTGACCATAGACAAATCATCCGACATTCAACAAATTTAAGCAATGCTTAAACTTGGAAGCTGTGATGATTTTAGTATCAATGTCTGAAGGATTATCCTCTATTGGGATCTTCAAAAGTTTCACTTTACCTGTAGAAATCAAATCTCTAACAAAATAGAATCTTACATCAATATGTTTAATCCTATCATGGTAAACAAGATTTTTGCTTAAATGATTAGTGCTTTGGTTATCACAATTGAAAGATTACGATTAGTTATGCGGTGTCACACAGGGTGTTATAAGGTGTTACGTGTGACACCGATGATAAATGCAATGATGGACAATATAAAATCGTGGAAATAAATGACACAGGAAGTTGGTAACGCAATTCGGTAACCAGCCTACGTCTGCGGGGCCACGCCCAGATATAAAAACATTTCTTTGAGTTTACAAAATTACAAGACAATCGGACTTATACAAATAAAGACTCACTCTTATCTTTGTCGCCGCCTCAAGCTAACTTCCCCAAGGAAACTGTTTTTGCGAGATCCCCTTGACTTTAGAACGACCTCTCCCGAGATCTAGATAACAACAAGATCCCCTCATTGTTGGTTCCTCCCGAAACCCGTGTTATGGCAAGATCCCCTCGCCCACGATCAAGAACGACAAGCTCCCCTTGTCTAAGAAACAGAACTTCTCCCGAGTTCGGATGCAGCCTCCTCCCGAGATTGAGCTTCAATGAAGAACAAATAATTTGCCTCCTGGGACACCTCCTGGAACACCAGATCGAAGTCTTCGGATGTAATACACAACACACTCAATAAAACGATGAAATCCACAGATTAAGTCGAGTGTGTCAAACAATCGCAACCCATACGCAGAACCGTAAGGAGTGAAAGAAAACAGACGGCTTGGAAAAACGAAGAAACCTTCTCTCCTGTAAAATCAATACTCCGTCATCTGAAGAATAATCACCAACGACTCACTGATGGCGTGAATGAAAGGATTAGCAATTGCAGAACACACGCAAACGTTGGTGAAGAATAAAATCGCCCGATTGAATAAAAACTTTTAGCTCTCAAGAATAATGGCTTCAGCAAGCATCAATTGTTCAGCCAGAATGCATAATATACTGTGCATCAAATATTCTCTTCAAACAGATCGCACAGAATAAGAAAAACTGAATCCCATGAAAATCGGATCTGTGACACCTTGTGCGACATTTATGGAAAGTCTATGCAAACAGATCTGAAACGAATCCCAAAATATTAGGAACAATTCCTAACAGTGTTGTGATCTCGTATCAAGCTTAACAACACCATAAAATACAGATCTGCTTCCAAAATATTATTTCCATCTTAAAATCAACTTTCCAAATATTTAGGAATAAATGTCTCAGTAACTTTCACATAAACGAAAGCTTAAATATCATTGGTAATATCCATATCTTCAATTCGTTTAGTTACCAAATCGGATTTAATGCCGCAAGAAATAAGGAAAAACAAATCTTAACAAATTCGGTTGTGTGACACTCCGTGTGACACTTTAGGAAAGTTTCCGTAACAACCCAGATATTCATCCAAAAATTCAGGAAAGCATTCCATTAATCATGGGAACTCGAAGCCCAGCAGATTGCACCAAATCTACAGCAAATCGGCTTTCCAAATAAAAATTTTCCAAAAAACAAGTGCCTTAAGCTTTTGGAAATAACTTCCCTAATATTCTTGTTTCCTTATTTTTCTCTTCCACAGAATCATCATTATTGCTCATATAATACCTTCTAATAATCTGAATAAGGTATTTCTTGATTGCCAAGACTTAAATCGCCAATTTGAACAATTGTGAATAAAATATTATTTTCATAATAAATTGCCAAAAAATCAAATGCCAACTTTATGCAAATCGTTGCATTTACAACAATAAACAGATGAAACAGATTTCAACAAGCCAATGTCACGTAATAAACCACTTAACCACACACATTCTTTCAAACACTCAGCAAGAGCAACATACTCAGCTTTAGTAGAAGATAACGCAATTAATGGTTGAAGTTGGGAAGTCCATGTAATGCAATTTCCAAATAAGGTAAAACTGTTTGAAGTTGTTGAATTACTAGAATCTCTATCTCCAGCAAAATCAGAATCAACATACCCAATCAGATATAAATCATCATTACATTTTTTATACAACAAACTAGAATTAACAATGTTGTTCACATAATTAGAATCTTTATCTCTAGCAAAATCAGAATCAACATACCCAATCAGATATAAATCATCATTACATTTTCTATACAACAAACCAGAATCAACAATGTAGTTCACATAATTAACAACCTATTTGATAGCAGTCAAATGTTCATATCCAAGATTTGACATGAATCTACTCAACAAAGATATGACAAAAGATAAATCAGGCCTAGTGCTAATCATAGCATACATCAGGAAACCGATTATGTTGGAATAAGGTCTACTTTCCATTTTAATTTTTTCAGGATGAGTTTGAGGACATTGTGATTTTAATAGAATAAAGTGACTAGCAAGAGGCATATTCATAGATTTACAATTACAATTCCCAAACTTAGATACTACATTTTCCAAATATGGTTTTTGATATAATTTCAATTTGCTATTAGCCCGATCTCTTTCAATTATCACACCTAAGATCTTTCTAGTATGACCAAGGTCTTTCGTGTCAAATTCAGCACCTAATTTTGATTTCAAATCAACAATCAACGACATAGACTTACAAATCAGTAACATGTCATCCACATAGAGTAACAAATATAATGGCATATCATTCATGGATTTATAATAAAAACAAGTATCATAATTACTTCTATTAAAATCGAGGCTTGTTATGAAAGTATCAAAAAGCTTATATCATTGTCGTGGAGATTGTTTCAGTCCATAGAGAGATTTCTGCAGCAAACACACGGTTAGGAAATTTTGAATCAATAAAACCTTCAGGTTGTTTCATTAATATTCTCTCCTCTAATTCTCCATGTAAGAGAGCAGTAGTGACAGCTAATTGTTCTAGTTAAAGGTCAAATTGAACTACTAAGGATAACATTAGTCTTATGGGCTTAAACTTAACTACAGGAGAGAAGATTTCGTTAAAATCTATAACCTTCCTTTGTGTATAACCTTTAACTACAAGTCTGGCTTTGTACCTAGGTGAGTGTTTAGGTTTGACTCCCTTCTTAAGTTTTTACACTCCACTAACTTTTGATCCTTAGGTTTTTCAATTAGAGTCCATGTTTTGTTAAGTCTAACGGATTTAATTTCGCTATTCATAGCATTTCTCCACTCCTAACAATCCCTGGACTTTAGGGCTGCTAAGTAGGTACTTGGTTCTACATTCCTTACAAGTTGTGCTACCACAAGAGCTATAAAAACTAGATCAGCATAGGACTATCTAGAAGGTGGTCTAATTTCCCTCCTATCTCTGTATCTAGCAAGTTGGTAACTATGTAATTCGTCTTGTAAGAAACCTAGTGCCTCTACTTGTTCATCCTTACTGGCTCTCGTGTTCTGATCAAGTTCAGTTTCAACTACACAATCATGCTCTTATGTATTACTCTCTTCTCGGTTTAGATCACTCAAATTTGACATCTCCACCTCAATGTATGTTTCGGGTTCCTTAGTGTTCACACTCTCCTCCACCTGATTAGTGTTACCAGGAGTCTTACATGGGAGAGTGGTTTCGTCAAAAATGACATCTCTACTAACAAGGATTTTAACTCCTCTAGTGTCCCTTTCCCACAATCTATACCATTTTGTACTTTGCTGTTGTTGATAACCTAGAAACACACACCTAGTTGATCTTGGATCTAACTTACCATTCTTTGTATGTGTGTAGGCTGCACATCCAAAGATTCTACGATGACTTAAATCTGGTTTTCTCTCCGTCCACACTTCTATAGGACACTTGAACTTAATGGCACTATTAGGACTCCTATTTACTAAATAGGTGGTTGTACGCAAGGCTTCCCCCAAAAAACCCTTTGGTAACCCGGAAGTGAACAACAAACACCTAACCTTCCCTAGTAGGGTTCGGTTCATTCTCTCAGAAACACCATTTTGTTGAGGTGTATGCCTAACAGTCATATGCCTTAGAATCCCGTGAGTGTTTCAATAGGAATCAAATTCAATATTACAAAACTCTAGATCGTTATTGGTGCTAAGTCCCTTAAGTTTCCTATTGGTTTGGTTCTCTTCTAATGTTTTTCACTCCTTAAACTTTTCAAAAGCTTCATCCTTAGACTTTAAAAAATAGGTCCACACTCTTCTAGTGAAGTCTTTTACTATAGACAAAAAATACTTATTTCTACCATTTGTTAGATGATTTTCAGGGCCCCTCAAATCTGCATGGACATAGTCTAACTTACCCTTAGACAAATGGACACCATTTGTAAACTTTAGCCTATGTTGTTTTTCTAACACACAGGTTTCACAAAAACTAAGGTTGGAAATGGTATCTTTTCCTAGTAGGCCTTTATTATATAGTAGATTAAGCTCATTTTGGCTCATGTGATTTTAGTCTAAAGTGCCATTTTTCAGTAGCATTAGAAACAAAAATATTCACAATATTATTAGCGGAAGAAACATAATGTGAACCATTCAATACATATAACCCAGATTCTTTAAAACTAGACGAAACTAGTTTTTCACCTTTGTATACCTGCAAGTTAGAATCAATAGCTTTGTACCAACATCCAAGATCATCAAGAGTTCCAAGAGAGATTAGGTTACGCTTTAATTTAAGAATATATCTAACATTTGTTAGTTTAATCCAATTATTATTATCAAGAAGCAAGTATACACTTACAATTCTCTTGACACGACATGAATTATTATTTCTCATATACACGGTATCACCTACAGTCTCATGGAGGTCAAAAAAACATAGTTTATTAGGAGACATATGAAAAGAACAACTTGAATCAATTATCTATTTTTCAGAATTTATTTTTCTAGAGACATTCAAGATCTCACTGATAACATCACAATAACCAATAAAAATATTGGTTTCCTTATTTTGTTTTTCCTATTCATTTTTCCACTTATAACAATTTTTCTTAATGTAGTCAGCTTTTCCAAAGTGGAAACAATTTCTAGTCTCAGTCTTATTCTCATTTCTATTATCAGATTTAGGTTTGTTTTGTTGAGTATTTCCTTTTCCCTTCTTTTTTTTGTCGTTACCCTTTGCATTATTTTCAGTTACAAATAAATTATTTCCATTTTTCTTGTTTTTTATTTCAAGTTCTCTGACTTTTAAGGTAGAGGTGATCATATCAACTGTGGAGACAGTACCAGTATATTTTAGGATATCTCTAACAACACTATATAATTCAAACAGAGAGTTTAGAAGAATCATGACAAGACTAGCGTCATTAAGACTTTAATCAGTTCCTTTCAGAAGCAAAGACATTTTCAAGAAATCATCAAGAGATTTATTTGCATCCATTTTAGAGGCAAATAAAGCACCTTTTAAATACACAAGATTAGGGGCAGATTGCATAGCATACAAAGTTTCTAGTTTATCCCACATTTACAGTAGTGTCTCTGCACATCTATCTTTCGTAGCACACTGTCTAAGAGGCTGAGCACGATTAGATTGTACGTCTCTTCATCTATCTCCGATTCTTGCTTGTCTTGTTATTTGACCACTTCTTGTTGTCCGGTTCAAGAGCGATGAGAATCTTGTTATGACTTAACAAGGCTCTCATCTTCTTTTTCCACGAACCAAAGTCGATTTTCCCATCATATGGGATAATTTCAAATCGTGATCCCATGGCTTAGGAATCATGGATCAAGTGTAGAGAAAAAAAAAAGTTTGAGAAGCAAGAACACAGATAGCAACTTACCGAGAACTTTGGACACAAGGTTGGAAACATCCAAAGTATTTCGAAGCTCTCAAACCCTAGAAATACGATTGGGTTTTCTTCCTTCGCATAGAGAACACTGCCAAGACTCAATTCTAGGCTCGGATACCACTGTTATAAAATTGTTATACATAGGCTCTAAGATTAGAAGTTGCAGAAATAGAAAAATACCAAGATTTACGTCGTTCGCCCACATCTCAAATCGAAGTTCAAGATCGACTACTTCCACGGAGCTCCAATGAGAGTAATATTTCACTATCAACTAGAAATTATACCCTCATGTAATTAACCCCTCTACTACAAGAATCAACACAAACTAAAAGATAACCTAAGATGCACAGAGGACAAAACAAACCAAATGTAATACCCGGTTCTATCAAACCGTTTCTCTATCCCTTTTTAATATATGACACAATTTATATGACAATATTAAATGTAGGGTTAGTGGATGACTAAGCAAGGGCATAAGGGTAATTAGAAATTTCAAAGGTGGATAATGTATTTAAGGAAACTATTAATGAAGTAGCCGCCACTGTTTATTTCATTTCCTCTCCATTCTCAGCTCCTCAGCTTAGCAGAGCGCGATAGGAGACCCCCTTCGACTTTCTCCAGCGATTTCCTCCGAACTTGGTGAGTTTTGCTTCTATTCTTGCTACATTGTATTTATCGTTGGTAGGAGGGATGATAAATGAGATTTTGAGAAGGCGTAAGCGAGTGGTGGTTTCGGTTTAAGTTGAAATCAGGAATGCACAATGACTAGAGTTCCCAAAACAGTTTCCCTTAGATTTCTATTGGTTTAGAATGAAGATTAGAGGAAATTTAATGTATGCTATGTCTATGGTTTTAGGTTTGAGTAATACCCGAAGTAGCTTGCAACCAAGTTCTTTTTCCAGGAGACCAGGTAAGTAGAGTTTGCATGTACCTTCGGGCCTACATCACAAAACAGTAGGATTGTGTATGCATGAATGTATGTTTCCTTTCAGTTGTCATGTATCATATTTTGAAGGAAAACGAAAATGAATTTACATTAAGTAGCATGGTGAGATGTGAACAGATTGCAACAATATACTTTTAAGGGAATTAATCCGCCCCTTAATCGAACATACGGATACATACCTTGGGAAAATTGATCCACCTCCCACTGTATCAGGGATCAAATCAGCTGTTAAGGGAACTAATCCGCCCCTTAATTGAATATATGGATACATACCTTGGGAAAACTGATCCATCCCCCATTGTACCCGGGATCATCAGACCAGCGAACGAATGTAATATAACTGAGGGATGAAAGTAGAAACTGCATAATTAGGATTTACATTTCATTACATATTTCATTCCTTGCTTTGCTTACTTAGCATTAGGCTAATAGATGAGTTTTGTGATGTAAGTGAAGAGGTTACTGCAGGTGAATTTCCTGTGTGCACAGACGAGTAGATGTGGTTGGAGGGGTACATTCATGCTCCGGTATGGTAAACTGATGAGGCGGGTTAACTGATGTCAGCAGTTGTGAAGGTCTAGTTGATAATGATTCAATCTGAGTACATTGAGTTTTCATGACAGTAGTGGTTACAACCTTTTGAATTAGTTTTGAGAAAATCCTGACATTAGTGTTCTGCTGGATTTTTAAGATGCTGATTTTACTGAATTTGAGTAATGCAACGATTTAAATTGTCTCTGAATGATTTTTGGTAAAATGCTTAATTCTGCTGATAGTCGAAACTTTCTCGGTTTACAGTAAAGTTTACTGCATGTTGTTTAGTCCATTGGCAGGAGTCGAGTAATTTACCTTATCGGGTAATGTAGAGCTCTTAAGTTAGTGGTAGACATTTTCTATCGGCAGGCGTTTTAAGGAGTCATGTGAGGTGCACGTGTCCACCGGTGGATATCATCTATCGATAGACGTTTTAAATGACCACGTGAGAAGCACGTATCGGTTGATCCGAGGCGAAAGCCTCTTGTCGTTTAGTGACCGGTGGATGTCGTGTGTTTAATCCACCGGATGATGTAGAAAGCCTCTTGTCGTTTAGTGACCGGTGGATGTCGTATGTTTAATCCACCGGATGATGTAGAAAGTCTTTTGTCGTTTAGTGACCGGTGGATGTCGTGTGTTTAATTAATCCACCGGATGATGTAGAAAGCCTCTTGTCGTTTAGTGACCGGTGGATGTCGTATGTTTAATCCACCGGATGATGTAGAAAGTCTTTTGTCGTTTAGTGACCGGTGGATGTCGTGTGTTAAATCCACCGGATGATGTAGAAAGTCTTTTGTCGTTTAGTGACCGGTGGATGTCGTGTGTTAAATCCACCGGATGATGTAGAAAGCCTCTTGTCGTTTAGTGACCGGTGGATGTCGTGTGTTTAATCCACCGGATGATGTAGAAAGCCTCTTGTCGTTTAGTGACCGGTGGATGTCGTGTGTTTAATCCACCGGATGATGTAGAAAGCCTCTTGTCGTTTAGTGACCGGTGGATGTCGTGTGTTTAATCCACCGGATGATGTAGAAAGCCTCTTGTCGTTTAGTGACCGGTGGATGTCGTGTGTTTAATCCACCGGATGATGTAGAAAGCCTCTTGTCGTTTAGTGACCGGTGGATGTCGTGTGTTTAATCCACCGGTTTGGTTACTGGAAGAGTCTTTTGTTTCTGCTTCAGCCGCTTCCGTTGACTTTGCTCAGCGGCAGATGCGTTTGACCTTTGCAACCTTTATAGTATTTCGCAATTCAAATCTTATTCCTTTTGACCGATAATTCAAGCATTGTTCTATGGTCTTGTTTAATTTTTACTCCAATGATTTCCGCTGCAAGTTTTCAATGTTTTAGAGGTTTTAGGAAATGTCAAATTTTGAATGTCGGGTGAAGATTTAAATAAAAAAAAAAATATTTCTTAGTTATGTTCGAGCATTGAGTAGCGAACCGGGTTCAGAAAACTCGGGGCGTTACACCAAATACACCGCGATTCAGTTCACAAATGAGAAACTCTACTCACAATGATCAAGACGATCGCTCCTCTTATCAGATCAATCAAAAATCTCACAAGCATCGACTCAAGTACAAAGAAATTACAAGAAAAGCAAACCCTAGCCTAGGGCTGGGCACTCTAGCTTTGATATATATTCTTTTGTTAGTGTAACCCTAAAAAGGTACAAAGTATTTCTCCTTCTTCTCATGGTTCTGGCAACGATTATCCTCTCTCAACGATTGAGTAAATCCTCTCGTATTATATACTGGATCGGTTGTTCTCTTTTTGTCGATGTGGCACATGGGACAATACATGCTCCTCCTAGTGGACAATTCTCAGGGTAACTTGAAAGTGGGATTTCCTCTTAATTTTCCTTTTGGGATTGGATTTGGCAAAAAGTGATTGTATCACATGTATATTAGCTTCTTTTTGCTAGTTATGAGTAAAATAATTCTATTGTGAAAGTTTCGTAATTTTTAGAAGACATATATAATTTTAATAAATTATTTTATAAAAAAGACTTAATTATAATAAATCGTGCAATTGTTAAAAAATCACGAAACTTTCCCGAACTTCTTTCCATGATATGGTAGAAATGTGGTAAAAATTTTAAAAAAAATCTAATATCGTTTGGTATATTTTCTGAGATAGTCACTGATATTTTAGAGTTTTTCTAGTTCTCGTGACCGGATTCTCATTCTCGAGCATTCCAAAGACATCTGTAAAGAACGGGAGCCGCTGAGGTTTGTTTTATTAACGAACTAATGGTTTAAGTTTTATTTTGTTAACAAACATAATTTAAAAATAATTTTGTTAATGATTCTACGTTTCATGATTTTTCTTCTTATTTATTATTATTATTATTTTAAAAAATAAGCTTCCAGACATGTCCTGCAACTTAATTTTCTACCAAAAAACCAGCTAATTAGACTCACGAAACATTTTCTTCCACTTTCTCGGTAACCAAACAGTACGCATACTTTTTGTATCGTTTAGGTCATACTTTTTGTATGGTAACGAGGGCCAGTTCCTAAAAACGAAAATACTAGGAATTTTGATGGGCTTTGCTACAACTTTGTCTCAATGCAAATTTTAACATTATAGTAGCCCGATGAGTTTCAATTTGAATCTCTATTATTGGGATTGAAAGACAATTTCTTTTGTCTAGCCACAAGGCATATTGGACAAACAGAATTGTAAAAGAAGACAAATGTAAATTATCTTTGAGAAGTTTTAATTTGACTTTAGAAGAATGGCCCAACCTATAGTGCCACCTTTCAGAATCTGAATGGTTGAGCGTATTAAAAACAATCTTGATAGAGGTTGACTACTATGGAAACTAATTGGAACATAAAATGTACAAATTTCAATTTCTTTCACCCATCCCAATCGTTTGAACCGTTGAATATTCCTGAAAAGAGAGAAAATTGGAATTGAAAATTATGGAATAATTGAAAGAGGATGTTAAAGAACTGATTGAAAGTAAATTGAACTGCAAAAATGGAACGAACAAAACATTTTGTAATAGAAGGCTTAGAGTTAGAAGAACTGAACCAACCCTATTAATTGGAACTATGAACCTATTAGGAAGAGTGACATAATTGTTTGAAATAGATTGAGAAGTCAAGCATTTAATAATGTCCGAACAAATATGGTGTGTTGCACCAGCATCAAGAATTCAATACGAATCATTGAAATTCATACGAATGAAAGAGGCATTACCTGTAACGTTTGAGACTGAGGCGTAGAATTTCTAGCAGATAAATTTTCATACGGAGAAGATGTTGATTGTCGAAGCTGTGGGCTTACGTAAGCAATCAGTTCTTGACATTGATGAGGCACAAGATTTCCATTATTTATAGAGTTCAATGTGCCTTCCAAATCTGAGTAGCAAAATTTTTACTTATCTTATTGATGTCAAAATTGCACTAGTATAAGACGTAAAATATTTTACTTTACAATTATCATAATAAGATACATTAAAGTCACGTAGCTAACATGATTCATCAATAATGAAGTTGAGAACACTTTTACTCCAGAGGCAATTGCAATAGTACCCTATGTCTCTATCTGTCATTGTCATTATCATGTTGCTTTTTCAATTTTCACATGTTTTTATATAGTTTATCGTGACATAGTGATAGCACTTGATGCTCATTTTACTTCTTGATTTTGATCTGTCAAATGTACTGGCTCCTTAGTGTTTGTGATTCTTTGACCTTCCTCTAGTTATAGATAAGACCTCCAAGAAAGAATAATTTTTATTCTTCCATTTATTTTGTTTTTTCAATAATCATATCTACATTATCATTGAAAACAAATGTTGTCTTTGTAGCGCCGATAGCCAAATTAGAAATGAGATGATCCTATTAGATTGTCAAACTTTGAAGTCAAGACACTTGACAATATTCCTCTCGAAATATAAAATATAGTTTGTTGACAGCATTATCATTTGCTTTCTTCTATTTTGAATCCTTGATATATGATAGTCTATCACCAATGGTCATAGCACCATTTTGTTCAAAATAACACATTCATTTTTTAATTTCCACAATAAAAAATTATTTCTCTTAATTTTTTCAATTTTAACTCTAGCCATAATGGTAATTGCTCTCATACCACTTGCTGAAAAAATAATGTCCTGATATGAAGTATAAAAATATTTTACCTGCTCGTTAAAATATAATAGATAGAAGTAAAAAAATAATAGACAAAAACAAATACTGAGAATTTATACGTAAACTCAAATCATTTCTAATTTGGCTATTAGGTGGTTACCCATTTGTTGTTGTCCTTGTCTTTCTTCATAAATCATACGTGCAGAGGTCAATTCAGGCCCCTGGTTTTCCTTATAAACTCCGCTTCATGCCTGTTGTTTCTTCTTCTTCTGCGCCGGATAGAGGGTGTTTCTCTACTGCTTTTGGTTCTTCTGTAACTAAAGCTTCTGCCATGAACGAGAAGATAAAGCAGGCTGAGGATTCTTCTAGAACTGTCTTGTACTTGCTGTTGGGGTCATAATTAGATACTCGTCCAGCGGGTGAACAGATGTAACTTGTGTTCATTTTATATTAAAACTATATTCTATATCATTTACAAACTCAACCATTTGCTTCACATCGCCAATGCCCTGTTCTTGTCTAATGTTGAACTATTGACATTTCTTCAAGTCTACTTGTAAAGCCTGGGCCAACAAGGCAGCATACCAGCCGGCGCTTGGATTCGAGACGACCCCTTGAATAGCCAGATGGCTCGGCCCGCCTTAGAGTCGGTCCGCAGAGCTGACCTTGATAGGTGATTTTGGGCCTTCTCAATCCCAAAAGCTAGCTCAAGAGATGAGGTTTTCCCTCACACTTATAAAGTGATCACCAACCCCTTCCACAACCGATGTGGGATATCCCAACAATCTCCCCCTTCACACATCGGGCCTTGGGTCGGAGAGACGACAACCCAGTTTCTCCCGGTGGGCTGAGATTTGCTGTAAACCTGGGCTCTGATACCAATGATAGGTGATTTTGGGCCTTCTCAATCCCAAAAGCTAGCTCAAGAGATGAGGTTTTCCCTCACACTTATAAAGTGATCACCAACCCCTTCCACAACCGATGTGGGATATCCCAACAGACCTGGCAAGCTCAATCTGAGCCTGCATGGCCAAGACAGCCCACACCAAGCCTGAGCCTTGCAGGGCTGGCAGTTCCTGCGACTCAGTTCGGGCTTCTGTGGTGCACTCGTGTTGGATTAGAGAAGTAAGATATAGAGTATGTTTGATGGTTAAACACGTACAATGATCAATGAACTTAAGATTTTATTGAGCTTACCAGATTAACAACATAATTTGTATTTTTCATATAAATTTAATATTAAAAGTATGAAAAAGTAATTAAATATATGTATTTCATATGATAAAAATGGGTGCAAAGTTTAGAATTTCCAGCTCGTAATTCTAAACTAATCAACCATTGCATTGTTCAGAAGCCGTCTAAACAAGGAACCAGCAGAATATTTTGGGAAAAACAATGTTACCATCTTCTTCTTCTTCTTCGTCCATTTTATGTCAAGTTTTCAGCTATAAATTGGGAGCTTTCATGGTGGCCAAATACAAACAACATAGTTTGATATTTAAGAAAGAGCAGCTAATTTCAACCATGGCCAAATCCAATAGCTCTACTCCCACTCTCCTCACCATTGCCTTAATCATCTCACTCTTTCTCGCTCTTTCCATCGCTCAAAGTCGTATTCTTCAAGGTATTTTCATTTAGCGGGATTCGATATATTTCTTTGAATATGAATATGGATTGTATTTAGAAATTAGACTAAACCAACGAGACAGCTTCTCTGAAATCCAATTATTTTCGATGTTGTTTCATCGCTTGGCAGGTGAAGTGCAGGGGGCAACACTGAAATGTTTCACAGCGTATGGTGTACAAGGAGGAGACACATGCTTTGCAGTGGAGAAGAAGTTCGAAATAGGCGAAGATTTCTTTGATTTAATCAATCCAAATCTCAATTGCTCAGCTCTCTTCGTAGGCCAATGGATTTGCATTGATGGCACAAGCAGCTAAAAATAAAAAAATAAAAAAATAAAAAAAAGTAATAATTAAATCCACCCATAAGAGGAGAGAAAGAGGGTGGGTTAAACTTATGTAGTTTGTCTCTCCTCTGTCTGTGTAATGTTCTTATCCTGTCATGGATATTGGATGGATTGGCTTTAAATTGAATTGCAGCAAAAGAGAAACATGAAATCCACTACAAAAGCAAATCGAAAAAGGAAGAAGCCAACTGGAATCGAATTCTAGTTATCCAAAATGAAACATATTCCTATCCAAACTTAGAAATCATGGGATTCTTGTTGTGGTTCAGTGCAAGACCGTGACAAAATTTGCCTTTTTTGTTCGTGCATACAAAGCTTATGACTTATACTTCTGTTCTTCCGTCTTCGCCTTTGTCCACCACTTTTTAAGAACAAACGATCTTAAAAAAAACAGATGACAGTACAAAACCCACGAGATTTTTCAGAACAGCCACTTGTTATAATATATCGAACCCAAAATTTATTTTCGATTTTTCTCCGACTTGAAACTTTAAAATTTTTCTTAAATCAATTTGTTAAATTAGATCGTTATAAACCCTAATTTTTTTAATTCAAAATCCTTGAAAATAGCAGAAATTATTTATTAAGGGGAAGTTTTGAAATTCCTTTCAATAAATGTTTAGAAAATTAAATACTAAACAAACATTAAATAAAACTTCATTCATAAATTTTAAAACAATAACGTATTTAATAAAAATTCAACAATTGATGAAATAATTTATTCAAACTGAAATAAAACTTAAATTAAATGTAACTAAATATAAAATATCATTTTAAACAATAAAAATCATAACTTTAATTTTTATTTGAAACCAACGATAACATCTTCCTCTATATGCTCCCCCGCCTCCGGCAAATTCTCAATCAGTGCTAATTCATTCTCAGATAAAAACTCTCGTACATCATAAAGTTACAAACTATGAGAAAACTTAGTAAGTGAGAATACGTGCAAGTACAAAACATTTACTTTTACCGAATCTTGTCTTAACTGTTACATACTGGTTTAAACTTATTTTCCAACCTTATTTTAAGACTTAGTCATCTCATTGTCGTTCATGCTTTGTCATCTTTTACTTTTACTTTTTCGTCAATTCCATCATTTTTATACACATACAAATGTTCTACCAATTTTATCTTTATACAAATCTAATTCAATGCCTAAACATGCGTACTCAAATATCGAAAACATATAATAAAATAGTCTTAAGAAAATAATATAGACTCTGTGATGTAGGGTCGTAGCCAAAACATTGAAAACATGGTATTTTCACTTACCTAGATTCCGAGATAGTGAGGAAATAGAGTTTTACGTACTTTTCTCGAGCGTTGGATTGATCTTTTTTGCCTAAAAATTAGGGAGGTTTAAACTTAGTTCGTCCAAAAATAATCCTATTGAAAGTAATTAGGGTATTAATTTCTTACCAATAAATCATAACAGTGGATTTTCTTATCGATTTGGTGTCCTTAACGATCCAAAACTATTCTGTTGATAGAAAAAATTTGAGTTCGGGCCAGTTCGGTCAATTGGATCAACAGGGCTGGTTCGGTTCGACTAGCTGGATGTCTAGTTCGGTCTGGGCTTTTAACAGAACCAGTTCTCCTCTTCCTTTTGCCTGCGTTGGGTTTTGTTGAGAGAGCGAGTGAAAGAGTGAGAAACAAAGAGAGCGAGAGATTGAGCAAGAGAGAGAGAGATCTTACGCCGATGGTGGTTGTCGATGTAGATTACGTGGATTTTTGTCGCGCATAAAAGGATTCGACCGAGAAAGATTTTTGTTGGAGGAACGTTCGGTCGAGTGAGAGAGAGGTTTCGTCGGTGAAGTGCTCGGAGTCGAAGCTGTGATTCTTCTTCCTTAGAGATGTTCGCTCGAGTCTGTACAGCTCGCGGTGGTTGGAGCAAGTTTCAGCAGCCGAAAGTCGGGTACGGCGGTTCTGCGTGGTAGGAGCTTTCTTATTGCTCACTGGTTTACTGAGCACGAGGGAGGTTTATTGTGTCCGTGTGATTTTTCTTCGTCACAACACACTTCAATCTATAGGAAGAGTTTTTCAAAACTTTCCTTAGAAAATCAATATGAATCTGACCCTCTTCTTGGTCGGATTCAAAGAGGAATTAGGAAAGGAGAGAATCTCATAAGTTTCCATATGTTGCACGTTGATATCAATTGCGATTAGGGTTGATTTGTTTCCTTGGGTGGGATTATAAAAGGAATTAGTTTGATTACTTGCTAATTAAGGTTTTAATTGCAATTCTTTACAGAACTTAAATCCTTAATTTGGAGATAAAATTTTGATATGTTACAATCTACCCTCATTAAAAGAAATTTCGTCCTCAAAATTTAAATAATTATCTAAAAAGCTCAGGGTAGATCCTTCTTATGTCCTCTTTCCAGTGTAGATCCTTCTTATGTCCTCTTTCCAGTGTACTGGAGATCTACACTTTCTACCATAAAGTGTTTCATAAGACGTCATTCCAAATGATAAAAATTTAATATGTTACAATCTACCTTCATTAAAAGAAATTATGTCCTCAAAATTTAAATAATTATCTGAAAAGCTCAAGGTAGATCCTTCTTATGTCCTCTTCCCAGTGTACTGGAGATCTACACTTTCTACCATAAAGTGTTTCATAAGACGTCATTCCAAATGATAAAATTTTAATATGTTACAATCTACCTTCATTAAAAGAAATTATGTCCTCAAAATTTAAATAATTATCTGAAAAGATCAAGGTAGATCCTTCTTATGTCCTCTTCCCAGTGTACTGGAGATCTACACTTTCTACCATAAAGTGTTTCATAAGACGTCATTCCAAATGAAACTTGATAACTATTGTTATAGGAAAATTCTACTAGCGGCAAGTTCTTACTGCAATTCCCTTGAAAATCGATAGCACAAGCTCTTAACATGTCCTCTAAAGTTTGAATCATTTTTTCTCATTGTCCATCTGTTTGAGTGTGGAAAGCTGTATTGAAATTTAACTTAGTGTCCATTTCTTTTTGTAAAATCTTCCTGAACTTTTACGTGAAACGAGTGTCTCGATCCAAAACTATAGAGATAGGCGTACCGTGTAGTTTGATGATGTCCTTAATATATAGTTGGACATATTGATACATATTGAATGTAGTCCGTACGAGAAGGAAATGTGCTGATTTTATCAGCCTACCAACTATCACCCAAATAGAGTTAAAATTTTTATTTGACCTTGGAAGTCCAGTGACGAAATCCATCGTGATGTGTTCACATTTCCACTGAGGGACAAATAATGACTATAACATGCTAGTAGGGTATTGATGCTCCACTTTAACTTGTTGTCTTGTAAGACATCTTTCAACAAATTTGGCCACGTCCAATTTCAATCATCACCACCAATAGTGTTGCTTCAAATCTTGATACATTTTGGTTGCACCATGATGTACCAAGTATGAAGTTGACTGTACTTCTTTTGATATAACTTGATGTGCCCCATAGGCCCATTACAAGATCTCGAGCCCAAGCCCATAATTTAACTAACCTATGCACTTACACACTTAGAGAACACCTTGGGAGACTTGAAGTGGGAGATCAAAGATATGGACATTGACCAACCAAAGCACCTAATCACTTGAACGTTCAAGCAAAGAGACCATGATGCTCGTATGGGAATTTGTCTTCCTGAACCGTGAATCGTGTAACTTTTTTTAATTAAAACTTATTTAGGCAAATGTTGGTCTTCTTGTTAAACATTATTATATGCATGCATGTTAGACATTTAGGACTAAATGTATGGTAGGTTAGAGGTGACTTGGTTAAAGGTTTAGCCCACTTGAAGACATGACTTGTAAGAAGCCCAAATGGTGGCCTAACCCACTCTAAACCCTAGCCAACCACCATTAGGCCTATAAATCATGGCTACTGGTTTTTGTAGACTTTTTGGTTGATTTCTAAGTAGCATCGATGGTTTCCACCAGCACACACTTCACTCACTCCACTAATATCACATAAAATTCGTTTCATTTTGGAGCACATTTGATTATTCATCTTCCTCGGTTTTAGCCGATTCCAAGGAGCTGCGATCCATTGGAGGTTCTTGAGCTTGCCTTGCAAACGCAGGCCTAACATAACTTCTTTCAACTCAGTATCGTCAGGTATACACCATCTTTTCTTAAATTTAATAACTCCATCTTCTGACATAGAAAATTATGATATTTTCTCACTCTTAAATTTAATAACTCCATCGCAAATAATCTATCAATCCATCTGGAAAGTATTATCTCAACATCAAATTTTTGCATCTTTTCAACCAACTTTTTCGGAATTGAACTTAGCACTGAAACACATGGAGAGGCTTTTCTACTTAATGCGTCAGCCATCGTGTTTGTCTTTCTAGGGTGATATATAATTTCATAATAATAATTATTTATTAATTCTAATTATTTGCGTTGCCTCATATTTAAATTTTTTTACGTCAGAAAATATTTCAGACTTAGTTCATTAACTTCTTTGTGATTAACTATATTCCTCAACTTATGATCATCTTATATCTTCAAAATTCTATCTTATATTTAAAGATATCAATTTTATTTATTTATTTATTTATATTTTTTACTAACCATATCCTCAAAATTTAGTAAGTCTTTTACTAGTTTCTCATTTCTATAGTTCTTCAAACAAATTTTTATAGACTTCCACTCAATAACTTTCCTCTAGAAGTTCTT
Source organism: Begonia masoniana (assembly GCA_022432975.1). Taxonomy (NCBI): domain Eukaryota; kingdom Viridiplantae; phylum Streptophyta; class Magnoliopsida; order Cucurbitales; family Begoniaceae; genus Begonia; species Begonia masoniana. The sequence continues at coordinate 4,570,842 of CM039502.1, forward strand.
TATCCTCAATCAATTGTATCCTCAAAATCTAATTATTCGTGACGATCCATATAACACTCATGCTTACAGAATATGATCTCTCTATATCCTCAAGTCCATTCCAATCAACTATATCCTCAAAATTAAATTCTTATTTAAAGACTTTGGTTTCTTTTTTATAAACAATAACCTCAAAATTTAATAATTCATCAACTAAGATTTAATCTCTATGGTTCCCTAAACGATGATCTCTCTAACAACATACTCGAATATAATTCTCATAATTACGTTCACTGCATTCAATTTAATCAACTATAACCTCAATTATTTATTAAGTACTATCAAGTTCATATGTCTCCAAAATTAAATGATTCTAAATTATACATTTTAACACTCAATCATTCATACATTCTTTGACTTTAATTTAATCAACTATAACCTCAATTTTCAAAATCATCTAATTTAGCTTCATTTCTATATCAATCCTCAATTTCTTAATTCAATATCCTCAAAAGTTTTAATAATTGCTCTACTAAATGAAATTTTCATAAATCTGTCTAATCAATAATTCTTTCAAATTAAATTTTTTCTTTAATCGATTATATTCTTCATGATATATTAATTCCTTAATAAAACTAACATACATATTTCCTCAATCAAGTAATACTAAATACTTAGGAGTTAATATTCTTATCTTAAATCCTCAATTTCAATCTAATTAATTATATTTTAAAAATTTGTCAAATTGAATCTCACATTAATACTTTCTCAAAATTTTCTTGGACTAAACATTCCAATATATTATCTATCACAAGATACTCAACACTTTCACTACTTATTGTTCACTTCTATTTTCATCAAGTTTTTTCCTATACCATGATGATTATAAATTCTCACATTTTTTTTTCTTGATTTATTTTCTAAGTTGATATTCATTTTCTAGAGTAATGATCAAATCTAGTTACTTGAATATAACTCTATACATAAGTTTCTCGACTTTCCATTGATTCTTTAAAGCCTCAAATAATATCTAAAATCATTTGGATATCTTCGAGTCATTTAAAACATATGTAAACAAATAACCACTGAGATATAATCTTTGAATTTATGAACTAAATCATAGGCATACTCTAGCATCCTTTATTTCATCAACATCTCATTGATCCATAATATATTTTCTCAACTCAAATCCAACTTCTTGTTATCCCACATTGGAAAATTGAAAGTAAGAGGTCCTGTATAAATATTGAGGGGATTCCCTCAATCTTTGAGCTAGCTTTTGGAATGAGTTCTACCCCTTTCATTCTATCATGGTATCAGAGCTTAAGGTCTGTACGATGTGAGGACCAACCTAGCAAAGACACGCTAGACGTAGAGGAAAAGAAACCTACCACTCTAGACGTATGGGCGGGTGTTGTCTCACATTGAAAAATTAAAAGTGAAAGGTCCTGCATAAATATCGAGGGGATTCCCTCAATCCTTGAGCTAGCTTTTGGAATGAGTTCTATCCCTCTTATTCTATCACTTCTAAGTACTCAAACAATATATTTAGTAAATCTCCATATAGTATAAATCTTATGGAAAAATTGTTACTAGAGACAATCATCTTATCATTAAACTATCCTACGTATTCTTAAATTTATTTTCATCATTCATTGTCTCGTCTAATAATCTCAAATTAATCCATAATATTACTCTATCTCTTATTGTTAGGGAATCATTGACTTGAGAATTTGAAAATTTGTACATTGAAAAATTAAATTATCCTTATGAGTTTTCTACAAGCTCTTCTATCCAAAATGTTCAAGTTTTGGCTAATGTTTTTCCTAATTAAATTCTTAACCACTGCATGCTAATATTCCAAATTTTCATATAGGAGTCCATAAGGTTTCTTAAACTGTTTAGGATATTAGCCAAGTTAGTGTTGTTTTTTTTTTTTTTTTTTTTTTTTTTATATTCAATCATCCAATCTTGATTTATTCGAAAGTGAAGATGGAAGTTTGTTAATTGGAATCAAGTCTTTTAATCGCGAATAATTATTTTAGGTTTTACCATAGATCTACATCATAAACATAATTCCAAAATACATAAAACTTGTACTAAAATACATTTTAGAATAACTTTGGATTACTTTAAATAAATAAAAATATATACTAAAATTTCAAAATATAAGTTTTATAAAATATGCATGAAAAGAATAACGAAAAGAAATATTTACTTGCTGATCGACAATCTTCTAGATGCATGATAAACATATAGAGTAGTCTACATAATCGTTTAAAAACCTAGTGCTCTGATACCAACTGTAATGACCCCAAAATTTATTTTTGAATTTTTTCCAATTTGAAATCTTAAAATTTTTCTTAAATCGATTTCTTAAATTGGATCGTTACAAAGCCTAAATTTCTTAATTCAAAATCCTTGAAAATAGTATAAATCATTTATTAAGCGGAAGCTTTGAAATTGCTATCAATAAATGTTTATAAAATTAAATACTAAACAAATATTAAATAAAATCTCATTCATAAATTTTAAAACAGTAACGTATTTAATAAAAATTTAACAGTTGATTAAATAATTATTTAAACTGAAACAAAACTCAAATTAAATGTAACTAAATATAAAATATCATTTTAAACGATAAAAATCATAACTTTAATTTTTATTTGAAACCAACGATAACATCCTCCTCTGTATGCTCTCCCGTCTCTGGCAAATTCTTGATCAGTGCTAATTCATCCTCAGATAAAAACTCACATACATCATAAAGTTACAAATTATGAGAAAACTCAGTAAGTGGTAATACGTGCAAGTGCAAAATATTTACTTTTACCGAATCCTGTCTTAACTGTTACATACTGATTGGAACTTATTTTTCAACCTTCTTTTAAGACTTAGTCATCTCATTGTCGTTCAATTTTTGTCATCTTTTACTTTTACTTTTACTTTTACGTTCAAGCTCACCATCTCAATGTCGTTCAAGGTTTTGTTATCACGTATTTTTCGTCAATTCCATCATTTTTATACATATACAAATGTCCTACAAATTTTATCTTTATACAAATCTATGTCAATGCCTAAACTTGCGTACTCAAATATCGAAAACATATAATAAAATAGTCTTAAGAAACTAATATAGACTCTGTGATGTAGGGTCGTAGCCAAAATATTGAAAACATGGTATTTTCACTTACTTAGATTCCGAGAGAGTGAGGAAATAGAGTTTTAGGTACTTTTCCCGAGCGTTGGATTGATCTTCTTTGCCAAAAAATTAAGTAGGTTTAAACTTATTCGTTTGTCCAAAAATAATCCTTTTGAAAGTAATTAGGGTATTAATTCCTTACCAAAAAATCATAACGGTGGATTTTCAGATCGATTTGGTGTCCTTAACGATCCAAAAACTATTCTGTTGATAGAAGAAATTTGAGTTCGGGCCGGTTTGGTCAATTGGATCAACAGGGCTGGTTCGGTTTGACTAGCTGGATGTCTGGTTCGGTCTGGGCTTTTAACATAATCGGTTCTCCTTTTCCTTTCGCTTGTGTTGGGTTCTGCAGAGAGAGCGAGTGAAAGAGCGAGAGATCGAGCGAGAGAGAGAGAGAGAGAGAGAGAGAGAGAGAGAGAGAGAGATCTTATGCCGATGGTGGTTGTCGACGGAGGTTGCGAGGATTTCTGTCGCGCAGAAAAAGATTTGACCGAGAGAGATTTTCACCGGAGGAACGTTCGGCAGAGTGAGAGAGAGGGTTCGTCGGTGGAGTGCTTAGAGTCGAAGCTGTGATTCTTCTTCCTCAGAGATGTTCGCCCGAGCTTGTACAGCTCGCTGGGGTTGGAGCAAGCTTCAGCGGTCGAAGGTCGGGTACCGCGGTTATGCGAGGTAGGAGCTTTCCTATTGTTCACTGGTTTATAAAGCACGAGGGAGGGTTATTGTGTCTATGTGATTTTTCTTCATCACATCACACTTCAATCTATAGGAAGTGACCCCTTTCTTGGTCGAATTCCAAGAGAAATTATGAAAGGAGAGAATCTCATAAGCCTCCGTATGTTGCATATTCATAAGCCTCCATATGTTGCATATTGATATCAATTGCAATTATGATTGATTTGTTTCCTTATGTGGAATTATGAAAGGAATTAGTTTGATTGGTTGCTAATTAGGATTTTAATTGCAATTCTTTGCAGAAATTAAATTCTTAATTTAGGGATAAAATTTTGATATGTTACGTATGATCTTCAAATATTGCATTTATAGAAGGGTTTTATGTAATTAGAGAAAAGAAGAACATGTGAAGCTGTTTGAGAACTGGGAAAGATACTTAAAACCTATCCATAATATTAAACAAAAGGACCCTAATTACACGTTCTTGACCTCCCCTCCTTTGCCCATCGCGATGCCTCCTTTTAGATAATCCTCGTGGCCAACGAACCTCGACCAGTACCAATGCGACTTCCAAACTCTCGTCATCTCTTCGATGGGGATGCCCTTCGGCTCCGGCAAGAAGAAGAAGATGAAGATTGACATGACTAGCACGAAGAAGGCAAAGAATAGGAACAACCCGAATTTCAAATGGCAAAGCATCGTCAAGAACACTTGAGCCCCGATGAACGTGAAGATCATGTTGACTGAGACATTGATACTCTGAGCTGCAGATCGTATTTCCAACGGGAAAATCTCACTCGGCACCAGCCAGCCTAGTGGGCCCCAGGACCAGGCGAAGGCCGAGACGTAAACGCAGATGAAAAGCACCACCACAATCGCATACCATTTTGGCAACTCCACAGGATCTCCTTGAACTGCAAATTTCGCTCCGATTGCAGCCGCCAAAACACACTGCAGAAATAAAACCACAAATGCATTTTATTTACGGTATTAAAAGTATGTAAAACCCGACTATTTCATAACTTAAAATGTTCATTTTTGATACCTGGCATATGAACATTTGAACTCCTCCCTCGAGAAAAAGGAATCGCCTCCCCCACTTATCGACACAGTAAATCGAAACAAGAGTCGCAGCCACATTAACACCACCGGTGATCACTGCCGACATGAGCGAAGCTTCGGACCCAAAGCCGATAGTGTTGAACAAAACGGGTGCATAAAACATGATCACATTAATGCCTGTGAATTGTTGGAAAAATGGAATCAACAAGGCCATGCTGAGTTGTGGCCTGTACTTCCTCTGCAAAAGATTAGTCCAAGGATTTTCCACCAACTTTGAAGCTTCACTAGCTGCTACCAAATCATTAAACTCCTCATCGACATCCTCCACGCCCCGAACTCTCTTGAGTTGAGCTCTTGCTTTATCTCGTAGGCCACGCTCGATCATCGAGTTAGGGGTGTCGGGAAGAAGCAACGATCCTATAGTGATTATGAGAGCAGGGACCACAGCCCCGCCCAAGCTCAATCTCCAACCCCATCCACCTTTGATCTTTGCGAAGTAGTAGTTCAAGACGTTGGCCACAAGAATTCCAATTATGATTGATAACTGAAAGCCAATGTTTAGAGCTCCTCTGTATCTGTATGGAGCCATCTCAGACAGGTACAGTGGCACAGACTGTAATTACAAGTTCAAAAATTAGACTCAAATCTAGACATCAAACAAGTAATGAGTTGACTCTGAAAGTTGGATCTGAGTCATTTTTCTGATTACCCAAAGCAAAAACAAAAAATATTCTTGCTCTGGTGGACCTTACCACAAGTTGTGATAAAAGACAAAGCACATGACGTTTAATTTAATAATTAGAGGCTAATCGGCCGCTGTCGTATTCTTATTTTTTTAAGAGATTTCTGTTTAACGACGTTGCTGTCAAGGAGTAAACAATGGCGGAAAAGATTGAATTGGAATACCCATGAGGAAAGAAAATCAAGGACAAATTATTAAAATAATAAATTTTACACTTTCTCAGCCCAAACAGACCCAAAGCCAGAACAAACATGGAGAAAGAGAGTTATCTACAGACGTAAAGATCGCAAGCAACACAAATCTGATGTGGGTTTCCCAGAAAAATCAAACTTTTTGCATCTTCGAAAACAGATCTAAAACTATGTTAGAAGACGCGGAAAATTAAACTGTTCTGCGGATTTGTAAGTTTAATGGATTTTGTTATGTCGTGAAGCCCAATACGTTCAAGGCTCATATTCTTATCAGAGCCCATTACCTGGAGGGTTAGGTAAAATAAAAGAGAGAGCCTTCTGAAAAGAGGAGGTTTTTTCACAAGAGCAGGTTTCTGGGTTGACAGAGTGATCTACACAAAAAGCAGTTTTCAGAGAAGAGAGAAAAGAAGAGAAAAAAGAGAGGAGAGATTTCTTCTTGATGAGCAAGAGTTGAGTTTCTCATGTGAAGAACAAATCGTGATTTTCTCTTCATTTTTCTTTTTGTATATCTCTGTATGTGGTTTATGCTTCTATTGAATTGTATATTGTGAGAATACTGTTCTTAAGGGTGTATTTTAACTAATAGTGAAATAGATCTCTCGTTTGAGTTCCATAAAAATAGTCGATCTCAAACCTTGGTTTGAGATCTGGGCGAACCACATAAATCTCTGGTGTTCTTTTATTTTACGCACTGAATCTTTGAGTTTTACAAATAAGAATTTTGTAACAATGGTATCAGAGCTAGATTCGAAGGTTTCTTGACAAATGCACTCTAGGGTTCTGTACGAAGTAAGTAAACCCAGTCGTGTTTCTAGGGTTTTGAAAGCTTCGATATACTTCGTGTGCTTCATATCTGGTGGTCTGAGCACATAGTGGTGTGAACCCAAGATTCTTTTTTTTTTTTGAAAAAGTTTTTTTTCTTGTGTCTCTGTTCAGGCAAGATCTTCTTACCTTGCTTTTTTTTTTTTGTGATCTAAAATTTTTTAAGGAATCTTTTGATATACATACTGCATCTAACCATGGGTTCACGAATCGAAATCATCCCATAATGGATTTTGGTTCGTGGAAAAAGAAGATAAGAGTTTTGTTATGTCATAATAAGGTTCTCATCGCCCTTGAACAAGACACCAAAAAATGGTCTAATGACCAAATAAACAGGAAGTCAGAGATAGATGAAGAGTGATAAGTGTGTATTTTACATACTTATTTATACTCTTTAATACTTGAAATGAATAGTTTTTCTCAAGTGATTGGAAGAATTTAACCAAAAGTGTGTAAGTTTGCAGTAAATTATAAAAAGAATAGGAATTGAAGACAAAGAAGAAGAAGAAATCACAAGTGGCGATCGACATACACAATCATTCGGAAAACAATCGGCACAAACGAAGAGAAATCACCAGCAGCGATCGATCTCCATCTAATACAGAGACCGATCGCCGCTACATTTACATGCAGAAACAAATAGAAGAGAAACACACATGAAAGAGGAGCGATTCTTGCGAGTTCTCTGGCGGCGATCTACAGAGCTCTGGTTCAGCGACTTGGAGAGCAGCGACTGAAAAAGCGAGAGGAGCTCGGCGATTTGCAGAGCAGAACCAGAGAACAGAACAGCGCTCAGATTCTAGATTCGGCCTCGAGAGCTTCGGATTCTGGGCAACAAAGAAAGGCAAACAGCAAAGCTTGGGCGATTCAGGCGAGATCTATTCGGGATCTTGGGGCGAGATCTTGGGGGCGACTTGGTGATTTCTCCACAGAGGAATCGGCGTTCGAGTTCGGCGACCTTGAGAGCACGAAAAAGAGAGAAATATGCAGAGGGAAGGCCGGCGACTTTGAGAAAAGCGAGTCGGCGATTCTGGCGTGCAGCAGTGAGGTAGACAAACCACAGAGAAGCAATCTTGAAATATTTACATAGCCAATTTACAAAAAAAATGGGAAGTGGCTACTTCACAGACACTCATTCCAGCAAAGAAAAGAAGCAGCGATCGATCTCTATGAAATTCCAGAGGTCGATCGCCACATATTTGAAGATCGCTACACAAGACTTGCAAGCAAAGAGATGCCGCGATCGATCTCTAGATCCTGGCAGAGATCGATCGCTGATCAATTTACAAAGATGGAAAGAGACGTGTTTTAATCCGAGCCGTTCACCTCAAAACAAATTTAATCTCAACCGTTGATCAACTTAAAGAAAATTATAAAACCTAAACCAGACCTAAGAGATTCAGATTCTGGCGGCGACTGAGAGCACCACCGAGCGAATTCTTCGACGAGGAGGGGCGATCATTCTTCATAGTTTTCTTTTCCTTTCTTTTATTTCTACTGTTTTATTATGCAACTCTATAATATTTCCGTTGTTTATTTATTTTCTAGTATGAACTAATCTTCTCGTTCTAGGGTTTCAATGTAGCCTAGTTATGATTATTTATTTTTCTTAATTCAAGTATTTAATTTCCTGTTCCTGTTCTGTGTTGAGTAATCTATTCTGGACGTAATGCTTAGGTTTGCTTGATCACCAAAACTAAGAACTTTAGGGTTGATTCGGGATGCGAGAGCGGAGAATTTAACCGTGCACTGAATATTTTGCCTTAAAAAGGATCCTAGGCTAGAGATAGTTAGGACGTTTGAGTGGTAATATAATTTCTTGTTCCTAATGTATTCAATTAATTCTCAGGATTAGAGACCGAGAGGTAATAATTCGTTAGTTGAATAAGTTTATCTTTGCTCGAGAGAGATTGATAAATATTTTCGTGAAATTGCCATCAACACATAGAAATAGGATTTAACTATTTGAATTAGGTCTGATAAATAGGATTAGCTAAGTGAAATCGGAACCCTGGATTTTCTCATCATATAATTTTACTCTTTTATATTTAATTCTATTATTTAAATTGTTCACTTATTTTATTTGAATTATTTTAGTTTTAAAAATCCAAATCACTAAATTTATTGTTTCTTTTCAAATTAAACTAGAAATTAGATATTCAACTTTTAACATAATTATTCCTCGTGGGATCGACACTCGTACTTATACACACTTTATTACTTTTGCGACACGTGCACTTGCGTATACGATTTTTCGCAACAAAGAGACATACAATTTAATTGTGTTCAGTATGTTAGACAGTGTACTACGAAAAGTAGATGGTGAAGAAACACCGTTGGAAATATGTAAACCTTATATGTTGTACAGTCTGCTCTTAATCTAGTATATTTTAATGGTGCTTTATTTGCGTATAAAATGGATGTGAATAAATCCCTTGATGAGAATCTTGATGATTTCTTGAGAATGACTTTGCTATTGAAAGGAAATGATCAAAGTCTTGATGAAAATGGTCTTGACATGATTCTTCTTAACTCTCTGTCTGAATCATACAATGTTGTTAGAGATACTCTTAAGTATGCTGGTATTGTTCCCAAAATTGACTTGATTACTTCTGCTTTAAAAGAAAAAGAACTTGAAATAAAGAACAAGAAAAACGGAAATAGTTTATTTGTAAATAGAAATGATGCAAAGGCTAACAACCAGAAAAAGAAAGAAAAAAGAATGACTCAACTAAACAAGCTTAAATCTGATAATAGAATTGAAACTAGAAATTGTTTCCACTGTGGTAATGCTGGTCATATTAAGAAAAATTGTTATAAATGAAAAAATTACTGGTTCTTGTGATGTTATCTGTGAAGTCTTAAATGTATCTGAAAAATTAAATGCTGATAAATGGATCCTTCACTCTGGTTGTTATTTTCATATGTCTCTTAATAAACTGTGTTTTTCTGAATTACATGATATTGAAGATGAAATTGTTTATATGGAAAATGTCTTGTCCTATCAAAGGAATAGGAACTGTATATTTGCCTATGAGTGATAATAAGCGGATAAAACTAACAAACGTTAGATATATTCCTGAATTAAAATGTAACTTAATTTCTCTTGGAACACTTGATGAACTTGGCTATTGGTTCAAAGCTGTTGATTCTAACTTGCAGGTTTATAAAGGTGAGAAACTGGTACTTTCTCGTTTTAAAGAATCTGGTTTATTGTTTTAAATGGTTTTCATTATGTTTCTTCCGCTAATAATATTTTTAATGACTCTGGTTCAAATGCTACTGAAAAGGGGCATATTAGACTAGGTCACAAGAGTCAAAGTGGGCTAGATCTTCTGTATAAAGAAGGCATACTAGGAAAGAATAAAATTTTCAATCTTAGTTTATGTGAAATTTGTGTGTTAGGTAAACAACATAGATTAAAGTTTAAAAAGGGTATCCATATGACTAAAGGTAAGTTAGACTATGTACATGTTGACTTACGGGGTCTGGAAAAACACCCTACGCAAGGTGAAATTAGATATTTTCTATCCATTATAGATGACTTCATCAGAAGGGTGTGGACTTATCTTTTAAGATCAGAGGATGAAGCCTTTGAGAAATTTAAGGAATGGAAAATCTTGGAAGAGAACCAAATCGAGAGGAAACTTAAAGGGCTTAGAACCGTTAATGGTTTAGAGTTCTGTAATACCGAATTTGATTCATATTGCAAAACTAATGGGATTATTAGGCATAAGACAGTAAGGCATACTCCGCAGTAAAATAGTGTTTCTTAAAGGATGAACCGAACCCTACTTGAGAAAGTTAGGTATTTGTTGTTCACGTCCAAGCTTCTAAAGGGTTTTTGGGAAGAAGTTTTGAGTACTGCCACCTATTTAGTAAATAGGAGTCCTAATAGTGCTATTGAATTTAAGTCCCCTATAGAAGTTTGGAGTGAAAGAAAATCAAATCTGAGTCACCTTAAGATCTTTGGTGTGCAGCCTATGCGCATACAAAAAATGGTAAGTTAGATCCAATATCAGCTAGATGTGTGTTCTTTGGTTATCAACAATAATAGGGTACAAAATGGTACAAATTGTGGGAGAGAGATTTTAAAGGAGTTAAAATTCTAGTTTGTAGAGATGTCATCTTCGATGAGTCAACATTTTCATGTAAGTCACTTGATACACCTAAACAGGTGAAGGAGAGCGAAATATAAGCAACCCGAGACTCACATTGAGGTGGAGACTCTAAAGTTGAGAAATCAAAACAAAGATGTAAATGACACTCTTGAACAGAATCAGGATGAAGAGACTGAATATGAACCTGAACAGATCACTAGAGTAAGAGAGGATGAACATGAAAATGTTCAAGAATCCTTACATAGTGAACTTGAATCTTATCAACTAGCTATGGATAGAAATAGGAAGGAAATTAGACCACCTTTTAAATATTCCTATGCTGATCTAGTTTTTGTAGCTCTTGTAACAGCACAACATGTAAGAAAAGTATAAACGAACACTTACATAGAAGCTGGAAAATCCAGGGAAAGTCAAGAGTGGAAAAAGGCTATATGGATAGCGAAATTGAATCACTTAAACTTAACAAAACGTGGACTTATGTTAATAAACCTAAGGGCAAAAGTTAGTTGACTGTAAATGGTTATTCAAACTTAAGGAATGAGACAAACCTGAAGACCCTCCAAGGTATAAGGCTAGACTTGTAGCCAAGGGTTGTACCCAAAAGAGGATATAGATTTCAATGAAATCTTTTCTCCCGTAGTTAAGTTTAAGACTATAAGGTTGATGTTATCTTTAGTTGTTTAATTTGATCTTGAATTAGAATAATTAAATGTCACAACTGATTTCTTATATGGAGAATTAGATGAGAAAATTTTCATGAGTCAACTTGAGGGGTTCATTGATTTGAAATTTCCTAACTATGTGTGTTTGGTGCAAAAAGTCCTTTATCGACTTAAACAATCTCCACGCCAATGGTATAACCAATTTGATACTTTTATAATAGATCTAGAATTTAATAGAAGTAAGTATGATACTTGTTTTTATTTTAAATCTGTGAATAATATAACATTGTGTTTGTTACTGTATGTAGATGATATATTACTGATTTGTATGTCCATGGATTTGATTGTTGATTTGAAATCAAAATTAAGTGCTGAATTTGATACGAAAGACCTTGGTCATGCTAAAAAAATTTTAGGTATGATAATTGAAAGGGATCGGATTAATAGTAAATTGAAATTGCATCAAAAACCATATTTGGAAAAAGTAGTATCAAAATTTGGGAATTGTAATAGTAAACCTGTGAATATGCCTCTTGCTAATCACTTTGTTTTAACAACATCATAATGTTCTCAAACTGTTTCTGAAAAGAATAAAATGTCAGATATACCTCATTCAAATATAATTGGCTTTTTGATGTATGCTATGATTAGTACTAAACCTGATTTGTCATATGCCATATCTTTGTTGAGTAAATTCATGTCAAATCATGGTTCTTATTATTGGACAGCTCTCAAATGGGTTGTTAATTATGTGAATATCATTATTAATTCTGGTTTGTTGTATAAACAATCTACTGAAAATGAATGTCTAATTTGATATATTGATTCTAATTTTGCTGGAAATAGAGATTCTAGGAAATCAACAACTTCATATTGTTTTACTTTATTTGGCAATTGTATCGCATGAAAATCTCAACTTCAACATTTAGTTTTGTTATCTACTACTGAAGCTAAATATATTGCTCTTGCTTATTATTTAAAAAAATGTATTTGGTTGAGTAGTGTATTACATGACATTGGATTACTGAATTCTGTTCCATCTGTTTATTGTAATAACCAAAGTGTCATTCACTTAAGCAAGAATCCTATTTATCATGATAGAACTAAACATATTGATGTGAAATTCTATTTTGTTAGAGATTTAATTTCAACAGGTAAGGTGAAAATTTTAAAGATCCCTGAAGAAGATAATCCTGCAGATATTGGTGCTAAAATTGTCATGGTTTCCAAGTTTAAGCACTACTTGGACTTGTTAAACGTTGGGTAAATTTTAGCTGGTTGAGCAATGAAAGCGAGATGATGTTTTTTCTATTAGTCAAATTATTTATCCTGTGATTGGACTTCAAAGTGGTTACGTTGTGAAGCCCAATACGTTCAAGGCTCATAGTCTTATCAGAGCCCATTACCTAGAAGGTTAGGTAAAATAAAAGAAAGAGCCTTCTGAAAAGAGATGGAGAGGAGATATTTCTTCTTGATGAGCGTGAGTTGAGTTTTTCATATGAAGAACAGATCGTGATATTCTGTTAATTTTTCTTTGTGTATATCTCTGTATGTGGTTTATGCTTCTGTTGAAGTGTGTAGTGTGAGAATATTGTTCTTGAGGTGTCTAGTGTTATTTTATTTTATGCACTGAATCTTTGAGTTTTACGAGTTAGAATTTTGTAACAGATTTAAAATCGGTGGTAACTGTAAAAACCTTGAGAGAATGGGATTTGCTCTTTAATGGAGGGAAAGATACCTGATTAGTAAACCCGATACCGAATCCGAGCAACATCCGGCCGACAATAAGCATCCAAACAGCATTAGCAAAGCCATTAATAATAGCTCCGGCGCAGAAAAGGACACCGCCGAACAGCATAGACAAGCGCCGACCAAATTTCCTGGTAACCGTCGAGGCGACTAGAGAAGCAATCAGAGCCGCTAAATACAGAGACGACGTGAACATGGTCAGGGTCAGACTGTCGTATTTGCAGTACTGGTTTGTTGACCTGTCGTCTTTCTTTTTTCGTAACACCTCCGGAAAAAACTTCCCCAGAAACGAATCCATCGTCGTCACGCCGCCTGCAAAACCACCATATATCAGACTTTTAATCAGTCTGAGAAGAAACAAAAAAAAAAATCAAAGACTTTCACCTAATAAAAGAAAAATCACCTGAAATTCCAATATCGTAGCCAAAAATGAGGCCACCCATGGCGGCGACAATGCAAGTGATGGAGACATAAGGAGTAAGGTTCCCTGGATACTCCTTATTGGTGTAAAAAATGAGACCACCCGTGGCGGCGACAATGCAAGTGATGGAAGGAGTAAGGTTCCTTGGATACTCCTTATTGGTGTAACCGGGATTAACTCCTCCGACTGCAGGCATCTTGTCGGAACAACCAATTAAAAGCAAAAACAGTAAGAACGGACGTCTATCCTTGAATCAGAGACAGACTGAACACCAAGAAGAAGACGAAGTAAGGGAGAAACAGAGGATGAGGAGGAAGACGAAGAAGAAGAAGACCGATATATATAGAGAAAGTCAAGACTCTTTCTTAAATTAAAAGTTGGATAGGGCAGGGCATGGTCCGGTCTGAGCAGGATCTGGCCCGGCTTCAAACCCTCCTTTTTTATTCTACAAGGATAAGATTAAAGCACCAACTAACGTAGAGAAAAACTTCCTTTTTATCATTATTATTTTGATTTTTTTCATCCATCCAACATAGTTTTTACCTTTTACTTTTATCCTTGATTTTCGAAATTTCTTAATTTCTTTCATCTACGTCACTTTCATCTTCCTATTTTCATTTTAACGTGAAAGGATTTGTTTTTCCACCAAAAGTTTCACCTTTCAAACTATGTACACTCATCTATAATTTTTCAACTTCCTTTAGTATTTTGACTTTTCAAAACTCTTTTCTCATTTTTTTCTCTTCCTTTCATAAACTAACGTGGCCTCACACATTCTCCTTTCCTTTCCATTTCTTTTCACCACTAAGTCAAAGCACGAAATTCAAATACAATGCAACACCAAATACTTTAGTTTTTGCTTCCAATTTTATAATTTTCTCTCTAATTTCACTTTCAATTGCACTTCTAACTCAAAAGCTTAGGAAAACTCTAAGATTAATGCTAAACACCTCTAATCGTCTAATCTAAAGGTTATTCACTTTGTAGGAAAAATTTCTCGAGTGTTATAGTCCGGTCTGAGCCGGTTCTGGCCCGGAACTGGACCGAACTGGTAGTTTCAAATATTTATTTCTCAAAACTGGAACCGGTCCCTAGCGGAACCTGTACCGAACTGGAACCAGACCGAAAATTTGGTCTGGTTCCGGTTCGGTACCGGTTCCCTTACATGCATTTTAATTTTTTTTAAATTTAAAAATAAAACAAACAGAAAAAAATAAAATACACATATATTATTTCTACTATCTATGATTGACATTAAATTTATCGAACTAAATCTAACTATGTAAGAAACTAAATTTAACATCCAAAAATAATCCAACTATTTAAAAAACAAACTAAATTCAACTATCCAACATTAAAATGAAATGTAATAAACTAAATTCAACATCCAAAAATAATCCAACTATCTAAAATACAAACTAAATTCAACATCCAAAATTAATCAAACTATCTAGGATTCAAACTAAATTTAACTATCCAACATTAAAATAAAATTAACGAAACTAAATTCAACGTCCAAAATTAATCAAACTATATAGGATTCAAACTAAATCCAATTATCCAGCAGTAAAATGAAATTAACGAAACTAAATTCAACATCCAAAATTAACGAAATTATTCAGACGAATGTTGCAACAAAATTCACTTATCCGGCTAGGGGAAGGAAGATAAGTAAAGGCAAAATAGACTGACTTATTCATGTGACGGTGTGAGAGAGTCGAGAATGGGAAGAGTCGCTGAATGAATTCCGACCTTTCAAATCAAACTTGTTCAGTTGAGAATTCAGAATCAGGAGGATGGTCACTCGTCAGGTCACCAGGTCGGAACTGCGAAAGTAGATGGATGAGGTCGCTGGTCGACGAGCGACGTGTCGTCGGTGCGTTCAGCTGACTGTTGAGGAGTGAATTGAGGGCTGGTTTTATTGTTTTTTAATTTTTTTAAGTTATCCGACTCATGGGTCGGATAACCCACCGGGCCGACCCATGGGTCGATTCTTTGGTGGGAATTCTTGGTCTCGGTACGGGGAATCGGGAACCGAACCGCGGATCCCTAATCCATGGAACAGGAATTGGTTCCATGGTAGACAGAACCGACCAAGAACCAGTCCGAACTGCCGGTCTGGTCCGGTTTTGCAGTTCCGAGTCGGTTTTGCGGTTCCGGGCCAGTTTTACCCACCCCTATTCGATAGACGATTATGCTAGCTGTCCTTAAATCTTCAATTATTAATGGGTAACAATTATTAATTATGTAATTTCCTTAAATTTTCAATTTTATCCTTTCTTTTTTGATTAATAATTTGAAGATTTTTATATTTAAATTAGAGATAAGTGAAGAGACTAGGGATAAAACATCATAACAAAATAAGGAAAATATTCATGGACTACACTAAATAATTAATCTTAGATGGTATATTGTCTTAAAATTTTAAAAAAAAATCAAGAAAAGATTAGCAATTCCAATCATAATTCAAATATTTATTTCAAGTTTTAAAAAATAAATTATTGAGACCGAACAACGATCACTACCATAGTAGTGTTTTGGGTGGACACCATCTTTATTGCTTAGAAAATCAGTTCGTCGGTGACAGTGAGTCAAAGTCAACAATTGACACGTAGGATGTTGAAGATAAGGAATTTAAACGAGATGCTGAGTCAGCAAATTATTACCAAAATTAGGGTTAAATGGATTTTAACCCTCAAAGTTTGGAGAAAGTTTCAAAAAAATCTTCAAAGTACGCTTATGCTAAAAAAAACCTTAAACTATAAAAAAAATCTATAAAAAAAACTCATGGCAATTGACCGATTACCCTCCGTTCTAAATTTTACATATAAAATGGGGAACTGTTCTCCGAGAACGATCTCCCGTTCTATGGGAGTGTTCTCCTCGTGCACCCCCCGGATGCACGTGCTGGTGTGCGTGGGCACGGGGGTCTCCACCTCCCGATTCACCCCTCCTTTTCTATTTGGTTATTCAGAATGTGGTTTAAGCGTATACGAAATTAATAAATTATTATTTCAAGTTGTTGGTGCAAACCTGTTAGAGTTCGGTGACCCGAATTCTTCTTGGCCGGGCTCGAAAGTTTTGCAGTGCGACAAAAGTGATATTTACGAGACAAATGTTGTGGTTGAGGGATTGGGCCGATAGACCTCGACCTGACTCGCTACCCGTTTTGCCAACCCATTTCATCACCTACATATTTTGTTTTTAGGATTTTGTTTTCGGTGTTAGATTGTTAGCCGAAATTTCCAAATATTTTTGTACCAATTTTCGATCATAGTGATTTTTCTCTCTTCTCGTGGTTTTTTCCCGTAAAGGATTTTCTACGTAAAATCTGTATGTGATTTATTTTTCATTTTCTCTTTCCTTGTCGCCTATTTTATAACAAAACCACTAACTAAATCCAAGAGGAACTCTTTAAGATGTGCCACTTGAATCCTAGTCTTGTTGTGACATTATAGATTTTGCATCACAAACGAAGTACGCATTAGCTTTTCTTCGTACATGTCGTGAAAGAGAGGTCAGTTGTAGTTATCGTATTTGAGGGAATGGTCCCCCATTTTATGTGTAAAATTTGGAGATAATGGCTACATTACTAGTCAAGTTATGCTCAACATTTGAATGGACCTAACTTGACTGGTAATGTAGCCATCATCTCCAAAGTCTTGTTGAAGAATTGGAAGGACCACCATCGTGGCTAGTCCAGGTAATTACCAGCGACAAAGGTCATTTGGAGAACTCAACTTTTCTTCGACTAAGAGAATTCAACTTACCATTTTGCTGATAAGATACCAATTATAGTAATTTGGAGTAATTATTACAGGGTTATATTGTTAGTAATTATTTTAATTACTCAATGGTTTGGTCCAATTTTTTCAAAAAACACCATCAAAGACAACCGCCTATGTTGCACCCTCTCAATGAAAACTCTTTGATGGAAGAAGTTTATGATTGAGGAGTCATTAGTTGAAGGTCCTCTAATCCTATTTTCTCAATTTTTCACGGAATACACCATCGATCGTGAGAAACAAAGGTTTAGAAGAGATTCTTCACGGAGAGAAAACAGTTGTTCCCGATTTATCGTCAATGGCGAATTTCCACACTTGATCTAAATGCTTGTCTTTTTTGTTATAAAAGGCATGCTAGATCGATAAAGATTAAAATATAATAGTTGGTATCCACGCAGTAAAACCTCTGTCTTGACATTTTTTCAACGTAAAGTTTTGAATTTTTTTTTATTTTAAAAGTTTACGTTTTGGGCATTTTGGAAGTGGTTTTTTTATTACGAATCATACATAAACTTGATTGCGAACATACTGCACTTTGAATCGTCAAATTTGGTGTCCAAAATCATGAGATATAGTCGGATTTATGGTGAGTTTTTCGGCGGGTCGCGCGTGGGTCTAAATGACCCATTTAGAGGTTGAAGATGACCAAAACCACATGTAGTTTCTGGCAGGCTCAGACTACGTGTAGTTCGGTTATCATACAGAAGGCATAAAGTGGACTACATGTAGTCTAAGAATGAGCAAATAATATTATTGCGCCTTGTGGGATTCGAACCCGCCCCTCTCTCATGAAAATTTGAGTGGGTTGCCACTCGGCTGAAATTTAATTACTGACGATTTTGAATTTTAAATAACTATATTATTTATTTTATTAAAGGTTACAATAAAAACATAAAGTTGAACTTCCTCGGATTTGAACTTAGCTCTCTTGGAAAGTGAACATGGTGGGTGGCTACTATGCTAAGTTGTTTTTATTGAAATAAACTACTTTTGTATCATAATAATGTTTGTGATACGTTAGTTACAAAATTATAAATTTGAAATCATAATAATTGATGATACAATATGATAGAAAATGTCAAAAATTATTCTGTTATGCATTAAAAAAAATAGAATAATTTATAGTTTATATTAATTCATGTTCATATATTATGTTTTTTTAATATGAACATTTTGCTGAATTAATTCAAATGTTGAATGATCTGTATAATTACAGCTATCGCCTCTCACACTGTACATCCCTTGGAGGCCGATTCTGTCGAACATCTCCTGTATTTGTAAGGACTCTCAACCTGTAAAATCCACGGTCTTCGAAACCATACTGATCGGTTTAACGAATCCAGCTGGAATTGCTCTTCACAAGCCGCGCTACGAAATTTAGTGGACCAAAACTCCGGTTGGTTCGATCGTGGCAGCCTCACTGGCCTGTTTGACGGTTCGGTTTGAAAAGACGTTGAAGGTGCCCCACGTTCTGGAGGTCCACCATTTCGCTTAATCAACTAATCTCTCAAATCGAACAATCGAACCAAACTAATCGAACAATTCATAATCGAACAATCTGGTCGAACCAAACAAATAAAACAAATCAAACAATCGAACCAAACAAATCGGGTAAAAATCAAATTTCACATATTTTTCGGATAAAAATCGTCGATTCTCTGCAAAACAAATCAGATTTCACATAATTTTCGGATAAAAATTGTCGATTGGATGCAAAACAAATCGGATTTCACATATTTTTTGGATAAAAATCGAAACAAACAATTCGAAATCAAAAAAGTAATAATCTGGAGCAACTTTCGGTCGATTCTCTGCAAAAACAATCGCGAGTGTCGAGAGAAAATCATCGTTAACAGAGAGGAGAGCGCGAGAATGAGCTTCGGGAAGCTCTCTGTTCTGATATAATCACGAGATTGGACGCACTTTGAAATGATGGTGACAGTCCGCTCTCGCCCTAATTTTAAACAACGGACGCACTCTCTTTGTAAGAGTGTGTCCGATGAATACAACGGACGGACTCTCTAAGAGAGTGTCCGTCTGTTTTATATATCTTGTTGATCTAACGTGCGTCCGTTTATTAATGCACGTAAAACAGAGCGGACGGACGGTGTGGAACAGAGGGTGAACACCCCCCAGAGTGCGTATGATGTTATGCTCAGTTAGCCACGTCACCAAAGAAGAACAGACGGACAGTGTTTTTCGAGAGTGTACACAGTCTGCAGCAAAAAATATAAATGGACGGACTATGTTTTGAAAGGGTCCGTCCGTTCTCAACAACGGACGAACTTCGTTTTTAAGGGTGCGTCCGTTCGACGACAAAAATTCGAGAACGAAAGGTGAACGAACGCACGCTAGGGTTAGATTTGTTATGTTTTCCATACTTTAAACTTTGGAGCGTTAGAATTGAAAGTTTAAGGTTTAAACTAAAAAAAACTTATACAATAAGGTTTGAATGGATAATTTTCCAAAGAATTTTAACATGTGATATCAACTACTTTTTTAAATGAAAGAAACCAGGTTGTTAACTTTATATATATTATAATATAAATTCTTAGTTAGTGATAGTTATAATATGTGATTGATTATGAAATGATGTAACTAAATTTACCTTCAATCGAATTGAGCGATTTAATTTGTATGACAACAAAAAAATGTTGAAATTAAGAGCATCGAGAATCTATATTCGAACACATAATCCCATCAAACTACTAGTTAAATTATTAAAGATCATGAATTAGATGGAAGAGCAAATTAAGGGTAAATTAGTTTTTTACTTATATTGTAAGTCTATTTAAATTTACTTTTAAATGTCACGTGACAATTATTGATTTTTGCAAGTAATATAATAAATTACAGATAATTAAAATAAATTATTAATTATACCAATAAATATTTGATACGTCAAAGTATAAGATCATAGAGTAAACTTACGCTACTCTTACATTATAGTTTTACTTAAATCTCAAAACTCTCTTCATACTTGCTTTTTTATATGATTAGACATCTCTGTTTTGTTTGTAATTTTTATTTAACATAAAAAATTTATGCTATGATTATTTCTATTTTTCTTGCTACAACTATTTTAAGTTAACAATATAATAAATGTTTGAAAATTCTCCTTTGTATATAATTGTTGGAGGATGATCCCCTCTTTGATTTTATACAAATGTCTTGAGTTATGAAAAAACCAAGTACGTAGAAGTGGAAGTAGGAGTGAAGACAATAGTCATGGTATTAAATTAACATCAGTCCAAAGTACAAAATAGGCGTCAAAATAACTGCACATGTGACAGAGGCTTGCAGAAAAAGTTCAAATATTGTACAACAGATCATCATCATCATCTGTCAATGTCTTATCTTAATTTTTCACCCAAACCAGCTAATTACACTCGCCAAACATTTTCTTCCACTTTCTCGAATGCGTACGTCTCTCTCTAGAGAGACCGAGAGAGAGAGACAAGTGAGAGAGAAGACTGACTTTCATGTCTGGAGTATCAGATGGGTCAGAGCTGTAGGTGACTTCTTAAAACTACTATTTTTGCCCCACTTCTTTTCATTACATCATTTTTACTCACCTCTAAATGTTTTGGCTTTCTAAATGTTCCAGCTGAGATAGAGCTTCTGTGCATCGATTAGGCCCATGAATTGGAGAGGAAAATACTAGGAATCTAGATGGGCTTTGCTACAACGTTGTCTCAAAACAAATTATACTGGGCCCAGGTCCAGGAGCAGGCCTAGGCCCATTTCCTCAATTGGTTTCATCTATCTCTGTCACCGTCCCTGCCACCCCATGTGGCACGTGATTCATCCTGGAGTGCCAACAAACTGCATATTCTTCCTCCTCCACCGTTCCAAATTGCATTAAATTTCGCATCAATTGCTCAAGAACAGATGCAGATGTCAATGGAGGAACGAACAGATTTCTGCAAGTTTTCTATATTTCCAACATATATGTATTTGAGAAAACTAAACATATACAAATTAAGAGATGGGAATGGGTGCAATCAAGAATGCCAAATACCAGAAAAATTAAACATACTCCTAAATTTATTAGTCGAAAGCTTCCTAACCAGTTTCTTCGCATCCGAAACCTCGGCCTCTGCAAGTTTCTCTATGTTCTTCAGATACCCAGAATTTACAATCTTCCTCCGCCCACTTTTACTTCCTGTCAGTGAATTCAGAATCGAAAGTAATATCCTTTTGTTGCCGCAGTTTCCCTCGTCGGAATCTAGCAGCTGGAGAACGAACTCGATGTTTCGGTCGTCCTGAACGAATTTCTTCCTGTTTCTCGGCACCAAAACCAGGCCGGAAAGTGCTCCTGCTGCCATTTCCCTCATTTCGTAAGACTTCGCGCCGAGAATGTTTACCAGTTCCGGCATGAATCCGGTGTCTCCCATCACTTTCTTCGCATCCTCTGATATTTCGCAGAGCCTGACCGAAACTTTCAGAACCAATTCTTGAATTGAAACGTCCCCATTTTTTAAAAGCTGAAGAAGATGATCGAAAAATTCGCAGTTCATCAAAATATTCAGGTAATTGGAGGAGGAAAAACAGAAAAACTCGATCGCGCGAAGAGCAGTCTCTTTCGTTTTATATGATGATGACGATCTGGGGTCCAAAATTCGAACTAAAGCTCGAATTCCTCCTTCTCTGACCACCATTTTATGGATCGATTCGTCGTTGAACGCGATAATTTGCAGAAATTCTATGGAGTTTATCTGCAAGACTTCGACGTTGGAACGAATTAGCTTGATAAAAGTGGAAACCACGCTTTCTTCCACCATGAATCTCTTGATTTCTTCAACTCCGACGAGATTTCTGAGAACTCCACAAGATGAACAGATTAATTCTGCTTTTGATTCAGAATTTTTACAGATTTTCATCAGAGCTGTAACGCCACCATGAGCGGAAACTGACCAACCATTATCTGAATTTACGGTCAGTTTCTGCAAACATTTTGCAGAAATTTCCTTTCCGTCTTCACTTCCGCTTTCCAAAACTTGAATTATTCGAGAAATTACTCCTGATTCCACTAGAACACTTCTGTAAGAATCAAACCCAGAAATTATGCTGATTATTTTCGCAGCTCCTTCTTGAATTTCGACCTCTGGTGAATTGAGAAGACTTACAAGAATATTCACAATTTCATTATCTTCTCCAATAAACTTCACATAATCCTCGTCTTCTTCTACACCTAAATGCAGATTAATCAAAGCCTGTCTCTTCATTTCTGAATCTCCAATCTTCATCCTCGTCGTTATGTCACTAACGTAGAACCTGTTAAAAAATAAAATTAAATAGTTTTCTCCTCTCTCTACCATATGCATACACGAGAAGGGTAATGGTCAAAAATGAAAAATATTTAAAATAAGCTCAATCTAACAGTTTAAGTTGTGGAATGAGCTATACCTTATGTCATCCTTGCAAGCTCCATTACCAGGCCTAGAAACAACAATGGCGGATCCGTGAATTAAAATTCCGGCAGTGTAGATTTCCGAGAGATTTTTAACATGATGGTCAAATTTCGCTGAGATTACGTCTAAATCGCTCTGCATCAAAAGCTTCCCGCTGTACGACAGCTCCAAGCACCGGCGAGAGAGATCGTAGCATTCATTGGCCGTCTCCATTATTGACGGAATCAACCTTGAGATTGCTGGGTTTTCGTCGGAACCATCGCAAGTCTCAGCCGCAATGAGACCTAAATTCAATTCCTCAAGATTTTTCCGAATTGACTGCCATTTGACGGCGAAGACTTTGATAGAATGAGATAGAGATATCAACGATGAAGTGAATTCAATGGCTCGCCGGAGACAGGGTACTTCTTCAGCATATTCCGGCGAATCTGCGCCCTTTTCTTCTTTCATCCTGCCAGCTAATTTAGAAGAAAACCCATTTACCGGTGAGTGGAGACGAAGATGCCGGCGTGATTCTCTTCCTTCTGGTGGAAACGGAATTTGATGGTTAATCTTATCAGGAAGTGGGAAGACAGAGCCACTGCTTCTGGGTTATCTTCTGCCAGTTCCAGAAAGTGGTCAGATTTTTTGGCTTCTAACATGAAATGACGTATATGTACTTTCTGAAGGGTTGATCCACAACGGCAAGCAAGGAGATGGGTGGGGTATTTCTGTCATGCTGGAAGTTGGATCTCATTTAAAGGTGGTGGTTGCCATGGGGAAGAGATGTTTAGAGAGAGAAAGCTAGAGAGATAAAAGAATGATAATTTTGTCACCTTGAATGCTATTTATAATTGTTAATGCAACGACTTGCATGCGTTGGCATTCAATGTTTTTTGGCAATATATTTTTATTTAAGGAGATAATATGTTTTTCCAAAATCGATGATTTTATTCTTGGTAAGCAAGCAAAAGCCGATTCTGTTTATTGGATGGCGTCTGGTCAACATTAATGAAGATTCTATGGAAGAGAAAAATAAGGAAACAACATTATTTGGAAAGATATTGAATAAGGTATATGCACTTGTTTTTTGGAAAAGTTTTATTTGGAAAGCCGATTTGTTGTAGATTTGACACGATTTGCTGGGCTCTGACTTCCTATGATTAATGGGATGCTTTCCTGAATTTTTGGGCGAAAATCTGGGCTGTTATGGAAACTTTCCTAAAGTGTCACATGAGGTGTCACATAACCGAATTTGTTAAGATTGTGTTTCCTTATTCCATGCGGCGGTAAATCCGATTTGGTAACTGAATGAATTAAAGATATGGAAGTTACCAATATTATTTAAAGCCTTCGTTTTTCTGAAGAAGGCTGCTGAAGCCATTATTATTGAGAGCGAAAAGTTTTTTTTTTCTTCCGGGCGATTTTATTCTATACCGACGTTTGCGTGTATTCTGCAATAGTTGATCCTTTCATTCACGCCTACTGTGAGTCGTCGGTGATTGTTCTTCAGCAGACGACGGAGTATTGATTTTACAGCGTGAGAGATTTTCTTCCGTTTTCCAAGCCGTCGGTTTTCTTTCACGCCCTACGTTTCTGCGTATGGGTCTGTGATTGTGTTGCACACTCGACCTAATCTGTGGATTTCATTGTTTTATTGAGTGTGCTGTGTGTTGCATCCGAAGACTTCGATCTGGTGTTCCAGGAGGTGTCACAGGAGGCAATATTCCTTGTTCTTCATTAAAGTTCTGTCTCGGGAGGAGACAGCATCCGAACTCGTGAGGAGTTCTGTTTCTTAGACAAGGGGAGCTTGTCGTTCGTGATCGTGGGCGAGGGGATCTTGCCATAACACGGGTTTCGGGAGGAACCAACAACGAGGGGATCTTGTTGTTATCTAGATCTCGGGAGAGGTCGTTCTAAAGTCGAGGGGATCTCGCAAAAACTGTTTCGTTGAGGAAGTTAACTAGAGGCGGCGACAAAGATAAGAGGGAGTCTTTATTTGTATAAGTCCGAGTTTTTCTTGTAACTTTATTAACTCAAGGAAAAGTTTTTATATCTGGGCGTGGCCCCGCAGACGTAGGCTGGTTGCCGAACTGCGTTACCAACCTCTTGTGTCATTTATTTCCGCACTTTTTATATCGTTCATCGTTACTTTAAAATCGGTGTCACACAAGGATCCTTGTGTGACATCACTGAACTGATCTTAAACTTTCAATTGGTATCAGAGCGGATCGCTTCTGTTTCTTAAGCGGGATCCGAGGGACAAGATCTTAGTTCGTGTGCGATGGACTCTATGAAAGAAGGAGGTTCTACAATGCGTCCGCCATTATTGGATGGGAGTAATTATGCGTATTGGAAGGCAAGGATGAGAGCTTTCATCAAAGCCATTGATGAGAAGGCTTGGAGATCTATTCTTACAGGTTGGAATCCGCCTACACTTACTGATAAAGATGGTATTATTTCTCCTAAGCCGGAAGTAGATTGGACGATAAATGAGGATGCCTTGGCAAATAATAATTCAAAAGCTCTTAATGCTATTTTCAATGGCGTTGATCCCGTGCAATTCAGACTTATCTCAACATGTGAATCCGCAAAGAGAGCATGGGAAATTCTTCAAACTACCTATGAAGGGACATCTACGGTAAAATTGTCGAAAATGCAAATGCTAACCACTCGGTTTGAGAATCTGAAAATGCAGGAAGATGAGACCATTGGGGAGTTCAACTCAAAATTATGTGACATAGCTAATGAAGCTTTTGCTCTCGGAGAGGTGATTTCCGAAGAAAAGCTTGTACGAAAAACACTACGATCCTTACCACAAAGATTTGCTTATAAAGTCACTGCCATAGAAGAAGCCAAAGATGTGTCAAAAATGAAGCTAGAGGAGTTAATGGGATCTCTCAGAACTTTCGAAATGAATATTGGAGGAGAGACCGAAAATAAAAAGGCAAAGGGAGTGGCTTTAAAATCAGAGGTACAAAATCACAGCAAGCATGATGAAGATGATTTGGAGGAATCTCTAGCCCTGCTCTCGAAGAATTTCAGCAGAGTTATGAAGCGATTCGGAAGGAATACACGCGGTGTCAAGCAGGGTGTCACACACTTCAAAAATGGTTCTTCAAACAACAAGAAGCAGAGAGAAGAAACTAATGGGTCTGATCAACCATTAAAGAATAAAAGTATTCAGTGCAGAGAATGTGAAGGATTTGGGCACATACAGGCAGAATGTGCTAACACCTTGAAGAAAAAGAAGAATTCTCTGAATGCAACCTGGAGTGAGGATGAGTCTGAAAATGAAGATGAATTTCAGAGCAATCATGTGGCGCTTGCTGGAAAGATAGAATGTGAAGAAAATGGCAGTGTTATACAGGGTGTCACAGACGGATTTTCTAGTAATAGTGATGAAGATGAAGAACCAGTCACAGAAGAAGATCTTATTGGAGAATATAAGTTTCTGCATGAGAAATGGACCGAGCTTGTTCAAGTAAATCAGCTTCTACACGCACAAATTAGAAATTTGAAGGATGAGAAGAACAATCTTCAAAATGTTATTGATGATTTGGAGACAAAGCTGAAAGCAAGTCAGGATGAATCTAATGATCTAACCAATGAGATAAGCCTCATGAAGAAGAATGTCAAAATGCTGAATTCGGGTTCTTCTAATCTCGATGATATTCTAAATGTCGGCAAATCAAGCGTAAATCGGTTTGGACTGGGATTCAAAGGTGAAAGTTCAGGTTCAAAGACTGTTGCAGTAAAGGAAAATCGCTTTGTGATGAAGTTCATAAAGGGAAGCTCATTGTCACAGCCAGTGTCACAGCAGGTGTCAGACAAGGGCTTTGATCACAAAGGAAAGCAAGCTGCAAACGGAATGCCAAGAACTGACAGAGAATCAAATTCTTATAACTTCTATCATGCCTCAAGCAGTAAAGGTAACAAGTATGTTTATGTATGTCATTATTGCCAACGTCGTGGTCATATTCGTTCTACATGCTTCAACTATCTTGCGGATCTCAGACTTGGTACTGTTAGAAATACTTCTTCCTACAGATTCCCTTATCAGAAATGGGTGAAGAAAAGAAATGCTTCTTCCTACAGATTCCCTTATCAGAAATGGGTGAAGAAATCAAATTTAAAGTGCAATGTTACACATCTCTCACTAAAGGCGATCGGAACCAATGCATGGTATTTTGATAGCGGCTGTTCTAGACATATGACAGGTGAAGAGAGATATTTGAAGGATATTGTACCTGAATCCGTGGGAAAAGTTACATTCGGCAATGGTGTCTCAGCAGATGTCATTGGCAGGGGAACGTTGAATGTCCCTGGTCTACCAAAGTTGAGTGATGTCTTATTGGTAAATGGTTTGAAATCCAACCTAATCAGTATTAGCCAGCTCTGCGATCAAGATCTGAATGTGCAATTTACGAAAGAAAGATGTGTTGTGTCCGATCAAAACAAAGATTGTGTTATTGAAGGAGTTAGATCATCGGACAATTGTTATCTTATTTATTCCTCATCTACCTGCCTTCGATCGAGTATGGAAGACACTATTTTATGGCATAGAAAGTTGGGACATGTTAATTTCAGAATGCTGGAGAAGCTTATTTCGAAAGGTGCTGTTCGAGGAATTCCTGAATTAAAATTTGATGAAGACAAATTATGCGGACCATGTCAAATCGGAAAGCAAACGAAGGTGTCTCACCCGGTGTCACAGGGTTCCACAACTACCCGGGTTCTTGAATTACTTCACATGGATCTAATGGGGCCAATGCCTGTTGAAAGTATTGGAGGAAAACGTTACGTATTCGTTACTGTTGATGATTTTTCACGCTATACATGGGTGGAGTTTCTAAGAGAAAAGTCCGACACGTTCAAAGTTTTCAAGTCAATGTGTATTCGACTTCAACGCGAGAAAGACTCTGTTATTTTGAAAATTATTCGTATCCGCAGTGACCATGGAAGAGAGTTTGAAAACTCTGAGTTCTCGGATTTCTGTAAGCATTTCGGAATCGCTCATGAATTTTCGGCACCAAAAACTCCTCAACAAAACGGAGTCGTTGAACGGAAAAATCGTACATTGGCAGAGATGACTCGAGTAATGCTACATGAAAGAGATGTTCCTCAAAATTCTGGGCTGAAGCTATGAATACAGCTTGTTATACCATTAATCGGGTGTATCTCCGCGGCAAAACTTCTATGACACCCTATGAGATATGGAAAGGTAAAACTCCAAATCTTCATTATTTTCATCCTTTTGGCAGCCTCTGCTTTGTGTTGAATGACAGGGAACATAGGGGGAAACTTGATCCCAAGAGTGATGAGGCAATCTTTCTCGGTTATGCTACAAATAGTCGTGCCTATCGGGTTTACAACAAAAGAACTCGAACTGTCATCGAATCTGCAAATGTTCAAGTGGACGACTCTCTGGACACAACTCATAATCCAAAAGATGATGCAGACCACATTTTAAATAATGAAGGCGCTAGTGTTCCACCCGGTGTCATAGAGGGTGTCTCAGGCGGTGTCCCAGATCAAACAGAGACTGTTGATGAAGGAGAAGCTGATATCACACACCACAGACAACCATCTACACGTGTTCAGAAGAATCATCCTACAGTTGAGATTATTGGTGGCCTGAATGATGGTATACGAACTAGAGATAAGCCGAAATTGAATTATCGTGACATGATCCAAATGGCATGCTTTACATCAACGATCGAGCCAAAGAATGTGAAAGAAGCATTGCTAGATGAGTACTGGATAGGTGCTATGCAAGAAGAACTCAACCAATTCTCCCGAAATCAAGTTTGGGACTTAGTACCGTGTCCTCCCGATGTGAATGTTATTAGTACTAAGTGGATCTACAAAAACAAGACCGATGAGCATGGAAATATTACTCGCAACAAAGCTCGGCTAGTGGCTCAAGGGTATTCTCAAATTGAAGGGATTGACTTTGATGAAACATTTGCTCCGGTTGCTCGGCTTGAATCGATTCGGCTTTTGTTGGCTATCGCTTGTGTTATGCGGTTTAAATTATATCAAATGGATGTGAAAAGCGCGTTTCTCAATGGATTTCTTAATGAAGAGGTTTATGTTGCTCAACCAAAGGGTTTTGAAGACCCTCATCATCCCGAGTACGTTTATAAATTGACGAAGGCGTTATACGGGCTCAAACAAGCCCCTCGTGCATGGTATGAACGACTCACGCAATATTTATTAACCAAGGGATATGAGCGAGGGGGAGTAGATAAAACCCTTTTTGTCCGGCGTGCCAAAGGTCAGTTTTTACTTGCTCAAATATATGTTGACGACATAGTGTTTGGCTCGGTGTCACAGGCGATGGTGGATGAGTTTGTTGCTCAAATGACCGGTGAATTCGAGATGAGTATGGTTGGAGAACTCACTTATTTTCTTGGGCTTCAAATCCAGCAAGAAAAGAATGGTATTTTTATATCTCAAGCCAAATATGCCAAGAATTTATTGAAGAAGTTAAGCTTGAGAATGCACGCCCGAGTAGAACACCCCTTGGGACACACGAGAAAATCTCTAAAGATGAAAAGGGAGTTGCTATTGATTCACGTTTATATAGAAGCATGATTGGAAGCCTATTATATCTTACTGCCAGCCGACCAGATATTTGCTATAGCGTGGGTTTATGCGCTCGATTTCAAGCCAATCCGAAGGAGTCACACCTAGTGTCGGTTAAACGAATTCTAAAATATGTCAGTGGCACAACTGATTATGGCATCTGGTATTCTTTTGATTCTAATGCTAATCTGGTGGGTTATTGTGACGCTGACTGGGCAGGAAGCTCCGATGACCGAAAAAGCACTTCGGGTAGATGTTTTTATGTTGGACACAACCTGGTGTCATGGTTTAGCAAGAAACAGAATTCTATTTCTCTATCTACAGCTGAGGCAGAGTATATAGCAGCAGGTAGCAGCTGTACGCAGCTTTTGTGGATGAAACAAATGATGAAAGACTATGGTGTCACACAGGGTGTCATGACCCTTTATTGTGATAATTTGAGCGCTATCAATATTTCGAAAAATCCTGTGCAGCATTCACGGACAAAACATATTGACATACGACATCATTTTATTCGATCTTTAGTGGAGGACAAAATTATTAATTTGGAGCATATGGTGACCGAAAAGCAAATTGCCGATATTTTTACCAAAGCGTTGGATGGTGTGAGATTTGAAGAACTGAGGTCTGCCCTAGGCCTTTGTGTTATGTAAGCTGATTATTGCATTTATTTATTTAAAAAAAAAAAAAAAAAAAATCGCCACTTGCATTAGGCGTTTGTTTTATTTTTTGGCAATCTATTGGGTATTGCTCATCCTCTGCTGAAAGTAATCATTCTGGATATTCTGATATTATGTGGAGCAACACCGTATTTGACTTGCAAAATTCTGGCTATTCTTATGAAATATTGGAAGTCTATTTTTAATGAAGTTTGGAGCATCATTATTATATTGGGTTTATTTTCCAATTTCTTGAGATCTGAATTATTCTTCAAAGATTCATAATACTGGTTTATGGCGGAAATTTGGAATAGCTACAAGCTTCTGGCAGGTGATCAGGTTAATATATTGAATGGTGTTCCTGCGGGTGTTCCAGCTCGACAATGTTTCTAATTCTTCTGATTCTGATTCTGAATTTGATTCTGATTCTGCCTTGTCATCCTATTTTATCAAGTTTCTTGAAGGTGAGATGGAATTTTTGACTGATCAGCAAATGATAATCGATGATAGAAAATGCAAAGATAGTTGTTATTCGATACTTGATGACTGTGTTAGAAAAATGTCTGCGAAGGAAGCTGCTGGTGATATTTTCGAGAGAAAGAAAGTTGTTAATGTGAAGGAACAAGTTAAGGCGACCAAAATTGTTGAAAAGTCAAGAGTTTTAATCGGTGTCACTGAGGGTGTCAGACGGTTCTTGCCCCATGGAAATAATTTTTTCAGCTTAACAACTTACGGATAAGTATGCAATTCTTCATGCCGACTTCTCATGGAATTAGTGTTAACAAGACAATAGCGGCCTTACTGTTCAAAATTGGAAATTCAATATCTTTTGATTTTTTTTTGACCAAATTATGACACGTGAAGACGGCAAGAATACACGGTTAGCTCTCCTATTTCCCTCTCTTATATATGGAGATTCTGGTGCTTATATGGATATTATATATTCTTGATTTTGGCTATCTCCCTATGGTGATTATTTAGTGTTTATGGTGATTATTTGGTGATTATGCTGATGTTATAGTAGTTGTTATTCCCTTATATATATATTTGTCTTTTTATGGCAAAAAGGGGGAGTATTTTGGTAATTTTGGGGGAGTATTTTGATGATGTTTTGAAGCCATCAATCCAGGGGGAGAAAATTCAGGGGGAGTTATTGAAATTATTGATTATATTGATTTTGCCAAAAAATGCCAAAGGGGGAGATTGTTAATGCAACGACTTGCATGCGTTGGCATTCAATGTTTTTTGGCAATATATTTTTATTTAAGGAGATAATATGTTTTTCCAAAATCGATGATTTTATTCTTGGTAAGCAAGCAAAAGCCGATTCTGTTTATTGGATGGCGTCTGGTCAACATTAATGAAGATTCTATGGAAGAGAAAAATAAGGAAACAACATTATTTGGAAAGATATTGAATAAGGTATATGCACTTGTTTTTTGGAAAAGTTTTATTTGGAAAGCCGATTTGTTGTAGATTTGACACGATTTGCTGGGCTCTGACTTCCTATGATTAATGGGATGCTTTCCTGAATTTTTGGGCGAAAATCTGGGCTGTTATGGAAACTTTCCTAAAGTGTCACATGAGGTGTCACATAACCGAATTTGTTAAGATTGTGTTTCCTTATTCCATGCGGCGGTAAATCCGATTTGGTAACTGAATGAATTAAAGATATGGAAGTTACCAATATTATTTAAAGCCTTCGTTTTTCTGAAGAAGGCTGCTGAAGCCATTATTATTGAGAGCGAAAAGTTTTTTTTTTCTTCCGGGCGATTTTATTCTATACCGACGTTTGCGTGTATTCTGCAATAGTTGATCCTTTCATTCACGCCTACTGTGAGTCGTCGGTGATTGTTCTTCAGCAGACGACGGAGTTTTGTTTTACGCGTGTGGAGGTTTTCTTCCTTTTTCCAAGCCGTCGGTTTTCTTTCACGCCCTACGTTTCTGCGTATGGGTCTGTGATTGTGTTGCACACTCGACCTAATCTGTGGATTTCATTGTTTTATTGAGTGTGCTGTGTGTTGCATCCGAAGACTTCGATCTGGTGTTCCAGGAGGTGTCACAGGAGGCAATATTCCTTGTTCTTCATTAAAGTTCTGTCTCGGGAGGAGACAGCATCCGAACTCGTGAGGAGTTCTGTTTCTTAGACAAGGGGAGCTTGTCGTTCGTGATCGTGGGCGAGGGGATCTTGCCATAACACGGGTTTCGGGAGGAACCAACAACGAGGGGATCTTGTTGTTATCTAGATCTCGGGAGAGGTCGTTCTAAAGTCGAGGGGATCTCGCAAAAACTGTTTCGTTGAGGAAGTTAACTAGAGGCGGCGACAAAGATAAGAGGGAGTCTTTATTTGTATAAGTCCGAGTTTTTCTTGTAACTTTGTTAACTCAAGGAAAAGTTTTTATATCTGGGCGTGGCGCCGCAGACGTAGGCTGGTTGCCGAACTGCGTTACCAACCTCTTGTGTCATTTATTTCCGCACTTTTTATATCGTTCATCGTTACTTTAAAATCGGTGTCACACAAGGATCCTTGTGTGACATCACTGAACTGATCTTAAACTTTCAATAATGTTTGATCATTTCATTACATACACTTTTCCATCGTCTCGAATAGGCTGTTCATACGTTTCCATCATTCATTGTTCATTATTATCACTACTTGTTAATGTAAGTGAAAGGAAGAGTTTGTTTATTTGTCACTAAGAGAGGGGGATGCTTCAAATCCTAAATAGAGGGAGAAATGTAATCTAAATATTATTAAGTTGATACCAATACAACGTTGTCAATTGCCTACCTTAACCATCACAAAAGTAAAAAGATTATATTTGTTAATTATTGGTTCATCGTTTTGATTTTGTTTGATTTTAAAGTTTTTTGAATTAGATTTGCATCGAAATTTCATGGTTATTTTATCATGTTCAAATTTTATATTAATCTATTTCAAATAGATTAGTTAAAGATTTAATAGGAGGATAAGAATAAATAAAATCTTGAGTGAAAAAATGAGTAAATTCAATGAGAGATTCGTGAAACTCTAGTAAAAGAGCGGATAACGATTCTTGTATTTGGAGGTGATGTTGTGCGCGATTGCAACATTGCGAGAAATTTGTATTCATTGATTATCGAATAAAACTTCGCTGCTGGAGTCTTGTGCCGTGGACGTAAACAGTTTGGTTCGAACCATGTAAATTCTTGTGTTCTTAATTTCTTCTCAACTCTTTTTTATTATTTCTCGCGGTTTGTGTGATTGTTTAATAAAATCACAACAATAACAAAAGTAGAAAACGTGTGAAATTGTTACTTAGAAAATTAGGGCATGGCAAACAAAGCAAAACATGAATCTCAGCAGGCTGTAACTTTGTATCCTCTAATTTAATAACCCATTAATTAATTATATCCAACTGATCCCACTATTTTAACTCAAGTTGCAAGGCAATCTTTGAAAAAGACTCAACGACGTGACTTGGGATGGTGACAAAGATATCGAAATTGTTTATAAAAAAAGACATCATCATATGAGAACTTAAAATCGTAAGTTCTTTGTTTTTTATTTCGAAACTTTATTTTATGTTAAATATTATAGTTTAGTGTGACCCGAGATATATTTGTGTTGTGAAATTTGTGTTAAGGTGAAGATTATTAAAATTTGGCATAACTTAAATTCTATTTAGGCTGAGCTAGTTGGGTCGCATAGTGAATATCAATTTTAGGGTTTCTGTTATTATTATAAATATATGTTTGAGTCACAAAATTCATTATACCTTGACTTGAGTTAGTGAATTTTTCCTATACTCGTGATCTTTTTCTCGAAAGGGTTAACAAAAATCCCGGTGTCTCATGTTTTTGCACTATTCTTTTTCTTATCACGTTGGATTTTCAACACTAAATTATCAAAAAATTGAACATACTGGAATTCATTGATGAAGTTTGCATTACATGGTATTCCGGTTTGTGAATCTTCCTACCCTAAAAGCCTTCTTGTAAGATTGAAATCTCCTTTTCACTCTTCATGATGGAAGTCTAAGAATAAGGGATTTACAAACTTATCTTTATGCATTTGTATCTCCTTCGTATCATCCTTTGTATTCTTTATATCCTAAGCTCAATAACATAATTTGTATTTAACCACTTTTAGATAACTTTATATAATGATAATTAGAAGGTATGATGTATAATATAACCAGGCCATCTATATAATAATTATAAGGTAAAGTTCAATTTAAATATTAAATTGAGGCAATTTATTTGTGAGATCTTAAACTTTTAGTTTTTAACAAATTGAAATTCCAACTTTTAGTTATTAACATTTTGGACATTATCGTCAATTTGTATTAAATATTTTTCATTTAATCAGATATTTTAACTTAACTTTTAACGCGATTTCAAACTTGGTCGATCTCTTGTCTGGTGATTCCGAATTTCGTCGAGAGATAGACAAAATTTGAAATCATATTAAAAGTTGTTGTAATAGTTAGAAATCATGTTAAAACATCTGATTAAATGGAAAAAGAGGAACGCATGCCACATAAATATAAATATATTGATGGTAAGGTTTAAATTGCTAATAAACGTGAAGGTTGGATTTATTAAAAAAATAGTTTAAAATTTAATACGTAAATGAGCTCAAATGTTAGGTTTTTAAATTACACTTTACTCTAAATAATATCGAAGATGTCGATGTAGCAGAGGTTGGTGAAGTCGATCTGACTTATAAACCTAAGTTTTTTTATTTTATTTTATTATTACTGAACATGATTTAGGTGGTATAAGTTATTTTGCAAGACTTTTATCTACTTTTTATGCCAAATTGTGTGTCGTATTCAAGGTTTTGTTCAAGAAAGGTGTGCAAAGAACAATGCCATAAAATCCGAATCAGTAATACTATTATGTACCAAGAATAATACTATTGATAGAAACATTTTGTTTCCATTCGCTTTCACGAGAAGACAATCAAACGTGACATTTTTGCACCTTTTGGATCATTAGCTATCACCAAATCAGATATTAATTTGGAGGGCCAGATGAAAATTACAGCTTGGAACCGAGAGAGAGAGAGAGGGAGAGAGCTTGATTTTTTTGACAGTATTAGGAAGGTGAGAGCACAGTGTGATATACACCTTTCACCCACCCATGTGCAGCCCTTTGGTTCGATAATGGCGGGTGTCTTCATCTATAAGCAGCCGCTTCTTAATTAGGAAGCTCCACCCTTACTTTATACCATTCTTTTCTGTACAAAGATGCTTTCTTTTTACACTTTCTAGAGAGAGAGAGAGAGAGAGAGACAGAATTGTAATTCAAAAACAATACCTAGTTTATTTTAAGTTATTAAGAGAAATTTAATGGTAAGTTATGATGTTATTAAGAACACTGATTAAGAGAAATGACTTCTCTCCAAAATTTTCATTAAAAATGTAATAAACACTCAATCTGTACTTTAAAAACTGTTTATGAAAACAGGTCCTAAAGTTTAATTCTTAATAGACACCAAGACAATATTCCATCTCTATTCAATTAATTACAGACTGATCAGCATTTCTCGTCTTTTTAACTTTAATGCACAATATAAACATGAAGGTATGCGTTTAGGCATGGTCCTGCGCCCTTAAAAACATTACTTTCGTAGGCCAGCTTGTTGGCCAAATCAATTTTATTACAAAAACACTTGTCCATTATCGTTTTCTGTCTCTCTTACCATTGAATCTTCACATGGTTTCAACCCCACCATGCCTGGGACCACAGATGTTTCTAAAACCATACATTCGAAACATATTAATCGATGTTTTTAATCCAATTCGGATAGCTGCCATCGAACATGTTGTTTTGACTTGAATTTTACAGTTCTTGTGTTTTGTAAGAACTCAAGATATTGTCATTTGTAATGTTGTCGATCGTATCCATTTTGTTCTAGTGTTTTTATTATATTCGTAAGTTCAATTTTCATTTGCATATGTAAATGTACATAGTCAGGTGAACTAACGCATACATAGTTCAAAGGCTATGGATTTGAAGCTCATTTTTGAGATTTTGAAGTGCCAAACAATCAATCATCTGTGTGGATTGTTTGTTGGGGGTGAATGCAATCATGAACACTTCAAATCCTTGAGTAGAATAAAAGGTGAGCTTCCAATTTCATATGAAGTCTGCATCAGAAAACAAGGAAAGAAAGTAGGAAATAGGGAAATTTATGGGGACAAGCACAGTAAGGAAATACCTTAGCTTTAAAGAAAAAGAAGGGACATGCCATAATATCTCTCATTTTCATCCCCTTATCTTAGTATTATACTAATATGTATCCGTAAAATGGGGGGGATGTGTGTTGTTACTACTTGTTAGTTATATGTAAATGACTTTTCTCACTCGCATGTGACCTAATAATTATAGTGAGGGCTAATAGGAGTGAATGTAGAGTGGGCAAAATCGAACCGAAGCCGAGGGTAAAATCGACCCATGCAGTTTGGTCTGTGATAGAGTAAACCACAACATAACCAACTCAAAAACCCGACCTAATCGTCCACTACCCAGCCGTTCA
Source organism: Begonia masoniana (assembly GCA_022432975.1). Taxonomy (NCBI): domain Eukaryota; kingdom Viridiplantae; phylum Streptophyta; class Magnoliopsida; order Cucurbitales; family Begoniaceae; genus Begonia; species Begonia masoniana. Next base: position 4,607,419 of record CM039502.1, read on the forward strand.
TTACCTAATACTCAGTGGCCCTAACAACTCAACACAACCAAGTTCATATAATAAAACAAGCGTACATATAACATAAAAACTGACATGTTGCTAAAAAGGATATGTCAAATTTTGTATCTGATATATCACAAAATAATGATTCTGAAAATTATAACATACATGTGCGAATGACCTTGGCGACAGTTAGTTTTTCTACTTATGAAAATATCACTATCGGGAATAGGCTCGAAATCAGTAAACTTGTCAAAACGGGCCAAAATCCAAATCCTTTTCAAAACGCCAGAGTTAATGGATGGGTCCGGCAGCTCCTCTCCAACTACACTGCTTCATTTTCAAGTCAATTAGGTGATTTGGGGTTCAATATTTTTCTTTTTATTTGCAATGCATGGATATCCATTCTTATCATTCAAAAGCAGGTTCCGCAAACATCTAATAGGGTATTTCATAAAACATTCTACTGTATAATATGTAACGCGGCAGAAATACAGTTGCCATTACTTTTTCAGTGAAAACCTTAACTTATATAAAAAAGATTTAGAACGTGCAAACAATAATGGCCCAATGGTCGTTCACAACATTAGTGTTACAAAACATATATACTGATACAAATGCACATTATCGTATTAGCAAGTAATATAGATGTAAAAAAGATTATTGTTCCAACATTGACTCATTTTACCAAGTACCAAAATTGTTTTTTACTCTAATTTTATCTGAATAACCTGTAATAATATTTTTAAAGTTATGCACTTTGATATTTAAGGTACTGATGTGAAGAATGCATGTTATAGGCCGTTAAACTCAAATGGACAAATTGGAAAATTGCTAATACCCATGCTAATAAATTAAGGTAAATGATGATGCATGAGTTTGGCTTAATGATCTATGTCATAAGGTGTTAGGATAGTTTTTAATAATTCTGTGTTATGACATGTTAAAAATGGACATAATTGTTGTTTTGCTAGAATGATGATTGATATCCATGAACTCTATAAATCTGAATTTTGTCTCTTCATAGCATGTTAATTGATATGTTATGATATGAAAGGTGTGATATTATTGTATTAGTACTATGCTGTGAAAGTTTGATGACGGTGTTAGACATTAGTGAATGGGATCGGAATGTGATACAAATATGATAAGTTAGATTGTGATTGAATATTGTGATTGGCATCCCATGCATCATGTTTTACAAAAATAAAAATTTAAATAGATTTTTTCATGCATGTGTTTTCATTAAGATAGACTGAAATGATAGGCAACGAAATACATATAGGGTCATTGTGTGGCCGGGTTTAAGTTAAGTTGTCTCATATGAGGTGGACCAACTGGTGCTTACTTTTCTTCGGATTTTGATTTAGTATAAACGACGATTTTGCATAAACGACGCTTGTTTTAATTTTTTTTTTTTTCAAAGAGAAAAATATGCAATTAACAGTTTTTTAAAAAAAAGTCATTTAAAATTTGGACGTTAACAAAATTAATCATATCAACTTCTGCTTGTGATTTTTTACACGTTAAATAATCAATTCATAGCTAATTATTTGATCTTTCCTTTTCAATTTTCTTTTTTTCGTTAATGATAGAAAGTGATGAAGTGAATAGTTAATCTATGATTTTAAACTTCAATAATTGTAATTAATGTAAATTTTTAGTGTTAACTAATATAATTATTAACCGTAAAGTAATTCGACTAAATAGTTAAGTTACACTATTAGATTTCATTGTATAAATATTAATATTATCAACTATTATTTCTAAAATACAAGTATTTGAATTACAATTTCTACAAAATTTTATCGGGTAAATCAAAAACTTCCTCTCCAAAAAAAAGTCCCCAATGGAACATGATGCTATCAATGACGGTCTTGGATGACCGGAGTTATGCGACGGGGGAACAAGGAACTAGAAGAGGGTGTCGAAGAAGACATAGATAGAGAGACATGTATAGCTCATACTACAATCTTAACAAAGTTCATAATAGTGAAATCCATTTGGTTTAAGCGCAAAGTTCAACAGTGTAACGAAATTCAAGGATAAATTAGAATATGAACTAAAAAACATCTTGATATTTCAAGGATTATTAAGTATTTGGATAATTGGATTGATTAGTCTCCACCAAAGTTATTCTAAACCATGGATTAAAATGACGCCAACAAAAATAAAGTGTAATGAGATTACCAAACATGTCTTTTCTGGGCACAGTTGCTAATATTTTTTTTTTTTTTTTTTTTTTTTTTTTTTTTTTTTTTTTTCAAAGAGAAAAATATGCAATTAACAGTTTTTTAAAAAAAAAAAAAGAGGAGAGAGAGAGAGAGAGAGGAGAGAGAGAGAGAGGAGAGAGAGAGAGGAGAGAGAGAGAGAGAGAGGAGAGAGAGAGAGAGAGAGAGAGAGAGAGGAGAGAGAGAGAGAGGAGAGAGAGAGAGAGAGAGAGAGAGAGAGAGAGAGGAGAGAGAGAGAGAGAGAGAGAGGAGAGAGAGAGAGAGAGAGGAGAGAGAGAGAGAGAGAGAGAGAGAGAGAGAGAGGAGAGAGAGAGAGAGGAGAGAGAGAGAGAGAGAGAGAGAGAGAGAGAGGAGAGAGAGAGAGAGAGAGAGAGAGAGAGAGAGAGAGAGAGAGAGAGAGAGAGAGAGAGAGAGAGAGAGAGAGAGAGAGAGAGGAGAGAGAGAGAGAGAGAGGAGAGAGAGAGAGAGAGAGAGAGAGGAGAGAGAGAGAGGATTTCAACAAAACTTCAAAAAATGAAGAATAATAGGAGCCTCATCCTCCGCCTCAGATGCGACTAGAATCTCTTCCGAAGATAAAACGCCTTCCCCAATCTGATACCACCAATGCCCTCGTCCTCCAACTGACTTGCTTGCTGAATTTTGGAATAAATGTATCAATTAGTCAGATCCCATACATATATGCATATGCACCCACAGAGAGAGGGAGAGAGAGAGGAGAGAGAGAGAGGAGAGAGAGAGAGAGAGAGAGAGAGAGAGGAGAGAGAGAGAGAGAGAGAGAGGAGAGAGAGAGAGAGAGAGAGAGAGAGAGAGAGAGAGAGGAGAGAGAGAGAGGAGAGAGAGAGAGAGAGGAGAGAGAGAGAGAGAGAGAGAGGAGAGAGAGAGAGAGAGGAGAGAGAGAGAGAGAGAGAGAGAGAGAGAGGAGAGAGAGAGAGAGAGAGAGAGAGAGGAGAGAGAGAGAGAGGAGAGAGAGAGAGAGAGAGAGAGAGAGAGAGAGAGAGAGAGAGAGAGAGAGAGAGAGAGAGGAGAGAGAGAGAGAGAGAGAGAGAGAGAGAGAGAGAGAGAGAGGAGAGAGAGAGAGAGAGAGAGAGAGAGAGGAGAGAGAGAGAGAGAGAGAGAGAGAGAGAGAGGAGAGAGAGAGAGAGAGAGGAGAGAGAGAGAGAGAGAGAGAGAGAGGAGAGAGAGAGAGAGAGAGAGAGAGAGAGAGAGAGAGAGAGAGAGAGAGAGAGAGAGAGAGATTACCTTGCATAAACAGAATACCAAAGCCACTGGCTGCTATGGCCAATGGACACCCAATCTCCAGGAAGTTGAGCAGCTGTTTGCTCTCCACCCAATGGCGCAAACTGTCCCAGATGCTTATACCTGGAGCAAATACACATATAAAATTTCATTATCCCCATCTGATCTAATAATAGGTACAGCAATTGAGACAAACAAGAATAGATTTCAAAATCTTATATACTTCTAAGGAAAAAAGTACATCGAAATGCTACATTATGTCAGGATACTATAATTTGGCTATATGAATTCAACATTGAGCAATAAATTTAGTGGTAGATTTATGTACTTTTTATGAACTCTCAAGGAACTGATGAGAACTAATCTATCAACAAGCTTTTCTAACTTTGATTCAGACGCATTAAAAGCACCATAGTACAGAGAGATAGAAAATGAAATTTCACCGAAAGGGATGAAATCGATGGCGGCCTGATTCCCTGAATCTGAGAGGACCCTCTGGATACTTTTCACACTCTTCCATACGGTTAAAACATTTAGCAAGATAAACACCTTGCTGAGCTGCCACCTGAAATATCATTTTCAGATCAACTCCTACGAACCAATATGTTAACATGTTTTGCAGATATATTATTCAAAGGATACTTATTTCATTGGCATTGGACCTGTGCAGTTGCCGGAAGATTCTTCATTTGTGAATCCACCTGGGAAAGAGTTGATTTAAATTCTTCAATGTTCAATTCAATGGATTCCTTCGCAACATTCCCTTTGGACTCCTTCAAAAGATCAGCTATGTTTCCCATCTGCTTATTCTTTAAATAAAGCTCCACCTGAGGATACCTCTCACACACATCATCGATGACTTCTTGAAATTCTTTGACTGTAAGTGTTCCCGAATTGTCCTTGTCCGCTTTGCCAAAGATCGAAGAAATATCTTCCTGTAAGGAAAATAGTGACGAGAACAAAAAAAAACAGTACAAATTAGCTTTAATATTCAAAGAGAAAACACCATTGTACATAAAAAATGGGGATTTACCATGACTTTACGCTGGTTTATTGTGGCACAGTCACCAAGTGCATACACGTTACTGCATCCTTCGACTCGCAGCCATTCATCAGTCGCCAAAGCACGCCGGTTAGTCTGTACACAGGAAAATAGATTGATTGTTGATAAATTCAAAAAGACATAATCCTCAAACTATGGGTAGGCATGGTCTCGTTAGATCAAGTTTTGACGCTAAAGCCAAACCGAATAGTAATCACGGTTCCTAAGTTCTGAAATGGAACCAGAATTGAAATTGTACATATCAGAAACCAAACCAAAATGAACTAAATTTGTAAAATACGATTTGGTTCTCACCCAAAATAAAAATTCATTTTATTAAAATAGATAAATTAACACTTAATTTTGAATGAGTTTTCCGGGTTTGGATATGGTCCGGGCTGAATCATGAACTAACTTCGAGTTTGAACTAGGTTTAAACGGGCACTGGATCAGTTTTTGTGATCCAACAGTGGAAGACAATAATTCTATAATGAAACAGTATGGTGAAAACTAGACCAAATTGAGACCCAAATGACAGTTTTGACTTGAACCGCAGAGATGGTCCAATTCTACCTATTCAAACAACTAAATAATGGTAATTCGAATAAGGATTTGGAGAGACACCTGACCAATCTGTGCCATAAAGTCTCTGATGAAGGGGCGAGTCCCAATCCCAGTTGACCATACAACCATTCCATAAGGTATAGAAGAAATCTCTCCATTTTTCATTTCTTTAGTAGAAATTTCTTTATCAGTTACTTTGACAACCATTGATCCTGTTCTGACATCGATACCATCCCTTTGAAATTTTTCTTCAGCAAAAGCTGTAATTCTTTTGTCAAACCTGCAAAAACATTGAAACTATCTCAATGACGTCTGAAATAAGAATTCAGAGCCCACAGATGCTTTAGCAAATTGTATATTGAACATTACAAAAGGACTAAACCGATTGAATTTAACAACAAAGATTTCTATTTCATAAACGATGATCAAGGTCTGATCTAGAAGATCATGGTCAACTATACTAGATTTAGTTGAATTGAAAGGTTACATTGGGTGTCTTATCAGTGCTCATCATTTGCAGTCTTAACTCATGTAAGTAAAATTATTCATTTTCTTAGTGATCCTACAAATCCCCTTATATTTAATATCAGGTACTAATCATGCTGTAACAGAGCCAGCAAGGATAATGGATTATCAGAAAATAGAAACGACAGTGAAGGTGATTAGCTTACATGTTCAAAATATGATCTCCAGCCTCAAGAAGAGTTATTTTTACTAGTTCTTTAACTCCAGGATATAATTTGGTTAAATCCTCGTTGACAAAATCATGAAGCTCCGCAGCAAATTCTACACCAGTGGGGCCACCACCAACAACAGCAAAGTGAAGAATTCTTGATCGTTCATCATCTGCTAATGTCGGTAAACTCGCCCTCTCAAAACAGTCGATAACAGTCCTTCGAATTCTTTGAGCATCTTCCACTTCCTGAATGAAAAAAGCCATTCAAAATTATAGTGAATAAACAAAAGAAAAGCTTTATACATGTTGACAGAAGGTTTTCAAGGAACTCACCTTCAAGAAATGACAATTCTCCACCACACCAGGAGTGTTGAACGTATTAACCTGTGCTCCGACAGATATTACGAGGAAGTCGTAGTCCATTACAAATTCTTTTTTCCCATTCAGATTGTTGGTTTGATTAGATCTACAAAAGATTTTCTTGTTTTCTGCATCGATCTTGTAACATTCAGCTTCGCAGAATCGAATATCCACATTTTTCTGCTCCAAAAAAGTCTAGTGAGTCAGATACTATGTATTGGCATCTCGTGAAAAACTTAAAGTCAAATAAATCAGAAAGCACGTTGATTTAGATCAGAGGTGAGGTGAGTTACCTTCCTGATCATTTTACGGATTGGTTCCACAATGCTTCGGGCTTCAACTGTCCCACATGTGACGCTTGGCAACAACGGAGTGAATGCAAAGTAATTACGAGGGGATACCACTTGAACTTCATATGAGGGATCGTTAAGATTCTTCAAGAAACTTGTTCCGGCCCAACCAGTTCCAAGCACTACCACCTTCTTTTTCTTAACCACATCTGATCCAGATGAAACTTTACTAACATTTTCGGATGCGTTGGCATCAGCATAAGCCACCAGGCTCCCACCACTGTGAAAAACGATGATCAAGTTCACTTTATGGACGAATAAAAAAATTAATCCAACTGTGTTAAAAACGAAGATTCAATAGATCTGAATCTAAAATCACTATTTAGAAGAAAATTAACTGGTTTTTTTTTTTAGAAAACACAGAAGAGTGGAAGAGCATACAACATTGTATGAATAGGAAAATCACAGAATACGACAGTTTTTTCACCTTGATTCGAAACATTTATGATGAAAATTCGAATATATCTTCGTCTTTATTTTCACTTGAGAATCAAATAAAACATTGAAAACCAATCTTTGGGACATTTGTTTCTCTCAACATAAGAATTTTTCGAATAAAACTTCAGAAAATTGGATGGAGGATTCGCACTGCATTAATTTGGAAGGTATGTACATGTATTCTACCCATCAATTTATTATGATTCCAAAATATTGGGACAAAGCGCAATAATACAAAGTAATATGGGTTGAATATCAGAATGTAACAGATAGAAATGTAATCCGACTTTTGAGATCAATTAAATGGTTGACTTAAGAAGCTTCAAAAATCAGAAATCACAACAAAACAATCCATGCTGATAATATCAAGAATCAACAAATTTAGAACCAGAAAACCAAAAAACTCGTCGTACGAGAGAGAGACCTGACGGTGAAGACGATGAGCAGCTTTGATAGCGAAGGATGACGGCGAAAAGCTCTTGATAATTGGGCGTAAGCTGTATAAGCAGGCATTCTGATTTCAACCTCGATTCCTTTCTTGCTTCTCTCGTATTAGATCTAAAACCAAAACCCAGGAGAAACTTCTTCTCAAAAATATGTATGATTACAGAACAGAAGAGGAAAAATCAAAATACAAATACAATTCTCCGAGAGAGAGAGAGAGAGAGACGTGTCTTTGCTTCTTGGTTGTGACTGCATCCACAAAAATGGGAATAAAAGAAGTTGAAGAAGAAGAAAACGAATCGATCGAGAGAGAGAGAGAGAGCTGACGTAACGCGCAAGAAACGGAACCACGTGTTTTTTAGGAGAAAAAGAAGGAAATGGGCAGCGTTGTCCGTACACGTGCGAGTTGGTTCGTCACCTCGTATTATAGAGGGAACATTGTCGGAGTTGGCAAAGATAATAATTTCTCAAAAATATTAAATAAAAATGGAACATATTAGAGATGAAATTTAGATAACAAATCTAGCAAGTTAAACAACTAAAGCCTAACAATTTTAACAATCCTAACGAGCCGATCCCACTGAGTCTGTCTAACAATTTTAACAATTTTAACGAGCCGATCCTACTTAGTCTGTAAAAAAAATTCAATTCGAGTTAACTCGTGAATCAATACTTTTTGAATTTAGTTGATTATTTCTCTAAAAAAATAAGTATACAATCTAAAAAAGGTCACTGAAGGATTTGATTTCTTTTAAAATTGAATTCAGTTCACGTGAATTTGACAAATTCTATATAACAAGGAAGACCTTAAAAGAGCAAGCTACATGAAGTAGATGTGAAAATGGACAAAGACCTTAAAAGGGCAAGCTACATGAAGTAGATGTGAAAATGGACGAAATCCCAGTTCACTACCAATTCGCTATGCTTATAAATTCATTTGAGTAATTTTCATGTATTCTAAATGTCAAAAATCTCCATCTATCTCTAATAGTTGTCATCTTCTTCTCACTTTTAACGTTGTTAGCACCAATTTCTACAAAGTATAGATATTGACCAATTTAAAGGCAAGTTTTGCATGTATAATAATTTTTATAAGAAAAGAAAACCAAATACATCACACAAGTTTTCCAAAATAGGTAGGTCGCGAAATTTAATTAGTTTAATTGAATTAAATTGGTCTATGGCATTTGTAGTAAGAGGTTTAACCTAACCTTATTCTAGACTATATGTCCTTATGTCAGTGCATGCGGCCGCCAGGACCAGCAACCACGACAACCTTTCTGGTCAATTATTTCAAACGACCATATAGTTTTTGGTTTGATCGGACGTGTTTTTGAGCTGAGTTATCGTGGAACGGTTTTCATAAGATCCCCAAATTGGTTCCCATTTCAATTATGAGTTTCAAAAATTATTTTAAGAATTTGATAAAAATTCTGATGATGGTATGATGTCACGTATCATGATTGACAAGTTGAATTGATCGTAATATTTTGAGTGTTATATTACGTAAAATTGAATATAACAAGTCTAAATTTGATTTCTAACACATAATAATATGGCCATAGCAATTAGAGTCTCGACTTAGATGTGCATTGAGAGAGCCAAAAATATAATAATGTAGTACAAAGCTAAGCAAAAAATGTAGCTTCGTAATGTGATTTATAGTAACGGTCACGGCAAACCAAAAACCATCTATTTGTGTATTGACAGACCCCCAAAAAAAAAAATTAACAAAAATAATTTAATTTAAAAAAAAAAAAACCATGAAAATATTGGAATTTTTAATTGGCTAAAAACAAATATGATGGGCCAGGCCCCCAGCAGTCGATCATCTGCCGATCATCTCCTTGTACTGATTCAACGATTCCTGCCTCTGCATCCTCATTTCTTCATTGAACTTCTTTATGAACGCCTCCACTCGCCTATTCAACTCGTCGTGGCTCAGCGACGCTTCCCTCCTCATTTTCACCGTTCCCGGAGACACATTCACCGGCGACATTTGTTGATTTGTTCTGTCTTTGAACGTCTCTGATTTCTTCACCGGTGATGGTTCCGGTATCTCTAGGTTGATCTTCTGTCGCCCATGATTTTCCCACGTTTCGCACTTCTTCATGTGCCTGCTCAACGGCATAGCCCGCCCGTCTGTTATTGCTTTCCACGTATTCTCCAGAGTTTCGTGCTTCTTGGGTTTCGAAACCTTCAAAGATTTTCCGCCTAAATTTAAATGGACGAAAATCCGAATTAGACGCTATTTTCGAACTCCTGTATATTTTCCAGCAGAAGTAATTACTAAAAGGAAAGGATAGAATAGAGGAATTACTGTACCTTCAGGACTAGATTTGGCCGGTTTCCGGTGACTGAATCTCGCAGAAACGGGAGGTTTCTCTTCAGGTAAGTAGAACTCCCATGAATCCACCCTACTCGGCGGCGTCAACGAGGGGGGTTCGGTCAAAAGGTCGTTCTTTTCTGTTTAACTTCTGTGATTGTTTCTATAGGCTTCACCTCGATTACTTCTTCTCCCTGCTCAGAAACTCCCGGCAACTCTGCTATTCGAAACTCAGTAGATATCTCCCTCGGAATCTTCACTGCATAACCCAGATCCGAAGAAATCCTCTCCGTCGAAGATTTATCGACGCGGTCCTCAATCTCTTTTTGGTGGAATCGGGAGGACGCAGCAATGGAAATGATGATTCCATTAATGATAACATAGAGGTATGGAGGTCTCAGCCAAGAGACAAAAATGCTCCAAATCAGAGGAACTTGAGTTAGCGAAAACTCCATAACTAAAGGAACTGAGAGTTTAAGAGCGAGAGCCACAAAAACAACTCCGATCGAAACGACTTGCACCTTCGTAGACGACGGCCAAGACATATTTCCGGCGAAAGAGGACAGAAATTGATAGGCAAAGCAACTTCAACGGTGAGATCGCCGACGGGATTAAAGAAAAGACTGAGAGTGTCTTTCGAGATTGAAAATGGGGGAAATGAAGGCTAATCTTGCCGCGGTACTTCAGCTCTAAATATATAGAAAAGAAAGCGTACAGACGCTATTGATGATGAAATCACCACCGTTGGATTTTATTAATATTAAATAGACGGTAGATGATGTATGAACGTGGAGCAATCGTGGGAAAAGCTTGCTCTGCGGGGTCCATCTTGTAAAGATAAAATAGAAAGGCATTTCTACAATTAAATATAAATTTGTGGCATTTTTAGAAAGAAAAAAAATAGGGAGAGGAGGGACGGGCAGGAAAGCTTTTCAATTTTTAAAAGAATGTTCTCTCCAACGGTCAAATAAATGACCGTTACTGCCCGGGGGCAGCAGTGAGTGGGGGAGGCTCGGCGGGGCATGTGCGGGAGAGCGTCAAATGGGGCAAGTGAAGCCTGAGGCTGACCGACCAAAGTGCGGGGACCTGGACCCCCCTCCTAAAGTAGACGGCTCTTTACTTTTTTATTTTCATAAAGCTCTCTTTTTTATTTTGGTAATAAAAATTGGTTTTAATTTAAAGTCGTTTTGCTTTGCGTTAACACACTCATGTGTACAAGTAGCTCCATAACAAGGTCCCGTCGTTATGATGACGTACATTATTAAATCATGATCTTCTTTTTATTCGTCAAGTTGGAATAACAATTCAGTAAATGTATATCCAAAAATAATAATGTGCCTGAATCTGAACAACATTAAATTTGGTAAAATGAAATGATTTCACATTACACTTTGAGTTTCTAGTAATTAATCTTAGATGAAACAAATATTTGCGATTCTTCTTAAAAAAATAGAAAAAAAAAATACGATAGATTTAGATAATTTATTATATACGGTCTATTCAATGTAAGATGCACAAGCTTATAATACGTGAATATGAATATCATGATCTATCTCGTAATCAATCATATTGTTGTTATTGAAAATCAAGCGTAAAACGAGAAAAAAATAGTACACGAAAAACAAAATACTGAGATTTACGTAAAAAATCCTTTTGAGAAAAAATCACTGGAGATGAGAAATTCACTATTGAAACTCGAAGTATAATGTGTCACTGAGTTTTGAGACTCGAGTATCAATATATAGGAAAACTATAAAACTCTAATATTGAAATACAAACTCCACTCAACCCAACTAAAATTCGGATCACATAGAACTCTACAATTATTGCTACTTTCTTCTCGTTCCTTCTTCTATAACTTCAGCTACATGAAATAATACTTTAAACAACGTAACAATAAAAAGAATCATTTCATCTTTTAATGATTTTAAAATATTACATCACACGATCATTGAGTGGATTATTTGTCATGCACAAACCTTATAAAATTAACTGAAATATCCATAATTTTTTAACACTAAGTATCTTAATTAAAACTAAATGAAATCAATATTAGATTTGGGATCCCACACACGGTAAATTAATGGGTGACAATTGTTCATATACTAAGCTTGTTATATAACAATATTGTCATGGCAATTAAAATAAAATAATTAAATTATAATTTATAGAACAATTGATCGTCACAATCAAGAATTTCAACAACAATTATCATCCAGGTGGCACTTTTTAGTTGGTCAACGCTCGTGAAGTCAAATATTTAATAATTTTACCTTTCTCGTTACCAATGCATGAACATACACGTATTTTTGTTTGCATTAATAATAACTCTAGTCTTGTCTCCCAGTTCACCTATATTTTTGTTTGTTGTCGCCCATACAAATGCATCTTCGTGAATTCAATATGACTTCCAACTTCTTCTACAATTTATGCTTAAAATTAAAGTAAGTTAGGCTTTCATGTAATGCAACCATGCAATGTTTTACGATAAATAAATGTTAAACGTATCGTGACATTCTGCACTGCAAAGGTTGCGATTGTCTAAAATCAAGGATTATTAACGTCTAACTTATACTACGGAAGTTGATACCACTTGGGAGATGATAAGGTCAGTGACTTATCGGTAGAATTGTTTTTCCAGTCCACTACAACAAATTTTGAGATAAAACTAAGAAACAAAACTGTATCAGCGTTCACTCAAAATGAACAATGTTGTACTGAGATTCCATATATATATTTTTAATTATATAGATGTACAATTATATTTTGTTATGTCGTATTCAGTAATTATTAGAATAACTATACAATATTACATGTAACTAAAATAATAAGTTCTTACTTCAACACATAAACAACATATTACTACATACAATTAGAGAATATATGTAGCATTAGCATCGATGTTATGATCCAACAATTACTGACAACAACCAACCTTATCAAACTTGGTAAATTGAGTCATGTTCAACTATGTATTTGGTTTGTAGAAATTAATAATTTGACAGAAGAGGAGAAATGGTAGAGATGGGGGGGTTGGATAGAGTTGTGAATGGGGAGTCTAATATGAAAGCATGGGAATTTGACCCCACAAAAAGATAAAATAGTTAATGAAGTGGTCGGTTAGTTCTATCCCTTTTAAAGTTTCACCGTTCAACCCAACCAAAAGACAACAAGTAATGTCAATAACATCCGGAGTAGCTCGTTAAAACTCTTCTTTATAATAGCTAAATAAAAAGTTTGAAAGAACGAAAAAGAGTGCATGATCTGACCAAGTATATAATTTTTTGAACGTTCATTTTTCTTATCTCTGCGCATCAAACGTCGCATGACACCCACGAGACATTGAGAAAGCTTATCGAGTCTGAGAGTAGGAGTAGACACGTAAATAACCAATGCACTGTTAAAATTTAATGGCACGAAGTTGTTAGACTCAACTAATGCACCCACGCCAATCGCCATACGTATTTAATTTACACGGAAACTCTTTAAAACAATGTACATCGTCATTTATTCTTCCACCTTGAAAATCAGAAAAAGTTATTCCACAGACGTTTTGTTTTTTCCTCGATCCAAACAGCACTCTTCACGAGAAACACCAGAATACAAACGAAACCTAACGACCCATGTTTTGGGCGGTGGTGATGGTCTAAAGTCAAGAAATCGGCCGGATCTGATTCGCTGTTCGGAGAGGAGAAAGTTCAAAAGAAGATAAAACGGTTAAATAAAGAGAGTCAAAGCGCGAAGCCCAACGCCGGAATTGATCGCCGTCCAAGTTTGAGATAGCAGCCAAATGTCATTTGCTTTCAAAGAATGTATTTGCATTGTTTTTTATGAGCAAGTGTTGAAATAAGTCACGTAAATAAGCAAGTGTAGGATGGGTAGGGTAGACGGTACAAATGGAATCGATTTTTAATTTTTTGGGAAAATGTGAAGAGTTAGTTGACCTAATTTGTTCTTCTTCTCTTTGTTTTTTAATTCAAAACTTGCGTTCGTAAGGATCATAATTGAACAAATAAAGCAATAAACTACGATTTTAGCGTAAACTTACAAACATAAAACTTGGAAGTCAAAGCTGAGCAAATATGAAAGATCAAAAAGTCAAAAAATAACAACATACTAAAAACGTTGTGACATTCTTGGAATTATGCTAGGACATCCTCGTCTTGAAATTTAGAAAGTTGGCATTGTTCGGGTTTATACAACGACATTACATGACATTATTGTTTAGGCGTCTCCCTATGCATGTCATAGCATTGTTTGTAATGCCTCAACATTAGCCCCATCATATCGCGCGGTGTTTTCACAATTTTGAAGATTCTGTTTTTCATTGTAAACTAATTTATAAATACGTCTTTGTCTATATAAATACATATTTCAAAAGAATGCAGGGCACGAAGGAACACGAGAACAAGTCTGAAAGTCATTTCTAACACCGTCGACGTATCAGGAGAACAGAGTGTCGCAAACACAACTGGATATCAATTAATTTGTTTTCTTATTTCTCCTCTTTTTTTATTCTCTTTATTTTCTGTTGTGATCATGAGCATGCTCATTTTGAATTTTATTTCAATTAATTTTTTTTTTATTATTATGAACTAATTCTTTTGTCTAAGCTTCGATGGAACTATTACTGTAAATTTAATTGAAATTTTCTCTTTTTAATACTGTTGTTCTAATATCATATTTGTTTTATCTTGATTGCTTTAATTTTGATTGATTGATCACCAATGAAAATATGTTAGAATTCTATTTAATTTCGTAAAATAATTTATAGTTTGGAATTGGATAAAAAGAACACACCCAATCTTATTAATTGTTTAACAATTTGATTACCACATAAAATATGAATTTATATACATAAATTCAGTGTGCGATCGTTGTAAAAAAAAAAAAAAAAAAGCAGTGTTCTTGATGAACGTGGTAGTGGAGGTTGCATTGCTAATAGTCAATACATAATGAATAGTTAGTTACACGTTAAAATGGTGCATAGTTGCATGGAGCCGTCTAGGCTTTGGGCTCGGTCCAACTCAATATTTCAAGTCCAATCTGACCCATTTTTGGTCACTTAATCAGAACAAAGGATCTCAATATAATAAATAACTCGAAATCTACAATTCTACCATAACTCATACTAGCAGTGTGCTAGTGAAAGATCTTGGGTGATAAAACCTTAGTGAGCGGATATTCAATTATAAAGTTGTACTATTATGTTCAATAGAAAAATGACCACTATTAACTCATTGTGCAACAATTAAGAACTTGATGTCTAATATGTTTCGATTTACTCGAACAAATCATTCTGAGAAAGTTTTCAATTTCTGAGGAGATCACAAGATAACGAGGACAAGAATTCGGAACAATCCTCGCTGATTTTTTTCAAGTCCAGAAGACCAAATATACAAATCTACGAACGTAATCACTGGTCGTGGAACTGATCAACCATCTTTTTTTACGACGAATAAAAAGGAAAAAACAATTACGCAGAGGGTGGACTGACGAAGCTCAATTCTTTTCGAAACGTCTGTACAAAAGAGACACTTTCTCTCTCTATCTCTAAACCCAAATTTGATTATGCCGGGAAGAGAGCTCATCGTCGGAAGGCCGGACCCGGCTAGGTATGGAGAACACAAAGGCCACTGAGTGAGCCAGCCCAACCACTATCGCTAACTTAACCTGGCCACGCTTGGGAATCAGACGGCCATTAACTTTGGGAGTCAAATCTGCACCGTTGATCATATTCAGACCCAAGTAGATGAAATGGGAAGAGAAGCTGTGCAGATTTGGTGATTGGAGGCTCCTTTTCACCTCTTGGATTATACAAGGACGAAGCTGAATTTGTCGTTCTTTAACTACCCTTCTTCGTACTGATTTCAATAAATTCATCAACTTTTAAGATCTGGTCTTTTTGTCATTTCGAATGCTTTTGGTAAAGTTAAGAACTACGTCAAGACGAGTGACGTAAGAAAGCATTTCATTTGACACGTTATGGTGAATTTAGTCACGTGGATAAATATTCCAAGAATATGCTGTCTCTGGTTGGGCTAAATGTTCTACTACTCGTCACTCTAGTCACATTTCTTGAAAAACACAGCAAAAATCAATAGTTTTTCAATCTTCTACATAAGCAGAGCATTGTTCTCTAGCTAATCTTAATATTAATTACTCACATTGTTCAATTTGTACTTCAACTTGAGGGGAGTTACCGGAGGAAAATGGAGAAGATCCCACATCGTTAGAGCGAGGTTCGAAAATTGAAACGCCAATGAAATAAATTATTTTCCTAATTGGAGTTGATAATCATAATTTGAAAACATTTTGAAACTGCGCAGAGAGTGGACTGGAAAAACTCATTTTCAAAACGTCTGTACAAAGATGACAACCTCCGTAACTTACAAAAAAAGATCCAATTTCACATTCTCTGGACCTAAATTTGAGTTCTCCTGGAAGTGAGCTCGTCGTCGGAAAGGCGGCTCCGGGTAGGCGGTGAGAAAACAGAGGCCACTGAGTGAGCCAACCCAACTACTATCGCTAACTTCACCTGGCCCCGCTTCGGAATCAGACGCCCATAAACCTTAGGACTCAAATCTCCACCGTTGATCATATCACTTCTTACACCTGCCATCTTGAATCTTGGTCTTCTTCTTCTTCGTCGAAATCAACAAAATTTTTCAGACCCAAGTAGTTGAAATGGTAAGAGAAGCTGAGCAGGTTTGGTGATGGAGGCTTTTTCGGCCTCTTGGATTATATAGAGACGAAGCCTGAATTTGTTGCCCTGAACTGCCCCTTCCTTTGAGTGATGATGATCAACAAATTTGGCAACTTTGAAGGTTGTGTATTATTGGCATTTCCTACCTTGATAAAGCTGAGGAGAGCCAAGATGAGTGACGTCGGAAAGCATGAAACTTGTACCGTTCTTGTGAATTTGATCACGTGGATAAATATTCCAAGAATATGCTGTCTCTGGTTGGGCTAAATGTTCTACTACTCGTCACTCTAGTCACATTTCTTGAAAAACACAGCAAAAATCAATAGTTTTTCAATCTTCTACATAAGCAGAGCATTGTTCTCTAGCTAATCTTAATATTAATTACTCACATTGTTCAATTTGTACTTCAACTTGAGGGGAGTTACCGGAGGAAAATGAGAAGATCCCACAATCGTTTATAGCGAGTTCGAAAATTGAAACGCCAATGAAATAAATTATTTTCCTAATTGGAGTTGATAATCATAATTTGAAAACATTTTGAAACTGCGCAGAGAGTGGACTGGAAAAACTCATTTTCAAAACGTCTGTACAAAGATGACAACCTCCGTAACTTACAAAAAAAGATCCAATTTCACATTCTCTGGACCTAAATTTGAGTTCTCCTGGAAGTGAGCTCATCGTCGGAAAGGCGGCTCCGGGTAGGCGGTGAGAAAACAGAGGCCACTGAGTGAGCCAACCCAACTACTATCGCTAACTTCACCTGGCCCCGCTTCGGAATCAGACGCCCATAAACCTTAGGACTCAAATCTCCACCGTTGATCATATCACTTCTTACACCTGCCATCTTGAATCTTGGTCTTCTTCTTCTTCGTCGAAATCAACAAAATTTTTCAGACCCAAGTAGTTGAAATGGTAAGAGAAGCTGAGCAGGTTTGGTGATGGAGGCTTTTTCGGCCTCTTGGATTATATAGAGACGAAGCCTGAATTTGTTGCCCCTAAACTGCCCTTCCTTTGAGCGATGATGATCAACAAATTTGGCAACTTTGAAGGTTGGGTATTATTGTCATTTCCTACCTTGATAAAGCTGAGGATGAGACCAAGATGAGTGACGTCGGAAAGCATGAAACTTGACACGTTATTGTGAATTTGATCACGTGGATAAAGATTCCTAGATTGTTGATAATGGGGGAATGGGGTCTGCACATCACTCTTCCAATTATTGGTCTCTTTCGACTTCTTGTTTAAGTCTCATTCCCTTCCCCCTACTTGTAATTTTGGATGGAATTTATGTCACACGCTAATTGAAGTCACAAAAAGGTTTCCTAAGCTTAAAGCTTATTGATTTAATGTGAATAAAATGTAATTTTAACTAGGACTCAAAACTCTAAGTGATCTGATAAAATTGATTCTAAAACTTTTAAATTTACTGTCAATTTATATATGGACAAATTAATAAAACTTTGCAATATTTAAAAACAAATTCAAGTCATATATGATTTGGGAAGCTAACAACCAATTCAATGATAGTAGTACAAAGAATTCAAATGAATCATTATGACTTTCGATTTTCTCAAAATAAATTAATCCCTTCACTCAGTGGAAAAGATTATTTGGACCCTCTTTAACATAGTTTAGAGAGAGATGCATCACATGATTATAATTCAAACATGTGATAAATCATGAGAAGAAGTAACTTGAACGCACTAAGACTAACACTAAAAACTTTTCTTACAAAAGATTGATGGGTATTTTTCTTCTTTTATCGTCAACATTTTGAAGTGTCAACCCCTTGATAAGTCGGTCGACCCTTGAAGGGTTGACCCCTTGTGAGCTGGTCGATCGGTTTAGTCGACCCCTATTTAAATAGCTGTGCACAGAGATTGACCCTTACCCTAAAGGGTTGACTCCTATAGAGCTCGAACGCCTCATAGTGAAAGGGATCCATCCAAGTATTCCCTTGTATTTGAAAGAGATATTCTTAAGCTTGGTTTTGTGATAAGACAATTTTTTAGATTGTGTGTCTATTTGAGACAGTGTCGCTCATAGTGAACGAGACTCATTCATGTATTCTCTTAGTATTCAATGCCTTATTTTGGTGAGTTGTTACTTATAAAAAACTTGAAGATACATGATTGCCAGCATATCAGTTTTTACATATAGCTACATGTTTTACATGTTTACCATTATCGCGTGGTATTTTATTCTTGCTTATATTATACGTTGAAGGATGAATTATCTTGATGTTTCATACGGTTTTAATATCAAAGCATCATGAGTCTATCTCGGTACATCTTCTACTGCATGAAGATATTTTGTTTCTACATTACGAAAATAGGTAATAGGGCGGTGATGACCCGCTCTTTGAGTTTCGAATCCCTAAACTTTATTAAGATATATTTGTTAATTACGATCTTATGGGTTGTATCGTTGCTGACCATTGTGCACCAGCAACTTGAGTGATACTTCTCGATCTTCTGATCGAGTTATACTACTCGATCTTCTGATCGACGCGACTTTTAGTCTTTTTAGCTCATGAGGTGTTGTGAATTTTTGAATCGTCGTCTTTCTCTAATAGTATGTTGGAGAGTTCTTGATTGACCGTCCTTTTTCAGTGAGTTGATTTTAAATAAAAATATACGATGGTGACCTATGTTGATGTAGGTATATATATACATCAATATTTTGAATATTGATTCATTGGTTGCTAGTGTAGCATCCTTCACGAGAAACACCATAAGGACCCATGATTGGGCGGAGTTGATGGTTGAAAGTCAAGAGATCCGACGGATCTTGTTGGCCAAAAGAAGAGAAGATAAACCGGTTAGCGCGAAACCCAATGCCGTTATTGATCGCCGTCCAAAATTCAGGCAGCAGCCAAATGTCATTGCTTAAAAAGAATACATTTTCTTCTTTTATAAAATGTTTGGGTAAATTAACGCAAAAGAACCAAGTGTAGGAAGGTCAGTCAGTCAGAACGAATCCATTTTTAACATATGGGAAATTGTTAACTTTCTACATCAACACACACACGACTTAAAAGTCAAGCTGCATAGAGGAAAGAAGCTCATGAATTCACTTGGGCACTAAAATAATGAAAACAATTACGCAGAGATTGGAATGAACAAAAAAAAACTCAAATCTTTTCAAACCGTCTGTCCAAAGAAGACACCTCCGTAAGTTACAAAAAAGACCCACTCTCTCTCTCTCTCTCTCTCTAAACCCAAGTTTGAGTTCTCCGGGAACAGAAATCGTTGTCGGAACGCCGGCTCCGGGTAGGCGGTGAGAAAACAGAGGCCACTGAGTGAGCCAACCCAACTACTATCGCTAACTTCACCTGGCCCCGCTTCGGAATCAGACGCCCATAAACCTTAGGAATCGAATCTCCACCGTTGATCATATCACTTCTTACACCTGCCATCTTGAATCTTGGTCTTCTTCTTTGTCGAAATCAACAAAATTTTCAGACCCAAGTAGTTGAAATGGTAAGAGAAGCTGAGCAGATTTGGCGATGGAGGCTTTTTTGGCCTCTTGGATTATATAGAGATGGAGCCTGAATTTGTTGTTCCTAAACTACCCCTTCTTTTCACTTGATCAATAAACTTAGCAACTTTAAAGATTTGGGTATTATAATCATTTCATACTTTATTAAAGCTAAGCACGACAACAAGATGAATGACGTAAGAAAGCACCAATTTTCACACGTCATTGGAAATTAAGTCACGTGGATAAACATTCCACTTCTGGTTCAGAATGGGGAATGGGGTCTGCATGTCACTGTTCCAAGGTCCAACCTTTTGTCTGATTAGAATTATTGGTCTCTCTCAACCTCCTCTTTCATCTTCAGGTCTTAATCCTTCACCATAATTACATAGAATTTATATCACAAACTCGCCAAAAAGGTTTTGCTAGGCTTAGAAAACATTGATTCAACGTGGAAAAATCATATTTTTAGTTGCCCTGAGAAATATAATCAGTTACCGAAATCCATTTTAGACCGTTTGAACTTAAATTCAGTTGTAATAATTAAAATAAATTCAAGTTATACATAATTTGGAAAGCTAAGTAACTACTCCAGTCTACAACCAACTCAATGACGGTAGTACAAAGAATTCATATGACACGTTATTGAGAAGCCATGACTTTGGCTTTTGCGAGTAGAATTAAAAGAAAATTAAGCCACCCACTCATTCGAAAAGATTCTTTGGACCCACTTTCCTTTTCAACAATTATAGTTTTTTGGAGAGAGAGAGAGAAATGCAATGAATCTTAAAATTCAAACATGTGAGAAATAAAAAAGAGAAAATAATTTGAAAAAGTCATAGTAGGATTTAAAAGCAATCACCTCGACAGTGGTATAAAAGGTTTGATACTTTTATTGTGAGCATTGGTTTCTCAAGAAGCCAATATGATGATTGCTTCTATTTTTCTTCTATTGATGACAACCCGGTCTATATTCTGCTGTATGTCGATGTATAACATTCCAAGAAAAAAATAATTTCCAAATTAAGGAAACCAAATTATTTCCTAATCCCAAATTAAGGTAACAAACCAAACCCTAATTTATATTCATTACGAAAATCCCCAATTTAGGCAACAAAACCCTAATTTCATAAATTAGTCTGGAATTTTTTAATACAAAATAAGAGGATAATCACGTAGAAAAAAATTCCTTCCTAAAGAGTTCGATGAATTTGACCAAATTGGAAAGCCAGATTTGTGTCCAAGGAAAGAATTGGAATCCTCTCCCTTACAAATCAATTCGTTCGATGAAAGGAAAATCAAGCCAAAATTTCTCCCAATTTCTGGAAACCAGTGAGGAACCCGAGAGTAACCTTACCTCACAGAACCGCCACACCCGGCCACCGCGAGCTGACAGACTCCGGCGAACGTCTCTGAGGAGGTTGAATCGCAGCTTCAACTCCGACATCGGCGAACCCCCTTCTCTCGGCTGAACTTCGTCTTTCTGTTACGAGCCACGATCGAGCGCGCGAATCTTCCCTCTCAGCCGAATCATTCTTCGCGTAAGATTCTCGATCTTCAGTTCTCTCTCGTTCTCACTCTCACTCGCTCTCTCTCTGTTTCTCACAAGTTCTCGCACGACAGAATAGGCGCACGAAGAAGAAGGCAAGGGAGAACTGGTTTTGTTCAGAATTCTGAACCGAACCGGCAATAGTGAGCCAGACCATTTAATTAATCTTAGAAGTTGAACCAGCCTAGTTGACCGAACCGGCCAAATTGACCGAACCGGCCCAGTTGACCAAATCAGCCAAAAATTATTCAACTGAATATTTTGGATTGTTAAGGACTCCCAAATCGATCCGAAATCCAACACTAGGATTTTATTGGTAAGGAATTTCTACCCTAATTATTTTAAAAGGATTATTTTGGAATAAAATTTAAATATCTCTAATTTTTAGGGAAATAAGATTTATTGAACGCTTGGGGAAAATAATTAAAATCTTATTCCCTAATTGCTCGGAATCCAGGTAAGTGAAAATATCACGTTTTTCAATGTTTTGGCTTTGGCCATACATCACAAAATCTATATTTTTATTTACAGCTTTATTTTATGTTTCTGATATTTGAGCTTTAGATATTGACATAGAATTGTTAAAAGATAAAATTTGATAGGACATTTGCATGTGTATGAAAACGATGGAATTGACAGAAAGTACGTGATATTTGGCCGACGGTTGGAACAAGTTCTAACTAGAGGTGATGATCGAAACAAGTTCCAACTAGATGTGATATTTGACCAAAAGTTGGAAAAAGTTCTAACTAGAGGTGATATTTGACCGAGGGTTAGAACAAGTTCTAACCAGTATGTAACTGATAAGTAAATGATGACACCTGCACATAGTATTTAATTTTGTGATGTAGGTGAGTTTTTATCTGAGGAAGAACTAGCTGTGCTCGAGAATCCTCCAGAGGCAGGCGAGCATATAGAGGAGGATGTTGCCATTGGTTTTGAATAAGATTTAAAATTATGCTTTTATTATTTTAAAAAGATATTTTATAATTAGTTGCATTTAAATTTATTTTGTTTTAAGTTGGAATAATTTATTACATCAACTGTTGGATTTTTCTTAAATACGTTATTGTTTTTTTTAAAGATTTTATGAATGAAGTTTTATTTAATATTTATTTGGCATTTAATGTTCTAAATATTTATTGATATTAATTTCAAGGTTTCCGCTTATTAAATGATTTCGTATTTTTAACAATTTTGAATTAAGAAAATTAGGGTTTTATAACGATCAAATTTAACCTAATTTGTAAATCAATTTGGGAAAAAATTTTAGGGTTTTCAAATTGGGGAAAAATTCAAATTAAATTTTGGGGTCGTTACACGATGACATGTCATTAGTTGGCAACTCAATGTCAAAAATCAACAGATTAAAGCAAGACTTAAGTTCTGAATTTGATATGAAGAACTTAGGGAGTGCTAAGAGAATATTGGGTATGGTCATTGTGAGAGATAGAAAAAATAAGTTTCTGAAAGTTCATCAAAAACTTTATTTGGAAAAACTGGTTCAAAGGTATGATAATGCTAATAGAAAACATGTCCAGATGCCTTTAGCTAGTCATTTCAACCTGAATAAGAGTCAGTGTCATAAGTCTAAGTCTGACATCATTAAGATGGAGAATATTCCTTACTCTAATGTGATAAGATCAGTCGTATATGCTATGATCAGTACTAAGCCAGATTTGTCATTTGCTATATCTTTATTGAGTAGGTTTATGTCAAATTCTGGGTATGATTATTGGGTAGCCTTGAAGTGGGTTGTAGCATACATAAATAGTACAATAGATGTTGGTTTGTGCTATGGTAATAGAAATGTTGCATTTGATCTTATGAGATTTGTAGATGCTGATTTTGCAGGTAACAGGGATGAGGGGAACTCGACTACAGCTTACTATTTCACGTTGGGAAAGAATTGTATTGTGTGGAAGTCACAATTACAACCCATGGTAGCGTTGTCCACTACGGAGGCGGAGTATATAGCGATTGCAGATGCTATGAAGGAAGCTGTGTAGTTGCAAGGTCTACTAAAGGAAGCTAAATTGCTAAACTCTATTTCTGTTATTTATTGTGATAATCAGAGTGCGATACATCTTAGTAGAAATCCTGTATATCATGAAAGAACTAAACATATTAATGTTAGATATCATTTTATTAGAGATTTGATTTCTACTAATGTTTTGAATTTATTGAAGGTACCAACAGAGGACAGTCCTGCAGACATGGGCACAAAGATTGTTTCAAATACCAAGTTCAAGCATTGTTTGAATTTGTTATTTGTTAACTGACCTGCATTGGTCCGAACAAAGATTGTTTCAAATACCAATTTCAACCATTGTTTGAATTTGTTATTTGTTAACTGACCTTCATTGGTCCGAGCTGCGAAGCAGTTGTAGGAGTTCGTGCACTATGTGTTGATGGTTAGTAGGTGAATTAGATTTCAAGGTGGAGATTGTTGTGTGAAGCCCAATAACTTGTGAAGCCCAAGTCCATCCATTTTTTATTAATATCATTTTGTATAAAAGAATTGGACAGTTTTGGGAAGTAAAAATAGTGAGAGAATAAAAATTAGAGAGTGCTAGGGCTATCAGGGGTTAGCGATTTTAGTTCTTAGTTTTTTCGGTTCCACAGACAACGGCGATAGCGAAAAGGGAGGCGAACCTTAGATCCGGTGCTTGTGATCATCTTGATTGCTAGAGACAGAAAGACCTCTAGGACTCGAGTCAGGTTGAGTTCGAGTATTCAGTTAGGTTTCGTGTTTCTCATCTTTATTGTTCTTCTGTGCTTTGTACAATCATCAATTTATAGTACACGAGTTCCTTCTGTGAAGCTCAATGTGGATGTAACTGGATTTAACGATGAACCACGATAAAAACTTTGTATTGGCTGTGTGTGATTTTGATTATAGTTGTCTGGCTTATAAGAAAATAGAAAAGAAGAATTAACAAATAGAACGTAAATTTACAACGCTTCGAAAGCAATTAGTTGGAATGTTAATTTTCTACATCAACACACACACAACGGCTTAAAACCTAAAACTCGTTCCCTCTAGAATCCATTTTAGATAATGACATAATGGCAATAAATTAGCAGATTAAGAGTAAAATTCCGCAAAAGTCAAGCTGCATAGAGGAAAGAAGCTCATGAATTCACTTGGGCACTGGCAATTTCAGCATTTTCTGATTTTGTTTTTCAATCTTTCTTGCTACAAATAAAATAATGAAAACAATTACGCAGAGAGTGGAATGAACAAAAAAAAACTCAAATCTTTTCAAACCGTCTGTCCAAAGAAGACACCTCCGTAAGTTACAAAAAAGATCCACTTTCTCTCTCTCTCTCTAAACCCAAGTTTGAGTTCTCCGGGAACAGAAATCGTTGTCGGAACGCCGGCTCCGGGTAGGCGGTGAGAAAACAGAGGCCACTGAGTGAGCCAACCCAACTACTATCGCTAATTTCACCTGGCCCCGCTTCGGAATCAGACGCCCATAAACCTTAGGAATCGAATCTCCACCGTTGATCATAACACTTCTTACACCTGCCATCTTGAATCTTGGTCTTCTTCTTTGTCGAGATCAACAAAATTTTCAGACCCAAGTAGTTGAAATTGTAAGAGAAGCTGAGCAGATTTGGCGATGGAGGCTCTTTTGGCCTCTTGGATTATATAGAGACGGAGCCTGAATTTGTTGTTCCTAAACTACCCTTCTTTTCACTTGATCAATAAACTTAGCAACTTTAAGGATTTGGATATTATAATCATTTCCTACTTTATTAAAGCTAAGCACGACAACAAGATGAATGACGTAAGAAAGCACCAATTTTGACACGTCATTGGAAATTAAGTCACGTGGATAAATATTCCACTTAAGGCTCAGAATGGGGAATGGGGTCTGCATGTCACTGTTCCAAGGTCCAACCTTTTGTTTGATTAGAATTATTGGTCTCTCTCAACCTCTTCTTTCATCTTCAGGTCTTAATCCTTCACCATAATTACATAGAATTTATATCACAAACTCGCCAAAAAGGTTTTGCTAGGCTTAGAAAACATTGATTTATGGTGGAAAAATCAGATTTTTAGTTGCTCCGAGAAATATAAGCAATTACCGAGATTTATTTTAGACTGTTTGATTTTAAATTCAGATGTTATAATTAAAATAAATTCAAGTTATGCATAATTTGAAAATCTAAGTAACCATTTCAGTCTACAACCAACTCAATGATGGTAGTACAAAGAATTCATATGACACGTTATTGAGAAGCCATGACTTTGGATTATGCCTCATTCGAAAAGATTCTTTGGACCCACTTTCCTTTTCAACAATTATAGTTTTTTGGAGAGAGAGAGAGAGAGAGAAATGCAATGAACCTTAAAATTCAAACATGTGAGAAATAAAGAGAGAAAATAATTTGAACCCACTAAGACTACTTTATACCACAAACTTTTCTTACAAAAGATTGATGGGTATTTTGTAACGCCTTTACAAATGGAGTAAGTGGAGTTGTTGAAGGGAAAAGTTGAAATATGACTAGACATTATTCTTACATGATAGAACCAAATGAATAGTAAAACGTAACATGATCAATTCATAATTTCATAGATAGTAGATAATTACATGATATAGTAATAGATAGTTGTATGGTGTAGGAATTTACGAGAATAGCGACAAATTACATTATAGCTAGTAATTGCACGTACATATAATTGTTAGTGGCATGATAAGATGGTAAATGCATAGATAGTTACTTATTATTTTTAGTTTAGTGATAAGCGTTATCGTTAATGATCGGCATAATCTTTCCCAAACCTTTTATTTTATCGATAATTTTTTTCGTCTTTACTGTCTTAATCAAACAATATCTTTTCGGTTTGTTATAAGATATAGAACAATATGGGCTGGCGACCACACCACAAGGCCCAAATGATACGGCAGAAGAAATATATGAGAGAGTGTTAATTAGTTGAGTTAAAAACAAATGACATGAGAGTAATAGTAGAATCTCATGTATTATTTTACTAATTTTTCTATTTTTTTTTTAAAAAACCCTTTGTTATTTCAAAAATTATAAAATTTAAAATAAATTACATACTTCAGACTAAAGTATTGTAAAATAAATAAAAAAATAGATCAAATAAAATTTCAAAAACTAAGTATTGGAGTAGCTGAAAAACAAAGAACTTCCGTAGTTTTTTCTTAAAATTCAATAAAAATTAGTTTATTTATTGATTGCATCGACAATGATTCACCCAAAAAAAAGTAGATCGTATCTATGTATTTATATTTGCTACAAAAAAAATGTAAACACATTGTTGAGAAAATTTAAGATGGTGTTAAAGAAATTATAGAGTTATTTTCTACCTTTTCAATAAGACAATCATCTAACTATTATATTTTGATATTATAATTATAAATAATTATTATAATTTTAATAACTAAAATTTTACAAAAATGTATTATATTAATTTAAATGAAACTATTTATATACGCTCGGCTCGTTAAGTTTGTTTAGCGGACTTGGTTCAACTAGTTTAACTCGTAGTTTGCAAGCTGACTCGGGTTATTTTATTTTTTTTTTGTGAGTTCGTTGGATTTGTTAAGTTCGATTTGTTTAACTTGCTAAATTCAGTGAATTAGACTTTTTCAAACGCGACTTGACTTGACGATAGACAAACAGAAACAAAAACAAACTGTCCTAATAACTATTGATGCAAAATAGGAAAGCAACAAATTAACACAATAATGAACTCATAACTAAACAATTTTTTTTAGATGGACATAAAACATTTAAGCACACCTCCAAACTTATTGATTACATTGGTTCCCAAATGTATAAGTAGAGACAAAAAGAGACGAAGATTGAGTACCTCATTTCCTCATCATCGTCATCATGATTTTTTATTTATTTATTTATTTTTATTAACACTAAGATTAAAGACAAACTTTGTGTGGCAAAATGTGAATTGAAATCTTAAACTGGATTTATGCATTTAATCTTAAATGAAAGACGTCTTAACTGAGCTTTATTTGAGCAAGAACTGAGTGCTTTAAATACTTGTCTTTGTATCCTCATAGTCGGTTCACTCTTCTACACATCAATCATTGTTATGGTTGTAGCTACGAATGGTCGTCCCAAGATGATCAAAATTTCATTTTTCTCCTCCATGTCGAGCACAATGAAATTTCCTAGAAAAACGAGAACATCTTAGATTTTTGGGTATGTCAAAAATCTTTATGCCAAATGCAAAATGATATTAGTTGGCTTGGCTCCTTTAAGTTTGAGTTTCTCGTAGATGGATAGTGCCTTTAAATTGATACTTGCCACCAAATTCCATTGAACCTTTTCAAAGAATTTATCTTCGATGGTGCAAAGTATTATAAAACTCTCATGATCTTTTATATTCTATGAGAGTTTCCACTCCCCATTTAATGCAATTGTCTCGAAATCATTTAATCTTCTCTTTTTGGATAGCATTTTTTTTCATACTTAAGTTCATTAAACTAGGTTAGCATGATCATTGCTTAATTAGCTTAAACTAATTCGTGGTACTTAGTCTTAATTTAACTACCAAGGTTAACTTAATTAATCCTAATCATAGTTACTTGTTAATTACACCTTGATTACATTAATCACTACTCCAACAATGACACGTGGCATCACCTCACTGGTCATTCAATTTATTGCACGGTCATATACTATAGTGTTAGAAAAAAACTACCTTCTATAATATTTTTCAAACTCCAAGTCTAAATTCTAAATTAGTGTTTTAAGTGTTGCTTATTAATTAGTAAAATAATTCATTAAATTATAATAATTAAAATAATATATTAATGACATCAATTAAACAGCAAAACGTCATAATATAAGATTAAAATGTAGAATTAGAAGGAAAATTTAACATTACTTTAATAGAAAAACAAAAATAGAAACATGGAGAGTTCCTAGAAAATAAACATCGCACTAACTAAATTTTAATTGGGCTTACATCTACGAATTCTATGTTCTTCCCCTCAATTACTAATGGATCTGAATTTTTAAGGTGTTCATGAAATTTGCATATTTTTCTGCAAATATTAATATTATGGGTAAATCCCAATCTCCAACTCTTCTCGCTAATTGAAGGCGACAATAGCGACCTTTGAGTCTTCGTTCTCGAGCACAAGTTTCAAATTTTGTTTTGATTACTTGTCGTGGATGACCAAATTGTTCAATCGGGAGCTTCATAAAATGAGGATGTTTGGACGCATGCAAAGTGCCTATTCCTAAATAGAAAAGGAGAGATAGATGGTACTAACTATGCTTGTCTTGGAAAAATAAGTGGATTATTAGAATCGAATGGTGTGACAATCTTTATGATACTAATATACTTTATAAATCTAATAAACAATTAAATAGAACATGGAACAAATTTACATACTTCTCATCATGATGTTTTATTTGTTTATTTGATCTTAACTTCTTCATATGGTATTTATTCGTGACACGAGAGTTTAAGTTCTAGTGCAATTCATCCATTTTAACCTTTAACAAAAATAGTACTTATTGGATGTATATTAATAATCGTGTCATCAATATGATCACATTCAACTATAATTTTTCCATCTCTCAGCATGATGATATGTTAGATTTAATAGTTAATAGGACGATAATTTCAAATATTTTTCTTAAGAGCTGATATTATCAAATAGGATTCGCTTAAGTTATGAGTAGAAAATTACATTCAAAATAAAAGATGGTCTTTAGATTAGTGATGTCTTTTTCATTGACATATAAAATGAATATTTTGAGAGCAATGAATTGTGACCTTAGACCTTTTATAGGAAAATTTGTCATTGTTTAATTTGATTATATTTTAGTCTAGTGCAAAATTAAGACTCAAGACATCAAGATCATCTCAAGCAAGCTTGTTCTATCCTTCACAAAACTGATCTCTATGCTAATGTTAAAAAAAAAAAACATCTTCACAAAAAAAGTGTTTGTCCTAACCTTCCTAGTCTCCTTGCTAGGAGTATCTACTTAAATATTCAATCGATTGTTGATTGATGTGAACCTAAAATTGTACATGATGTTTGCAGTTTTCATGGATTAACGATTTTTTATCGTCTTTTCATCAAGTGTTTAAACAAAATTATGGCTTCCATTATGGATTGAGTAAAAAGAATAGAATTTCATTAAATGAAAGAAGCAACAAGAATTTTTAAAGTAATTAACAATCGAATGATAAAAGCTCCAGTAATACAACTCTTTAATTTTTTCAAAGTTTTTGAGGTTTAATGTGATGTCATCGGGGTAGGGATTGATGCCATCTTAACGAGGAACAACACCCTATCGCTTACTTGTGTGAAAAATTAAATGACACTACTAAATAACAATATTCAACCTACAATAAAGGATCATATGTAGTTCTGCGGGATCATATGTACTTGTGCTAGCCCATCGCTATTGGTTCCGTTATTTGTTACTTCAAGAATTGTGCTTTATTTAGATCATGAATCTCTTTGATATTTTAACTTTCAAAAGAGAATGAATTCTAGACATGGTAGTTAGATTGAATATTTAATCACAGAGCAATAAGTGCATTAAGCTATTGTATCTCTCTTTTGATTATCATGAGTTAAAGTTATTGCCTTGAAAAACTAAAGGAAAAATTGTACCATCCTTAAATTTTAAAATAAATTAAAAATTTGAATTGAGATAAAATCTCAATATAGATAGTAAAAATTCAAATCTCTTAAAAGAAAACAATAAAATCTTTCGAAATCAATTAAATAGTCTAATTTATAAGATTAAGTAATTAGACTTTTAATGAAAATCAAATATCTCAAATTTTTCAAATACTCATTCATTACACCAAATAAAAAAAATATCAATAAAAGAAGTAAACATTAAATTTGATCCCATAAATACTATAAATCAAATTAAAAGTTTAGATTTAATGAAAGGAGGAAATTTCTACTAATTAAACTAAATCATATTTAATAAAAAGCAATTAGGAAAAGGATAAAAATCATGAATATAATTAAATCAAGGTAAATATCAATTTGCCACCTAAAGTATTGAGGTATTTGTAGATGACACCTAAAATTTTAAATTTCGTCAATTAACATCCTGTACTTTGACCTGTTATCAACTGATACCTTGTTAAAATTTTTGTTAAAAAATTATCACTGTGCACCGCACATGATGCAAAGAAAGCAATTGACTAAAGCAGTTTGAGTGCACCGCACAATGAATTAGCGGGGGTGTCAGTTTATAAAAGCAAGCCTTGCGGGATAACATGGTAGAGAGAGTGAGCTATTAATAGAGACTAGGTCTGCCTCAGGATCCATGGGGCTACGAGAAACCAAAAGAAAATTAAGAAAAAGAGACTTTGGAGTAGCGTTTGAAGTGTCTATCCATGGCTCAATTGTCTTGTTTTTTGACTAATGAAAGATTTGATCGCAGTTGGGGGGACTTGATGTTAAATCTAGTCTTGGCTATATGTGTGGTATCTCTCTGTTTGGTCTACTAATTATACAACGTATTTCTATGACCCACTAATTATTGAATATATTTAATTGATCAATCCTAAGCAATAAAAATAACATCACGTTTGGAGTTTTGAGGAGGTGTAAGCGAACAAGGATGGAATATAAAAGAGAAGAACGGGGCTCGAATTATTCTCTAATAGCCAAGTTGCAGGCCTTGAGAATGAGAAGGGTGGGATTCAGATTGACCAACATGTGAATCTTTTCATTTCTAGCAATGTAAATGCGATTCAAAGTTTGAAGCTTTTGGATTCTTGATCATATGCATGACAAGAATTGAAATCCAAAGTGATGGAATAGACGGTGTTCAAAACCTACACACTACACAATGTCTTTCTATTTTATCTCTGAAAATCAAAGCATTCATACTACCCTTCACTTTAGAAGCACCCTATTTTCTTCTTTTCATGACTTATCCTCTTCGTTTTGTCAAATTGGAAATTAAGAGGTCTCTACTTGTTTTGTCATTGATATCAATGTGTTCGCATTGAGCATTGAGTGTTAAGGATGTCGAGAATTAAACTTTCATTTATTTGTGTTCATGAATTGTGAAGTCCTTAGTTACTTTTAGTATAATATTGTCTGCTTTGGATTGTAACCAGCACAGATTTATTCTTGGAGTTAATTCTAAATATTATACTAGATTGAAATGGAAACTCGAGCAAGGTAAGATTGTACATCCTCACTAGTATGAGTTAGACTCTCACAAACAACAAAATGTTGAGTCGTCCTTATCTTTACGGCCAACACGAATTCACCTGTAGTAGGAGGGCAAGAAAGCAGCCTACACCAAAACTTAGTTGCTTCAAATGTAGATCTTTTTGCAAAAGTAAAATAAATGGGTATACTAGAATTTCGTAATGACCGGAGAAATCCACCGTAGATGTGTTTGTGTCGTGAGAAAAAGCAGCTAAAAACAGAAGTTTCCGTCCGTTTCTCTGCATTTGAATAAAGCTGTCGACGATGAATGCAGTTTCAGCCATTTGTAAAGACATTTTCCTTCCTTCCAAACAAGATTTACAGAGAAAGGAAGAGAAAAAGTTAGGGTATTTTACTAATAAATGAATCCAACCAATCAGCCTACATGCATCAAAGTCTTCAACTGTCTCTCCTCCTCATAAGTGCATGTTTCCTCTTCCCCCACTTAAATATTCTCTCTCAAACTCCCTCCTCTTCCCCTACTTAAATATTCTCTCTCAAACTCCCTCCATGTCCATCTTTTTCTTCACATATATATCACAATGAACTATCCCTTACTCACAATCATCTTCCTCCTAGCCATTCCCCTCCTCACTGCTTCTCTCTCCGTAGCGAATTCACCAGTCCCTCAACCCGAAAATGGTGATGACGATGCCGGCTTCGGCGGCTTTTTCGGTCCTGGAAGTGGGTTCAGGATACCCGGATTCGGAAGGGGATGGGATAAGGGGATCATTGGAGGGGGATATGGTTCCGGCTATGGAGGTTCCGGCGGAGGGTATTCTAAGGGAGGGATCATAAGAAGACCAGTGGTTTGCAAAGTGGCGGGTCCTTGTTATATGAAGAAGCTGATATGTCCAGCCAAGTGTTTCACCTCCTTCAGCCGGTCCGGAAAAGGGTTCGGCGCTGGTGGCGGAGGAGGCAGTTGCACCATTGACTGCCAAAAGAGTTGCACTGCTTATTGCTAGAGTGAGTGAGAGAGAGACTGTGTGGTTATGAGCAGCCTGTAGCCGGTAATAATCTCTATATTTAGTAGTTTCCCGGTGAGTTGTAAGGCTGTTTTGGCCTGTGGGTTTATAATCTATAGATGGGTGTTGCCTATTTTTCTCCAAAATATATTTTGAAACTTCAAAAGCTTTGTATTTAGACGAATTTTATTAAAAAAATAAATAATAGTACTTTTGCTCTTTTTTTATACGTTAATTACATCAATAATTATTTAAAACGTCAATAAATATGTTTAAATATTAGAATAAAAAAATAAATATAATATTTTTCATATAATACATCATCAAATAACATTGGACACCAAATAAATTTTTTCGTCAAAGCATTTAACACTTCCTTTAATTTAGGATTTCAATGTATGAGTATTGACTATTAAGCATATAAAATTTATGCTAATATTCCACCTCTAAAATCAAACTTTGATTCACAAATAGGCCAATATCATCTATTTATCAATTATGAATATCACATATAACCTAGTTCAATAACATAAAGATTATAATTTCCTTCTCCAAAAAATCACTTCAATATCATCCTCTTTCAATAATTTAAACCAAATCTTCATAATATGGTCAAAAAATGTCATCATGCAATTCCATAGATTTTAATTATAATTCTCAAAATCACCATTTTCTTCACCTAAACCATGCGATTCTTAACATAGTTTAGAGAATACAAATATTAGAGACTTTTAACTCTTTGATGTCTTACTTTTCTCACTTCCACAACTTGCTTCTTAGCTCAATGAATCATCTTGATGAGAGTAACAACTTTTCTCAAGGGGTTGAAGGCCAATTTAAACTCCTTCCCCTTCAACTTCACTTTCTCTCTTTTCTCTATTTTCTTTCTTCTTTCCTCTCTTCTCTCTTTCTCTCACTAGATCAGCATGAAAATGGCTGATCATGATCAGCTTCACCGTGTTTATAGAGAGCTCTTAGAGTAAAATTACTATTTTGTCCCTTCAAATTTACCATTTTAACCTCAAATTCATGGATATCTTCGAAATGTCATAATTTATTATCTCTTAATTAGACTTAGTTTAAACTAATTAATTTGGATTACTCTAATCTAATCACCAAGATTAACATAACTAATCATGATTAGTTAGTCTTAATTACTTACTAATTACACTTTAATCACATAATTGGTCAGTAATCCTTAAGTGACACGTGATACCATCTCATTGGTTGTTCTATTTTACTACATGGCCACATACTTCAAGATGTTAAGGACATATTTTCTTTTATAGCTTTCTTCAAATTCCCTATCTAAAATACAATTTTGAGTCTTTCAACAAAAATCCAGTTTTTGAATAAAAGTAGCTCAATCAACTTCTAAATTGCATAAATTTTGCTGCGTATGATCAAAGATGATTTCATTCCAAAGTCATTCTCTTTATTTATGTTTCTATTTTAACGCCGACAATTTTCAGAATAATCCAATTATCACAACATTTTTTTATTGAATTTACATTCATACATGTTCCAATGAAACTATTTTCACTTTTATACACAGTATTTTATATCATTTCTAATCATAATCTTAACCAAACCATTGCATTTTTCATGTATGGTAGACATTCTTGGACTTGTTAACGAGCTTGTTAAGGTAGAGGAATTCACCAATAAGATGCCAATGCAACCAAACACACTGATCTGGAGACCATAAAGAGTTGGAACCTGAAAATGTTGTGAACTATGTTTTACTTGCCAACATGTATTGTTGAGCTCCGACCTGCAAATAGGACTCAAGAACTCGAAGAAGATCGTTAGTTCTCGGGTGACACAAAACCCACAAATCCGAGAAGAAATAGGGCAAACGAAAGATCAAACGTACTCGGAATTTAACGAAATTTTAGGTGAGTATTGTGTAGTGAGTGAGATGTGTGCTGATGAAATTTGTGGTCCAGATTCGTTGATTTGGATGAGTTATGAATATTTTCCGAGAATCGGCCGATAAGTGCTATTATGAAGCTTTCGGCAAGAGTTTTCTTCCAAAGAAGATAACTCGATTCAAGGAATCGGTTACAGCCACTCCTTGCTATTTTCCGCTCTCAAAAAGAGTGGAGAAGGAGATGGCAAAATGCACTCCAACTAGCTACCAAGCTAGAAGAATGGTTCGGGGGCACAACCCCTCGGTTGTTGTCAACCGAGCTTACCTTGGAAGCTCCTTTTCCAAGCTTCTTCTTCTATTGAAAGAGAAATCCGTGGGTACTCATAAATCAACCAAAAAAAATTACAAACATCAATGCCATAAATATATAGACTTAATGGTGGGCTTGGGCTTGGGCTTGAGCTTGAAAGGGGAATAATGGGTCATCATGTGGGGTTGAGCCATGTCTTTAACTTCAATGGGCCAAACCAAGCCACCAACTAATTCTATCATTCATCTAATCCTAACATCCATTTAATAATCCTAACATGCATCTAATAAAGTTTAAACAAGAAGGTCAACGTTTGCCAATAAGTTTGAAATTTCAAAAAAGCAACAAATATCAAAGCTCGGGAAGACAAATTCTCATGTGAGCATTAAGGTGCCTCTTTAGTCTTTCCACATGAGGAGATGCTTTGGTTGGTCAACGTCCCCAGCTTTAATCTCTCACTTCAAGTCGTCCATGGTGTCCTCCAAGTCTTCACACGAACCATAACCTGCAAAAGAGACTAGTGTGTTAGTCAAATTGTGGACTCGGGTCTGGGATCGTGTAATTGGCCTACGGGACACATCATGTATGCATTTGGTGGAAAGTGGGAAAAAATGGCAAAGGCTAGAATGGCGAAGAAAAAAGCATCATTAAAAAAAAAACTAGATTTAGCTGGGTAGACATGAACAATGGTGGGGTTCATGTTTTTGGCCCCGCAAATAAATCGTAACCTGAAAACAGAGACGACCTACAAGAAATTGAACGAACTCGGTCAGAAAACGAGAGACATCGGGTGTGTTCCGGAGACAAAATATGCATGATCTGGAAATGGAGAGCGAGAAGAAGTTTGAAGCCATCGCGGTGAGAAGATGGCATGCCTTTGCTCTCACCGGTAATCATAGACATGAGTTTTCTATAACCCAGCAATATAAACTCAATAAACAATAAGGTAAAACAATTTAAAAATAAAACAAGAAATCTTATTTAAAGACATCTGTGACATTGTTAATTCCGTTAACTTTAACGATGAGATGGTTAATAAAGTGAAACCAACTTTGACAATGAATACCAAAAATCATATCTTAGCCAAGTCTATAACCAAACCAAAGTAGGTGACCAAAAAGTTTCCTAATTGTACAAAATTTACAACTGTATTTTCTTTTCTTTCTTTTTGTAATTGATAGAGATTAAAGTTTGAAGAAATTGAGGCTGCTATAGAACGCGGCGTCCGTCCCGATCTGTCTCTCGCTTGAACGGATCGACCCAGTATTTGTCCTCTGCTATGGCTTTATTCCACCTCTCTTTGAACATTCGAAGCTCCCACGTTGATTGCCTCCTTATCTGATCGTTCCACACCAAAACGAATAAACACCAATAACTCGAACATCAAACCAAGTAATAAAGTTCATCGGACTCACCTCAGTTCTCACATCAGAGGTCGACTTGTAGCGTTTCTGAATTTTAAGAATGAAAACCAATGAATATGGAAATTTTCGTCAGAAGATGAGGAAAAAAAAACCCATTAGAGCTTAAGCATAAATTTGCAGGAACGTGGAAGAAAGGAGGGAGAAGATTACGTTTTTATCAGAGGAAGCACCTCCTCCCAAAGTCTGTATGCCCTTATGGACGATGTATTCACTGTCAACTATACCCACCTTCTCTGTCCGGTCACCCTGTTAAACACTATAGTTCTAGTTATGATAAATTACTAACATAATCGATGCTATTACAGCAGAAAGACGGTCTACGACGAGCATATTTAGATTTTTCCATCATAAATCCGAAAGGCCTACAAGGCTTGTGCTAAAAACTAGATCACAATGCCTACTATAACATTCTGTGAAGGAATATCATAGAAATATAGAAACTAAAATGTCGTAGGGACAGAGATGATCTAACCTGTGCACAATAACCAAGTTTCATATCCATTCCCCATCCATGGATCAGGTCATTCTGGACAAAACAAATACATATTTTAAACAGGAGAGCAGAGAAGTGATTTTGAATTCAAACAGATCAATGGAAGTGCCTGTATAAGATGCCAAGCACAGTTCCAAGCTGCTCTTGAGAAAACTGGAGCCATACCCTCCACAAATCTATAAAAGAGACGTTGAAACAATCTGAGATACCATCGCCTTGTTATGAACATGAATTTTGATCCAAATTTCATGGCCAAGTTCAAATTATTTTGGTCATAAGAAAAGTCAAGCAAGAACAGATCATGTCGGAACAAAAACGATAACTGACCCCGTGCATGGCGGGCCATCACTATTGTCTGTACACTTCAAAGTGCCTCTCTTGTCATATACTCTTCTGAATAATAATGCATTGAGGTTTATATTAGAATTTACGTGACAACTAAAATTAAACAATTTTCACTTGGCTATCTTTGTGAAATCCTCCCTTTAACCTGTGTATTTTCTTTGTTCTGGCTCGAACAGTGATTCTATGATGTATATCCGTTGAATTTGGGTCCAGTGCTGGCTGAGATATTTCAAGACCTTCTGATTTCACAATATCCAAGTACCTGAAAACCAAGATCAGAAGATTAAAAATCACGAAGCCGAACTTAGATCAAGTATCTGATGGACCACTACTCTTATGCACTGAGGCCCAAAGGCAATGAAGGGATCAATTAAAGTGGGGTAGGGTGTGCGTGCTGAGCAAGAGGGTTGTCGGAGTTTTCTAGCCTATGCGGTAGGGAATATAGAAGAGAGGAAAGAAAATAAAAGGGAAGGGAGAAAGAGGGAATAGGGGGTGATAACTGATAGGAGTTATCATTGGGGGAAAATCAGACCTCCCTTGTGTCCATAGTAAGGAACTTTTCTGGATTTTGGTAATTGAAAGTAGTATTTCTTCTCCGTTCTTTGTTAAACCCCTTAATTGGGCTGTTCTGCTCTTATCATTTTGGTATCCAAGCCTCATGACCCTCGGAAACCAGATTTGAAGTAAAATATGACAAAATCTGATTGAACTTCGTAGTGAAACTAGAAAAAATAAACATTTTAGGCAAGACTAATTTCTTGAATTCCCGTACCTTTTTGGGGAAAAATGCTCAACTCCTAGATCTTCATCCCAGAGAAATATGAAATCATAGACGGAGACGACTGCTGGATGCAGAAATCGCTTTGCAAACCACCTAAAAAAATTTAAAATGATAATGAGCATGAAAAACTAGCCATAAGCTAGTCCAGACAATGAAACTTATCATACCATCAACAGAATGCATCAGGACATCTAGTGAAAAAAGATTTGTGTTCGAACGCTAAATCACTAATTCGCTTTTTACCTTTTTTTTTTTACATCAAGGTACTTACCATTTTGTTTGGTTTTGACCAACTATATGTATGGCCTTGCTACTCCATTTAAGATCCCACCATTCATCTACTTTGCCATCATAATGAAAAAGAATAATCGAAAAGTTCCCTGAAAGGAACTGAATTTTTCAAAGTTAGGCAAGGAATAATGGCTTACAAGTATGGTCAATATCACATAGTACTAAACACACCTTCCGCACAATAGAATCAACATTACGCTTTTGCTTGATTCCAACTGAAATCGCAAGCAAACTATGATTGCGATAATCATTAACCTGTGTTTTGATAACCAACAAGTCAAAAAGAAAGACTTTTTCTCAGTAAGAACCTTACAGCTCTAGTCCAATAAGAGAGATCAAGAGCTAACTTTTGATCTTGAACTACTGGTTGACCATAGAGGCCTCAACTCCAAATCGGATTTGGCTTGTATTATGCCTTGTGGCAAACCATTCAAGGTTTGAGATGATACATCTACTTCCTAGAGAGAAGAATCAAAATCAAGACACTGTTCTTTTAAGCTTGGAAAACATCGTGTAAAAAACTTTGAAGGACAATTTTTAGCCACCAAGAAATCAGCTGATAATTGAGAAATTTTACCTTCACTGCCTCGAAGGAGCGGAATCTTTCTTCAATCTGATAATGGAAGCAAGAAAAATAAGAAAATAAGTAATCAAATGTCCGTAAAATATTGATTGGTTCAGTGTACCGTTGTATCTTGATATTGATAAGTTGTGGTTCTGTACACAATGAACAAAGTTACTATGCATAAAATACAAAAAAATGGCATTTGTTTCATCTTGCATCCATATATTCCCTGCATATTATACCTTAGTATTAGAAATTATAAAATAAACACATAACACACAATGGGCTCAAACATTAGAACATAAACCTTCTGTTTACAGCATACCCCATCACAGAAGGAATTCCTTTTCCTGAAAAGTGATCTCCATGTTTTTAATGGTTTCATTGACAACCAAGACTTTTGTTCGTTCAAATAACCAGCTGCAATAGTGCAATAGTGCACAAACTGACAAAGAAACAGAGCTGTGATCAGTAAATTTGCACCCATAATTCAATGTCGATACTCAAGGGACTTAGCGACTTTATTAACTTGGCACTGATTTATCGAGATCAGAGAATAATAAGAGTCGATTCAAATGAGAAATACTGGCCAAAGTTGCAATGCTGAAGGATAGCCAAATAACAGAAAGTGGTCCAAGATTTGTAATCCAGTAAGAAAGTTTAAACAATTAACAAAACTATAGATTCCAAGCAAGAAAGATCTTTAAACTCACAGCCACTTTAGCACTAAAAAAATAATCACCTTGCAGTCCCTACCTTAAAACTCACACAATATGCACCAAAAAGACCGAGGATAAAATTACAGAGTACCCAAGATCGAAATTTTTCGTAATATAATTGGAATACTGAGTACTAATTTAAACCAAAAAATCAGCTAAGCAGCTAATGCAAACTCTGGCAGAATAGATAAGAAAAATTAAAAAACGAAAAAACACCCAGAAATCAAAAGTTTATGGTTTGCCAGGTGACGAGCAAATACGAACCGAATTAAAACAAGAAACAAATTCTGAATTTTCTCTCATTTATAAAGCAAAGCAGACAAGAGAGAAAAAACTTTATTTCAGCTCAACTATAAATCACGGTATCCCAAATTCAAGCGCCTACAACACTCACCTCCGGATCTTTAGCTTCTTGATTCAAGAAACCTCGACGCCGCATGGCGACCTCAAATATACTACATTTTCCACAGAGAAAACGGGTACAGATGATAAAGATTTACCTTAGCTTCAAGATAGTGCAGTGGCAGAGCGGTTGTTCCGATGAAGAATGGTTCCGCGTTCAAACCCAGTGAGTATCAGAACGCAACTGGATCAAAAACTAGGCGCAAATGGGAAAAAAAAAAGAAAAAAGAACAAAAAGTGGTAGAGAGCATTGAGCAAATATTGCAAACAAACGGAACAGAGAGAGAAAGACGGAAGAGTAGGAGGCAGATGAGGCAGGACACCGACTTGTTCGTGTCTCCTCTGCCTCCTCGTCTTTACTTCTCTTTTGTTTTTTACTTTCTTTTTTCCTTCTAATTTTGACTATTCTCCATTTTCATTTCTTTTTCTATTTATTTTGTCTTTCATTAATTTATTAATATAATAATAATATGAATTATTTTACATTAATAAATAGACAAATAAACCAAGGTACCATCTAGGAAAAGATGGTATAAATAGAATAAAATAAAATAAAATAAAGACCTTTGTCTCTTCCCTTAAAGTCTTCACGTCAACCTCAAATCTAGGAGGCCCCCTCACTTTCTACGTTCTAGGACCACCCACCCGAAGAAAAAAAGATTATTTATTTTAATCTCCATGACCACGTAATTAATATATTTGGCTAATTAAATAATTTTTGATTGAATGGATTAAAAAAAAATGATTGATTTGGCCATTAATCCAGTGTTTACGAGAAGTAAGACAGAAAAGAATCGAAACATGGTTGCTTAGACGACATGATCAAGAAATTAATCTAATTAGGTA
Source organism: Begonia masoniana (assembly GCA_022432975.1). NCBI lineage: Eukaryota > Viridiplantae > Streptophyta > Magnoliopsida > Cucurbitales > Begoniaceae > Begonia > Begonia masoniana. The sequence goes on from CM039502.1 coordinate 4,648,040, forward strand.
CACCTAAATTGAGTTAATTTTTGGATAATGAATCTGTATATTGTTCATTTTTTTTATCTTAAAAATATGTAATTATAGTAAATACATAGAAATTCCAACTCTTCACTCCAATTTGTGGCCAAGTTCAGTTGTCCCTGTTAATTAATTAAAAATAGACAAATATATTCATTGATTTTGTTGATAAACAATGCAAACATGACAAATATTGATTGATATCACGTCAAATATAGTAAAAATAGAGCACAAATATAGTGTTATTCGTAGTTTTTTGAGTTTCTCTGTTTTCTTTATATTTACTTCGAATTTGTTGCCCAAAACTAAGTTCAGATGGTATTAGCGTTGAATTTTATGAGATCTTCAGTTGCAGAGCCAAGTGGGATACGAGGTGGTGGTCGGTTGGACAATGAAACTGGGCCGATGCACCATATTTTATCTCCTTTAACTTCCCTCCGGTTCCACCTCCTCGAAGCTGTTTACGATATACCCATTTTCAGATTTTGCCGAATCTCTTATTTTCTTATGAAGATCTTGAGCTGAGCAGACGTACTTTCATGGAGGTTGGAGACCCTTGTATTATGAGAGGAAAGAAGAGAAAAACAGCCCATGTCATCTAAAGAAAGCCTCAGATCCGAAACTTAATACCCACATCAGCCATCCATTGAACATCTTTATCAGCCAATGTACAACTCTGGAGAAGGATTCATTTCTTCAATTAAATGTTCGAGAGGCTCTTGGAGTTTGATCATGTCTCTCCAAGGAACTGCGTCCAATGCTTTTGCATCCCTCCGGCAAGTTAAAGAATATAATAGACAACATTCTCTCTCTACATTTCTCTACTCATACTAATATTTAGCCTAAATTATATTACTTTTTCATATTCTACATAATTGTTTTATACTGCTTTCCCTGAACACCTTTCTATGCATGGGAGAACATGTGCAATTTGTTCAAACTATATAATTAATTAAACAATTAACTAGCCTTAATGTGTTATAACATGAACATACATGTACTGATATACATACAAGATATGCATGTGTGATAGAGTATGTATGTACATGTATATTATAGCATTGCATTGAGAGTGAACGACTCGAACCGACTACATCAATGAATAGGCAGATTACGTGGAAATTAAAGAGTAAAAACATACCAATTGCACACCAGCACTGCCCTCAGACCCAGAAGAATGATGAACTACTTTTCTTCCTCTGTTCTCTGCTCGCAAAAAAAAAAACGTTGCTTGGTCCTCTGGCTTTCGGCTATATAAACTGCTGTTTTGACATGAAATCCATTGCCAATGAGATTGTCGATCTCAAATTGGTATGTGTAAGATTAAACATTTGCATTTCTCAGCTAGATCGCTTCCGCTATTATGAAGTATCAGCATTCAGGATTCGGTTTTGACTGGAAATTTTCCCGTCCATGAATGTCAAGATTGCTGAAGAACTAAATTCAATTCCAGAGCGCTCCTTGCTAGGGAACCGCCCATTCTGCAGCACAAGGGCATGATAATGACGACTATGAAGAAAATGAAGTGCCCAAAAAGGTGATATTCTTGAAATTAAATAACCTGAGTTTTGCTCAAAAAAGGAATAAGAATCTTCATATGCAGGCAAAAACTAAAACAAAAGAAATGACTGTTGATTGACCCATGTTTGTGTTTTGAAATTTTAAGAATGACAGAGTGACTTCAAGGCGTGTCGGGTTCTGTTGGGATCGTGTGTCTGCGGGTGCTCTATGTACATTATCAGCTAATCAAGCATACATCAATTGGATGTGGAAAACATGCATGTAGATTAATGGATAAAATTCATTTTTCACCCATCTATACAAAACATTTTTCACATATCATCATATGCTCTTAAATTTCTCAAATTGTCCCGACACTAAAGAAATTTGATTTTTTTTTTATCAAACCGGACATTTTTTGACCCACGAAAAACTTTTAACCATAATTTCATATCTTTCATTTTCTTTTTTATATTGAGATGGAAAAAAAAAGTCACACAAGAAAATGGAGAGGAAAAGTTAGACTAATGGTTTAAAGGGGTGTCATGTGCATGTCAAAAAATTGAAAAAAAAAAAACAATAGTTTAAGAGTATTTTCCCCAAAAAAAAAAAATGGTATAGGGCAAAAAGTGAAAAGGGTTAGTAGTTGGGTGAAAAGTGCACTAGTTCTAATTTTCCTCAGTTTCAGAAAAATAATAATAATAAAAAACAATGTAGAAGTAAGGAGAGAAAGGGATTTTAGATCAAAATAATAACTGAACTAGGCGTGTGCTTACATTACGAGAGATGGCAGAATTTTTTGAATCTTTTGCAGCTGGACGGAGCAATCATTACAGCATTTCAGCCTGAGATTAAAATTTCAAAAAAAAAAAACAATTTCATATTTATACAAGTTAACAAGGAAACCGAAAGGATCATTTAAACTTTAAAGAGACGACCACCTTTGCTCTGCATGAAGATCTACTCCTACAACTGGACGAGCCAAAACAGTTGAGCGTATCACAGGACCAAAGACTGCAACAAGCTTCAATAGCATTTCCATTGATATGTTAACATGCCTAAAATTCACAGCAAAACAAGCCTGTAAAAACTTATTTATCCAAATCAAATGTTCCTGCGAAGAACTGAATGATATTGGCTATTGAAATCTTATACTTGACTAAAAGCGAGAACGTCCAACATACAAAGATGTTCATTTTCCAAATCAGATTGTGTAAGTATGGTCAGAGTACAGATTGAGACATTAGCAATATAACTTCGATGATTTGATTTTATGAGTCTTTTGTTATGAATTAAATCATAAATCTGCATAAACCGAAAAGTAATAATGATAGGGAGAGACTAAAAGAGTAAAATGTGTCAAACACGACAAGCAGTTTTAAAGTAATTCTCTCTCAATATTAATGCAGTTCTAGAAAAATTATAAGGAGTTTGTGTACATGCCAGTGTTTATATACAATACTTAATAATAGGGCAAACTAATGCAGATGCCAAATACTTGATATGTGCTTACGTATTAGGCATTAGATCATATATTTAGATGCCATCTGATGTCTAAATTTTGATTACCTTTCTATTTTGCTATCAAATAAGCCTACAAGCACAGGAAGCAAGCAAGAGAACAAATCTAGAGTTAAAATATCCATCTTTTCAATGAGAACACTGATTACATCTGCTTGAACCTGCATCAACACAAACAATTCAAGAAATCCTGCCATCAAATACTAGTTTTGGCACAAAAAGAGCTTGACAATGAAAACTTTCTAAAAATGTAATAACCCACAGAATAATCTGGCAGCTTTGTCATGGCATTAATAGCACCTTTCATATCATTTCCCTTCCAAAAATGGCGCACCACCTACATGCACAATATCATATTAACAACTTTATTGATGCCATCAAGAAGGCAATATCATAAATCATATAATACTGTAAGGAAAATCCTAACCTATAAGATAATTCTAAACTTAGTTGGATTTTAAAATCAAATCTCTTTAACCCTTGCAAATGAACATACGCAGAAGAAACAGGTAAATATACTTGTAAGATCATATACCACTGCTTACATTAATAACAAGCTGAACTGCAGTAATAGCAGTCAAATATACTCCCCACAAAAACGATAATCTTACCTGTAATTTTGTCAAGCGAGAGCGCAGGCCAGTTAAGAATACATCATGAGATTGCATAAGGTCTTCAATAGCATCCCCATCATTTGCAGAGGGCATATCATTTCCAGAAATTTGAGGTTCTCCTTTCTGTTCATTGCCAAAACATGACACAGTAACTTATCGAAGTCCATAGCTGATTTTATGTGAATAAATAAGTTTTTGGGTGAAGGAAGAACAAATGTCCTAAAAATATTAGCCGGCTGTACTTTTTAGAAGTCGATGCTCCAGAACATAGATGATATGACTTGACTCATTTGGTAAATATAAATATCCTACATTTCAGTTCAAGAATAACAGGAAAAAACTTCCAATATTTGAAATGGAGAAGAATAAAAAAAAAGAGTTTGAGAAGTATATGCCATCACCTCCAGACAGTTGAAGTTTATAATCAAGGAAATACCCATACCTGCATAATAGTTTTTTTATCCATCTCAAATGCACAAGAAGACACATTGATTGCTCGTGATTCATTGCAATTAGTTTGCTCTCTTCTTTCAAGTGATTCATTGCAATGAGTTTGTTCTCTTCTTTCAAGTGATTCATTGCAATTAGTTTGCTCTCTTCTTTCAAGTGATTCATTGCAATTAGTTTGCTCTCTTCTTTCAAGTGATTCATTGCAATGAGTTTGCTCTCTTCTTTCAAGTGATTCATTGCAATTAGTTTGCTCTCTTCTTTCAAGTGATTCATTGCAATTAGTTTGCTCTCTTCTTTCAAGTGATTCATTGCAATTAGTTTGCTCTCTTCTTTCAAGTGATTCATTGCAATTAGTTTGCTCTCTTCTTTCAAGTGATTCATTGCAATTAGTTTGCTCTCTTCTTTCAAGTGATTCATTGCAATTAGTTTGCTCTCTTCTTTCAAGTGATTCATTGCAATTAGTTTGCTCTCTTCTTTCAAGTGATTCATTGCAATTAGTTTGCTCTCTTCTTTCAAGTGATTCATTGCAATTAGTTTGCTCTCTTCTTTCAAGTGATTCATTGCAATTAGTTTGCTCTCTTCTTTCAAGTGATTCATTGCAATTAGTTTGCTCTCTTCTTTCAAGTGATTCATTGCAATTAGTTTGCTCTCTTCTTTCAAGTGATTCATTGCAATTAGTTTGCTCTCTTCTTTCAAGTGATTCATTGCAATTAGTTTGCTCTCTTCTTTCAAGTGATTCATTGCAATTAGTTTGCTCTCTTCTTTCAAGTGATTCATTGCAATTAGTTTGCTCTCTTCTTTCAAGTGATTCATTGCAATTAGTTTGCTCTCTTCTTTCAAGTGATTCATTGCAATTAGTTTGCTCTCTTCTTTCAAGTGATTCATTGCAATTAGTTTGCTCTCTTCTTTCAAGTGATTCATTGCAATTAGTTTGCTCTCTTCTTTCAAGTGATTCATTGCAATTAGTTTGCTCTCTTCTTTCAAGTGATTCATTGCAATTAGTTTGCTCTCTTCTTTCAAGTGATTCATTGCAATTAGTTTGCTCTCTTCTTTCAAGTGATTCATTCATTGCAATGAGTTTGTTCTCTTCTTTCAAGTGATTCATTGCAATTAGTTTGCTCTCTTCTTTCAAGTGATTCATTGCAATGAGTTTGCTCTCTTCTTTCAAGTGATTCATTGCAATTAGTTTGCTCTCTTCTTTCAAATCTATCAACCAACTTGCGAGTTCTCCCTTGGATAACAGCAACTGCCAAAGAATCAAATCCAAAAATGTTAGGTGGCACTTATCAGCATATTTTCTACCAGATTAAACACTCATACGCAATGTATACCTCCATTCACAAGCTTGACACGACTCATTTTTTCGCCATTTTCAACAGGATCATTACCTAAGTCATTAGAAGAAAACAATTGCAATCATGCAAAATAACCAAAGACACAGATCACCAAGAATAACTACAAATTAAGACAACAGCTAGCAACAGCTCCCACAAAGAAAAATAAATTAAAACATCTGTCGGACGAGCTGAATCTTTTCATCAGATTCCAGTGAGACGTCCCGGTATTTTTTTATAAAATGTCAGGTTAACTTAAAAACATCAGTTACATGCAACATGTTTTTTTTACCAGAAATAAAAAAGCTTATGACAAGGAAACCAAAAAAATTATTAATAAAGCCAGTACCAATATCACATAATTCAAGAATGAATGCAAGCTAATAAAGGTGGCAATAAATTGCCAGGAAAAAACTTCAGGAGTTACAAATTCGTATTAAAGATCTCAGACTGCATTATTCTGGTCCCAAAAAATTGTAAGCATATACTGATTTTGTCAAGGGAAAAGAATGCAGTACAAATACATGTTACCATACAATTGATTTTCATCCAGAAAGAACAATGACTTACCGTTTTCCTGCTCTGATTTTTCTTGAGAGAGAATTTTATCAATCGTCCCCTCAACACTTCTGACATTATAATGGTTCATATCAGAAGATTCTTTAGTTGCATCAGAATCAGTCCCTGTATTGAAGTTTGAATTTGACGAGCTATATAGATCACTGAATGCTCGGTCAGAAATTCCAGATTTTTCTGGAGGGAGAATTTTAACAAGCTTCTCCTTTACACTTCTGACATTAGAAAGGTTCCCATCAGAATATTCTTTAGTTGCGTTAGAATCAGTGCTTGTTTTGAAGTTTGAAGCCGACATGCTATTGAGATCACTGAATGCTCGGCCAGGAATTCCAGATTTTTCTGGGGAGAGAATTTTATCAACCTTCTCCTCAACACTCCCCACATTAGGACGGCTCACAAGAGGAGATTCTTTTATTGTTTCAGAGTCAGTCCTCATTTTGAAGTTTGAATTTGTTGTGATGTCCAGATCACTGGATGCTTGGCTAAAAATTCCAGAATTTACAGCCTCTGGAAGTCTCTCAGGATCAATTTTTCCATTTGATGGCCTCCGTATCTCAGCTGGTCGAAGTAACATACCACGTTTAGTCTTAGAAAAGGTGACCGATTCTCTCACAAAGTTGGTTGAATCTTTTCCACCTTCAGAATTGTCTCGGGGTACAACAACAGGCACAGCCGTGGATTTGTCCAAAACTTTTTCATTCAATTTTGTCATCGCCCTTATTGCAGGACTCTGCTTATGACTTGTCAGATAACTAATTTCCTTTGAAGCCATTTGGGACACCACTGATGGAGAACTTAAAGACTTAGTTGGGAGTGTATTAGTAGCCTTCGCACCAGATGCTTTACAAATAAAAAGAAAAAGATTTAGTATACGATAGAACTAAAATCTAGAAGAAAAACAAATATGTAACAACAAAAATTATCAAGTCTAAGTATTACTTTTTGCTCGTACGCTGAGGTTAAATCAGAACAAGGGTGGTAATTTTACATAATATCAAAATAGAGGATCTTAAGTTTCAATCAGTGTCTCGATATTGTGTCTCATGACTTGAACTCCATTAAAATAAAGATTTCCAATTACAAGAGATTAAATTGACGTCAATCTAAAATATTATATTCTAGGTAGTATAACAAAAAGCTCTTAACAACAACCCACACTAAGCACTTTGAAAAATAAAAGTTCCGTGTGTGTCAGAGCGGACTTACTAAAAGTTGCATGCAAAAGTCACATAAAAGCACTTAAATAAAAAATCCTCATTTTAAAAGTTTAGTCAAGCATCTCAATATTTATTTAAAAAAATAAAAATTCTCATTCACGAGGAAATAAATACCACTTACTGTCCACATGTATGGTTTTTATCTCTTTTATTTCATCAGAAGGTACAGAGCAAGGATCTAATGCCTTTAAACTCGCTCCATTGCTCACAATAGATTGACTGCCACTGAATAGATTGGATTTCAACATCATTTGGTCCTTTTTCTCAGGGGTTGCACTAGCACCAGATCCATATGGCTCAATAAGCTGGCATGGAAAGAGTATAAAAATAGACTGAATACTAACTAAAATGTGAATAACAATCATAATTATGCACCTTAACCTAATATATGGAAAGGAAAAGAATACCGCGATATCAGCCACCCAAACTCCGACTGAATTTCTATAAAATGAGCAACTCAAGAGTTTCCCGTCATGAATGCATAGATCACCAAGTGTTGACCATCCCATCTCAACAGCATCGTGACATATTACAGGCTCCCATGAATAGACCTTAAAACACGAAAGATCAAAAATTTTAGATCCATTCAAAAGCAAAATCTTCTGGAATTGTAAGTAGATAATATTAACCTTCAAAGTCTCATCCAAACCAGAAAATAGAGATCTCCCATCTGGATGAAAGGTAATTGCTCGCACTTCTGTGGCCTGTGGAGAGCGAACAGGTTGTTATTCTGCAGGTAAGCAGTTTTAATTTTACTAGTAAAATTCAGATACCTCAGGTCTCGTTGAGCCAATCAGTTCAAAGGTTTCCAGGTCCCAGAATTTCACAGTTTTATCTGCCGAACCTGGAAGATTATTTACACACATTTTGTAGTCACAGCAATAAGATGACTTTTGACGAAGGAATTTTGGATGTAGATAAACTCAGACTTTCTTTTTGTACTACATTTTTTTGGTGGGTAAAAATTGTAGGCTGGTAGATGCTTTTGCTTTGTAAAGCTTCTAGGAGTGTGGAGCTTATTTATAAGTCAGTGCAAATAGATGTTCAAAAATAGCTGATTGTGGGAAAAACATGGAAATATTATATTCATAGGCATTTTCTTAGACATAATGCAGACCAGTATCTAATTGACAAGCCAGATTTTGCTGTAAAATGTACAAGCTCATGAAACCAAGAAAAAAATCTCATTCTGTTATTTTGTCACTGTTTCAGTAAACTTGGAAACAGTCGACAATCTTGATTATTGATTAAACGGGAATAGATGACTACATCAATGAGGTCTCGTTAATCACATCCCCCCATGTTCAAAGAGGATTATTATTACTACATAAAATAGAAACCCGTAGTGTTACCAATTCAAGTTTAAGATTTGGTTCCCATGCACACCTGAAGCCAAGAGAAACTCGAGGGGATGGAATGCTAAGGATCTAATATGTCCTTCGTGAAACTTGAAATCGTGTAATAGCTTCCCTGCAGTTAGATCCCACACCTGTGCAAGTGGGACAATAGAATTTCTGATTATTGGAAAAAAAATTAATGCTTACTGTAAGCCAAATAGCTTATTGCACAACTACTTTACCTTTACTACATTGTCCAATCCACCAGAGACTACCCAACGACCATCTGGTGTGAACTTAATAGTACTAATGCCTTGAGTATGACCCTTGTATGTGTGAATACATCCTTTCTTTTTTATATCCCAAATTTTTAAATTAGTGTCCATCGAACCGGATGCACAGAACTCACCAAATGGATGAAATTCAACAGCTGTGCAGTTGGATCGGTGTCCAGTCAGGGTGCGGACCACTACACTTCAAAAACAATAACCAAAAATTAGAACTGTACGTACAACTGCCCCCATAATTCATTCCATTGTAGTACTCAACAATGCTACAGCTTTCAGTAAACAGATGATAGAAAAATACGAAACAGGAATGAACGGCCTATATCCTCTCATAACACTAGTGAAAAATTTTAACTGTATATAGTCATCAATATCTCATAGAAAGGGTCAGATGATTCTGATTAAAAGAACAGAATAATAGGCAATTAACTTACTCTTAGCTTCTTCCAGATCCCACAGCTTTATCATACCATTAGAAGCTCCAGCAAGCACTAAAACTTCTGCAGAATCAAAGGATACAGATTCGATGGGACTGGTATGACCACAAAGGCTCTGCAAATATAATTAAAAAAAAAACAAGCATTCTGTTATCAAAGAACTAAACCTCGTCCCAAATTATAAATTCAGAACACATTGCAATCATTCAAAGAAAACAAATTCGAAATACCAGTTCCAGACATGGTTTTCTACTTCTATCAGAAAGTTGCCTCAAATTTTTTTCACAAGATTCCTTATTTTCATTAGAAAGATTAAAGATTCAACTAACCATCAAAGATGTGGGCTTGCCAATAGCCCAAAGATTGACTTCATGATCATCACCGCCAGTAATAAAATGTCGGCAAGCCTTTTTTCCAATGTTCAGACAATTGACTTTAGCTGAATGAGCCACAAATTCCTCTATTTCGAAATTGGTAAAGGTCATACAAAAACAACATACTTTATGCTGTTCTAGTTTCAGAGAAAGAATCTCACATTACATCTTCATTGCAATAAGAATCATATTTCTCTGCTTGTTTAAAAATAAGTAAACAAATTGAGATTCGCTGCTAGAATAAATGAGCATTAAAGATGTTAAGCTTCCTTTCATTGCAAAATAAAAATGCAAACATCAAGAGGAAGGCTCAGAAAATGATGTAGAATACAAAATGAAAGCTCGAGTGACCAAACCAGAGCTCAATTTGGCCAATCCAACAAGAGTAAAAGATAAATCAAATGAAAGGATACGCAGCTTATATCCCCGCTTCGACATTTTCCCAGAGAATGAATCACCGAAGCTCAAACTGAACTAAAATTGGATCCGAAACAAAAATGGCTTCGGAAAAAAGTCTCCGAGATAATTGGCACGTAAGAAACTTCCGGTTCCAAATCAAACACTCAACTGACAAAAAATGCGCCGGTAAACAGAAGAAACAAGGTCGATCGGAATGAAAAAAGAAGAAAGGACTGAAACCTGAAGACCGAGTTGAAGCAGGAAGACAATAGAAACGAGCACTCCATTATACCGACAGTTTATGACTGGGGAGCCTGTCCTGAAGTTTTCTTTCAGCCGATGACGATAATACCCCCCTAATTTTCTAGGCGTGATGAACGCCAAAACTACCAATCTAACCTCCGTTCGCTTTTTAATTGGCTATAAAATTTGAATGGTGATGTCTGAAAATGACTCGGAGTCTTAACTTTTATTTTTATCTCCTGATTAATATAAATTTATATAATTAATGAATTATTTTAATTATTTATAATTTATTATATTAAATATAATAATAAATAATTATCTTGACATTAGGGGAGGAATTGATTATGTTCCACCTCCTAAGCCGAACCGATCGGCTTTGAGAACCGAAAATGAAACGGAACAATATTTTAGATTTTGCTCGGTTCGATTTCAGTTCTCGGTTTAAACTCGATTTTTGTGTTCATTTCCTCCCATTTTAACTCGATTTTGTCTAGTTTTGATATATATATATATGTGTGTGTATTATAAATTTGTTTCTGTTCATTTTTTTGTTTTAACCAAATCATTTTCCACGCCTACATGACATTACAAAGTTTGTCTATTAGATAAATAAATTAATATAGGAAAATAATTTATGAGAGAATCTCAATTCTTATAGATTTTGAAATTGGTTTTAAAAAAAAAAAAACACGTGTTTTTTTTTCTCCATTTAAAAGGATAAATGTTAAAAATTATTTTAATATTTTTGTTAATTTTATTACTATTTTTCCTCCAATTTATATAGATATTTATTTATTTCGCAAAAAAATTATAATTTTTTTTAATAATATTCAAATCTCAGTTTTCAAACTTATGTATCAAATGGCGCCTTGTGGACCTAAGAAATAGTAGTGTAGTACAATCAACTTTAGAAGCAATAATTAATTTATAAATAATGAAGTTATTGTTTTGAGGTGATTAACATGTGATAATTGTACAAGTTAGGTGACATTTTAATTGGAATGAAGTTTCTTTTTGCAATTCAACTCTCTCATTGAGTGTTATGATTAACAAGGTCATAACTCATCAAATTCAATACAAGTGCATTTGAAATTCATTCTGATCAAATTAAAAGATAATAATTGATATTATGTCGTATCAAAACTTATTCGATAATCAAACATTTTGCCAAAAAAAAAAAAAAACTCTATGTTGCAAGGCAACTACTAATAATTTAACTAGTGTAATCAACTTATAAATAAATATACTTATTTCGAAGAATTATACGTTACATTGGTAAATACATAATAAAAATGAAAAAACTCAATGGGGTAACTCATTCTATTATGGTTGTTTTGTTGGGAATTAAATGATTATGAGTTTAATAAAATATTAAGGTGGGGAATCTCCGTCTAATCCCTACCCATTTGACATCACTATGTTTTTCTACTCTTGGTATTGTTACATTGGCAACTCAAATAACAAAGAATACTTGGTTATATTATTAGAAATGTTAATAGCAACGTCTTATTTATATTTTAGAATTAAGTACGTGCTGAACCTTAAATTTTGAGAGCCTGTTTAAATTAAATATTAATTTTTTTTATTGAATGAATTTCAAATTTTTAAAGTCGTTCAACTTAAACTTTAAATTTATTTTGAACAAACTGGATCTCGAATTTTTACCATGATCAAATTAGACTCTCTGTTAAGATTAAATCTTGCTCAATTTTGCTATAATGGAAACCAAACCAAATCGATATTATTATTTTTAATTCCAATTTTAACAATTACAAAAAATCAAACCAAATCTATCAAAATCGGTTCAAATCGAGCTCAAACCAACCACAAACTGAGGCAAAATTGAAAAAATCTCAAATTCTGACCTAACGAGAACCAAGCAAAATCGAAAAAATTAGTTCAAAGTTTATTTTATTAAAAAAAAATTCAAGATTTCAGTTTAATAAATTTTAAAGTTCGAATGTCATTTTCTTAAAAAAAGAAAATCAGAATTTAAGCTGAATAAACCTTGACTGTGTCCGTACATGATTACGCAATCTTTATTCTTTATAACCTTAAAACTATAATCATTACGTTATTTTTGTTCGTATAAACTTTAATTAGTATGTAACTAAATCTATCAAATCACCTTAAAATATAATTTTTAAAAGCTTCCATCAAAACCGAACGGGTGGTTTTGATCTTCTAGATTAAACAAATTTCTTCAGAGGAAATCCTATTTCAATGTATTTTCTAACAAGACTGAAAACTAAGAGAACAAAAGTAATTGAATATTTGACGCATGGACTATAAAATTTTATTTTATCCTTATTAATCGGGTTTTATTTTGACCTATTTTCAACCTTAATCCTATACAACTTTATTTACACATTAAGCTCTTATACTTTGTTAAATGTCTAAAGCCTAATAACCTTATATATATTTGATCACTTTAATAGATTTGACTTTATAATAGCCAATATATAGAGTTATTATTGAATATACGAGTCTTCCATATAATTAGAGAAATTATATTCAACAATCTCTCATTTGAGTAGTATATTTTTTATAATTTTGTGTTACCAAATATTTGTGAGGTGGTGGTTGTCCCTCACTTATGATAAAGGACCACCTCATTGAAGTGCAAAAGATTTTTTTTTTTTTTTTTTTTCTTTATGCACCTCACTCTTTAGCAAGATCTTCGAATTTTGCTTATAATTGTCATTTTGTAAAGAACTTTTCTATAAATAGAGAGTTCATGAACGAGAAGAAAATCTTATGTATGATGAGTGAGAGAAAAATAGAGATATTTTGCTGAGAGAGATAAAAAAGAGTGAGGGAAAATTACGTGAGATGTTTTTTTATCACATTGTGAGTTCTAAAAGTAATAATTACTTTTAGTGAATATTTTTTAAAATATTTATTTGTAGAATAGTATTGTAATTTCTATTTTTTATTGTAAGATTTTTCTAGACTCGATCTCTATGATTTTTTTCTTTTTCTATTTGAGTTTCCACGTAAAATTTTTGATATCCAATTTTTACCATTATGTGTCTTACCTCTTGATTGTTATATTTAAACGGTGTAGGAAAATATTCTTTGTATTTTTTGGATCACATCAACTATTGTTTTTCACATCGCCTATTTAGCAGTGTTGTATAAGCTTTGTCTAGGAGACTAGATTACAAATAGAACTGTTTTGGACCTTTCTAGTATTTTCTTAAAACTTAGAAATATAATTATGTTTAATGGATTGTTCAGTACAGTCTTTCTTGATCAGTACTATTCACGATTTACAACAACATTATTATTATTAATTTATTTCTTAACAAGTTGTATAAGAGTCTCCTTGTTATGGCAGAAAAAATAACGAGAACAAGATCGGGCATGGGTCCTCGACGGGAGTCCGGCAGACTTGTTGGGTTGAGGCCAACTTCTGTCGAGACGAAATGGCAGCGAGGCTGACTGGCCCGTCGGATGAAACCCGCAGGGCTAGAACCGACCTCCATAGGGTTTGGACCAAGCTTGTGCGGACCTGCAGGCCGGATGCCAAGGCTGGAGTGGTTAGATCCGAATATTTTCTCTAAAGAAAGTCTTAATTCTTTGTGACATCTAAGCAACCATAGCTTTGTAATTATAATCTATTAGTTAGGGTTGAATTAGACTCATCATCAAACTTCAAACCTAGAAAACTAGTATTTATATATTAAAATCTCACCTTTTATTAAATATTCTAAAGCCCAACAACCTTATACTATATTTGATTATTTTAACTAGCTTGATTTTATAATAATCAACGTACAATTATTGTTAATTACAGGATCTCGTCATTCAATTACTAAATTATATCTAACACATCCATCAACCATTATTTTCTCGTAATAATTGTTTAAATTTTGCAGGGCACGCACCGTAGACCCTTTAAGTGTGGTGGAGGAAGAACAGTAATCCATGAAAAATAGTGGGGTTCCTTTCTTCACATACTTCAATGATTAAAGGAGAGAAAAACGGGGAATGCTTCATAGTTTATGCACAATTCCAGCCTGCATAGAACCCCATGAACATTAACTGTCGAGCAAAAAACTCAAAATTCATCTCAACCCAATAAAACTCGTCTAAATTCAACCATGAATTTATATATTTTTAAGAAATTTTTTTCCCGATTTCAATAAAACTATATCTTTTCAATATAAAAAAAAATAGACATTGTAAATTTGTTATGGAGGGAAAAATATTTACTCTTTAGTTTGATCATTTTCTGTTAACAAAATAATTAAATATCTTTTTAATATTTTTAGCTTAAAAGTCATCTCTATTTAGTCTAAGGTTATTTGAAAATTTCTCATCTAGGCATTTATAAATTTATTTTTCGTTCTAAATGATTTTCCAATCATTTTTGTCATTAAATTTAACACAAAAAATTTCAAGATGATTTTTTAGTCATGTCTATTATCTAGGTTGAAAATTGAATACTAATAATCGGAAAAATAAAATAAACACGGAAAACATAGACACCAAAATTTAAGTGAAAAACTCTAGTCGAGAAAAAATCGTCTGGTAGAAGATAAAAATCACTAATTAGAAATCAATATATAATTGAGTTTTACGACTCAAGCATCAATATATAGAGAAAAAATAAAATCTTAATATTGATATACGTGTCCAACCCGGCTCAACTAGAATTCGAGTCACACCGAACTATAACAATCTATACCTAAATAATTACTTCAAGTAAATGGTTGAGATCAATTTTGGTGTAACAAAAGATTTATTTTGAAATCAAAATGAAAAATATAAAAAATAACAGCTAAATAATTTTTAAATAGAAATAATTTGTATTAGTTGTCAAAGACTAAAACACGATTACAATAAATCTTTTATAGAGTTTTTTCAATAATAATATAAAAAACAATAATCATGTTATAAAGCTAGTAAACTAAGAAACTATTTAATTAGAAGACTAAAAGAAATAAGAAACTTAAATAAAATAAAATAAAAATTAATTAAAATAAGAAACAAATAAAATAGAAAATTAAGTCATATAAGAAATTTAATGGAATCATGGCTTGTAATGCATGACTATACTTCTCTCGAAGAAAACTTGTTATCGAGTTGTGTTGTAACACCCGGCATTTTGGCCATGGAATTATCCCTTGAATTATTGGTCGGGATTATTTCGCTATTAATATAGTGAATATTTTATTGAAATTGTGGGATGTTTAGTGGGAGAGACCAAACTAAGGAGTAATCGAAACAAAGAACTAAATGACAATTTAATTGGAAAACCAAAGAGGGGCAATTTAGGAAGTAGATTAAGGTTGGCGGTAGTGAGCCAATGTGGGCATGCCACTTGTTCAAATCTTGTGAAAGAAGCCAAGTCCCACTTTTTTTTTTCTTTTCCACGTTAAGCTTTCCACTTTCACACTTCACTTCTTTGTTTCCTTCCATCTCTTTTCTGTTTTCTCTCTTCCAGGCGACTGCGACCATTTCCAAAACTTTGTTTTTCCTATTTTCTTCTGTTTCCTCCAGTGAAGGTAATCATCTACTAAAGTTAATGAGTTTGGACAAGTTAAAATGTGAGTTTTGTCGAATTTTATGGTTAAGATATTTTGCAGAAAACTCACTGTTTTTGGATGAAAATACATTGGTTTGTTTTCTAAAGGTTTGAATGGAGTTTGGAGAATATCCTATTAAGTTATTAGTTAACATTTGCAGCTCTGTTTATTTTTCCTTACGTGCATGTTATAGGTTCGTGCATCACCAAGGTTTCACGAACAAATCTTGCTGCATTTCGGACAACAGGTAAGTTCATGTGTGTAGATTGGCCCTTAAGGTCCTACATCACGGAAATACTAGATTTTACTTCTATTGGGTGGTTTCGGGTAGAAAGGTTAGAGTTAAGTTCTGAGTTATCTGCGTTTCTCTTTATGTTTTACTGTTTTATTCCTGTTGTCTACTGTTTCAAGTTGAAGTACTGTAAACGTCCATGCATACACATTTTTCCCGAAAACTCATGCAAAATGCTTTTTGCACACTTTTTAAAGTTAAAAAAGATAAAAATCTGAATGTAATGTATCGGTTAAGTGTGGGACGGGGACTGGCCCTCTATTTCTGTTATGTTCTGTATTACTGTATGTGCCTGATAGTGCACTCGCCAGTTCCCCTATAAGCCCCACTTATACCCCTCTGCCAGTGAAACGTAATGTAATGTACTGTCACTGTATTCTAAAAGTTAATGCATAGCATTTGCATCACTGCATTTTTCATGTTCTTATTGAGTTTTAGATTCATAGGTGAACTCCCTGATGTAGGTACGGAACCCGTGGATGAGGATTTTGTGTCTCAGGCCGACAAATAAGTGGCTGGTGGCGTGAGCTTTCGGGGATGGTTGTGGCAGCTAGACATATTCCTGACCAGAGATAGTGAAGTTTTAAAGTTTTGTGTTTATGTTTCAAAAACTTCTATTTTGGTGAATTCTGGAAATGTATCTATGCAGTTTGTTTTGTTTTTATCTCTGTCACGTTGTCGAGTGTGTTTTAAAACTGTGTTTTGATTCGGGTTTTAGAAGTTCAAAGTTTTTTGTGTCAAAAGAAGTAAGTCGTCCACGCCTTCTCTAAAAGAGTTGTTCATTTTGTTCTAGAGTTGTTCATTTTGTTCTGTGAACAGTCGTCCATTTTGCCTCCAGTTTCTGTTGTCTATTTTGCTTTCGGTTTCTGTCTTTTATTCGGCTAAGTGTTATCGTCCAAAGTTATCGTTCACGATAATGTCACCGAGAGTTTCCCTATTATTTTAAAAATCCAAAGTCTGCCCTTTGTGTCATATGTCCACGGTCACTGCTTTTTGTCAAACGTCCACGGTCACTGCCTTTTTGTCAAACGTCCACGGTCACTGCCTTTTTGTCAAACGTCCACGGTCACTGCCTTTTTGTCAAACGTCCACGGTCACTGCCTTTTTGTCAAACGTCCACGGTCACTGCCTTTTTGTCAAACGTCCACGGTCACTGCCTTTTTGTCAAACGTCCACGGTCACTGCCTTTTTGTCAAACGTCCACGGTCACTGCTTTTTGTCAAACGTCCACGGTCACTGCCTTTTTGTCAAACGTCCACGGTCACTGCTTTTTGTCAAACGTCCACGGTCACTGCCTTTTTGTCAAACGTCCACGGTCACTGCCTTTTTGTCAAACGTCCACGGTCACTGCCTTTTTGTCAAACGTCCACGGTCACTGCCTTTTTGTCAAACGTCCACGGTCACTGCCTTTTTGTCAAACGTCCACGGTCACTGCCTTTTTGTCAAACGTCCACGGTCACTGCCTTTTTGTCAAACGTCCACGGTCACTGCCTTTTTGTCAAACGTCCACGGTCACTGCCTTTTTGTCAAACGTCCACGGTCACTGCCTTTTTGTCAAACGTCCACGGTCACTGCCTTTTTGTCAAACGTCCACGGTCACTGCCTTTTTGTCAAACGTCCACGGTCACTGCCTTTTTGTCAAACGTCCACGGTCACTGCCTTTTTGTCAAACGTCCACGGTCACTGCCTTTTTGTCAAACGTCCACGGTCACTGCTTTTTGTCAAACGTCCACGGTCACTGCCTTTTTGTCAAACGTCCACGGTCACTGCCTTTTTGTCAAACGTCCACGGTCACTGCTTTTTGTCAAACGTCCACGGTCACTGCCTTTTTGTCAAACGTCCACGGTCACTGCCTTTTTGTCAAACGTCCACGGTCACTGCCTTTTTGTCAAACGTCCACGGTCACTGCCTTTTTGTCAAACGTCCACGGTCACTGCCTTTTTGTCAAACGTCCACGGTCACTGCCTTTTTGTCAAACGTCCACGGTCACTGCCTTTTTGTCAAACGTCCACGGTCACTGCCTTTTTGTCAAACGTCCACGGTCACTGCCTTTTTGTCAAACGTCCACGGTCACTGCCTTTTTGTCAAACGTCCACGGTCACTGCCTTTTTGTCAAACGTCCACGGTCACTGCTTTTTGTCAAACGTCCACGGTCACTGCCTTTTTGTCAAACGTCCACGGTCACTGCCTTTTTGTCAAACGTCCACGGTCACTGCCTTTTTGTCAAACGTCCACGGTCACTGCCTTTTTGTCAAACGTCCACGGTCACTGCCTTTTTGTCAAACGTCCACGGTCACTGCCTTTTTGTCAAACGTCCACGGTCACTGCCTTTTTGTCAAACGTCCACGGTCACTGCCTTTTTGTCAAACGTCCACGGTCACTGCCTTTTTGTCAAACGTCCACGGTCACTGCTTTTTGTCAAACGTCCACGGTCACTGCCTTTTTGTCAAACGTCCACGGTCACTGCCTTTTTGTCACTGCTTTTTGTCAAACGTCAACGGTCACTGCCTTTTTGTCAAATGTCAATGGTCACTGCTTTTTGTCAAACGTCCACGGTCACTGCTTTTTTGTCAAATGTCCACGGTCACTACTTTTTGTCAAACGTCCACGGTCACTGCCTTTTTGTCAAACGTCCACGGTCACTGCCTTTTTGTCAAACGTCCACGGTTTCTGTTTGTTCACAGACTTTGTCTTTTATTTCAAACGTCCACGGACTCCTGTGTCCACTGTTTTTGTCTTTTAGTGCAAACGTCAACGGACTCCTGTGTCCACTGTTTTTGTCTTTTAGTGTAAACGTCCACATATTCTATCTTCTGTGCGATTGTCCACAGCTCCCGATTGTCCGCGGCCACTGTAGCCTTCCACCGTATGTCTTCCAGTTTATGTTTTTCCCATATTATTTTCTGTTTTACTTTTGTTTTTCATATCTCCCCGTCTTCCTGCTCTTGTTCAGAGTACTCGTCCACATTTTTAGGTTCCTGTTCTTTTCTGTTGTCTTCAGTCTTCTATTACTGTAGTCCATATCTTCTTGTATATGTCTTCTGATTTCCTATCTTTCGATTCTGTTTTTTGTTAAAGTCTTAAAAGTAAAGTTCAAAAAAATATATCACATTTTAAAATGTCCGGAGTGATGGCTCCTCGGCCCCGATTAGGTCGGGGGCCATCGCATGTGTAGATGTAAAAGACCTTCTTTTGGATTGAACATGAATTTGACGTTTTCTTGCTCCAAAATTATGTTTGGGGAAGACCATACCACATTTTTTTGAATTTTGACAGAGATATCAATAGTTCAAATTAATCGCAAATCAAAATCATGGCAAACAAGTTTGATGTTTCGAATTGTTCAAAGAATTCTAATCATGTTTGATCACATTCGCCATTGATGATACTTTGGTGTTGAATAAACATTTGTTTTTGAGATAATAAAAACTCATCATGTTTGTTAAAAATCTAGATCTCTCGCCTAACACCTTGACTATCTTTTTCAATAAATCATCACCCGTCTCAAATTTAACATTGTCATAGACTTAAACTCTTGTTTGAGACAATGATCATCAAGTTTAAAGAAAGAGAACATAAACACATTTTAAGGTTTAAATTTCATAATTCACATCTAGAATCAATGGAATCGACAATGTGAAAGGTCGATTAGTGGCCGAATGATTTTTTGGGACGAACAATGGTTGTTGTTAATCGTCGTCATAAATCAGAGATAATGACTAGTCGTTTCGATTGTTTGTGACAACCAGATGATTTCAAGGCAAAAGTTCATAGTTGTTGTAACATTAGGGTTTTTACAAATCATAATATCTTTTCCATTCACCTTCATTTTATTTGCTCTCGTTGTCGTCAAAGTAAAAGTCTTTGATTTTCGAGCATCGTTTTCACATGTATGTGTCTCCTTTTAGCAACAATTGTTGTAACAATCTGCATGAGCAAATAGTTTTTTTACTCTCAAAGAGATTTTGATAAATTCTATCGAACCATCATTCATCTTTGGCGATTTGTTTTTTTACTATAATCATCTTCATCCATCTGATCGAGACGAATTCCTTGCTCCGAAACAGGTTTGATGCCGAGGAATATTTTTTTGGGAAACAAAGTGAAAAAAAAAACATCATAGAAATAATTGTATGATAGAAAGGGTTTGTACTAATTGTCTACAATTATAATAAACTCTTTTATAAAATTGTTTTATAAAATGAAATAGTTATGATAAAAAACAGATATACTAAAAAATTAAATAATTAATTAGGAAAGTAAGAAAAATAAAAAAACTAATAAAAGAAAAATTAAGCAAAATAAAAAAATTAAAGGAATATTACATCAAACTTGATAATTTTTAACCTAAATAATTTTTTTTACTTAATTAAGATCAGAATGACATGAATTATGTTTGATTACAAATTAACCCTTAAACACTCTCTAGGAAACAATCTAAACTTTGTCGTCATGTTCTATAAAATTCAGTCTTTGTCACCTGTGTTCTAAGTGTGGGCGACCGTGTTTATGGAAGAGCGACCATCGCGGTTAACCTCGTTTGGGTCGCAGTTGCCCTAGTTTTTAGGAGTTTTAATTTTTATTTTTACGTGCGGTTGCTTGCTCTTAATACACGGGAGACCACATATATTAGTGAGGTTGTCCTCGAAAAACGCGATCGCCTGCATTTAGAATGTAGACGACAACAAGTGAATTTAACAGAACATAACGACAAATGTTGAATTGTTTCATAGAGATAATTTAAAGATTGATTTGTATTCAAATATAATTTATGAGTCAATTTGTCCCTAAACTCATAATTTAAGGATTTTTTTTTAACTTTGTCTTAAATATTTTAACTCATTTGACTAGATGACATAATAAAAAATTGTTAAACGAATTTTTTTTATTAAATTTAATAACAAAAAAACTAATAGGATATTTAAAAATAAAATTGAATTTATAAAACTTTATCAAGAAAATTATTCAAAAATTAAATTAAGACGATTCATGACTCTATAATGATGATTGTTACATTTAGCTAATTTTGAAAATAATTTCAAATTTCATAATTTTGAAATAAAATTATCTTTTATTTTAGAGTGTGAAGAAGAAAATGATGTCAGGCTCAGATCACGAGGCGCTTTAAAGAACAGATACTGAAATAAGGGCAATAATTTTGAGCAGTGCCTGGAAATTTGGTGAGATTTTTGGTTTTACTTGTCATTTGCTGAATCTGCAACTGTTGCAATCTCCCATTAAATACTATTCATTAACTTCCAACTGTTTAGACTGACTTTCAAGTTTCAGCCTCCTCACCCACATTTTCTCACCACCTTCCTTTTCGTTTCTTCTTCCGCCTGCTTTGCTCAGAGAAAATCTTGCTGCAGATTCCGAAATAATCATGTTTTTTTAAGCTTTTACCAGCTATACGTATGGCCTGCTCTTCCTTTTTTGATTCAGTATCTGCTTTGAAAATCTAGAATGGGGTGCTGTTTTAGCTCTAGAAAAGCTTCGCGTTCGGCCATGGCGGTGAAGAAGAAGAAAACAAATAATCCCCATCCGGACTCTGGAGCTACTCAAATTAGGGAAGCTCCGGCAATGGTGGAGGAAGAAAGTGTAAAAGAGGTGCTCTCTGAAACTCCAACGCCGAAGCCACCACCGTTGACAACGGCTATTGCTCAGCTTCGACGGGACATACTGGCCCAGAAACTGACCTTGGGGAAGATGAAAGAAAAAAAGGTGGTTACAAAAAGACTACCCATTAACGAAGGGGAAGAAAAATTTGAAATTTCGAAAATTTGTAGCCTGAGCGAGCGCTTGTCGAGGGAAAAATTGGAAGAAAACGAAGACAGTCGTAAAAAAATCAACATACCTCCGGGGAAATTGATGAACAATCATACCTTTTCCGGCGTTATAGAGACCAAAAAGGATTGGTATGTAAGAAAATCGCCGAACCGGAGACCGTATCAATCGCCGGGCCGGAGTTACCCAGGTGGTGGGTCCATCAAAATTGTACAGAGCAGAGACTCGAACCTCGGCCAGACTATGCGTGGGTTACGGTCCGACCAGCAGAGGAGAGACCACTGTGAGAAATCGACCCGCCGGTCCAAGTCGCCAGCGACGGATCGTTCCGACAACGGAGAGACGCGGCCAGCAGTGGGTAGAAGACCGTCGGTTCGGCGAGGTGAGAAGTCGCCTAGTCGGTCCGCCGCGTCGCCACCTTATGCAGCCAGAAAAAATAGGAAAGAGGGTGATTTAAAGGAGAAAAAGCGGGCGGCGAACGAGTCTTTAGAGAACCCACTTGTTTCGTTGGAATGCTTCATCTTTCTCTGAGAAGTAAACGATTGCAGGGTCTGGGTATTTTTTTTAGCACCGAACCAGTATGTAGCCATTAATACGTTGACTTAGAGCTCTAACTTCTCTGAATATGGATCATTGCAGTCTGGAAATTATCATTATTGATTGTTAGCTTTGTTTATCTTGATTGATCCAGTTATATATCAACAAGAAAACGTATTTTTCCTTTATATTGAGGAAATTTGAGAAAGTAAAAGAGGAAAGACCTATACAAAGATTTTTTGGGATTTGATAATTGACTAACGTCAACAGTAAGTCTGCAGAAAGAATAATTTCTACTAAACCATGAGCTTTATTCTTAGAAAATACTGTTTCTAAGTGGAGAGAAATTAGAGAGATCCACGAGGTGGGGCATACGTTCTTCTGTGAAGGGTGTCATGATTCTCAAAACTCTGAAGGAGATCCACTTTGCAAGCCCATCGACGCAACCAAAAAACAAAAATGAATTACCAAACTTTTGACAATTCTCAAGGCCCAAGTCGACAACAGTGCTGACCAAGTTTAAGTAACTATTAAACCAAGATGACTCCATTTTTTGCTGAATTCAACTAAGTGTCAAAAAATGCCATAAAAAATATGTCCTTCAAAACCTTAACAATTCTATTATCGTTGTCCGGAGATAACAAAAAATAATGAACTTCTTCAAGAAGCACAATGAGCAGGACAAAGAAACAACAAAAATTAGTTGCCCAAAATCATTGTTTGTGACAAAATATATGACTGCAAAATCACGTGCTTTAATAAAATATCTGAACCCAAAAAATGAGTCCCAAATTCTAGAGAATAGTATAGCTAAAACCATAAAAAAAGCACAAAAATACATTGTATTTTCTTACTAGGCCCCTATATGGGATACCATGCAAATTTTCCATGTGTTTGACCATAGATTTCTAGAAACATCCTATTCGACATGCTTTTTGAATTTATTTTGGAAACACAGTGTGCAAAGGAGTCGGCCAAACCTAATCCTTTTTTTTATGTTCTCTTTTATTTTTGGACTTCTTCCCATTTTATTTTCTCTCATCTTTCCAACGTGCACTCTTTGATTTTATCATTCTTTCTTTTCAGTAATATAATTGTCTTTTACTTAATAATACTTAGCATCGTAAAATTTTAATTAATAAATTGACAGTATATACTAATAATAAATTACAAGTATTAGTAAAAATAAATATTGTGAATCTAATGATATACTTTTTTATATACTTGTCACATCTTTTTTTTAAAAAAATATATTAATACTTATATATATTAATCAATAAGTAAACATATAATAATATTATATTAAATTTATAAATACCCACACATAAAAATAATGTAAATTGTAAATATTGTAAATTCATATACTATCACAGTTTGTTATAACAATAATTTATAAATAATATTGTAAATTAAAACAATATTGTAAATTTTAAGTAATATGTACTAATAAGAAATTATAAATATAAGTAAAAATTATTGTAACAGTTGTAAAACTGGGCCTTACTGAAAATTATTGCATATAAAAGATATTATTATTCGGATCAGTCTATCGAAAATAAGATGGCTAAAAAATAACCAAAGCAGATGGTCTTTTGGGCTATGCTTAAGTAGTTAGATGTTCAAATGACTTTGATTAGATTGGATAATATGTCGTTGTTAGTACGGTTATTATTTCTTTGTGGGGATTTTTTTTTTTTTTTTATTAGTGGTAAGAAAATTTTGACCTCTTCTTTTGTTGAAATGTGTTAAAGTTAAGAGTTAGATGTTTCACATTTAAAGCTCTGTAAATGTTATGATTAATGGGTACGAGTCGGTAAGCTTTTACTTTTGCATATGATTTAGTTAGATGTAATCTCGAGTTTAGATTGGTTGTATGAGTATAAGACCAAAACTAATTGTTGTGCAAATAATGTTATTCTTTAGTTGGTGAAGGGGCATGTTGCTATGAACCTCAAAAGGATTCCTACATCGTGAGCTGGATCGTGTAGACGTAGAAGATTGAAGCACTATGGAAGTGTTTTTGTTAATAGTAGTAACTTTGTGATAGTCATATAGGATCAGGATCAGCCTAGGATTGATCTCAATATTTTTTTTTCCACACTCCTCCACTTTCTATTGCTAGATATACGGTGGTTTATACTAACTTGAGTGAGTTAAAAACAAAGTTGAATGAACTATGGTGAAATGATTACCTATCACTGGGAGATATCATCACTATTGGTTAGAGAGCATGGTGGTGGTTTGCTTTGCTTGTGCGTTTAACTATCAGAGGTTAAATCAAGTAACGCCCCAATATTAATAATTAGCCGTTGATGATGAATGAGATGTTCGACTCTTGGCGTAAACAAATGTATTTTATCCTAAAATAATTTGAGATTTGATTAATATTAGTTGAAGATCCATAAAGAGAATATTTATACATTAATTTTTTGGGTTCGATATGGAGGTTTTGAGTTAAAGCTTTGTCGTTTGATATGATTAATGTCCTAATTAATTTTAAAATATGATGAAGTCTTTAGATTTGTTAAAATATCCATTAATATATATATCTATCAGTTTGACGAGGTTTAACTTACTCAATTACGCTGATTTAACTAGTAGATCGTGAGCTAATTTGTGTTAAAAAAAATGTTTGATTCATCAAACTCATCTCGTTGGATTCATTTGACTAGACTCGTTTAATTCACTAGGCTCAATTAATCGGATTATTTTTTGCAACAGCTTATTTACTGCTATAGCGAGGGGTAGGCAAGTTTCCAGTTGAAACCCATATTGGCCTCGAGTCTCCAGGCCTACGGTCAATGGCCAGAGATAGAGCCGGGGAAGTGGGTCTTGAAAGTCGTACATAGATTGCCATAACCAAGAACGTTGAGATTAAAATACGAGATTATAATTTTACTTTATAATGCTAATTTTCTAATTTTCATAAAAGAAATTGTTTGAAAGTACATGCATTGACTCTCTCTTATAGAAATATAATGTCCACATCTAATTGTCTTTACTTTTTTCACCATAAATTATCATATTTATGAATGCTTAAAAAATATATTATAATTTATTAATAAGTATAATATGAACTCTATCCATTGGGTCTCTCACAATTTAGAAATTAACCTATTTTTTTCGAAAAAAAAACCCTTAACGAACTGATCTAGACATTGCTATTACTTTTCAGGGTGTTCGTGTGTGTCTGGGCGTCTAAAATTTGAACTTCAAAAAACAGTGTCTCGATACTAAGCTTCCACATGTTCATTTGGCATCTGTTACGAGAGTTTGCTCTTCAAGTCCGGACGTGCACAATTTAAGTTTTAATATCGTTGCCTACAGGCTAGGCTTCCACGTAATTCTCTAGACTTCCATTGTGGGTGTCAGCGACAATTTTCAATAGAAATCATAATGGTAAGATTTAAATAGCTAATTATCATGATTTTTAATAAATAAATGACTTATTCATTTTTTTTTTCTTTCACTATCATTAAAAAAAGTATGCATTACAATAATATACAACAATAGCCAACTTAGATAGTTATAACATAATAACTTGTCAATCTAACATGCTATATTATTTTAACTATCCTTGTCATATGTCACAAAAATTTAATTAAAGATAAATATAGTTGCTATAGAATTATGTGATATAAATTTATATATGTTAGTGAATATATGAAAAATGTTAACTTTATATCTAAACTTAAGTAAAAACTTTATTCAATACATTTTTTAATTTCAAGTTATCATTCGACACATATGGAAAATAATTTATGATGCAGACAATCATTATTTTATTATATTAAGATGAAGAATATAATAATGAATAAATTCATTAAATAAATATTTATTGTAGCTAGCCTATTCGATTCAATAACGCAGCTTGAGCTCACCCTAGCTAACGGGTGTCATATTCAACCTAAATCTTATTATATTTTTTATTTATGTTATTTATTCAAAGAATTTCTCCTCATTAAATTGCTTTTGCCATCCTCTTGGAAGGTTCATTCTTTTAAAAACCGAATTTTATAATTGTTGTATTGAAAATTACAAATTATGAAACTAAACCGGTCAAAATTGACCCAAATCAAATTTAAACTAAACAAATCAAGTTTAAACCAAAAAAATTAAGAACCGAACCGAACCAAATCGAAACAAAATCGGGCAAAAAAAATATATATCAATCCGGTTCGAGTTCTATTTCGGTTTCAAAAAATTTGAGACCAAATTGATCAGTTTGGTTTCAATTGGAGTAGGAATCGGCCCAAACCGAACAAGATCAATTCCACTCCTACTTTAAACTCATTAAGCTCGATAGACTCGAATTGTTTAGTTACGCGGGCCAACCAGTTAAAACTTTTAAAGTTTGCCTGGTCGTCCTTGTCCTCGGACTACTATTCTAGTAAGTTAAGTAATAGAGCAAATCCGCATGAGATATTCCACTGTTTCAAGCGTGAAACTAATCGACAAAAAGCAGCCACAAAGTGAAAAAGTAATATTTAAATAAGGCTTTATTTTTCATTGTTAAAACATAATATTTATGTTAATTAAAAGGAAAAAAAATCCAGCAAAGATATGAGCTATAGGAATTGGGTTTGATAACCAAGAAAAGATATCAAATCTTCACCACCAATTGTTTTTTTTATTTATTTTTAAATATAAGATTTATGGACTCCTTAATAATTAAAACAAAAAAGTCTAATTTAGGACCACCCTGCAATGAGGGTTGAGCCAAGATCAAAGACTAAAACCGAGCGATGAAGAACAGTGGAGTCCTTTTCTCACATTCATCAATTGCAGCTGGCTCGAGAGAGCGAGACAAAAAAGGAATTTAACGAGAGAATATTGAAAAGTGAGAAATGAGCATGAAGAAGAAGACAAATTGGACTCACCCACAAGGCTAAAGTCCACTTTCTGCTACTTACCCTTTTTTGATGGAGACGAGTGACAACCCAGTTTGATCTGCTGCATAAAAATATGATTTTTAATTATATAGCTTCAGAGCACGTGAATTCAGACATGATCTTAAAACACCAGAAGTCGTCGTCTAGGTTTCTACCTGTAAATTGCATTAATATCTCGAGTTTTAGATTGGGTTCTTTAAGAGTTAGTTGGATGGGTTGGATTTGAAATTCCGACGACGCCCAAAACAATCTAAAACTGGGAGATTTTGACGAGATTAAACCTTTTCAATCCAACTTTTGAGTTACGTTCAATTTTTTATGGAGAAAGTGTTAAAGAGGTTAGAATTCATTAAAATGCCGTTTAACTGGTGCTGCATTCTTCTTGTGACACAACAAATTCTGATAGTGATACGACCTCAGAGAGAGAGAGAGATAGAGAGAGACAGGGCTCTCTGCCCACAGCTCTGCTCTGTCGCTGTCCCTCCTCCTCTCTCTCTATCTCTCTACGATCGAATTTCAACATCCCAATATAAAGGCTTCAAAAAGAAGCACGACATTTCAGAAATTCCCGGAATTCCCAATATAAAGGCTTCAAAAAGAAGCACGACATTTCAGAAATTCCCACTTTCACTTTTTACTTCTTCCCTCAAATTGTCCTCTGTTTTGGTTAATGTCTATGAATATGGTGTTTCATGGTGGGTTCAAAAGAATGAAGGCTCACTGCAGGAGGCTAGTCTGGAGAATCGAATCAGTTTTCCGAAAAAGGGATAAGCAGAAACTTGATTTCAAGTACGATCCTTCTAGCTATGCTCTTAATTTTGACGATGGAGATTGTAAGTTTAGAGAGAGAAGACTAAGAGAGCAAAAAACTGCAAAAATGGAAGATACCACTGATCGAAGTGGTACTTCAGTTTTAGTTCTTGTGATTTTGGTTCAATTTGATTGAGGATGTAATCATGAATATACGGCGCTAATGAAATTTTATCTTCTTCCAAGTTTTTGAGTTGTTTTTGATGGATTCTTATACAGTCTCTCACAAAACTCGACTGGATCTGTTCTGTCTAACTTACAGGTCCGTCAATGGCGGTGAGAAAGCCACTTATCTTCCGTTTGATTTAACTCTGTAATTTTTTGTGTCAAATTGAAGCAAATTAGAGAAAGAAAGCAATTTCAAACAAAAATATATTCCACCATTTGAAGTTTCTTCATCCTTCTCTCTGCCTTGGTTGCACCTCTGCTTCAACCAAGGTACAATACCATTTCTTACAGAGGTTCTCATCAGTCTCACCATGGAACAATGAGGACATCGCATCAATCTTCATCGTCTTATCTTCACTCATACAGAAATGGGCCATGAATACAAGGACTGGAGGAAGACGGATAGCCATGATGATGGTGAAGAGCTTGAGGCCTCTAAGAGAAGTATAAAAGGAATCGGATGGAGTTGGTCTGGACTCTCGAGTGTTTTACCAGAAATGGAGAACGGGTCTTTTCCGTTCTTCCTCAATGGATGGATCCAATTTTTTTTTTAATTTTTGGTCTTGAGGCCTTACGAAATATCAAGAGATTCCGCATTCTCATCAGTTCCACCATGGAACAATGAGTGCATCGCATAGATCTTCTTCGCATGAAACCCTAGAAGTGATGATAAAAGAAATGGGAGAGAAGTAAAATGATTTTCAGATTTTTCATGAACAGCGGAAGAGATTCTGTTTTCTTTAGTTTAAACAGTTGGACCATCTTGAAACTTCGACAATAGGTTTACGATATTCAGAGGCACATTTTGAACTGTGGAGATCGTACTTTGATCTTTCTAAGGCCATCGGATGGGATAAAAACAGAATTGTAGTTTTGTACCTTTCTATTTATCATATATTTATTGATATCTTTTAAGGTTGTTGTTTGGTGTTGATGAAATTGTTACATGTTTCTAGTTTGATGATCTAGAGAAAACTTCGATTGTGTTCATTATTTATGATATAGTGAAAGTTTGATTATTTAACTTATGCGTCCCAAGATTTTTTACTCTCTATTTTGAAAGTTTTTCACGCTAAAAATTAGTATTGTACATCTCGTTTTTTTTAGTGATATGTTATCGCTTTTTGATTTTAGTTAATTTGCTTTGCCTATTTAATTATACAAAGAGAGGAAAAATGTATTTTTTTATCTTCACTCGTACGGCAATGGGCAATGATTTTAAGGAATAAGTTAGGAAATGTAAAAAGAGGAGATAGGGATAGTGAGCAGTGGGAGAAGGATGATTAGTTGTAATCTGTATCTTGTACATTGATGAGGAAGAAATCTGAATTACAATGATAAAGAAAACCCTATACATATTTATATATGTCCAAGAGAGGAATTCCTCAAAGCCGCCACTTTTACATCTGTACACCATAAAGAGCACTACTAACAGAACTATAATGGGCTACAATATATATGCTAACTTCTCCCTTAAGATCAAGGCTTAGGGATGAAAATCATGGACATGAAATCTTGAAATTTGGACGGTGGTAGCGGTTTAGTGAGTGCATCAGCTATCTTGTATGCTGAAGCAGTGAATTTGACAATAATGGATTTGTTGAGTATCTTTTTCCGAACAAAGTGGTAGTCAATCTCAATGTGCTTGGACTTCAAACACAAAACATGATTGGAGACAATATAAGTAGCACTTAGATTGTCACAAAAAATAGTAGGTACTTCCGTAGAAGTGGCACCGATCTCCTTGAGAAGGGATTGGATCCAAAGAACTTCTGTGACACCATTTGCTATACTACGATATTCTAACTTAGTGCTTGAACGGGAAATAATTTTTTGTTTTGCCGACGACCAAGAAATAAGATTATTGCCAAGAAATATGCAAAAAACATTAGTGCTCTTACGATTATCAAGGCAAGAAGTCCAATCCGCGTCAGTGAAACAATGTAGATTGAAACGTGACGAAGGTGTAAAAGAGATTCCCAAGGAAGATGTTCCCCGAAGATAATAGATAATTAGTTTGACAGCCTGTCAATGTATATCATAAGAGGCATGCATAAACTAACAAACTTTATTAACCACAAAGGCTATGTCAGTTTGATTAATACAACAATACTGTAAACCACCTACTATACTACGATAAATTGATCAATCTGATAAAGGTGTATTTGAGGTTTTCAATATAACAAGACCAGAGACCATCAGCGTAGGAACTGGCTTACTAGTAGTCATAGTGGCTCTAAGTAACAAAGTAGAGATTACCATGATTGGCTGAGGTGCATATTGGATAGAGTCTTGGTAACAGAGATGCTGAGAAAAAAATTTAAATCTCCTAGGTTGTGAACAACATTAGTGATTTGCTACACCTAACGCAAGTGTACGTATAGCTAACAAAGTAATAAAGTGTAAGTAAAAGTCGATCTCACAAGGATAATCTTAACTAAGTTAATTGCTATAAAATTATATATAATAAAGATGAAATATAAAAAAATGGCGTGAGCGGCTAAATAGTATAAAATTTAAGTCTACTTAGATATGAATAAGAAATAGATTAAAATAATTTGACAAGATTACGATAATAAAAGTCTTGGTTAAGATAGATTTCCTTGTTACATATAATTTACCACTACTGTTACAGAAAGTTACAACATTTTCCACTGAACAGCGAGAACAAATATTTTCTAGGATTCTCTCGAATTGCCTAGTTAAATTCGTCTTAGAATTTCTTTCGATTTTTGAAAAGACAAAACTTAATCCGAATTTATTTAGAATCTTATTCTCGATGCCAAATAAATTAATGACAACTATTTTGTAACAACTTAATTTATTTAATCAATCATGCATCTCAAAATTATTATCTACCTCTCGGTACAAAAGAAACATGTACCATCAAATTTGCCCGTCGATACAATTCGAATTAAACAAATAACATCATGATAGATTGTTCAATGAAAAATAAGCAACTTGCATAGATCTCAATAAATCGTGTAACGAGTACTTTCTCTCCTAACCAAGATTAAAATCATAGCTCATAATCATGATAATAAAATCCAAAATAAAAATATTCATCAAAAGAAAATTTACAAAGTAGAAGAAGAAGAATGGTGCAATTCAATTATGTCGCAGCCAAGTCTTTCCTCTTTTCTTCTTGTCTTTTGTCACTTCTGGTCCTCTCCTTTGGTCTCCGTCTTGCGTTTCCTTCTTTCAGCAGACAAATCTTTCTCCTTTGGTCTCTGTTTTTCGTTTTCCCTTTTTCCCAAAAAAAAAAAATGAATCTCCTTTTTTCTTCTTTTTTTTTTCCAGATCCTCGCTAGCAAACCTCCTCTGATGAAAAATTCCTTTTTCCCTTCCTTGATTCAAATTAGTGCTAAAAATCAGATTTTTCTGAAAATAAACATAAAATTCTTAAATCTTTCAATGCTACAGCAACCTACAGCAATTTCTATAATTTTAACCAATTTTCTTTTATATTTAATCAAATCATATGAGTTATATTAAATAAAAATAGTATAAAATAACTCTTTTTGAAGAGTTATCAAACAACAAACTGTGAATGTAAATAGCCCAAAAGGGTGTCCAGAAGTAGAGTGGAATTTCCTGTAACAATAATATTGTAGACATAAACTAACATGAGAAGTACCATCTATTGCCGCCGAAAGATAAATAAAGATGTATCTGATTTGAATGCTAAGAAGTTCCATGCTAAGAGAGCGTTGTATAGCTTTGACTCGGCGACAGACGAAGCTCGGCGACAGACGAAGCTCGGCGACAGACGAAGCTCGGCGACAGACGAAGCTCGGCGACAGACGAAGCTCGGCGACAGACGAAGCTCGGCGACAGACGAAGCTCGGCGACAGACGAAGCTCGGCGACAGACGAAGCTCGGCGACAGACGAAGCTCGGCGACAGACGAAGCTCGGCGACAGACGAAGCTCGGCGACAGACGAAGCTCGGCGACAGACGAAGCTCGGCGACAGACGAAGCTCGGCGACAGACGAAGCTCGGCGACAGACGAAGCTCGGCGACAGACGAAGCTCGGCGACAGACGAAGCTCGGCGACAGACGAAGCTCGGCGACAGACGAAGCTCGGCGACAGACGAAGCTCGGCGACAGACGAAGCTCGGCGACAGACGAAGCTCGGCGACAGACGAAGCTCGGCGACAGACGAAGCTCGGCGACAGACGAAGCTCGGCGACAGACGAAGCTCGGCGACAGACGAAGCTCGGCGACAGACGAAGCTCGGCGACAGACGAAGCTCGGCGACAGACGAAGCTCGGCGACAGACGAAGCTCGGCGACAGACGAAGCTCGGCGACAGACGAAGCTCGGCGACAGACGAAGCTCGGCGACAGACGAAGCTCGGCGACAGACGAAGCTCGGCGACAGACGAAGCTCGGCGACAGACGAAGCTCGGCGACAGACGAAGCTCGGCGACAGACGAAGCTCGGCGACAGACGAAGCTCGGCGACAGACGAAGCTCGGCGACAGACGAAGCTCGGCGACAGACGAAGCTCGGCGACAGACGAAGCTCGGCGACAGACGAAGCTCGGCGACAGACGAAGCTCGGCGACAGACGAAGCTCGGCGACAGACGAAGCTCGGCGACAGACGAAGCTCGGCGACAGACGAAGCTCGGCGACAGACGAAGCTCGGCGACAGACGAAGCTCGGCGACAGACGAAGCTCGGCGACAGACGAAGCTCGGCGACAGACGAAGCTCGGCGACAGACGAAGCTCGGCGACAGACGAAGCTCGGCGACAGACGAAGCTCGGCGACAGACGAAGCTCGGCGACAGACGAAGCTCGGCGACAGACGAAGCTCGGCGACAGACGAAGCTCGGCGACAGACGAAGCTCGGCGACAGACGAAGCTCGGCGACAGACGAAGCTCGGCGACAGACGAAGCTCGGCGACAGACGAAGCTCGGCGACAGACGAAGCTCGGCGACAGA
This sequence comes from Begonia masoniana, assembly GCA_022432975.1. Lineage (NCBI taxonomy): Eukaryota > Viridiplantae > Streptophyta > Magnoliopsida > Cucurbitales > Begoniaceae > Begonia > Begonia masoniana. The sequence goes on from CM039502.1 coordinate 4,681,304, forward strand.
CGAAGCTCGGCGACAGACGAAGCTCGGCGACAGACGAAGCTCGGCGACAGACGAAGCTCGGCGACAGACGAAGCTCGGCGACAGACGAAGCTCGGCGACAGACGAAGCTCGGCGACAGACGAAGCTCGGCGACAGACGAAGCTCGGCGACAGACGAAGCTCGGCGACAGACGAAGCTCGGCGACAGACGAAGCTCGGCGACAGACGAAGCTCGGCGACAGACGAAGCTCGGCGACAGACGAAGCTCGGCGACAGACGAAGCTCGGCGACAGACGAAGCTCGGCGACAGACGAAGCTCGGCGACAGACGAAGCTCGGCGACAGACGAAGCTCGGCGACAGACGAAGCTCGGCGACAGACGAAGCTCGGCGACAGACGAAGCTCGGCGACAGACGAAGCTCGGCGACAGACGAAGCTCGGCGACAGACGAAGCTCGGCGACAGACGAAGCTCGGCGACAGACGAAGCTCGGCGACAGACGAAGCTCGGCGACAGACGAAGCTCGGCGACAGACGAAGCTCGGCGACAGACGAAGCTCGGCGACAGACGAAGCTCGGCGACAGACGAAGCTCGGCGACAGACGAAGCTCGGCGACAGACGAAGCTCGGCGACAGACGAAGCTCGGCGACAGACGAAGCTCGGCGACAGACGAAGCTCGGCGACAGACGAAGCTCGGCGACAGACGAAGCTCGGCGACAGACGAAGCTCGGCGACAGACGAAGCTCGGCGACAGACGAAGCTCGGCGACAGACGAAGCTCGGCGACAGACGAAGCTCGGCGACAGACGAAGCTCGGCGACAGACGAAGCTCGGCGACAGACGAAGCTCGGCGACAGACGAAGCTCGGCGACAGACGAAGCTCGGCGACAGACGAAGCTCGGCGACAGACGAAGCTCGGCGACAGACGAAGCTCGGCGACAGACGAAGCTCGGCGACAGACGAAGCTCGGCGACAGACGAAGCTCGGCGACAGACGAAGCTCGGCGACAGACGAAGCTCGGCGACAGACGAAGCTCGGCGACAGACGAAGCTCGGCGACAGACGAAGCTCGGCGACAGACGAAGCTCGGCGACAGACGAAGCTCGGCGACAGACGAAGCTCGGCGACAGACGAAGCTCGGCGACAGACGAAGCTCGGCGACAGACGAAGCTCGGCGACAGACGAAGCTCGGCGACAGACGAAGCTCGGCGACAGACGAAGCTCGGCGACAGACGAAGCTCGGCGACAGACGAAGCTCGGCGACAGACGAAGCTCGGCGACAGACGAAGCTCGGCGACAGACGAAGCTCGGCGACAGACGAAGCTCGGCGACAGACGAAGCTCGGCGACAGACGAAGCTCGGCGACAGACGAAGCTCGGCGACAGACGAAGCTCGGCGACAGACGAAGCTCGGCGACAGACGAAGCTCGGCGACAGACGAAGCTCGGCGACAGACGAAGCTCGGCGACAGACGAAGCTCGGCGACAGACGACTCCTCGGTGCTCCAGCGGAAGCGACAGAGGACTGACGGCCGTAAAGAATGTTCCAAACCATGTAGGGACTTTTTGAGTAAACATATAGCAGCCGATTGAGAGGAACATATAAAACTTGGAGATTGTTGCATAAACACTGTTTCTATAAGATCATCATGCAAAAAGACATCACTAATGTCAAGTTTCTTGATAAACCAACCAAGAGAAATAGCTAATGCGATAGTTGTTCAGACAGTAGTCGGTTTAATAACCAGGCTAAACATTCTGCTTTTTAGGTCTGGTCATTGCACATCATGTCTCGAGTTCCCTTTGGGCCGTTACAATAAAACTTGGGAGCAAGTTTTTTTGAAGAGGAGGATATTGATGTAATACAAAATTCCTTAACTAGTTTACTACCTATTATATTGTATTTATTTTGTATTAATTAATATTTCTATTTTATAGAATAATTCTACTTTTACCTTTTTATTTTATCCTCTTAAAATACTCGCTGACGTGTCAAATAATGATTGATGAAATTAATGTAATAAATTAACTATTTATAATTTATAACATTAATTGCACCTTAATTGTACCAATCATTGTTTGACACGTCAGTGAGCATTTTAAGAAAGTAGAAAAATAGGGTAAACGTAATATTTAGGGGTGGGCAGACCCGAACCCGACCCGAGCAACCGAACCGAACCGAAGGTTCGGTTCGGTTCAGTTCGGGCACATCAGTCGTTTTTCTGTATTCGGGTCAGGTTCCCTCATAGGGCTTCGGGTTCGGTTCGGTTGGGCGTCAAACCCGAACCGAACCTAAAAACCGAACTCTGAAGCTTGCACAAATATTTGGGCTTAAGGACGGGTGTCGGGGACTCAGGATTGGAACTTTGGATTTTCGATTTAGGGCAGACGATTCCTCGGCGACAGACGAAGCTCGGCGACAGACGACTCCTCCGCGACAGAGTAACGACGACTCCTCGACGACTCCTCCGCGACAGAGTAACGACGACTCCTCCGCGAAACGACAGACGACCGACGAGACGACTCCTCGGTGCTCCAGCGGAAGCGACAGAGGACTGACGGCCGACGGGTGAGGGCTCCTTGGTGCTCCAGCGAGTGACAGACGACAAGTATAGAGCAGGTATTCATAGAGATCAAAAAGTCTACTGGAAGATCTGTTTTTTGTTATATTTCTTCCTAAGTCAATGATTAAAGCTGTGTATGGCAGTATGGGTTTATAAGCACTTGGACACAATCTCTTTGGAAACTTGTTAGTGGTCATTGTAGATTTTTACAGTTTTTTGGGCATGTGTAGCTTTTGTTCATTTTGTTGTTATCTGAGTTCTGTTTGGGCGGACTGAAAAACACTTGGTGAGGCAAATGTGATGAAACAAAATTGTAGGTTTTTCTCAGGCTGCAAGGTTTTAATTGTATTTATTTCATGTTTACAAATTACAGGTCTGAACCGACTTGACCCGAACCGAACCGAACCGAACTTTTTGATTCGGGTCTGCTTTAAGTTGTTCAGGTTCGGTTTCGGGTTTGGAAACCAAAACCGAAACCGATGAGTTCGGGTCTGTTCGGTCCAAAACCGAACCGAACCCGAACCTTGCCCACCCGTGGTAATATTACTTATTTCATAATTAGTTATTTCCTAATATTAGATTATTTTCTCAAACTATTATTTTCTAAAATTATTATTTTGCAAATTTATTTAAAGACTCAATTGTAATCTTTAAAGAGAATTTTAACAATTAATACAACTATTCTTAATTTGATAATTATTTCCCAACTGAAATTTTATGTTCCGTGTCAATTTTGAAACAAATTTTCTGATGCATTATATATTCTTAATAGAATGAAAGTATTTATGACTTTATATTATTGGAATATTTATACTTCAAATATAAGTCATAAATTTTTTTATACTATCACTTAAAATCATACCTCATATATCTACAATATATATGCTAATATAAAGTTTACTTAAATAACTAAAGAATTTGCACGAAGTTTATAAAACATATCACATAATCCAAAAATAAAAATTAATCAACAAAACTTATTTATTTATCACGTCAAATATGTGTTAATTGCATTTGCTTGTTGGGCTTGTGATAAATAAATAATTTTTGTTGATTAATTTTTATTGCTTGAATCACTCAAGAATAGTGTAAAATGACTAGATATAATTATTGTTTGTTTATTCCTGTGAATTTGGTACGTTTAAATCCACTAATGGACACTTTTGTTGAGCAGTGGACTGTGACATATAAGACAAGATTGTAAGATTTGCTTCACTAATGTGGAGTCATCAAGAACTTTATATAAATACCTTACGTTTACTTATTATTATATTTAACTAACTATGCATTAAAAGAACACAATTTCCGTTAACCTAACTGTTTAATTTTATATTTTATGATTTAAATGTCATCATCATTCACCAACTGAACACGTCGTCTTCTTCGATCGAATTCCTATCTCGAGAAGTCGCGTGACCTTTTCAATTTGTATTCTTATTTATTTATATATATTATAGATAGATATATATATATATATATATTAATATATATATATATATATATATATATATATATATTGCTGGAAATGGCTCTACATCAACTGTCCTTCACTGCATTGATGTCCCTTCACTGCATTCGTCCTTTAGTGTGTAAACCTACTTGTCTTCTATTTTCTTTCAGTCAAGAAATATAATTTAGTTTTTATGATTTGAATTGTAAAATATTATCTTTTGAAAAAATTAAAATATTTATCATAAAAAGAGTTTTAATGTGAAAGACATTAAAAAGTCTCAAAAATTAAATTAGTTTCATATAAACATTAAAAAAATGATTTAATGAGAATGAATTAACCCTTTTTCGATGCGACTTTGATGAAACGGAGGATAGACGTCTTCGACTGAGCTTCAGTTGGTTGTTAGAATTAGAAAATGAAGCGAAAGTGCAGCTTTATATTGAAAATTTAAGAATGGGTTATCATTTTGTGGCAGCGTACCCAGTAAAAGCAAAAACGACTAAAAATTCTGTTAATTGTGATGGTTCAGCTCATACTAGTGGGGTGCACAATATTAAATCGCTTGAGGAAAAAGAAATTTGAGTACTTAAAAATTTGCAGTTGTATGAAGCAGAATTTAAAACATATGGTTGTTAATAGACATAAGACACGTAATCTTATCTTATCGGCCAATTCACGACCAAACGCAAACGAACGATATCGTGAAGGAATGATGGATGGTGGGTGGGCATATAAATAAAGCCATGGCATTGTCTGCATGGCACTACTGGCTTCAATGATGGTTGCAAAGATTTGACTAGGCAATGGCAAGGGTGAAGCTATGCTAATGCGTTTCATCTCATAATGAGGAAGAATTTTGGTCTAACAAGGAATGAGATAATAAGAAATAATAGTATATTTTAGAGAGTTACATCACATTCTACGAGAGTAAGACCTCTTCCTTATTCAGTAAAAAAAGTGTTGGTTTGCAAGAAAATATTAAAATAGAATGATATATAAGTATTGTTCTCTCCATAAACTAACAAAATGCATTTGAAATAAGATTGAAGAACAAATCTATATGAGTTTCAGTTCAAATCGATAATATCTTGTCAGCGAGAGTGAACCTTCACCTAAATGGTAAATTAAACAATTGAATTGGAAAAATTAGGAGAGATGAGTTCCATCTCATTATTCAACTAAGTAAAAGTTGGAATCCAAGTCAGTATTCAACAACTAACTTGGTTCTTCTTCTATTCCCTTTTTGCTACTTTCGAAATTATCAAATTCAATAGTCCATTACGCACAAGGTTCGCCACAAACATATTTTTTCTTTCAACCTTGTCATCATTATATTCCCTTCATCTTTCCCTCCTCCCGAATTTTCTTTCAAAGGGTTTAACGAGACATCTTCTTTACACGTGATAATCGATAACAGGAATTTTCTTTTTCGAAAAGAGATTTTAACTTCTTTTGATCGAGGCAATAAAATAATAGTTGGACCAAATGAAGTAGATATTATGTGCAAATGACAATCTGATGGTTATGTTCACGTTCTTGGCAGTTGATAACCTTTGTTACCCTATTAATGAATTTGGCGAGAATTATCGAACTTAATACAAATTTAAAATTACTTTTGACAAGACACACAAAATATCTTCATAAGAAGTTAAGAATCATGCAGGATTTATACTGGGTCACAAATGATAATGTTTATAGAATTTATTTTCTGTAATGTTTATTGTGTCACATCTTTCCTTGGAGAACAGTGATATTTTGTTACGAATTTAACCCTAATTTGAATTCTTCTTAGATATTCGCAGCAGTACCATTTTGGAATATATTCCTCTGTCTATCTTTTTTTTACTTTTCCATGAGAATATCATTGACCAAATCTATAACCTTCGTCAATATGAACAAGGAAATTGCTCCATTATGTGATCTCATCATTCAGCAGTAATTTCAATTGATGAAATTTCTGTGATCTTCCATATTCCTTCGAACGCATACAAACAAACCAAGAAGAAGAACCCAAATAAATATTATAGAATTATCAACAGCTGCTACACAATATCATGGTGATCTAGGGTTTGGTACGTATGCTTCTTTGAGGATAGTGACATAAGCCCTAGGATTTAACTTTATGATTGACGCTTACTTTCTCATGGCTCGTCATGGGCCAAAGAAAGAATTCAGGAAGAATGATTTAGTCGTCCACTAAATAGGAATAAAAGTAAATTCTTGTACTCACAACAGAAATAACTTAAAAAAATTTCCGCTGGTAACTTGATTCGATTCCACCGGTGCTACCAATAAAAACTCATATTTTTTATAATTAACTAGATTTCATGTGTCGACGTTTGCATCATTGATTGACAACGTGTCATGGGTCGACTCCTTTGTCCTTTATTGGCCACGTTGAATTTGTTTTTAGTAAAATTGGTCAAACTGGTAATTTAAGAAATTACGGTTTGGTGTTTGCAGCTCGTGATGGGAACGATGGCAGATCTTCGAAACCTTTATCCTGAGATAATACCAAGAATTCAGAATTCGAAAATGAAGGGAAATTGCACTGAACAGGTAAGATTTCAACCCATTTTAAGGATCGAAATACTATTTTTAAACTGAAATTTGATAATCTTGCATGGCTTTTTCTTATTTTCAGGATCTCTACTATTTCTGCATACCCTGAAATCTATTGGAGATTCATGGATGCTGAACCATGACTGGAGAGGAAAACCCAAATATGATCTACCTTCAGTTAGGAAAGACACTAACTCACAAAAACTGGGTACGTTTTATTATCTAATAAAACAAATCTTAAATTTTGGAGCCGCTAAGTTCATAATAATAACTTGGATTTTCATTTACTTGCAGTTGACACGGCTTTGGAAATTCTCGATTGCTTAACTGCAATGGCAAGAAAACGATTTGATGTGATGGATGAAGATGATCGGAAGGAGTTAAGCTCCGGGGAAACCTCATTCAACGAAAGCTCCTCGCCGGAGATCTTCTCCCGGCAGCAATACGTCTTCGTTATGTTCATCTCCGGTCACTCCTACCTCTGTACTCCCACACTATCACAGCAATTTGTCAAAGGCTAAAGAGACTGTACAAAATATTCCTCATAATTCATCATCTCTCCTATTGTCTCTAAGAGTTCAATCGATCGGAAAACTTAATCAGATCGACGTTAAACACCTTTCACTCAACATGTTAGCCGGCCCCGAACTGAAACGAGTTTGCTGTAACGGCATGAATGACTCTCTTGCCATGTCTAAGAAAACGAGCATTGAAGAAGAACAAGAGAGGATCAGTTGTGCAGAGGAAGATAAGGTTGCAGCTTCTAATGTGGATAAGGTATTGTTAAGAGTTTATTCTCATCCTATTTAAATTAAACTTCTAATATTGAAATACATTTGGCTGTTGACTCTTAAAGTCAAAGGTTAAATTGCTCTTTATCCAAAAAAATAATAATAATTATCTTGAACTTTTACATTCTTAATTAATATGATGACATGTCACTTGGATTATAGCCAGTTACTAAAATTAATGTGTTCTTTTTCGTTACTTTAGGTTTGAAGAAATTGGATTATACTTCCTCCCAACTTATTTGTTGTAATTTCACAGACATTATCATCACCAGGAGAGATAATACCAATGGCACCACCACCGCCCCCACCATCAATAATATTGCAAGCAAAAGGACCAACCCCACCGCCGCCGCCGCCACTAATGATAGTGAAAGCAAAAGGTCCAATGCCACTATCACCGCCACCGCCTATGCCAGTTAAAAACGGGGCTGCTGCTCCTCCGCCGCCTCCGCTCGGAGCAGGAAAGTCGTTACGAGCTAAAGCCACTAAATTGAAGAGATCATCTCACATGGGTAACCTCTACCGGACTCTAAAGGGAAAGGTGGAAGGATCTACCCATAACGGTAAATTGTCGGCCGGAAGAAAAGGCGGAGTCGGAAGTAGCACCGGCGGAAAACAAGGAATGGCCGATGCATTGGCTGAGATGACAAAGAGGTACATTATTCATTCATTTCTCATGGAGATTTGTCTAAGATATTGGATGTAATTTCCCTTCTTTGGATATCTTTTAGGTCAGCATACTTTCAACAAATTGAAGAAGACGTTCAAAAATATGCAGAATCAATCACAAGGCTAAAATCCACCATCACTTCTTTCCAATCCAAAGATATGAATCAACTCCTCAAGTTTCACAAACATGTTGAATCTGTACTCGAGCATTTAACGGATGAATCTCAGGTAAATTTAACTGACGAATCTAATATATCGATGCAATCGATTGATATTTCGACGCGTAATTTACAATTTACTTGCATACGCAGGTTCTAGCGAGATTCGAAGAATTTCCTGTGAAGAAGCTAGAAACAATAAGAACTGCATCAGCATTATATTCTAAGTTGAATGCAATCATGGAAGAACTGCAGAACTGGAAGATAGTGCCTCCATTAGGTGCAGTCCTTGATAAGGTTGAACGCTACTTCAATAAGGTAATCTTCTGTTCATAGCTAAAATTTATGTGGGTTTTGTGCAAAAGACGAGCAAAACAATAACCTCTTTTTCCCCGAAAACAAATTTGCAGATCAAGGGGGAAATTGATGCACTGGAAAGAACGAAAGACGTAGAATCGAAGAAATTCCAATCTCAAAACATTCATTTTGATTTCACCATCCTTGTAAAAATCAAGGAATCAATGGTGGACGTCTCCTCCAGCTGCATGGAGTTGGCTCTAAAGGTACAACGCGAGAGAGAGAGAGAGAGAGTTAACTCCTTTGACGTTCATCTGAAATGACACTAATCTGTGAAATGAAATGGAATCAGGAAAGAAGAGAAGGCAGAGCAGTGAAGGAGGAAAGAAATGGAAGAAGAAAGGAAGGATGTGGTAAAATGCTATGGACGGCATTCCAGTTTGCTTTCAGGGTGTATAGTTTTGCAGGAGGACATGACGATCGAGCAGAGAAGCTTACCAGAGAGTTGGCTCATGAGATAGAGACTGATCAGAGCCTCCATTGAAATTCTCTCTACTTTTTGTTTACTCTCTCTACTTGTACATGGCCTATACCACAAACCTCAGCCGTCCTTTAGTTTTGACACTTTTAAGAGATGGTTCATTATTCTTGTAACTCATAGAGTTTTACTCCCATCAAAACTAAGCTCCACAAAAATCAAATACCAAACTCAAAAGGAGAAACGCCAAAATAGAATCATGGCATTAATTATTAAATTGGGTTCATAGTCTTTCTTTATTTCAATAATTACTCTAAGATGCGGGGAAAAAAGAACAACAGATCGAGACCATTAAAAGGAATCAATCGAACGGCCACCATTAACACAATTATTTTAACCGGAAGAAAGCGATAATAACGTACCGAACAACATGAAGTAAGACGACGTCGTCTATTCTGTTCTCAGGTCACCTCACGAACTCGATCTTCACTCCTCCAATGGAGACTTTTCCCTGTCCAAGTATAGGAACCAAAGTGACGACGACCGTGTCGTCGTTATCGGCGTCCACTTCATCTAATAAATCCGTAATTCCCAATCTCAGGCAGGTGGTCAGCTTCTTCTTGTGCTTATGCCGGTGAGGGACGCTCACAAAACTTCCAGCGAATTCTGTGCTCGCCGGCCCACTCGCAGTATCGTCGTTTATGTAGACGTCGAATTTCACGGCGATGTCTCTTTCAAATTGTATACCTTCGATCACCAAGATCTCCTCCTCTTCTTCCTTCTCCCCCTTGCTCCTCGATTTCCTCGGCCGTCGGACGAGAGTGCTGATCGGCGCTTCGAGAACAATCGGAAACCCTAGGTCGATCGGTTTGATCGGAGAAGACGAGGATTCCGCGGCGAGAGCTTGGTGGGAACCGAAGATCTTCCGTGCGACGGTTTTTGCCTTTGATTTTCGTGGGGTTGGTTTAGACTTCAGCCACGGAATTTCAACGTCTTGGTAAACGTAACCGAGATTTCGAGTATCTAAGCAATCGCGAACCTTAACTCGTACTGCTTCGGCATTCTCATCGTAGAAGACGAAAGCAGCGTCCAACCAGTCAGGATCTGTGATATCTTTTCGTCTCCCTCCCAACGTCTTCCAGACAGACCACATTCGATCGACGTTAGAATGATGACAGAAAAAAATTGGATCGCGAGCTGCGGAGTAGAAGTTCCCCATGTCCTCGAGGTTTGGCTGTTTGTTATCGCCGCACCATATATGAACGGGAGCATGAGGAATGTTCTCGACGGAGCCGGCGCCGGGATCTTCATCGTCTCCCGCGCGGTACGAGTTTCCGAAGAAAAGTGTTGGAGTTTTTGAGTTCGACACCATTTGGCGGTACATTATGCTCAGATTGCTCCGTAGTTGCTCCTCGTTAGTTCCAGTCGGGTCAGTACCCCCGTAGTCCAAATCGAGGAGCGTAGGCGGGCGATGGTTCGCATTACGAAACGTGTCGTAGAGAGAAGAAGATGGATCATTGTAGAAGGTTGGCATTTTCATTCCCGCCGGAGCGTCCCAGTTCCAGAACGGTAAAGCGAAGGTCGGATCGTTGAGCAATTTGCAGCAAATCTTTTCGAAAAAGTTGACGTAGTAGCGATGAAAAGGGAAGAAAAGCCAAGAATTATGAACTTGAATGTCCAGATCTGAAAATCCAAGTTGTTGGTAAGCGCCGTCGCAGTAAGCGCAGTGAATGTTTGCTTGCTGCGTGAAATTTCGAGGGTCGTCGGCCGGGAGAGCTTTCATTAGCTTAATGGCTTTCTTGTATTTCTCAATGTATGCTTTGTCGACCAAATGAGCGGCAGGTCTGACTCTCAAAGGAGCGTTCGACGGCTTTGGCCGGAAATCGGTTATCTTCGTTGTTGGTGGCGGGCAACAGTTGGTGGACTTCAACACCAGCCGGAAAATCAGCTGCTCCACACTTGGTTATATCCGGAGCTTGAATCGGCGCAGCAAAGGCAAACGGATCGGCAGAGAGACTAGAAGCGCCATAAAGGCCCCCTAACCCAATGAGCAAGTCTCTCCGGTCAAACCTGCCGGAGGTATCGCCATTACCAGTCTGGCAAGAAACTCTAATAGCCAGACGATCGCTTTTCTTTCCAACTCTGGTTAAACACTGGGAGAGTGAAGCAGAGAACATGGAAGAGGAAGAAGAGCAGATACTAGTTTTTGTCAGAGGTTGAGGTAGCAGGTCGAGAGAGGGACGCCATTGATATGGGTTTCAAGGTCAGAACTTTAGATCCAGGGTAATGGGTATGGTTAAGTTTCTTTTATAAAGCATTTGCTCATACTTTTCTTCATTGAATTTATGCACATTGCTACGGCATCCTCAAAGTTGACAAACTGCATAAAAAAATACGAAGAAGAAGAAGAAAAAGCTGGGTGGAACACCTCGTGCTCAAAAAGAAATTAAATATTACAATGAGATTATAATCACGTACGATAATACTATTATTCGGTTAACGAATTAAACAATTATTTGTATAATTAAATCATAATTAATGTAATAAATTATTTAACACGTTATAAATATATTAAAAAAATAAAATAAGATAATTATTTATATTTTTTTTAAAATAAGATTCTCACAAATTTTGATGTCTTAAGCATTACTCCTGTGTTTGATTAAGACTAAGTTGCGCACAAATTTAAAGTCTTAATTTTGATTTTAGTCGTACGTCGCCCATTTCTAAGATATTATAAATAATGTATCAAGAAATAAACAATCAGATCACCATAAATTTAAGAAGATAAATATAAACTCGTTACAGCTCGATTGTTTGACGGTATCAAAGATGGGAAAATTAATAATTCTATCTCCTTTGCCTAGGATTTATCACGTTGCATTAAAAAATAATAATAGCTCAGATTTTGAAATTAACGTTTTATATATAATAAACAAGGTACGTTCAGTATTTCTCAAGTAGTCTTCTATGAAATGTGTGAGGCTCTAGTTATAATAGTTGTATACCCTTTGTGTGTTAGTGTGACATATGATATATGCTGTTGTTTATATTACGCAAGAGTAACGTAAGACATGCACTATAATTTTATATTAATAAATTAGTATAATATAAGTGCCATGTTTGGGCATTCACCTTATATTAATTCCTCGTTTATGTTTAGTTACAAATTATGTTGTTCTAATCCATGTTTGTTTGTCAATTTTAAATTTGAAAATCTTAATATTTATTTATTTTTATGTTCTTAAAAATTATGATTATATAAAGGCGTTTTGATGTATATACGTAGTTGCCACGTCGTGTCCAGTAATTTGTTTCTAATTAGTACTGTAATTTTAGAATGATTAAATTCTCTCAACGTATGGCAAAAGAGATTGCAAGATTCGATCAGTCTACCTACGTTCGTGCTATCCGTGCTCCAAAGCTTTTCCTTAAGATTCTTGTTATAATTGGTGAATTTTTTAGTTGAAGATTCAGCCACGTAACGTTATGTATTATCAGTTAGTTTTACTTTATAAATAATAATTATATTCTCAAGAGAGAGAGTTAGTGTTACGTGGGTTTTGACAGAGAAAATCAAAGGAGGTTTTTCTTTGGATATTTCTCGGGACGTCATGTGGGAGAACAGTGAAGTTGTTGTAAAAGTCTTCGATGGAAGTAACTGCGTTGGTCGTGCTTCTGAGTTCTGTGGAGGTAGGCAATTATTGACCCAACCACGAAAAATTTGTTGTTTACTTATCCTGATTTTGTGTATTCTTGAATTCTTATACAAATACAACAATTCCTATCTCTAACTTTTCCGGCTGCATTCTATTGAACTTCTACTCGTCGATCAGACATTTACAATTCTAAGATTTCACATGAGGTTGATGAGTTTTTAACAAAACCTAATTTTCACAAGAATTTAGCTCTGAGTTTTGGTAAGTTTGCATAGCGATAGTCTCTATTTATAGACCCATCAATTCTTTGAGCTGCTGGTCGACCACCGCTACAAACCGGTCGATCTTGGTATGACCATTATTGTATTTTCTGAAGAGTCCAATCTACCTCGGACTCAATTCGGACGATCGTCGTGTGTTTATTATGCTCATTTTCAAAGTAGATGGATTATGGAGGAGGCTTCTTTGGTCTCTTTACCGATTGGCCGTGTTCGAGAACCAAGCTACCTCCAGTAAGACTTGAACAAAATCATCTCGAGACTGGACTACCGCAAGTGTACTCTTGTCTACCACTGCAATCTACTGCTGCTGAGTTCTGATCAATCGTAGATCATGTTTCATAAATATGTTTCGAATTTGGGTTATTGCGAGATTTTCTCTAGTCTACCACAGCTGAGTTCCAGCCATCCACCTACTGATCATTTAAAAAGGTCTCTCGAGGTTGGACGACCGCAAAAGGCCACCATGAGCAGACCCTCAAAAACATGTCTTGGTAGTCAGCAACCTCAGTGTTCCCTAGTCGACCGCATCAACCTATTTTTTTCAGCTCCAAGTATTATCAAACAGTGGATTTGGTTTGTTCTAAAAACAAAAGTCCAAAATACATTGCATGGAATTAGCAAACATATAAGAAACTTTCAATACCTAATTTCAAGATATTTCTAAGATGAATAAAAATCGTCTTATCTTAAAATATAATTGTCAACTTTAATCCTTAATCATCAAAACATAAGTGTTTACACTCTATATCGCTGACGGGTTTTACAACACTTTCTTTAACTAAAGTTTGAATGCAATTTAAATATTTTTTTATTAACTTATTAAGCTTATTATCGAACTCTAGCTCATGTATATTTGTAATTGATGGATTTATTTATATTAAAAAGAGTAATTTTTTTTAACAAAGATTATCTTCTTATTCTGTTCATACTTCTAAAATCTTACTCGCAGTACATTTACAACAATCAAAACCTAAAAATCTAGAAATTGAAGTTTCAAAGCAAACTTTCAAATACAAGTACAAATTAGTAAATGACTAGATTGCTTGTCCAAACACTACAAAGCCTTGTCAAGTCATTTGCGTTTTGAATTTCCCCTTGGGTGCTTTATTGTCCACCCTGTATGCCCCACGTGGTGTGTTTTTTCTTCATTGACCGCCATCAATTTGAACTTGTGTTTACACAACACATCAACCCTTTTGATTTAGATTATGATTTCAGTAGTTGTATGCTTACTTTGTCTTTGAGCTCCAAATGGCGAGATTAACTTAAATTGTTATATCAAAAAAATAAATGATTAAACGAGATGAAAATGAAAGCATACACAAACTATAGCTATTTGTTCTCAATGTGAACTCATAATCCCCTTTATGCATTAGGATAAGAATTAGTCTCCATAAGATTATCTTATCTTCCTATGTATAATTAAACTAAGAGTAAACCGAACGAAAAAACATTATATGAAAAACGTTAAAAAAAGTTACTTGAATCTTCCTGTCGCCATTTCTTAGAAGAGTTATGTTAAAAGACATGTCTACTTTTCCGAGTACCAAAAAAATAATCGAGTTTCGTCCTTTTGCATGCATTCGTACACAATAATTCATCAACTTTTGAACGTTGAAAGTTAGATGAGAAGGCAGAGCCCCATCTAACTAAAAGCAATATAATTAAAAAGAAAAAAGAAAAAGTATTAGTTACTTTATTAGTTTAAAAATCAAATGCTAGGCTCAAGCTCAATAATATTCCATGGCCTAGATTGGAGGTGGGGTCACCTAGACTTTATTAATTGTTGGGTTTAGGATTAGGAGCATCCTAGTTGTGGCTTTCCACCAAATTTCCCCCTATCTTATTTGAACTAATCCTAATTCCTGACTGATCTTTCTTTTGTTTTGCTTGTCTTTGGGTCATAGTTGTTATGACTGCAAAAAGGCTTGAATTTATCTTCTTTTTTTTTTCTCGTCGTTTTTTACAGGATAAGATTTTCAGGTAAATTTTATTATTTATTTATCTTTTTTGGAGTTTCCTTTATTGTAACCGACATCAACATAAACGTAATTCCACCACATTTGACTGATTGAGTCGCGACAGAGAAGTTTGATTCATGTTAAACTTATTTATTTGGTTGGACCAATTAAAAATGGGGGAGAAGAGATAAACATTCCACAACATCATGAAGACCTAATTTTATTGAATTTAAAAAACGAGTTGATATTCGATGCAGATTCATGAACATCTTCTTGGAAGTTTCCATTACGAGGCTGCTAAACTTTGAATGAAGGTTCTTGAAAGCGACTCCTTTTCAGAAATGTCGTTTTTGAGACGGCTCTTCCACCAACGCTTGTTTGTCTTTTTTTTTTCTTTTATTTTGGAAACGTGATCAATGACTTTGAGTGGTGACCACAAAGATAACCATTATCCAACACACACACACTCGTACCCACAAATATCATTTTAGACACGATGAAGAATTTGTGTAGACATGAAAATTCTTCTGTAAATCTACAGCTATATTTATATTGTGCCTCAAATATGTTTTTGTCTGTTGTTCCGGTTCTAATCGTATTGTCTCGTTAAAACTTAAACTTCTCATGACTTTTATTTAGTTAAATTTAACGGAATATTGTAGGTGGATAACTCGATTAAATTTAATACTCATTTACTTATTTTACACTTTAAAATTAATCTTTATTTCTCCTTTATTTTTTTTTTTTCACTTATCTGGTATAGAGATGACAAACAAGTCGGTCGAACTGAACTTGAAAAAATATGACTCTATAAGCCTAGGGAGTTAAACGAGTCTAGCATAAAGAGCCCAACGAGTCAAATTTAACGAGTTTGACTAAAAAGAAATTTCAATCATAGTTGGCTTGCGAGCCAATATTAAACGAGTCGAACCAAACCGACTAAACGAATATAAAGAACTAAGCATACATAAATATTTTTAATTTATATAAATGTAATGTATATTTTTTAAAAAATTAATTACTAAAATTATAATAATGATTTATATTTATAATGTTAAAATATAATAATTAATTATTTAGTTAACAAAATTATTTTATTAATATCATTACAAATATTTGACAGTTATATCATTGTAAATTATATACTTATTAACTATGTTGACATCTATTTAATTGCTAATCATTTGTAATTAGGGTAATAACCGAGTTAATCGAGGTAGTTCTAAAAAAGTCTAGCTCACCAAATCTAACGAGTTAAACCAGTCCAGTTTAACGAAGTTAAGAAATTAAACAGTCTGGCCAAAATACGAGCCTGCTACTAGTACGTAATTAAACTAGCCAAGGAGTCTAGCCCAGTACTTTCTCTAGCCCCCTACAGTACTATCAGCCCGCTCGTTTGTCATTAACTTTTTAGTTTTTACGGTAGACTGAAGCCGCATTAATAAACAGGGAGGGAAGAGATTAGATTGTAGCAATGTTAGCTGGCGAGTTAACTGAACTTTCAAGGTTGTTAATTCTGAATTAGGTTCGATATTCCCTCGCTTGGATTCCGACAAACTCAATCGGACCACACCCGAGCATTCTCATCCCCCAGAAGAGTCTCAGTGTTGGCTCAGACCCACGTTTCTGTTCCCCTTCATGCGTCTTCTGAATTGAAAAAAAGCATCAGGTTTTCTCTCCAATGAAGCTCCAAAACTCTCTCTTAAGCAGAGATGTTATTGACGCTAAAACAAGCATATGCCCGGGAGAGATCCAGACCACGCTTCTATTTTCAGTTAATCGGAACGAAATAAGCTATGATGGCGATGAGCTGCCCTGTTCCCAAGTGTCATTGCCCGGTTTATGTGATTGAGAGACCATGAATAACGAAGCCATGGAGATGTAACTCCGCCTCTTCCTCCCTCTGTTTATTAAAGAAAGAAAAGACAAAATATTAAATTAATTTTTAAGTTTAAATGAATGGGTTAAACAATTTAAATCATAAACTAGGGGTAATTTTTTTAAAAAAAATTAAATTAAAAAATCTAACAAAATAAACTTTAAATTATCAAAAACTAACCAATTAAATCCTGACGGAGTGATGACCCTCCGAGCACCCCAATTCACTATTCACGTAGAGAACGGGGGACGATATAAAATAAACGGCTCTCAGTTCTCTATTTACTCTCGTTTTATAAATTAATTTGAAAAAGATATTAGATGATATTGAATTTAATTGAAAATTTTATCACATATTCACTACATTATGAGAAGATAATCTGAAAATTTTTGTGATTTTCTAACACTTGTACGATTTATTATAATTTTAGTGAATTATTTTATAAAACAAAATGAAAATAATTATAATAAATCATACAAGTATTATAAAATCACGAAAGTTTATAGATTATCTTCATATCGTAATAAACATGTAGTAAATTTTTAAATAAATCCAATATCGTTTGACATTTTTTTAAAATTAATTTATAAAACAGGCATAAATAATGGGGGGTCGTTCTCCCATACCACCCCCCAGTCTTCGCACTCGGAGAACGGTTGCTCGTTCTCAAGAACCGACCCTCAGTTCTGGCACACGTATAATTTTTTTTTTTAATTTAATTTATAAAATGAAGAATGAATGATAAATATTTTAAAAAAATAACAAATAATATTGGATTTAATTGAAAAATTTACCACATGTTCACTACATTATGACAAAATAATCTGAAAATTTTCGTAACTTTCTAACACTTGTACCATTTATTATAATTGTTTTACATCTGTTTTATAAAATAATTCATTAAAATTATAATAAATCGTACAAGTATTAGAAGATCACGAAAATATCCAGATTATCTTCTTATGTTGTGATGAATAATTGATAAAATTTTCAAGTAAATTCAATATCGTTTGATATTTTTTTAAACTCTAAACTATGAGTTTTTTTTAAAGAAATCTTTAAAATAAAAAATATAACAAATCGAATCTTAAACTATCAAAAACTAAAAAATCAAACTCAGGCGGGGTGATGACTCTCCGAGCACCCCTGGTTCACTATTCACGTAAAGAACAGGGTGTAGGATCGGTATTGTCTAAGAGGGGGGTGAATTAGACTCTTTTTAATTTTAATTTCTGATCTAACCAATTTCTCTCTTGATTAACCTTAGATTTAACACAAGTAATCAATATAATGTAAAGAGAGAGAGAGAGAAATTTGACACCAGTATTTTTACGTGGTTCGGCCAAACTGCCTACGTCCACGCTCCAAGGCACCCCCTTGAAGATTCCTTACTTCTCCTCAACGAGAAAACTTGATCGAGCTTTCGGGTGTCGATCCACAACCTTACACAATCCTGGATTGAACTTTACGGGCGTCAATCCACTGCCTTAAACAGATTTGAGTTTGTAAAATATTAAGCTCACACTACAATCTCACAAGATGAGTCTCAAGTTAGGATTGAGAGATGTAGAGAGAAATACAGAGAGTTCAAACTTTCGCAGCTAGAGCTCAGAATTCAAATTGGCAAAAGTTAGTCCTTCGTGCTCTGAGCTCTGCTTAAGTACTCTGTATATCCTTGCTTCATAGAATTGAATGCTTCTTACTCCAAATAGAAAAATGTTACCGTTGGGAAGCATCCGTACTGAAGCAGATATCCATTGCTTCTGATAATGTTGTTCGTCGTCACCATTAAAGGTCTGGAGTTAATGCTGAAAACGACGTCACTGTAGCTTCGCGGCTAACTTTGAATTCTGGCGGAAGTTCACCGGCAGATGAAGCTTATGAGCAGAGACACGTCATCGGTGGATGCAGCTTGAAATGCTATCGGCAGATGTATCCTTAAATTCCATCGGCAGGTACATCGTTTAGTCAATCTGCAGGAGCTGCTTAAAACATCATCGGCAGATGTGTCTACAAACTTCATCGGCATATGCTTCCTCAAGAGCTATCGGCAGGTGTAGGTTGTACACGTCATCGGCATATGCAACTTGGAGACTCAAAAACTATCGGCAGGTATAAGCGTTGAATTCCATCGGCAGATGCTACATGATAAGCTATCGGCAGATGTAGCTTGTACACGTCATCGGCAGAGGCACGCTTAGAGCACCACCGGCAAATGCACTCTGTGAACTTCATCGGCAGATGTAAACTTGACATTCCACTAAACAGCTTCTTCTTCTGTCGCTTAGCAACCGGCAGAAGACTGATCGGTAGAAACAGCTTCACGTGCCATCGGTAGAAGCCTTCACTTCTTTGTCGTTTAGTGATCGGCATGTGAAATTCCAAGTGTCATCGGCAGTTGCAAGATTTAGAACCACAGTTTTTACAGTTCAGCCCTGAACACTTAACACGATTCATTAGACAACTAAAATACCCTTTTTAAGGGTATTGCCAAATAATTTCTTATTCATAATTCTCGTTAAATACACATAATCAAATTGTATACTTAATATTCAAATTCATAATCAAAAACAAATTATGACTTAAACACACTATAAGTCAACACGGGGGACCGATCTAAAATGAACGATCCCCGTTCTCTATTTATTATTATTTTATAAATTAATTTTAAAAAATATTAAATGATATTGGATTTATTTCAACATTTCATCACATGTTCACCACACTATGGAAAGATAATCTACAAATTTTCGTGATTTTCTAACACTTGTACGATTTATTGTAATTTTAGTGAATTATTTTATAAAACAAATGTTAAACAATTATAATAAATCATACAATAAATCGTAAAAATATTAGAAAATCATAAAAATTTTCAGATTATCTTCCTACAATGTAATGAACATGTGGTAAAATTTTTAAATAAATTTAATATTATTTGTTATTTTTTTAAAATAGTCATAGTTCATTCTTTATTTTATAAATTAAATTAACAAAAAACAATTATACATGTGCCAGGATTGGTGGCCGATCGCTGAGAACGGCCCCCCATTCTCTGAGTGACAAGATTGGGTCGGAATGGGAGAACGACCCTCATTATTTATCCCTGTTTTATAAATTAATTTTAAAAAAATACCAAACGATATTGGATTTATTTGAAGTTTTTTTTACATGTTTATCACATCAGATGAAAATAATCTATAAATTTTCATAATTTTATAATAACTGTATGATTTATTACAGTTGTGTTAATTCTGTTTTATAAAATAATTCACTAAAATTACAATAAATCGTACAAGTGTTAGAAGATCATGAAAGTTTTTTAAATTATTTTTTCATAATGTGATGAACATGTGATAAAATTTTCAAGTAAATTCAATATAATTGAGTATTTTTTTAAAATTAATTTATAAAACAGGATAAATAGAGAATGAGAGTCTGTTTATTTTAGATCGACTCTCGTTCTCTACGTGAATAGTGAACAGGGGTGCTCGGAGGTTTATCAATTTTTTACTGTATATGGTTTGATTTGTTAAATTTTTCCGTTTAAAATTTAAAAAAAAAATTAATAATTTGAGGGTTAAATTGATTTTAACCCAAAAATATCTACGATAGGAAGTTGGAAGAGAGCGAAACACTGGAGCACGAGGTGTTCCCACTGCCACCTTCTTCTTCTTCTGTCTTTTCTCTTTATGATGTTTGTCGACTTCAAAGATGCCGTAGCAATGTGCTCAAGTTCAATGAGGAGAAGACTGAGGAATTGCATTATAAAAGCCACTTAACCATACCCATTACCTTTGGATCTAAATTTCCGACCTTTAAACCCACATCAATGGCGTCCCTCTCTCGACCTCCACCTCAACCTCTGACAAAAACTAGTATCTGCTCTGCTTCCTCTTCCATTTTCTCTGCTCCAATCACCCTGTTTTTACCCACCGTTGGAAAGAAAAGCAATCGCCTGGCTCTTAGAGTTTCTTGCGATACTGGTAATGGAGACTCCTCCGGCAGGTTTGACCGCAGAGACTTGCTCATTGGGTTAGGGGGCCTTTATGGCGCGTCTAGTCTCTACGCCGATCCGTTCGCCTTCGCTGCGCCGATTGAAGCGCCGGATTTAAGCAACTGCGGCGCGGCTGACTTGCCGGCCGGCGTTCCAGTCGTCGACTGCTGCCCTCCTACTACAACGAAAATCACGGATTACCGGCCAACGCCGTCGAACGCTCCTCTGAGAGTAAGACCGGCGGCTCATTTGGTCGACAAAAAATACATTGAGAAATACAAGAAAGCCGTTGAGCTAATGAAAGCTCTCCCGGTCGACGACCCTCGAAATTTCACGCAGCAAGCGAACATTCACTGCGCTTACTGCGACGGCGCTTACCGTCAACTTGGATTCTCAGACCTCGACATTCAAGTTCATAATTCTTGGCTTTTCTTTCCTTTTCATCGCTACTACGTCCACTTTTTCGAAAAAATTTGCAGCAAATTGCTCAACGACCCAACCTTCGCTTTACCGTTCTGGAACTGGGACGCTCCGGCCGGAATGAGGATGCCTGCCTTCTACAATGATCCATCTTCTTCTCTCTACGACACGCTCCGTAACGCGAACCACGTCCCGCCTACGCTCGTCGATTTGGACTACGGAGGTACTGACCCCACAGGAACTACCCAGGAGCAACTACGCAGCAATCTGAGCATAATGTACCGGCAGATGGTGTCGAACGCGAAAACTCCATTACTTTTCTTCGGAAACTCGTACCGCGCTGGAGACGATGAAGATCCCGGCGCCGGCTCCATTGAGAACATTCCTCATGGTCCGGTTCACTTATGGTGTGGCGATAAAAAACAACCAAACTTAGAGAACATGGGGAACTTCTACTCCGCAGGTCGCGATCCAATTTTCTTCGCTCATCACTCTAACGTCGATCGAATGTGGTCTCTCTGGAAGACGTTGGGAGGGAGACGAAAGGATATCACAGATCCTGACTGGTTAGACGCTTCTTTCTTCTTCTACGATGAGAATGCTGAAGGAGTACGAGTCAAGGTTCGCGATTGCTTAGATACTCGAAATCTCGGTTACGTTTACCAAGACGTCGAAATTCCGTGGCTGAAGTCTAAACCAACTCCACGAAAATCAAAGGCAAAATCCGTCGCTCAGAAGATCTTCGGTTCCGGAGAAGCTCTCGCCGCAGAATCCTCATCTTCTCCTATCAAACCGATCGACCTAGGGTTTCCGATTGTTCTCGAAGCCCCGATAAGCACTCTAGTCCGACGGCCGAGGAAATCGAGGAGCAGGCGGGAGAAGGAAGAAGAGGAGGAAATCTTGGTGATCGAAGGTATACAATTCGAAAAAGACGTCGCCGTGAAATTCGACGTCTACATAAATGACGATACTGCGAGTGGGCCGGCGTGTACGGAATTCGCCGGAAGTTTTGTGAGCGTCCCTCATCGGCATAAGCACAAGAAGAAGCTGACTACATGCCTAAGATTGGGAATTACGGATTTGCTGGACGAAGTGGACGCCGATAACGACGATACGGTCGTCGTTACTTTGGTTCCTATACTTGGACAGGGAAAAGTCTCCATTGGAGGAGCAAAGATTGAGTTCGCGAGGTGACCTGAGAACAAAATAGACGCAGTCGTTTTACACGGCGTTTTTTTTTTTTTTAATTTTTCTGTACGTTGTCTTCGTATTCCTGCTAAAATAATTTTGTAATATGGTGGCCGTTCGATCAGACTCGTTTTGATGGTCTCGCTACGTTGTTATGAGATATTATTTTCTCAATTAATTTCTTTTTCTATGATTAGTAGAATTATTTTAATAAATTATAAATAATTAAATTATTACATTAACTACACTAATAATTTATAAACATATCGGTAATTACGTTTAGATAATAACGTAATAGAGTAAATCTAATATTATTGTAAAAAATAATAATTAACCATTTAAAATGTAATTGTTGAAATAAAGCATGACTATGAACCTAATTAATAATTAATTCTTAGGCATATGAAACATATCTGAAGAGGGGCTGCTGGGTCGTTGAACCGCGGTGAAAAGAAAGGAGGAGAAAAACCAAGTAATTATACTCATTTTGAATTGGAACTTTATGCAAATTTTATACTATAGGTGGAGATAGATAGATGGATGGAGATTGATTAATAATCTTGTTTTTTTGTTAGTTTAGATTGATATAGTGGTAAGAGAGGATGATTTCGAAGTGAAGTGTTATTTGATGTACAATGAATTGAAATTGGTTTTGGGATGAAATGGGGTAAAGGATGAGTTAGCTCGATAGTGTAGTAGACCAAAATACACAATTTTGAATATGTGATTTGATACGTCGACTGTATGTTGTTCATATAATTGTTTTATCTTAAATTTATCACTTTGTAAGTCGATCGTTTGCAAAAATAGTTTTGATGCACAATCTATGAATTTCTGCATCAACCACATGTGCAGATAGAATAAACGCATTTAGTTAATTATTATATGTTACATTCTCTGAGTAAAGTTAACCAAAGCTTAAGATTGGTCGATTGAAGTGCTTGATAGGTGGTCGAGAGATGACAATTTAAGTGCTCCAAATGGGTGTTAAATAGTAATTGTATAATCGATAATAATTTAAAAGGAATGGATAAATTTTCTCAACTATTTTGTGATTTGCTATCTCACGTTGACTGATTTTATCTCTCAATATTTGTCAAGTCTAATACAATCAATGACAATAACAGTAAGTAAGAGTGTTAAGAGAAGAGAATGCAAATCGTTTGTTAACGTAGTTCGGTCAATTTTGGCTACATGCGCATTTATTCCTTCTACTATAACTCTTCAGGTTATGAGCGATTGAATTTTATAATTCTCTTTAAATTTCTTTAGAGACATTAATGAGGTAATGAGATTTTGTTGGAGGCTCCTGCACCAGGCATACTTAATCTTTGATTGGATATTTGCAAAAGTATTAATTTAAATTTCTTATCTCTAAGCTTAACTTTTGTGAGGTTCTCAGTGTGCCCGCTGCAAGTGTCCATATGTGTATTTAGGCTTCTGCAATTTGAACTCCCAAAAATAATATATTGGGACTAAACTTCCACAACTAGCTCTAGGCATCCATTGCGGGTTTCCACATCTAAGGTCCGAGCGTCCATACTTTTGTTATCAATTGGTTTGATGCTCTGGACCAAATTTTTGCGAATTTCACCAATCTTTCATTGTTGGTATTCACGACAAAAAAAGCTCTCTGAAACAGACGTATGCAAGTTCTTCCATTTTTGGACATCAATCGAGACTGAGTTTTAATATTTTATCTCAATGCCAGCGGAAGGTCAAGGCTCACATGTGAATTTGTGGTCAAGTCATCGTACATGAGTTTTTCAAATTTAGCGACAATATTAGCTACATGCTTGAGCCAAACTGAGTTCCTAAATTTGACGAACCAATCCATAGACAATGATAGTGAGGTTGGATAGGAAGACTTGTATAATGTTTCCAATTTTCTCCTCAATCATGGACATAGAACGAGAGGAGTGAGGAGGAAATTATTGAGAGGGAACATTTTCCCTCCTAGAGTCACTAAGGGTACTAGAGGATGGGCTGTAGAAGTGAAGGTCAGATGCTACATACACAATCACCTCAGACTTCAACGATACCCATATGTCTCAAGTTCAACCTATCATCAAACTAAGCCTAACATTCAGAATCTACCAATAGAATTTCATATATTTTGGTCATATGCTTAAATTTCATATTTATTTGATTATTTAATTAGATTTGACTTTATGATAGTTAATATATAATTAAAAAGTCCATCATATAATTGATAATTATATCCAACTATTAGTTTATCTAGTATATGTTTTCTCATTACATTAGAAAATATAAATACACGCTACAATAATTAATTTAGCTTCCAAATTAATGGAGATTATAAATTTAGATCCTAGATGAGACTGTAAATATAAATTAATATTTCTCTATCAACGATAACTAAATAAGAAAGAAATTATTGCAAGAAAATAGTGGCTAATTATCCTTGGATTTGTCCATCTTTGAAGGGCATGCAAAAGGTGACCCGCGTGAAACTATCTTTGTGCAGAAATTAGAAAGTCAGAGCTTGTAGTCTCAAATCCATGGAGGAATGCAGCTGTATGAATAAGTTTATTTAATTCCGCCCCATTCTTCTCCTCCGAAGTCCGAACGCGAAACAGCTTTGCAGCGCTGAAAATGGACTGGAATAGATCATTTTTTAATAATAAATCAGTAAATGAGTTCTTTGGCTTTTACCCTTGGCCGTGGTCCTACAGAAGGCGCGTAGATTTCATCTGGGTCTTCGTTGTTTTAGTCTTTTTTTTTTTTTGTAATAATGTTCCGTGTAAGGTTATATATTCGTTGGAAGCGATGAGGTTGCTCATTTTCAACCTCTCTGCTTTGCGTTGACGCTTCTTCTTGTGCGGTTTGTCGAGGCTCTATACTACCATGGCTTCCCTTCTGGTTATTGGGCTGGTGGCTGTGTTTGATCTGATTGCTTTTGCGCTTGCTATTGCGGCTGAGGAGAGGAGAAATACAGTGAGTCTTCATCTTTTTATCTTTTTTTCATGTATCCGAAATAGTTTTGGTGTTTTCTTATGGTCTCTTCTGCAATTAGTAAAGTTTTCTTTCCTGAAAAAAGGAAAATCTGATGGATGTTTGGAATTTGGAACTGGAAAATGCTCTCGAGCTGCATAAATATATGTCAAATCATGCTTGTGAAGTATAAGCCAATGATTTATTTTTACTAGGAGAAACAATAGAACTGATGGGTTAATCTGGATGAGAGATTTTATCTCATTTTTGCTGATTTTCTGATGGGTTCCTGCTTCCTTTTTAACGATTATCTAGTTGATTCTAATTGGTTTATCTTAGTGGGAGTGTCTAGTGCAGAGATGCTGCCCATATCAACTGATTTGCACAGGATTCTGGGTTATAGACTTAACTGCAATCAACTTAGAATCCGTTTAACCTTTTGGGTAAGTATTTTGTGAATCATAAGAGCAAGTTTTTCTCGACGATTTTAAACCACCGATCTAGTTTACAATGTCGTCGCAATGACCTCACCCGGTCAGTGTGTTTAATATATGAGTGTCTTACAATTAATGTTCAGTGTTTCCTGAGCTAGCAATGATACCACCATCATATGTTTTCCGGTTTGTCTTCGATGAGATGTCAAGGATTCGAACTTCTTATAATTCATGTTTATGAACTAGGTGACTTAGATTTATCGATAACTGCGTACCACTACAGATTAAACTAATTCATTTGAGCATTTAAATTTTTAACTTCTCTTCGTATTCGAACAGGCGCAAATCGTCTTGCATGGAGGCTTGTTTTATTGTGCGTACGATAAGGACATTGCTACCGGGTTAGGTGTGGGATCGTTTTTGTTCCTAATGCTCAGTCAAGTAATCATAATGGTGGTGAGCCGATGCCTCTGCTGCGGAAGGGGTATGAAACCTGGCGGTTCGAAGGCATGGACAATAATCCTTTTCATCATTTGCTGGTATGTGCTTCCCCCATAGCTCCTAATGGAAAAACTTCAAAAATTACACATCGATTGTTGATTTGAAATTTCAGGGTGTGTTTTATTATTGCCGAGTTATGTTTGTTGGTGGCTTCCGCAACAAATTCGAACGTCGTCAAAGACGACAACGCATCTGAGTGTAAGATGTTGAGAAAGGGAGTATTTGGAGCAGCGGCTGCCTTTGTCTTCTTTACCGCCATAGTTTCCGAGCTCTTTTATGTTTTGTATTCAAGAGCTCATGATCAGCCTTCTTTCAACGCAGAACCTGGCATTAGGATGGGAAATGTGTAGCTGATCCACATTAGAGCACATCCATTACATATATGTTCATATGGTAGTGGTTATGTTGGACTTCTTGTTTTGCTTTGAACAGATTGATTGCTTTCATATGCATATGCATAAACACATGTTCCCAAAATTTCTCAGCATTATTGATTGATGGATTTTATGTTGTATGACAGATTTTAAATTTAGGGAGACCGTGAAAGCTAAATATACTGAGAAAGTCATTATTAAAGAAAAATAATTAACTCAAATTGCTAAGTTTATTTTGGTATTATTGTTATTTTTATAAATAATAGTTGTGCTTTTAAAACAATCAGTTGTCAGAAAAGACAGCGACTTTTTGATAAATTAAATCCTTAAAAGGCGATCATCAATTTGAATTATTAACAATTTATGATACTCAATAATTGAATTACATAAAAAAAAACCATTGAAATGTCATTATTCAAAAAATCTAAATAAAAATATAAATGATTAAAATATATATAAATCTACATCCCTTCTCATAATCTTCAATCACAAACTGGAAATCGAACGGTTATCAAGAATACAGAAAGTCAAATCTCATAAGATCAACAATACTTCCCTTTGCAGCCTCAAATCTTCCAAAAATGCAGAACACAGCTCAAAGAATAAATCTGCATCATCTTCTTCAGCAAGCATTTAGACTCAATCTCAACCATTTGGATTCTGAAAGCTTCCTAATTCGACTTCTATTAACGAGGTAGAACCACAACGGAGAAAAAACAATGAAATTAAATCATGACCCTCCATTTACCTTCAAACTATTATATCATTAAAGATGTGCAGATATATGGTAAACTAAAAAGCCAGACAATATGTGAAGATATGATTGATAAAAAGGTCCATCAAAAATCGAGGCGGTAGAATAGAAACCACTCAAGGCAATGAAAAGATTAGATTAAACTTAACTGAGATAATGAAAAGATTAAATAAAGATATATTAGAAACTTAGTTTTACCACACCAACCTTATCTTTCGTCCTACATGTAACTAATTGAGTTCTCAGCTTCAGATTTTCTTCCAGTCTAAGTGGATATTTTTCTCCTCGCTTAATTTGATTGTGATATTGCAAGGTTATTAATGTATATTAACATGTTTAAAGTGGCTGCTACATACCAAAATCAAGGCGAATCTAACATGCAAGGAACAAAAAAAATACTTTCATTAAAAAAAAATGCGTAGATAAGTTCCCTTAAATTAACTCAGTAATGGAACAGTGAGAACCTGACGTCAAATATGAAACAAGAAGATTCACAAACACCAGGAAAATTTTAGGTAAAATAGATCTAAAAGAAGAAACTGGTACCAGCTCAGAGAAGCCCTCTTCTTCTCTTGTAGTCACTGACAGTGAGGGTCAATGCATGTCGCCTCCCATCATTTTCCAGAACTTTCCGTCCAACGGTGGCTTCAATTCTTTGTTTTCTTGCCATAAATCCAGCCTGAGCTCCCTGAGGTCCACCAAATTTCTGAAGTAGAGCCAATGAAATTGGTAGCTCAAAATTGTGCAGCAAATTCGACTCAGTTCCTTGATCCACTGGAGCACTAGTATCAACCAATTTTCCTGCATCAGCTGCGGCTTCTAAGGCTGCCGCTGTAGCTACCATTCCTGCCTCTGCTATGACAATTGTTTGTGCTCCATTTCTGTTTGATAAGCCAGCTGCTGCGGTATTATTTTCATTTGCCTCTACAATCTCATTTCTGTCACTAGGATTCGAAACATAGTAATTCCTTGACCGGGTCCATCTCCTTGAAAAGGGATCGTAACCAGCCTCCCCTGCTTTCAAATCTTGGTTTAATGATCTCTTTCCTGATGCATTTTTGAAGTTCTCTACCCTATTCTTTCTGTTCATCTCAGACAACCTTACAGCTTTGGAATCTTTCTCCTGTGCTTTCCGTGATGCATCTAATTGTTGTAATCTGGTCTTTATTCTCTCAATTTCTGCCTCATCATTCTTGCTTTGTGCAAAGTCCATCTCTCTCCTCAATCGATCCTTCTCGGCAGCTATATTTAGAGGTCTTGAGGAGGCAGATTTTTTCTCTTGCAACATTTGCTTTACAGTAGCGGCTGAGTAGACAAAAGTGTTGATTTTTTGTATGGCCTCCTTTTTTTTCAGCACGTCCTGCATATTCAGCAAACGGCCACCAGTTCGCTCCACTTCCCTAACCCACTGCTTATATTCATCCTCAACCGGGGAGGAGTCTGAAACCATTGCCATCTGCCATCTGGCTGCAGAGCTTTCATTTCCCCAAATAACATTCAGATACTTGTGTGTGGTTTTGTTATCTAATTTGTATTGGCGATCAGGTTCTGTTGCATCAACATTCCGCACCATGCAAAGCCTGTATGTAGGCCCGGTCCTTGATCTACCAATTCCAACCCTTACGAAGCATCCCACAATCAATTCCTCAAAGAAGGGTTCCATAAACCATTTAGACAGTTTTGATCTTCGAATTGTAATCTCTTTAATATCACCAAAAGTAGGACCCTCAGAACCCATCATGTCCCTGTCATCGTCACTGTCAACCATTCCACCGTCTCCAGTGGACCCTTCATCTTCACTGTTAAACCTATTTTCACTCTCACTCTGGCTAGAGCTACTAAGACTTGCTGCAGCATTGGATTTTCGCTTGGTTGGTGAGACTCTTCGCGTACTTGAGTTTCCTCTCGATGTTTCCCTTAATTTACGGTGACCCTCAGGGTCCTGTTGTTTCAACCTTTTAGCACGCAATTCATTCAAAGCACCATCCTTTGCAGCTGCCCTGTCAGCAGACCTAGCCGATGACCTAATGCGAGATGAAAGAGCTGGAGTATCTTTCTTAGATGGGGGTGCTTTCCCTTTCTCCCTCTTCGACTTCAACTTTTCGTATATAACTTTATCATTCTTCTTAGATGCCCTGTCTGACAATATCATCTCTCTTTGAAGTTCAGACATCTCTGCAAGCTTTCTCCTGTCATCTTCATTTTTATAGAGATCCTCCCCAACATCGGATCCATCACTGCTCTCACCTTCATTATCAGAGTCAACATCTTCACCATCTCCTTCTTCCTGACTGCCCAGATCATCATCTCTTTCCGTAGGATCCAACCTTTTCTTTAGTGGAACCTGAGAGCCAGATGGTTTCCTGCGAGCATAACCACGATCATCATCCGAGTCATCATCTCTGGAGTCACTTCCACCATCAGAATACGAGCCATCATGTTGTCTTCTAGATGATGGAAGAGAGTGTCGGTTTCTACCAGACCCATTGGTTCTTCCTGCAGCCTCCAGAAGCAAATTTTCCAAGTCCGCCATCGATTTTCGTAGGCTCCAGCTCTACTATGTAATATATCTAGTTTTTCACCTGAAGAAGTTAAAATGTTTTAGTACAGGACATTAAATCTAATGCAACAAGGAAACTTAATCTGTGTTGTACATGCAAAAATTATGTGGAAAAAATATCATTGCAAGACATCCTCAACTGGACATTAAAACTGGACAGAATCAATGGTAGCAGCTTATACACGATGCAAAGATATAGCAACAGGAAAGTATCAATGCTACCTATCAAAGTAAAGCGTACATAAGTCACTGTCCATAAGATGCAATCGGCATAGCGGAATATGCATATCGAAGGTGAATAAAACCTCATTTTTCGCCCTTCAAACATTAAACCAAGAAAAAAAAACTGCACAAATACGAAAGACTGACTACCATAATAGCTCATTATAACTCACAAAACATAATTTTCCAACACCAATAGAGGTTCTTTAACTTCGAACAAAAGAAGTTCGAAACATACTAATAAATCGACGCAAAAGGCGTGCTCCTAAAAGTGGAAGAGCGAAAAAAATCCCAGGCCGATAACTAATGAATCAAATACCCATCAGTCACAATTGAAAGAAACTAAAATAAAAGCCGAAATTGAAATTCATTATCTAAAAAAAAAAAAACCGTCGGATATGAGCTGCGAAAATCTGAGAGAAAAAGAAGAAGAGATACAGGCACCAAAAAACCAGTAATTTGGCAGCGGATCACGGTAGCGAGAGTCCTAATTTCAGCGATGAGAGGTATCCTGAATCCGCCGACGTCTTGGAGGGTTGGGCAATTGAGGAGCTACCGTCGCAGGCTCGTTTCTCAACCTGAACTGAGCCTCCTCACAAATAATTTAACCTTGTTTTAAAGAATCAATTTTCTCTGATTTGAAGTTTGAACGAGTTTTTAGAATTTTTTATTTTTTTTATCAAAGATATAATATTAGTTGTATCCACGTGCTAATCACGTGAGTCTTTTCTTACTCCCATCTCACTGCGTTTAGTTTTTTCACGTAAGGCAATGTACGGGCATGCTAATTTTAAGATACTTATAAAAACTTATTAGCAACGTATTGTATTGTAGAGAAAGTATTCAAACATTCTACTATAATACTATATATATTTATAAAAATATACATGTCATTACACGTCACTTAATTTGAGAATACGTCAATATTATTTACAAAAAATGATGTTATGCTAAAAATAAAATTGAATTCTAACTCAAACCTTGGCCTAGACAAACTAAATCACATGCCAACGGAGGAAGCCCAACAACATAACGAGTTCAAAACCATAAGTTTCAATACCTAATTACGATATTATCACAAAATCATATTTGAAAATTTCATAATTAAATTTTAATTTTTTAGATTTTACAATGACCCAATAACGATTGAGTCGAAACTTGATACATGTCTAGACATGTTTTGAAATGATCAAAGAATGATTGAATCAAAAATTCAATTTGGTAACGAAACAAGCATGAGTTGCGGCACAAATCAACTCGAGTCGCAACCCAAACACCTGCTTGGGTCGCAGGCCAAGACAGATCAAGCCGCGACCCTAGGCAAGGCTTGAGCCGTAGCTCAACGACGTCTTCTTCGATGTCGTTCATTGTTTGTTAAGATTTGGTTTCCTTATTTCTTGCGGCATTAAATTTAATTTGGTAACTAAACTGAATCGAAGATATGCGTGAAGACCCCGAGTCCGCGTCGGTGCCGCCATAACCTATGCCATGACGTACATACATGCTACCCTCGCCAGTTCTCATTACTTTTTTTTTTTTTCTTTTCGTTCATTTCATTTGTCATTTTCATTTTTCATTCCTTTTTCCTTTTTATTCATTCATTCGTTCGTTAGAGAACGAGCTCGGGCATTCAATCCGCCGGATTTCCGATAATAAGTTACAAAAATATAAGTTTTTCTCTTGATGTGGGCGGCTAGCAAATTTGGTGGTTACAGTTGCTAGGCTTCCATTGGACGGACCTTGTTTAGTATAAACACCAATCTCTTCAGCCATAACCTAGTTTTAAGCTCTTTTTTAGAACCGCGGTTCAACAATAATGAAAGGACCATTCTTTGGGCCGATGTCCAGTTCGGATAGAGCAGCTTTGGGGCTACAATTGTGGGCCTATTTGTTCCCAAATCATGATATTTTTCTACCCAAGTTTAAAATGGGTTAATTTAAAATAGAGATTTGGGAATTTTAAACTAAAATTCTATGAATTTTATTTTAGGTACAATGTTATTAAACAAAATTATTGGACACTTGAATTTCGGACCTTTGGATATTTTGGGCTTTGGATAGTGGTAGCCACTCGAATTAGAGATTTATTTTATCTTCAGTTTTAAACGTTTTAATTAATTATTTTATTTTTATAAAATAATTGTTAAAAATCTACGGTTAGTGTTTTGTTAATGCATGTATTATTTTATGCAAGTTTTAATTTCTTGTCATGAAAACTAATTTTAATTAGAGCAGTGAGACAACTGACTGTGTCGTGCTCGTAGACAGAAAACACTAAATCTAGTCAGAATGTTTTATATGACGTTTGTGATTGTCTGTTATTGCCATTTTCATTTCATTTGTATAAGACATGATATGCACGGGCACTGCGAGTTAATCTATTTTTATTCAGATTTATGTTTTGTTCTTGATTTGTTAAATTGAATATTAATACTGAAAATAAGATATATCTCTATTGAGTTTAGTCGACTCACTCCAACGACACTCTTTTCAGGAATTAACTAAGAGAACTTTCAGTTGCCGACTCAAGAGTTGGCTCAACGTGCAGATTTTCTATTATATTAATTCTCCTCAGAAATTTGGTGTATTCGAGAGGTTAAACTTCGTTAAAAAATTATAGACTTTTAAATTATTTAAATTTCCCCTGACAAATTTATTTTTTAACATATAAGTGTGTATCTAAGTTGTCACTAAATAGACCTATAATTTAGTCCTTTTGGTAGGGGTGGGCAGACCCGAACTCGACCCGAGGAACCGAACCGACCCGAGGGTTCGGTTCGGGTTCGGTTCGGGTCTCAGAGGTTTTTCTGGTGTTCGGGTCGGGCTATCCAAAACGTTTTCGGGTTCGGTTCGGGTGGCAGCCAAACCCGAACCAAACCGAAAAAACCAAACCCTGGAAGGATGTTTGATTAATATGAAGTAATAGGGTCGGGGACTCGGGCTGTAGGTCAGATTTCAGAAACAGAAACTCAGAGCGCCTCAACTCGACCCTCGCCCTCGCCCTCGCCCTCGCCCTCGCCCTCGATCTCGATCAACTCCTCCAGGCTCCAGCCAGCCTCCATTCCTCGCGCTCCAGCGGCAGCGACAGTCGACAGAGGTGAGAGGACTGACGGTGACGGATCCTTGGTGCTCCAGCGATCGACATTCGACAGACGACAAGCTCCGATTCGCGCTCCGGCTCACTGTCCCGCCTCCGATTTGCGCTCCGACTCACTGTCCCGCCTCCGATTTGCAAACGGTTGGCTTCTGCTTCTCAATACCTTAAAAAATTTGGAGAAGTTGGGTAAGTTCTGAGGTAGAATCGCTTGTTGACTAGAAGCAAGAAGTGGCTAAAATCGAGTTCAAGAACTTACAAAACAAAAATCATCTCGTGTTGAATGGAAATACAGGACAATCGATTAGCTCGTCTTTGCAGTTTCGAAGCACCGATTGAGATTTTGGTGTAAGAAATTTGGAGAAGCTGTGTTGTGTATGGGTTTTAAATTTTAATTATATTTATTTCATGTTTACAAATTACATGTCTGAAACCGACTTGACCCGAACCGAACCGAACCTGAACTTTTCGGTTCGGGTCTGTTTTAAGTTGTTCGGGTTCAGGTTCGGGTTTGGAAACCGGAACCCGAAACCGAAAAGGTCGGTTCTGTTCGGTCCCAAAACCGAACCGAACCGATGATTGCCCACCCCTACCTTTTGGTTTGGGTTATGAGTTTCATTTGTCATGTAAGTCTTCCGCTGCCTAATAATATATTAAACTAAGTTTAAGGGTTGGACAATTCGGTCTGATTTATGGGTCGGGTTGTTATCGGTTCTTCTCAGATCATTTTTGAGGCGTGACAAGTATTTATTTAGCTTTATTCTTTCGTTTTAAAAATAAAAATAAATAAAAGGAGAGAATTTTTCCTATGCGGCGAAATTTCTCCCGCTTTCCTTCCTTGGTATACAATTTTTAACTCATTGAATATAAAAAATGCTCACTTAAAATTGAAAGTAAAATAAGGAGACACAAAAGTAAGTAGCAATGGAGTTTCTCCCGCTGTCCCTCAAAATATTATATCTACTCTTATTGAGTATCTAAAAGGATCACTCAAAAATGAAAAATGGAGTAGGGAATTGCATCAGCCTTTTGTTTTGATTTTTAGTGATCTACTTCTTTTCTAAGATGTATAATGTCAAAGCCATCTTGAGTATTTTTCAAAAATTAAGTAAATTCATGATTCAACTTACCTAAGTATTTACTTATCTCACATAATATAACATAAAGTCTTTCTAAACATTCAACTAATACGATGATTGAAAATATATGCTCGAAGTTGAAGATTCTCGAGTGAGATAAATTAGAATTAGTAAGTTTGTGCTAATGTGTACGTGTTTAATATTTATTAAGCACTATAGTGTATCAGATTGACCAATTTTTATGATCAACTTGGCTCAGCCGGCCAACCGCCTGTTTAACAACACTAAAAAATGAATTACCTATGATTGATGGAAAAATTAGTCGAATTTTTATTTACTTGCGAAATTGGCTGATTTTAAGGAAAATTGTTTCTTGATAAATGCTGATATGGCATATACTACGATATAGCTATTCTAATCTTAGGAAATGAAGACCAGTCAATCTTTAACTGAATTAAATAATTTTCATGTCATTTCGTGTAACGAATGAATCCCAAATAGTCAGGTTTGGGTCTTCCTTTTGACTTACGCTTTTTTTCTTGTTTCTAGTTTCTTGTTTTAAATGTTTGATAAATTCATCAAGATTTGTTGATAGGGATAAAGCTGCCGATCAAATTTAGCAAAGCTATGAACAATTTGTTGAAGATGAAAATCTTTTTTACTAAAAAAAACAAGAGTCAACAGTCTCCTACGATGTTATTTTTAGCTGTTTTTAACGTAAATCTCTCCAAATACACACTGTCAAACTGGAGGGATGTTTGCTTCTTAAAAGAACTCCTGGGCTTCTCTCTTCTCTGGACAAAAGTTTCTGCCAAATAACCTACCTTTTTCTCCATCCAAATCCATCTGCTTAGCACGTAATCTTAAACTATTGTTTTTGAGAGCTGTTCTTCTTCGTTGCCCCTTCAGAATGACTCGCTAAGGGCTTTATTTTTATTTTTTAATTTTTGACCCTTTCTGAAAGTCTTTTAAAAGCTTTGTCGATCAACTGCCATGGCTACCGGCCCTTTCTGTGGCTTGGCTCCATTGCTCTTTCGCAAAAAGTCATTTACGATTCGGGTATGCTTTAATTTCTTTGCAATTTCTCAATGTTTATTACTTCCATAAATATTTTGGTTATCACTGCGAAAGAATTATTTTTGCAGACGAGGAAAGGCTCTTCTGGCACGCCGACGAAGAGTTTACCAAAGCAAGTGAAAAGCCCATCAATGGAGAATTCGGTTGGATTGAAGGAGTTGAATCCTTTAATGGAGCTTCAAAAGAAGATCATGACCTTCAGAGACATCATTGATTTACCTCCTTGCAATGGTTCTGATCCTGTAAATGAGGTATATTCTTCGGTTTCCTTCTCGTTAGAAATTAAGAAATGATTAACTTGCAGAAGATTAGAAAATAATTATCTTATTTTTGACGTTTGTGTTTTGCAGCTCGTGATGGGAACAATGGCAGATCTTCGAAACCTTTATCCTGAGATAATACCAAGAATTCAGAATTCGAAAATGAAGGGAAATTGCACTGAACAGGTAAGCTTTCAACCCATTTTAAGGATCGAAATACTATTTTTAAACTGAAATTTGATAATCTTGCATGGCTTTTTCTTATTTTCAGGATCTCTACTATTTTAAAATAATTAAAAAATAAACTTGGTAACTGTGTAGAAGAAGAATTAACTCATGAACTATTTTTAAGGGAAAACTATATGGAGAATTCTATAAACCCTCTTGTATCTGAAGAGGGGCTGCTGGGTCGTTGAACCGTGGTGAAAAGAAAGGAGAGAGAGAGAGAGAGAGTGGGTGAGGAACTCTCAAAAAAGAAGCAAATGAAATGTAATTTGCAGTGGCTTGAACGAGGAGAAAAACCAAGTAATTATACTCATTTTGAATTGGAACTTCATGCAAACTTTATACTATAGGTGGAGATAAATAGATTGATGGAGGTTGATTAATAATCTTTTTTTTTTATTAGTTTAGATTGATACAGTGGTAAGAGTTGATGATTTCGAAGTGTTATTTGATGTACAATGAATTGAAATGGTTTTCGAGATGAAAAGGGGTAAGGGATGAGTTAATTCGATAGTGTAGTCGACCAAAATACATAGTTTTGAATATGTCATTTGGTATGTCGATTGTACATTGTTCATATAATTGTTTTATCTTAAATTTGTCACTTTGTAGGTCGATCGCTTGCAGAAATAGTTTTAATGCACAATTTATGAATTTCTGCATCAACCATATGTGTAATTAGAGTGAACGCACTTAGATAATTATTATATGTTACATTATGTGAGTTTAAAGTTAACCAGAGCTTTGGATTGGTCGATTGAAGTGCTTGATAGGTCATCGAGAGATGACAATTTAAGTGTTCTAAAGAGGTGTTAAATAGTAATTGTATGATCGATAATTACTTAAAAGGAAGGGGTAAATTGGATTTTCTCAACTCTTTGTGATTTGCTATCTCACATTAATTAATTTTATCTCTCAACTAGATTTGTCAAGTCTAATACAATCAATGACAATAACAATAAGTAAGAGTGTTAAATTCCTTATCTCTAAGCATAATTTTTGTGAGGTTCTCAGTGTGACCAGTGTCCATATGTATCTCTAGGCTTTTGAACTCCAAAAAATAGTGTCTTGAGACTAAGCCTCCACAACTAGCCCTAGGTATCCATTGCGGGTATCCACATCTAAGGTCCGAGCATCCATACTTCTATTATCAATTGGTTTGATGTTCTGAACCAAGTTTCCGCGAA
The DNA here is from genome assembly GCA_022432975.1 of Begonia masoniana. Classification (NCBI taxonomy): domain Eukaryota; kingdom Viridiplantae; phylum Streptophyta; class Magnoliopsida; order Cucurbitales; family Begoniaceae; genus Begonia; species Begonia masoniana. The sequence continues at coordinate 4,718,355 of CM039502.1, forward strand.
TTCCACCAATCTTTCGTTGTTGGTATTCATGACAAAAAAAGCTCTCTGTAATGGACGTCTGCTAGTTCTTCCATTTTGGACATCACTCGAGACCGAGTTTTAATATTTTATCTCAATGCCAGAGGAAGGTCAAGGTTCACATGTGAATTTGTGGTCAAGTGATCGTACATGAGTTTTTCAAATTTAGCGACAATATCAGCTTCAAGACATGCTTGAGCCAAACTGAGTTCTTAAATTTGACGAACCAATCCTTCGACAATGATAGCGAGGTTGGATAGGAAGAGTTGTATAATGTCCAATTTTCTCCTCAATTGTGGACATAGAACGAGAGAAGTGAAGAGGAAATTATTGAGAGGGAACATTTTCCCTAAGAACATCCTAGAGTCACAAAGGGTACTAGAGGAGGGTTGGTAGAAATGAAGGTCCGTTGATTGATGCTACATACCCAATCACCTCAGACTTCAACGATACCCATATGTCTCAAGTTCAACCTATCATCAAACTAAGCCTAACATTCGGAATCTACCAATAGAATTTCATATATTTTGATCAAATGCTTAAATTTCATATTTATTTGATTATTTAAATAGATTTGACTTTATGATAGTTAATATATAATTAAAAAGTCCATCATATAATTGATAATTATATCCAACTATTAGTCTCTCTAGTATATGTTTTCTCATTACATTAGAAAGTATAAATACACGCTACAATAATTAATTAAGCTTCTAAATTAATGGAGATTATTAATTTAGATACTAGATGAGACTGTAAATATAAATTAATATTCCTCTATCAATGAGAACTAAATAAGAAAGAAATTATTGCAAGAAAATAGTGGCTAATTATCCTTGGATTTGTCCATCTTTGAAGGGCGTGCAAAAGGTGACCCGCGTGGAGGTGGAACTATCTTTATGTAGAAAGTCAGAGCTTGTAGTCTCAAATCCATGGAGGAAATCAGCTGTATGAATAAGTTTATTTAATTCCGCCTCATTCTTCTCCTCCGAACGTGAAACAGCTTTGCAGCGCTGAAAATGGACTGGAATAGATCATTTTTTAATAATAAATCAGTAAATGAGTTCTTTGGCTTTTACCCTTGGCCGTGATCCTAAAGAAGGCGCGTAGATTTCATATGGGTCTTCGTTGTTTTAGTCTTTTTTTTTTTTTGTAATAATGTTCCGTGTAAGGTTATATATTCGTTGGAAGCGATGAGGTTGCTCATTTTCAACCTCTCTGCTTTGCGTTGACGCTTCTTCTGTGCGGTTTGTCGAGGCTCTATACTACCATGGCTTCCCTTCTGGTTATTGGGCTGGTGGCTGTGTTTGATCTGATTGCTTTTGCGCTTGCTATTGCGGCTGAGGAGAGGAGAAATACAGTGAGTCTTCATCTTTTTATCTTTTTTTTTCATGTATCCGAAATAGTTTTGGTGTTTTCTTATGGTCTCTTCTGCAATTAGTAAAGTTTTCTTTCCTGAAAAAAGGAAAATCTGATGGATGTTTGGAATTTGGAACTGGAAAATGCTCTTGAGCTGCATAAATATATGTCAAATCATGCTTGTGAAGTATGAGCCAGTGATTTATTTTTACTAGGAGAAACAATAGAACTGATGGGTTCATCTGGATGAGAGATTTTATCTCATTTTTGCTGATTTTCTGATGGGCTCTTGCTTCCTTTTTAACGATTATCTAGTTGACTCTAATTGGTTTATCATAGTGGGAGTGTATAGGGCAGAGATGCCTGCCCATATCAACTGAGTTGCACAGGATTCTGGGTTATAGACTTAACTGCAATCAACTTAGAATTCGTTTAACCTTTTGGGTGAGTATTTTGTGAATCATAAGAGCAAGTTTTTCTCGACGATTTTAAACCACCGATCGAGTTTAGAATGTCGTCACAATGACCTCACCCGGTCAGTGTGTTTAATATATGGGTGTCTTACAACTAATGTTCAGTGTTTCCTGAGCTAGCAATGATACCACCATCATATGTTTTCCGGTTTGTCTTCGATGAGATGCCAAGGATTCGAACTTCTTATAATTCATGTTTATGAACTAGGTGACTTAGATTTATCGATAACTGCGTACCACTACAGATTAAACTAATTCATTTGAGCATTTAAATTTTTAACTTCTCTTCCTATTCGAACAGGCGCAACTCGTCTTGTATGGAGGCGGGTTGTATTGTGTGTTTGATAAGGACATTGCTACCGGGTTAGGTGTGGGATCGTTTTTGTTCCTAATGCTCAGTCAAGTTATCATAATGGTGGTGTGCAAATGCCTCTGCTGCGGAAGGGGTATGAAACCTGGTGGTTCGAAGGCATGGACAATAATCCTTTTCATCATTTGCTGGTATGTGCTTCCCCATAGCTCCTAATGGAAAAACTTCAAAAATTACACATTAATTGTTGATTTGAAATTTCAGGGTGTGTTTTATTATTGCCGAGTTATGCTTGTTGGTGGCTTCCGTAACAAATTCGCACGTCGCAAGAGACGACGCATCTGAGTGTAAGATGTTGAGAAAGGGAGTATTTGGAGCAGCGGCTGCCTTTGTCGTCTTTACCGCCATAGTTTCCGAGCTCTTTTATGTTTTGTATTCAAGAGCTCATGATCAGCCTTCTTTCAACGCAGAACCTGGCATTAGGATGGGAAATGTGTAGCTGATCCACATTAGAGCACATCCATGCATTTATGTTCATATGGTAGTGGTTATGTTGGACTTCTTGTTTTGCTTTTGAACAGATTGATTGCTTTCATATGTTCCCAAAATTTCTCAAAAAATAAAATCTAAGGATGTGAATTGGAATATGACACGTACCGTATAATTAAATAAAAATACGGAACAAAATTACAAATATATGGTAAATGTTCGTGAGGTCTGCTAGTTCTCTCTTATAATAATTTTTTTAAAATTATTGATATTTATTATTCTTACAATCTTCTCTTTAAATTAATAATTAGAGAATATTAAAAGACATAATTAAATTATTATATATATATCTTAAAAGACAAACAAATGATACTCATTAATCTTAACATTTTATATTCTCTAGTAAATTCTATTAGAATATTGTGAATTTATCGTAGAAAATTCTTGATTAGATTATCACTTGAATTCGTCACGTCACATGTTAGTTCATATTGCCTAAATGAATACTTAGCTTCTAATATCATGACTAATTTAAATAAGTAATATTATAAGATTATTTATCAAATTTGTAGAAAAATTTATAATTTTTGGTAAAATGTTCTCAGTATTATTGATTGATGAATTTTAGGTTGTATGACAGATTTTAAATTTAGGGAGAATGTGAAAGCTATACGGAGAAAATCATTATTAAAGAAAAATAATTAACTCAAACTGCTAAGTTTATTTTGGTGTAATTTTTTTAATAATTGTTAGTTGTGTTTTTAAAATAATAAATTGTGAGAAAAGACAGCAACTTTTTGAGAAATTAAATCCTTAAAAGTAATCCATCAATTTGAATTGTTACCAACCGGCAACCTATGATACACAACAATTGAATTACGTAAAAAAAAAAAAAAACATTGAAATTGAGAGAAACTTAAAAAGAATGCGAGAGAAAGTGGCTATAGTTAAATGTCATTATTTAAAAATTTTAAATAAAAATCTAAATGATTAAAATAACATATATAAATCTACATCCCTTCTCATAATTTTCAATCACAAACTGGAAATCCAACCGTTATCAAGAGTACAGAAAGTCAATCTCATAATATCAACAATACTTCTCTTTTCAGCCTCAGTCTTCCAAAAATTCAGAACACAGCTCAAAGAATAAATCTGCATCATCTTCTTCAGCAAGCATTTGGATTCAATCTCTACCATTTGGATTCTGAAAGCTTCCTAATTCGACTTCTATTAACGAGGTAGAACGACAACGGAGAAAAAAAAAACAATGAAATTAAATCATAACCCACCATTTACCTTCAAACTATTATATCACTAAAGATGCGCAGATATATGATAAACTAAAACGACAGACAATATGTGAAGATATGATTGATAAAAAAGTCCATAAAAAACCGAGGCGCCGGAAAAGAAACCACTCAAGGCTATGAAAAGATTATATTAAACTTAACTGAGACAATGAAAATAATTAAATAAAGATATATTAGAAACTTAGTTTTACTACACCAACCTTATCTTTCCTCCTACACGTAACTAATTGAGTTCTCAGCTTCAGATTTTCTTCCAGTCTAAGTGGGTATTTTTCTCCTCGCTTAATTTGATTGTGATATTGCAAGGTTTTTAATGTATATTAACATGTTTAAAGTGGCTGCTACATACCAAAATCAAGGCGAATCTAACAGGCAAGGAACAAAAAAATACTTTCATTAAAAAAAAAATGCGTAGATGAAGTTCCCTTAAATTAACTCAGTTATGGAACAGAGAGAACCTGACGTCAAATATGAAACAAGAAGATTCACAAACACCAGGAAAATTTTAGGTAAAATAGATCGAAAAGAAGAAACTGGTACCAGCTCAATCAGCACGATCATCTTTGAGCCTGTCATTTTTTATCTATTTTCTCTAAAATATATGCAATTTTGCATTTGCTGCTGTCAGAGTTACAAATCAGAGAAGCCCTCTTCTTCTCTTGTAGTCACTGACAGTGAGGGTCAATGCATGTCGCCTCCCATCATTTTCCAGAACTTTCCGTCCAACCGTGGCTTCAATTCTTTGTTTTCTTGCCATAAATCCAGCCTGAGCTCCTTGAGGTCCACCAAATTTCTGAAGTAGAGCCAATGAAATTGGTAGCTCAAAATTGTGCAGCAAATTTGACTCGGTTCCTTGATCCACTGGAGCACTAGTATCAACCAATTTTCCTGCATCAGCTGCGGCTTCTAAGGCTGCCACTGTAGCTACCATTCCTGCCTCTGCTATGAAAATTGTTTGTGCTCCATTTCTGTTTGATAAGCCAGCTGCTGGGGTATTATTTTCATTTGCCTCTACAGTTTCATTTCTGTCACTAGGATTCGAAACATAGTAATTCCTTGACCTGGTCCATCTCCTTGAAAAGGGATCGTAACCAGCCTCCCCTGCTTTCAAATCTTGGTTTAATGATCTCTTTCCTGATGCATTTTTGAAGTTCTCTACCCTATTCTTTCTGTTCATCTCAGACAACCTCACAGCTTTGGAATCTTTCTCCTCTGCTTTCCGTGATGCATCTAATTGTAGTAATCTGGTCTTTATTCTCTCAATTTCTGCCTCATCATTCTTGCTTTGTGCCACGTCCATCTCTCTCCTCAATCGATCCTTCTCGGCAGCTATATTCAGAGGTCTTGAGGAGGCAGATTTTTTCTCTTGCATCATTTGCTTTACAGTAGCGGCTGAGTAGACAAAAGTGTTGATTTTTTGTATGGCCTCCTTTTTTTTCAGCACGTCCTGCATATTCAGCAAACGGCCACCAGTTCGCTCCACTTCCCTAACCCACTGTTTATATTCATCCTCAACCAGGGAGGAGTCTGAAACCATTGCCATCTGCCATCTGGCTGCGGAGCTTTCATTTCCCCAAATAACATTCAGATACTTGTGCGTGGTTTTGTTATCTAATTTGTATTGGCGATCAGGTTCTGTTGCATCAACATTCCGCACCATGCAAAGCCTGTATGTAGGCCCGGTCCTTGATCTACCAATTCCAACCCTTACAAAGCATCCCACAATCAATTCCTCAAAGAAGGGTTCCATAAACCATTTAGACAGTTTTGATCTTCGGATTGTAATCTCTTTAATATCACCAAAAGTAGGACCCTCAGAACCCATCATGTCCCTGTCATCGTCACTGTCAACCATTCCACCGTCCCCAGTGGACCCTTCATCTTCACTGTTAAACCTATTTTCACTCTCACTCTGGCTAGAGCTACTAAGACTTGCTGCAGCATTGGATTTTCGCTTGGTTGGTGAGACTCTTCGCGTGCTTGAGTTTCCTCTCGATGTTTCCCTTAATTTACGGTGACCCTCTGGGTCCTGTTGTTTCAACCTTTTAGCGCGCAATTCATTCAAAGCACCATCCTTTGCAGCTGCCCTGTCAGCAGACCTAGCCGATGACCTAATGCGAGATGAAAGAGCTGGAGTATCTTTCTTAGATGGGGCTGCTTTCCCTTTCTCCCTCTTCGACTTCAACTTTTCGTATATAACTTTATCATTCTTCTTAGATGCCCTGTCTGACAATATCATCTCTCTTTGAAGTTCAGACATCTCTGCAAGCTTTCTCCTGTCATCTTCATTTTGATAGAGATCCTCCCCAACATCGGATCCATCACTGCTCTCACCGTCATTATCAGAGTCAACATCTTCACCATCCCCTTCTTCCTGACTGCCCAGATCATCATCTCTTTCCGTAGGATCCAACCTTTTCTTTAGTGGAACCTGAGAGCCAGATGGTTTCCTGCGAGCATAACCACGATCATCATCCGAGTCATCATCTCTGGAGTCACTTCCACCATCAGAATACGAGCCATCGTGTTGTCTTCTAGATGATGGAAGAGAGTGTCGGTTTCTACCAGACCCATTGGTTCTTCCTGCAGCCTCCAGAAGCAAATTTTCCAAGTCCGCCATCGATTTTTGTAGGCTCCAGCTCTACTATGTAATATATCTAGTTTTTCACCTGAAGAAGTTAAAATGTTTTAGTACAGGACATTAAATCTAATGCAACAAGGAAACTTAATCTGTGTTGTACATGCAAAAATTATGTGGAAAAAAAATCATTGCAAGACATCCTCAACTGGACATTAAAACTGGACAGAATCAATGGTAGCAGCTTATACACGATGCAAAGATATAGCAACAGGAAAGTATCAATGCTACCTATTAAAGTAAAGTGTACATGAGTTACTGTCCATAAGTTGCAATCGGCATAGCGGAATATGCATATCGAAGGTGAATAAAACCTCATTTTTCGCCCGTCAAACATTAAACCTAAAAAAAAACTGCACAAATACGAAAGACTGACTACCATAATAGCTCATTATAACTCACAAAATATAATTTCCAACACCAATAGAGGTTCTTTAATTTCGAACAAAAGGAGTTCGAAACATACTAATAAATCGACGCAAAAGGCGTGCTCCTAAAAGTGGAAGAGCGAAAAAATCCCAGGCCTATAACTAATGAATCAAATACCCATCAGTCACAATTGAAAGAAACTAAAATAAAAGCCGAAATTGAAATTCATTATCTAAAAAAAAAAAAAAAGAACCGTCGGATATGAGCTGCGAAAATCTGAGTGAAAAAGAAGAAGAGATACAGGCACCCAAAAACCAGTAATTTGGCAGCGGAGCACGGTAGCGAGAGTCCTAATTTCAGCGATGAGAGGTATCCTGAATCCGCCGACGTCTTGGAGGGTTGGGCAATTGAGGAGCTACCGTCGCAGGCTCGTTTCTCAACCTGAACTGAGCCTCCTCACAAATAATTTAACCTTGTTTTTTAAGAAGAATCAATTTTCTCTGATTTGAAGTTTGAACGAGTTTTTAGAATTTTTTATTTTTTTTATCAAAGATATAATATTAGTTGTATCCACGTGCTAATCATGTGAGTCTTTTCTTCGGATATGAGCTTCTTTTTTTATCTAACACTAAATCTAGTCAGAATGTTTTATATGACGTTTGTGATTGTCTGTTATTGCCATTTTCATTTCATTTGTATAAGATATGATATGCACGGGCACTGCGAGTTACTCTATTTTTATTCAGATTTATGTTTTGTTCTTGATTTGTTAAATTGAATATTAATACTGAAAATAAGATATATCTCTATTGAGTTTAGTCGACTCACTCCAACGACACTCTTTTCAGGAATTAACTAAGAGAACTTTCAGTTGCCGACTCAAGAGTTGGCTCAACGTGCAGATTTTCTATTATATTAATTCTCCTCAGAAATTTGGTGTATTCGAGAGGTTAAACTTCGTTAAAAAATTATAGACTTTTAAATTATTTAAATTTCCTCTGACAAATTTATTTTTTAACATATAACTGTGTATCTAAGTTGTCACTAAATAGACCTATAATTTAGTCCTTTTGGTTTGGGTTATGAGTTTCATTTGTCATGTAAGTCTTCCGCTGCCTAATAATATATTAAACTAAGTTTAAGGGTTGGACAACTCGGTCTGATTTATGGGTCGGGTTGTTATCGGTTCTTCTCAGATCATTTTTGAGGCGTGACAAGTATTTATTTAGCTTTATTCTTTCATTTTAAAAATAAAAATAAATAAAAGGAGAGAATTTTTCCTATGCGGCGAAATTTCTCCCACTTTCCTTCCTTGGTATACAATTTTTAACTCATTGAATATAAAAAATGCTCACTTAAAATTGAAAGTAAAATGAGGAGACACAAAAGTAAGTAGCAATGGAGTTTCTCCCGCTGTCCCTCAAAATATTATATCTACTCTTATTGAGTATCTAAAAGGCTCACTCAAAAATGAAAAATGGAGTAGATAATTGCATCAGCCTTTTGTTTTTATTTTTAGTGATCACTTCTTTTCTAAGATGTAATAATGTCAAAGCCATCTTGAGTATTTTTCAAAAATTAAGTAAATTCATGATTCAACTTACCTAAGTATTTACTTATCTCACATAATATAACATAAAGTCTTTCTAAACATTCAACTAATACGATGATTGAAAATATATGCTCGAAGTTGAAGATTCTCGAGTGAGATAAATTAGAATTAGTAAGTCTGCGCTAATGTGTACGTGTTTAATATTTTATTGTTAGAATTTAGTGTGACCCGAATTCTAGTTGGGCCGGGTCAGGCTCGTATATCTCATTAGGGTTTGTTTTCTCTATAAATTGATGTAAACTAGAGTCAAAAAACCTGCGGTTGTATTTCGATTTTCATAGTAGATTTATTCATCTGCCCATGGTTTTTTCCCGTAAGTGTTTTTCCACGTAAATTTGGTATTCATTATTTTCTCTTTTTTTATTTCTTTTTTTGGATCATTCGTTACAAGTGGATTAGAGTGTCTAATCCTAACAACTAGTATCAGAGCTTCAGGTTGAAGTGGTTTTCGAAAGTCAGAGTTTGATTCTTCGAAGGGTATCGATTGATTTAAGAGGTTTGTAATTTTCTGTGAGTAAAGTTTGCAATTTTGTTGGAAAAGAAAAATAGAAAATAATTTATTTTCTGGTATTTGTTCTTTTGCCGTGAAGAACAGAAGAGGAAATAAAAACAAAAAAAAAGTGAATTTTGTTCTGGTTTCTTCTTCTTCAACAGTGAAGAAAAACACAACAGCTTGAGCCGCAGAGAACAGAGAGTGAGCTCCGAGAGGGAGCTGTCGCGCCATCGAATAGTGAAGCTGATCACTCGCCACCGATCGTCGTCGAACAGAGAAGCTCGGCGAGGACGCTCTGTTCTCTCACGCCGCCGCCTCTTGCTACTGCCATCCGCCTAGAACATAACCGCCGTCGCCGTCTGAGAGAGAAGAAAGCCCTCAACAGTGAGAGAGGGATAGCCGCCCGCCGTGTCGCCGCCGTCTGCGAAGAACAGAGAAGGAAAACTCTGGTTCTTCTTCAGCAGCGACGAACAGAGAAGACGTCGTCAACCGCCGCGCGAAGAGAGAAGCCGCCGATCACTCGCTGCCGTTCTGCAAACCGCCTAAGCAGAATCGCCGCCGCCGCTGTTACGGACAGGGCCTCCACGCTGGACTACGTGGTTGGGCCAACAAGCGCAAACGCATCAGACGCCAGCCCAAGCCCAACTAAGATGCAGACGTGGCTAAAACAGTTAGCGAGGCAATCTATTTTAACAAGGAAGCAACGCAGAGAACGGGATCTGATTGTTATTCTTCTTTTATCTTTCTCTCTCTTATCTCTCTCTCCTTTAACTTCACTCTTCCTCTCTCCTATTTTCAGCTATCTTATTGTAAACGTTCCTGGAACTGCATTATAAAAGCACCCATTACCTTGGATCTAAATTTCAGAACTTTAAACCCACATCAATGGCGTCCCTCTCTCGACCTCCACCTCAACCTCTGACAAAAACTAGTATCTGCTCTGCTTCCTCTTCCATTTTCTCTGCTCCACTCACCCCGTTTTTACCCACCGTTGGAAAGAAAAGCAATCGCCTGGCTCTTAGATCTTCTTGCAATACTGGTAATGGAGACTCCTCCGGCAGGTTTGACCGCAGAGACTTGCTCATTGGGTTAGGGGGCCTTTATGGCGCGTCTAGTCTCTACGCCGATCCGTTCGCCTTCGCTGCGCCGATTCAAGCGCCGGATATAAACAATTGCGGATCTAAACCAACTCCACGAAAATCAAAGGCAAAATCCGTCGCTCAGAAGATCTTCGGTTCCGGAGAATCTCTCGCCGCAGAATCCTCATCTTCTCCTATCAAACCGATCGACCTAGGGTTTCCAATTGTTCTCGAAGCCCCGATAAGCACTCTAGTCCGACGGCCGAGGAAATCGAGGAGCAGGCGGGAGAAGGAAGAAGAGGAGGAAATCTTGGTGATCGAAGGTATAAAATTCGAAAGAGACGGCGCCGTGAAATTCGATGTCTACATAAATGACGATACTGCGAGTGGGCCCGAGAGTACGGAATTCGCCGGAAGTTTTGTGAGATTCCCTCATCGGCATAAGCACAAGAAGAAGCTGACTACATGCCTAAGATTGGGAATTACGGATTTGCTGGACGAAGTAGGCGCCGATAACGACGATACGATCGTCGTTACTTTGGTTCCTGAGCTTGGACAGGGAAAAGTCTCCATTGGAGGAGCAAAGATCGAGTTCGAATAGACGCTGTCGTTTTACACGGCGTTTTTTTTTTTTTTTTTTAATTTTTTGTATGTTGTCATCGTATTCCTGCTAAAATAATTTTGTCTATGGTGGCCGTTCGATCAGACTCGTTTTGATGGTGTCTGATACGTTGTTATGAGATATTGTTTTCTCAATTAATTTCTTTTTCTTTTTCTCTAAAATAATAGTTAAATTATTATATTAATTACATTAATAATTTATAGAATAATAAAATAATAGATTAAATGTAAAAAATAATAATTAACTATTTAAAATGTAATTGTTGAAATAAATATAATGTTAAATTATTAAATTAATTAAAAAATAAACTTGGTAACTGTGTAGAAGAAGAATTAACTCATGAACTATTTTTAAGGGAAAACTATATGAAGAATTCTATAAACCCTCTTGTATCTGAAGAGGGGCTGCTGGGTCGTTGAACCGTGGTGAAAAGAAAGGGGAGAGAGAGAGAGAGAGAGAGAGAGAGAGAGAGAGAGAGAGAGAGAGAGAGAGAGTGGGTGAGGAACTCTCAAAAAAGAAGCAAATGAAATGTAATTTGCAGTGGCTTGAACGAGGAGAAAAACCAAGTAATTATACTCATTTTGAATTGGAACTTCATGCAAACTTTATACTATAGGTGGAGATAAATAGATTGATGGAGGTTGATTAATAATCTTTTTTTTTATTAGTTTAGATTGATACAGTGGTAAGAGATGATGATTTCGAAGTGTTATTTGATGTACAATGAATTGAAATAGTTTTCGAGATGAAAAAGGGGTAAGGGATGAGTTAATTCGATAGTGTAGTCGACCAAAATACACAGTTTTGAATATGTCATTTGATATGTCGGCTGGACATTGTTCATATAATTGTTTCATCTTAAATTTGTCACTTTGTAGGTCACCTGCTTGCAAAAATAGTTTTGATGCACAATTTATGAATTTCTACGTCAACCACATGTGCAGATAAAATGAACGCACTCGGATAATTATTATATGTTACATTCTGTGAGTTTAAAGTTAATTAAAACTTATGATTGGTCGATTGAAGTATTTGATAGATCGTCGAGGGATGACAATTTAAGTGTTCCAAAGGAGTGCTAAATCGTAATTGTATGATCAATGATAATTTAAAAGGAAGGGGTAAATTGAGTTTTTTCAACTCTTTTTTGATTTGTTATCTCACATTAACTAATTTTATCTCTCAACTAGATTTGTCAAGTCTAATACAATTAATGACAATAACAATAAGTAAGAGTGTTAAGATAAGAGAATAATGTAGTCCGACCAATTTTGGCTACGTGCGCGTTTATTCCTTCCACTATAACTCTTCTGGTTATGAGCGATTGAATTTTATAGTTCTCTTTAAATTTCTTGAGTCGCGATCGTCCATGACATGTCCATCAGAGACGTTAATGAGGTAATGAGATTTTGCCGGTTAAGTGGCATCCTTAATCCTTGATTGGACATTTGCAAAAGTATTAGTTTAAATTCTTTATCTCTAAGCATAACTTTTGTGAGGTTCTTGTGTGTCCGTTGCAAGTGTCAATATGTGTCTCTAGGCTTCTGCAATTTGAACTCCCAAAAATTGTATATTCAGACTAAACTTCCACAACTAGCCTCTAGACATCCATTGCGGGTTTTTGCATCTAAGGTCCGAGCGTCCATACTTCTATTATCAATTGGTTTGATGCTCTGGACCAAGTTTTTGCGAATTCCACCAATCTTTCGTTGTTGGTATTCACGACAAAAAAAGCTCTCTGGAATAGACGTCTGCAAGTTCTTTCATTTTGGACATCACTTGAGACTGAGTTTTAATATTTTATCTTAATGTCAGCGGAAGGTCAAGACTCACATGTGAATTTGTGATCAAGTCATCGTATGTGAGTTTTTCAAATTTAGCAACAATATTAGCTTGAAAACATGCTTGAGGCAAACTGAGTTCCTAAATTTGACGAACCAATCCTTCAACAATGATAGCGAGGTTGGATAGGAAGACTTGTATAATGTCCAATTTTCTCCTCAACTGTGGACATAGAACGAGAGGAGAGAGGAGGAAATTATTGAGAGGGAACATTTTCCCTAATAAGTAATAACATCCTAGAGTCACTAAGGGTACTAGAGGAGGGGCTGTAGAAGTGAAGGTCAGATGCTACATCCACAATCACCTCAGACTTCAACGATACCCATACGTCTCAAGTTCAACCTATCATCAAACTAAGCCTAACATTAGGATTCTACCAATAGAATTTCATATATTTTGGTCAAATGCTTAAATTTGATATTTATTTGATTATTTAATTAGATTTGACTTTGTGATAGTTAATATATAATTAAAAAGTCCATCATATAATTGATAATTATATCCAACTATTAGTTTCTCTATCATATGTTTTCTCATTACGTTAGAAAATATAAATTCTAAATTAATGGAGATTATTAATTTAGATCCTAGATGAGACTGTAAATATAAATTAATATTCCTCTATCAACGAGAACTAAATAAGAAAGAAATTATTGCAAGAAAATAGTGGCTAATTATCCTTGGCTTTGTCCATCTTTGAAGGGCATGCAAAACATGACCCGCGTGGAACTATCTTTTTGTACAAAGTCAGAGCTTGTAGTCTCAAATCCATGGAGGAAAGCAGCAGTATGAATAGTTGGTTTAAATAAGATTATTTAATTCCTCCCCATTCTTCTCCTCCGAACGCGAAACAGCTTTGCACCGCTGAAAATGGACTGGAATAGATCATTTTTTAATAATAAATCAGTAAATGCTTAAGAAGGCGCGTAGATTTCATCTGGGTCTTCGTTGTTTTAGTCTTTTTTTTTTTGTAATAATGTTCCGTGTAAGGTTATATATTCGTTGGAAGCGACGAGGTTGCTCATTTTCAACCTCTCTGCTTTGTGTTGACGCTTCTTCTGTGCGGTTTGTCGAGGCTCTATACTACCATGGCTTCCCTTCTGGTTATTGGGCTGGTGGCTGTGTTTGATCTTATTGCTTTTGCGCTTGCTGTTGCGGCTGAGGAGAGGAGAAATACAGTGAGTCTTCATCTTTTTATCTGTTTTTTCTAACTTTTCAAGTGAAGGGATTGGAGAAATTGAGAAGTGGGTATCGTTTTTCCCTTTTGATTCATGTATACGAAATAGTTTTGGTGTTTTCTTATGGTCTCTTCTGCAATTAGTAAGGTTTTCTTTCCTGAAAAAAGGAAAATCTGATGGATGTTTGGAATTTGGAACTGGAATATGCTCTTGAGCTGCATAAATATATGTCAAATCATGCTTGTGCAGTATGAGCTAAAGATTTATTTTTACTAGGAGAAACAATAGAACTGATGGGTTAATCTGTCATTTTTGCTGATTTTCTGATGGGTTTTTGCTTCCTTTTTAACGATTATCTAGTTGATTTTAATTGGTTTATCTTAGTGGGAGTGTCTAGTGCTGAGATGCTGCACATATCAACTGATTTGCACAGGATTCTGGGTTATAGACTTAACTGCAATCAACTTAGAATCCGTTTAACCTTTTGGGTGAGTATTTTGTGAATCATAAGAGCAAGTTTTTCTCGACGATTTTAGACCACCGATCGAGTTTACAATGTGTTTCGCAATGACCTCACCGGGTCAGTGTGTTTAATATGTCTTACAACTAATGTTCAGTGTTTCCTGAGCTAGCAATGATGTCTCTGCTGCGAAAAGGGTATGAAACCTGGCGGTTCGAGGGCATGGACAATAATCCTTTTCGTCATTTGCTGGTATGTGCTTCCCCCATAGCTCCTAATGGAAAAACTTCAAAAATTACACATCGATTGTTGATTTGAAATTTCAGGGTGTGTTTTATTATTGCCGAGTTATGCTTGTTGGTGGCTTCCGTAACAAATTCGCACGTCGCCAAAGAGAACGCATCTGAGTGTATGATGTTGAGAAAGGGAGTATTTGGAGCAGCGGCTGCCTTTGTCTTCTTTACCGCCATAGTTTCCGAGCTGTTTTATGTTTTGTATTCAAGAGCTCATGATCAGCCTTCTTTCAACGCAGAACCTGGCATTAGGATGGGAAATGTGTAGCTGATCCACATTAGAGCACATCCATACATATATGTTCATATGGTAGTGGTTATGTTGGACTTCTTGTTTTGCTTTGAACAGATTGTTTGCTTTCATATGATTATGCATAAACACATGTTCCGAAAACTTCTCAAAAATAAAATCTAAGGATGTGAATTGGAATACGACACATCTCCCGTATAATTAAATAAAAATACGAAACAGAGTTACAAAATATGATAGAAGTTTATGAGATCTTTTAACATTTTATTTTTCTTAATAAACTCTATTGGAACTCAATTAGAATATTGTGAATTCATCATGGAAAAATCTTGATTAGATTATCACTTGAATTTGTCACGTCACATATCAGTTCATGTTGTCTAGATGAGATAAAATCTGCATCATCTTCTTCAGCAAGCATTTGGACTCAATCTCAACCATTTCGACTATGAAAGCTTCCTAATTCAACTTCTATTAACGAGGTAAAACGACAACGGAGAAAAAACAATGAAATTAAATCATGACCCTCCATTTACCTTCAAACTATTATATCACTAAAGATGTGCAGATATATGATAAACTAAAAAGTCAGACAATATGTGAAGATATGATTGATAAAAAGGTCCAACAAAAACCGAGGCGCCAGAAAAGAAACCACTCAAGGCAATGAAAAGATTAAATTAAACTTAACTGAGATAATGAAAGATTAAATAAAGATATATTAGAAACTTAGTTTTACCACACCAACCTTATCTTTCCTCCTACATGTAACTAATTGAGTTCTCAGCTTCAGATTTTCTTCCAGTCTAAGTGGATATTTTTCTCCTCGCTTAATTTGATTGTGATATTGCAAGGTTATTAATGTATATTAACGTGTAAAGTGGCTGCTACATACCAAAATCAAGGCGAATCTAACATGCAAGGAACAAAAAAATACTTTCATTAAAAAAAAAATGCGTAGATGAAGCTCCCTTAAATTAACTCAGTAATGAAACAGTGAGAACCTGACGTCAAATATGAAACAAGAAGATTCACAAACACCAGGAAAATTTTAGGTAAAATAGATCGAAAAGAAGAAACTGGTACCAGCTCAGAGAAGCCCTCTTCTTCTCTTGTAGTCACTGACAGTGAGGGTCAATGCATGTCGCCTCCCATCATTTTCCAGAACTTTCCGTCCAACCGTGGCTTCAATTCTTTGTTTTCTTGCCATAAATCTAGCCTGAGCTCCTTGGGGTCCACCAAATTTCTGAAGTAGAGCCAATGAAATTGGTAGCTCAAAATTGTGCAGCAAATTCGACTCGGTTCCTTGATCCACTGGAGCACTAGTATCAACCAATTTTCCTGCATCAGCTGCGGCTTCTAAGGCTGCCGCTGTAGCTACCATTCCTGCCTCTGCTATGACAATTGTTTGTGCTCCATTTCTGTTTGATAAGCCAGCTGCTGGGGTATTATTTTCATTTGCCTCTACAGTCTCATTTCTGTCACTAGGATTCGAAACATAGTAATTCCTTGACCTGGTCCATCTCCTTGAAAAGGGATCGTAACCAGCCTCCCCTGCTTTCAAATCTTGGTTTAATGATCTCTTTCCTGATGCATTTTTGAAGTTCTCCACCCTATTCTTTCTGTTCATCTCAGACAACCTTACAGCTTTGGAATCTTTCTCCTGTGCTTTCCGTGATGCGTCTAATTGTTGTAATCTGGTCTTTATTCTCTCAATTTCTGCCTCATCATTCTTGCTTTGTGCAACGTCCATCTCTCTCCTCAATCGATCCTTCTCGGCAGCTATATTCAGAGGTCTTGAGGAGGCAGATTTTTTCTCTTGCAACATTTGCTTTACAGTAGCGGCTGAGTAGACAAAAGTGTTGATTTGTTGTATGGCCTCCTTTTTTTTCAGCACGTCCTGCATATTCAGCAAACGGCCACCAGTTCGCTCCACTTCCCTAACCCACTGTTTATATTCATCCTCAACCGGGGAGGAGTCTGAAACCATTGCCATCTGCCATCTGGCTGCGGAGCTTTCATTTCCCCAAATAACATTCAGATACTTGTGTGTGGTTTTGTTATCTAATTTGTATTGGCGATCAGGTTCTGTTGCATCAACATTCCGCACCATGCAAAGCCTGTATGTAGGCCCGGTCCTTGATCTACCAATTCCAACCCTTACAAAGCATCCCACAATCAATTCCTCAAAGAAGGGTTCCATAAACCATTTAGACAGTTTTGATCTTCGAATTGTAATCTCTTTAATATCACCAAAAGTAGGACCCTCAGAACCCATCATGTCCCTGTCATCGTCACTGTCAACCATTCCACCGTCCCCAGTGGACCCTTCATCTTCACTGTTAAACCTATTTTCACTCTCACTCTGGCTAGAGCTACTAAGACTTGCTGCAGCATTGGATTTTCGCTTGGTTGGTGAGACTCTTCGCGTACTTGAGTTTCCTCTCGATGTTTCCCTTAATTTACGGTGACCCTCTGGGTCCTGTTGTTTCAACCTTTTAGCACGCAATTCATTCAAAGCACCATCCTTTGCAGCTGCCCTGTCAGCAGACCTAGCCGATGACCTAATGCGAGATGAAAGAGCTGGAGTATCTTTCTTAGATGGGGCTGCTTTCCCTTTCTCCCTCTTCAACTTCAACTTTTCGTATATAACTTTATCATTCTTCTTAGATGCCCTGTCTGACAATATCATTTCTCTTTGAAGTTCAGACATCTCTGCAAGCTTTCTCCTGTCATCTTCATTTTTGTAGAGATCCTCCCCAACATCGGATCCATCACTGCTCTCACCTTCATTATCAGAGTCAACATCTTCACCATCCCCTTCTTCCTGACTGCCCAGATCATCATCTCTTTCCGTAGGATCCAACCTTTTCTTTAGTGGAACCTGAGAGCCAGATGGTTTCCTGCGAGCATAACCACGATCATCATCCGAGTCATCATCTCTGGAGTCACTTCCACCATCAGAATACGAGCCATCGTGTTGTCTTCTAGATGATGGAAGAGAGTGTCGGTTTCTACCAGACCCATTGGTTCTTCCTGCAGCCTCCAGAAGCAAATTTTCCAAGTCCGCCATCGATCTTCCTATGCTCCAGCTCTACTATGTAATATATCTAGTTTTTCACCTGAAGAAGTCAAAATGTTTTAGTACAGGACATTAAGTCCAATGCAACAAGGAAACTTAATCTGTGTTGTACATGCAAAAATTATGTGGAAAAAAAATCATTGAAAGACATCCTCGACTGGACATTAAAACTGGGACAGAATCAATGGTAGCAGCTTATACACGATCCAAAGATATAGCAACAGGAAAGTATCAATGCTACCTATTAAAGAAAGCGTACATAAGTCACTGTCCATAAGAAGCAATCGGCATAGTGGAATATGCATATCGAAGGTGACTAAAACCTCATTTTTCGCCCTTCAAACATTAAACCAAAATAAAAAACTGCACAAATACGAAAGACTGACTACCATAATAGCTCATTATAACTCACAAAATATAATTTTCCAACACCAATTGAGGTTCTTTAACTTCGAACAAAAGAAGTTCGAAACATACTAATAAATCGACGCAAAAGGCGTGCTCCTAAAAGTGGAAGAGCGAAAACCCCAGGCCGATAACTAATGAATCAAATACCCATCAGTCACAATTGAAATAAAATAAAATAAAATCCGAAATTGAAATTCATTATCTAAAAAAAAAAAAAAACAGAACAATCGGATATGAGCTGCGAAAATCTGAGAGAAAAAGAAGAAGAGATAGACGCACCAAAAAACCAGTAATTTGGCAGCGGAGCACGGTAGCGAGAGTCCTATTTTCAGCGATGAGAGGTATCCTCAATCCGCCGGCGTCTTGGAGGGTTGGGCAATTGAGGAGCTACCGTCGCAGGCTCGTTTCTTACCCTGAACTGAGCCTCCTCACAAATAATTTAACCTTGTTTTTAAGAATCAATTTTCTTTGATTTGAACGAGTTTTTTGAATTTTATTTTTCTTTTTATCAAAAATATAATATTAGTTGTATCCACGTGCTAATCATGTGAGTCTTGACTCATCAAACCGCCAAACCCATAATAAAAATCATCTCAAATAACTGAGAAAGACTTGAATCAAAATAACAGTCAAAACTCGAAACAATCATTAAGTTCAAAACTAACACGTAGATAGTGTAACAATATAAACTAAATAAAGTCTAGATAAATCTATAATAAAGTCTAATAAAAAATACATAGATAATATAAAAATTGACTAACAATAAAAATATACATGTCATTACATGTAGTTCAATTTGAGAACACATCTTTAAATATTATTTACAAAAAATGATGTTAAGCTAAAAATAAAATTAAACTCTACTTTGAACTAGGCCTAGACTTACTAAATCACAAGCCAACCGGGGAAGCCCAATAACGTAACGAGTTCAAAACCATAAGTCTCAATACCTAATTATGATATTAACACAAAATCAGATTTAAAAATTTCATGCTTAAATCTCAAGTTTTAGATTTTAAAATGATCAAGAACGATTGAATCAGAAACTTGATACACGTCTAGACATGTTTTGAAATGACCCAATAATAATTGGATCAAAAATTCAATTTGGGAACGAAACAAGCATGAGTTGCGGCCCAAACCAATATGAGTCGCGACCCAAACACCTGTTTGGGTAGCATGCCAAGACAGATCGAGCCGCGACATAAGGCAATGCTTGAGCCGTAGCTCAACGACATCTTCTTCAATGTCGTTCACTCTTCACTGTTCTTTGGCGGATTTTTCCTGTTTTCAAGCCAAAGCATTCATCTAAATCATACCTCTCTAAAAAAACCTTCAAAAACAAAATATAATTTATAACCTGCCTTGTTAAAACGCCCAAATCCCAATCTTTACAACTTCCTTAACCATTCAATCAGGTTAAAGAGATAGAGTTTATATTCAACGTACCTCCGCTAGTCACAACTCCGACGACACAAGCTCCCAAATTATGTGGGAATCTAGTCGTAAGGCTGATTGAAGAATCTGAAGATCTTGGTGCAGAGATCGTAGTTTCCAACTTAGACTGTGTGACAAAAGATATGATTTTTTTTTTATTGTGTTGCCCATAAAATATAGGTGTATTTTTTTTTTATCCTCTTAAAATATTTGTTAATCCGTCAAACAATGATTGATACAATTAATGTAACAAATTATAATAGTTTATTTATTACATTAATTATACAAATTATTATTTGATACATCAGCGAATTGTTTAAGATTGTAGAATAATAAGTTAAACTTAACGTTATTCTATTTCAAAATATAAAACAAAGATTCTAATCTCTGCTAGCTTACATTATAACTCCAAATACACTCAACTTGTTTTTAGTTCTAATTTTCTTAATATAATTATATGATGTTTAAACTAAGTCGAGTGGAAAAATATGCAATAATCACCAAATTATTTTTATTTTAAAATTGAATCACCTAATCTAATTCGCTAAACCAAACATAGTACGAACAAAAATAGAAACAGTCCAGCAATTGGTCGGAGTGAAGTAAAAAACACTATCACATTCATGAATATAATAAACTAGGAGGCAAAAAAACAAAGAAAGGAAACAAGGCAGAAATTGGATAGGTGGTATGTGTTATTTTTCCAATTTGGGTGGGAGAAAGTGTATTCCTTTGCAGGCTTCGTCATCCACCTTGTCCAGTGTAAAAGCTCTCCACTTTGCTCTGTTTTCCCCATTAGGTGGAGGGAGAGAGAGATGGAGAAACATCTTCTATGGAAGTTCTTCCCTTTGCTAACGTTACTGGCTTCCTTTCTCATTCTTTTATACTCGCAGAATTTTTCCCAGGTTTGTTGCTTCTTCCTTGCCCGTTTTGCATTTGAAGTTATTGACTGATCGCCTGCCAAGATTATTAGACGGGTGGAGAAATAAAAGTTCCATTTTAATATTGGGTTTTTATTTTCGTTTTCTGGGTCTGATCTATTTCAGTCAGCTAATGGACAAGTTTCTCTAGTTTCTGCCAAAGAACTGTTCAAGCTGTTACCTTTATAATAATCATCGAGTTCTACAGAAATTTTCATTTTCTTGACAACTAAGCCTTTTACAACAGGTTATTTCATTCAAATATGTATAAATTTGTCTAAAAAGATGTCGAGAGCTAACGTCTTTTTCTAATCAATTGTTTTACAAAAGCACTAAGAAATTTTTCGTTCTTTTTCTGCTAGTTTGAGTCATCTGAGTTTTTTTTCTCTCACTATCCGTTAATAATTGATGATTTCATGGTGACAACATAGATATTGATCTTATAATTGATGAATTTTTGGAGCCTGGTGAAATTCAGGATCAAAATTGCTTGGGAGTTCGATCATAGCAAAAACAAGTGGACATATCTCTTGACATTGATAATGAATTACTGTAAATTCTTGCGTCGAAATTTATATTACTTTTGTGGTGTTTTATTAATTTTTCACTGTATTTTCACTCAGTTTAGACATAATTAGATTTTTGTTTCTGACAAAAACTCTCGCAGAAGTTAAGTAAATGCAGCCTTCTTCCTCATCAACACTATTGGATAGCTAGCAAGCGAATTGTGACAGCAGGAAAAATCATTTCTGGTGCAGGTTTGCCAATTTATTTTTGCTGCCTAAGAACAGTTTGAACTCCAGAAGTTTTGTATCGCCTCAAAGTTTCTAATCCAATAATCTTGCACTTCATCTTCTTGTGAAGACAATAATTTTGCGTTGATTCTGATACAAAAATTTAAGCCACAAAACAGTTACTTTTAATGTTTTAGCATGTCGTGTTTATTTGAGCAGTCGAGATAAAGGAGGGGAAGATCAAATCCATAGTCGAGGAAGAAGAAAGTCATGGGAAAATTAGGTCGGAATATCTTGTTGATTATGGAGAGGCTGTTGTCATGCCTGGCTTAATTGACGTGTAAGATCTAATCATCTCAGTGTCATCATTTGCATATTCTATAATGACACTTGAAATTTGAAGACGTTGCTCAAATAACTGTTGAAGTTAGAAAGATTAAAAACATCACAAGGAAAAGAAGTGAAACATGATATTCATGAAAGTTATATTTTTATTATTGTCGAAGAACTATTTTTCTAAGTAATGCAGAGATCATTGCGCCACTTTTTAAATAAATGATGGAGTATTCGTGTCTTTTGAGAATGAAAACGATGAATTAGCAGGAGTGTAAAACGACTAAACCTGTCACTTCGAAGCATTTTATTTCTTTAGTTTTTAACAAAACAATCTATATAACATTTTAATGAACGAGGGGATCTAGATTTTCATCGAACTTTCTTGTTTAATTTCTGTTTTGACAGCCATGCACATCTTGATGATCCTGGAAGAGCTGAATGGGAGGGATTTCCTTCAGGAACTAAAGCAGCAGCTGCTGGTATGATATCATTCAATGACATGCATTTGATCTTTCAAAAGTTTACTGAAGGCATTGCCCAATAAACCCTTCACATTCTTAAGAATTTATTATCAATATGTAATTGTTGCTCTGTCTTGTGTTCAATGACTTGAATTCTATTTAAACCATACCGAAAAACTTGCGATTCAATAAAAATTTTGGAAGAAAATTATGGATACGCAAAGGTTGGTGGTAGTAAGGAATTGATGTACTACTATATATATTACGTTTGAGTCACAATACTCATGTTTTAGTTTAATTTTTTATATTGAATTTATTTAATTTGTCTGTAATTTTTCACCCATTAGGGTTTTCCAAGTAAAAACTCGGAGTTCTATCTGTGTTTTTCTTTTTCGTATCCATATTCAGTTTTTACACTCCTTACTGTTCAATTCACCTAGTCTTATGCACCAGAAGACCTTATTCTTGACTTTGATATGTTTCTTCAGGCGGCATTACAACACTGGTTGACATGCCGCTTAACAGTTTCCCCTCAACGGTGTCTAAAGAAACTCTAGATCTAAAGGTTAACTTTTACACTCTTGTAGCCTTTTCATTGATATATTCATATATTTGCTTCCTGTATAAGATTAAACCAAGCAAAGTTTATTTGGTTAATTGTTTTTTTTTTCTGTATACTAGATTGAAGCTGCCCGAGGGAGGATTCACGTCGACGTTGGTAAACTATCAAATTATAACACATTTACTATTTACCGAAGACTATTTATTGATATATGATGTCCATTACAGGTTTTTGGGGAGGCCTAGTACCTGATAATGCATTTAATTCAAGTGCTTTAGAAAGTCTCCTAGAATCAGGGGTCTAAAGGTACGTTTCATTCCATCAATAATTTTTTTTTTTGAGCTTATTTTATTGTTGTATAAGGGAGAATAACCAATAATCTGCAAAAAAAAAAAAAAATCCAAATACTTTCAGAATTGCAATTTGACCATAACCCGCGATAATATCGTATTTTGTGCCTTGGCGGTCTAGAAACCAGCAAAATACTGCAGCTTTGCATGTGGTGTGGAAGAAACTTTGTTGATAATTTAATAGACTTTGCTGTTCTTTGTGGCAGTCCTTTATGTGTCCTTCAGGAATCAATGACTTTCCTATGACCAACACCTCTCATATCAAGGTTTGTTCTAATATTCGTACACAAAATTTGTATTGAAATTCGGCCGAAAGCTTTCCAGTGTATTATTTTATGAATCTGATGGGTTTAGTATATTTTGTTTTGCATGTAATGTTACGGTTTGGTAGGAAGGACTGTCGGTGCTGGCAAAATACAGAAGACCTTTACTAGTGCATGCAGAGCTTCAACTGGATTCTCAGACTGATTTTAATCTTGAAGATGGCTCTACTAACCCTCGTTCTTACTCAACTTATCTTAAAACTAGACCACCTTCTTGGTAAGAAATGGGCAATAAAAGTATGTTTTTATCTTCTTTCTAGACATTTCAAAGTATCATTTTAATCCTTTCTCTTGTTTATAATAGGGAGGAGGCAGCCATTAGAGAGCTCTTAACAGTAACGAAAGACACCGAGATTGGGGGTCCTTCAGAAGGGGCACATCTTCACATTGTTCACTTGTCTGATTCAAGTTCTTCTCTTGATCTTATCAAGGTTCTTCAAAGCTTGAAAGAATTCATTTCAATACGTCCTACAGATTCGAAGTACAAAGCTTTTCCATGATGGAATAATTATGTTAATCGCTTAAAATTGAGACCATTTTGATAGGAAGCAAAAGAAAATGGCCACAGCATTTCAGTTGAGACCTGTCCACATTATTTATCATTTTCGGCAGAGGATATCAGCGATGGAGACACTCGTATCAAGTGTGCTCCGCCCATTCGAGATGCAAATAACAAGGAAAAACTATTAAAGGCTTTAATGGTACTTCTCTTCTGCAAAATACACCGCTTACTTTCTTTGATTATCTCAAACATTAAGCGTTGCAATTTAATTTTTGATTTTTGTTATGATATCATGTCAGGAAGGACATATAGACATGTTGAGCTCAGACCATTCACCGTCAGTCCCGGAGCATAAGCAGCTTGATTCTGGTGACTTCTTGAGAGCTTGGGGTGGTATTTCATCCTTGCAGGTTGGATCGTCACTAAAATACTACATAATGTCAACCCTTTAAATCTCAAATAAATCAATATTTTGCAGTAGAAGATAAGAATCCATGTGACGTGAATTTTTGTTTTGTCATTTTGTGAATTAATCGACACGTCTGTGAGAAAATATGCAGTTTGTTCTCCCGGCAACATGGTCATCTGCAAGGAAACATGGAGCAAAAATTGAACAATTAGCTATATGGTGGAGTGAGAAGCCTGCCAAGCTAGCTGGCCAAGATTTGAAGGTAGTAAACTTTTTTTTTTTTTTCAGACTGTTAATTGCAGAGAAAGTTCTAATTGACCTTCCCTTAATTGTTCTTCATGTTGTCTTCAAATATGAAGCGGACACACAGAAATATCTGGCATGTTCAAGAGATTATGTTTTATGAATCGAAAACAGAAAACAGTTTCGAAAGCATCGAAATAAATTTTTGAAACACTTATGTTTGGCGATGATGATGAGTTACTGTCCATAAGTTGCAATCGGCATAGCGGAATATGCATATCGAAGGTGAATAAAACCTCATTTTTCGCCCGTCAAACATTAAACCTAAAAAAAAACTGCACAAATACGAAAGACTGACTACCATAATAGCTCATTATAACTCACAAAATATAATTTTCCAACACCAATAGAGGTTCTTTAACTTCGAACAAAAGAAGTTCGAAACAAACTAATAAATCGACGCAAAAGGCGTGCTCCTAAAAGTGGAAGAGCGAAAAAATCCCAGGCCGATAACTAATGAATCAAATACCCATCAGTCACAATTGAAAGAAACTAAAATAAAAGCCGAAATTGAAATTCATTATCTAAAAAAAAAAAAAAAAAAAGAACCGTCGGATATGAGCTGCGAAAATCTGAGAGAAAAAGAAGAAGAGATAGAGGCACCAAAAAACCAGTAATTTGGCAGCGGAGCAGGGAAGCGAGAGTCCTAATTTCAGCGATGAGAGGTATCCTGAATCCGCCGACGTCTTGGAGGGTTGGGCAATTGAGGAGCTACCGTCGCAGGCTCGTTTCTCAGCCTGAACTGAGCGAGCCTCCTCACAAATAATTTAACCTTGTTTTTTAAGAAGAATCAATTTTCTCTGATTTGAAGTTTGAACGAGTTTTTAGAATTTTTTATTTTTTATTTATCAAAGATATAATATTAGTTGTATCCACGTGCTAATCATGTGAGTCTTTTCTTACTCCCATCTCACTGCAGATGCCAGATGGGATGGTCATGAAGTTTTATTTTTAGTTTTTTCACGTATAGACAATGTACTGTACGGGCATGCTAATTTTAAGATACTTATAAAAACTTATTAGCAACTTAACGTATTGTAGAGAAAGTATTATATGCAACTACCCACCTTAATATTATAAATTAAATGTCCTCTACTTTTCAACATTATGGAACCTATATTTAATTATATTAATTTTATGTTATAAATAATAAAATTAACAAAATAAGAGAAAAATCCAATATTTAATTTCATCCGCAGTATTAACGGACGGAGAAAGGTCGACGGAGGGTCTGAAAATGGAATTTGCAATATAAAAAGACCAAGGACACGTGGCGCATTCTGGTGCAGCTTAATAACCATGTGTATTCCTCGTCTTGGCGACAGTTAGACGTCGCTTTCAGGACAGCAGGTTGTCAGGAGTATCAGTCGGCGGCAGCGGCGCGTCGCTGTCGGCTACTCTGCCTCCTTTATTCCCAGCGACGGCTGCCCCTTGCGCTGTTTCCCAAACATCCTGCTGCCGCCTTATCTTTCCTACAAAATTTATGTAAATTACAGGTTAAAAAAACGTGTACGGAATTACCCTCAATGTCAGTTAAATGTAAGTATGTAACGTTTACTCAAGTGTGACAACGTTGGAGTGATGGGAATATTACCCTAAAAAGTATATTAAATTTGATGAACAAGGATGCAGAATAAAGTGAATCCTTAAGTCTTCCAATCTAAATAATCACACTAATTGTCAGGAATCTTTGATCATTCCTCCCTAGATTCACTCATTGTTTCTCAATTATATTCTCCACTTTATTAATAAATGTATACATTTATTCTTAATCTTTTCATAAATAGCCGGTTGGGTGAGATTTCTCTATTCGAACTGCACCGATTTCTAGCCTAATCAGCATATCTCCTTTTAGCTAATAGAACTTGTTTAAACACGTCAATAAAAATAGATTCCGAATTTCAAAGATACATAAACTTTTTAATATTCTAATGAGTTGTCTTACTTTATAAAATTGTACTAAAATAAAATTATTCACAGATTTCAAACACATAATCTCATTAATTCTAATTAACAACAAACAAGAACATCATTCAACGATCAAATATACATAATAAAAATAGGATCTCCACGAGTCGATTAATTTTAGTAAAAATTGACGAACTATAAATATAAGTTTTTCTCTTGACGTGGGCGGCTAGCAAATTTGGTGGTTACAGTTGCTAGGCTTCCATTGGACGGACCTTGTTTAGTATAACCACCAATCTCTTCAGCCATAACCTAGTTTTAAGCTCTTTTTTGGAACCGCGGTTCAACAATAATGAAAGGACCATTCTTTGGGCCGATGTCCAGTTCGGATAGAGCAGCTTTGGGGCTACAATTGTGGGCCTATTTGTTCCCAAATCATGATATTTTTCTACCCAAGTTTAAAATGGGTTAATTTAAAATAGAGATTTGGGAATTTTAAACTAAAATTCTATGAATTTTATTTTAGGTACAATGTTATTAAACAAAATTATTGGACACTTGAATTTCGGACCTTTGGATATTTTGGGCTTTGGATTAGTGGTAGCCACTCGAATTAGAGATTTATTTTATCTTCAGTTTTAAACGTTTTAATTAATTATTTTATTTTTATAAAATAATTGTTAAAAATCTACTGTTAGTGTTTTGTTAATGCATGTATTATTTTATGCAAGTTTTAATTTCTTGTCATGAAAACTAATTTTAATTAGAGCTGACTATACTGCGAGTGGGCAGGCGAGTACGGAATGCGCTGGAAGTTTTGTGAGCGTCCCTCATCGGCATAAGATCAAGAAGAAGCTGACTACATGCCTAAGATTGGGAATTACGGATTTTCTGGACGAAGTGGACGCCGATAACGACGATACGGTCGTCGTTACTTTGGTTCCTAAGCTTGGACAGGGAAAAGTCTCCATTGGAGGAGCAAAGATCGAGTTCGAGAGGTGACCTGAGAACAAACTAGACGCTGTCGTTTTACACGGGGTTTTTTTTTTTTTTTTTTAATTTTTCGGTATGTTGTCATCGTTTTATTCCTGCTAAAGTAATTTTGTCTATGGTGGCCGTTCGATCAGACTCGTTTTGATGGTGTCGATACGCTGTTATGAGATATTGTTTTCTCAATTAATTTCTTTTTCTTTAAAAAATAAACTTGGTAACTGTGTAGAAGAAGAATTAACTCATCAACTATTTTTAAGGGAAAACTATATGGAGAATTCTATAAACCCTCTTGTATCTGTAGCGGAGCTGCTGGGTAGTTGAACCGTGGTGAAAAGAAAGGGAGAGAGAGAGAGAGAGAGAGAGAGAGAGAGAGAGAGAGAGAGAGAGAGAGAGAGAGAGAGAGAGAGAGAGAGAGAGACTCTTTTTGAAGTTCCGACATCTCTGCAAGCTTTCTCCTGTCATCTTCATTTTTATAGAGATCCTCCCCAACATCGGATCCATCACTGCTCTCACCGTCATTATCAGAGTCAACATCTTCCCCATCCCCTTCTTTAGTGGAACCTGAGAGCCAGATGGTTTCCTGCGAGCATAACCACGATCATCATCCGAGTCATCAGCTCTGGAGTCACTTCCACCATCAGAATACGAGCCATCATGTTGTCTTCTAGATGATGGAAGAGAGTGTCGGTTTCTACCAGACCCATTGGTTCTTCCTGCAGCCTCCAGAAGCAAATTTTCCAAGTCCGCCATCGATTTTCGTAGGCTCCAGCTCTACTATGTAATATATCTAGTTTTTCACCTGAAGAAGTTAAAATGTTTTAGTACAGGACATTAAATCTAATGCAACAAGGAAACTTAATCTGTGTTGTACATGCAAAAAATTATGTGGACAAAAAATCATTGAAAGACATCCTCAACTGGACATTAAAACTGGGACAGAATCAATGGTAGCAGCTTATACACGATGCAAAGATATAGCAACAGGAAAGTATCAATGCTACCTATTAAAGTAAAGTGTACTGAGAGAAAAAGAAGAAGAGATAGAGGCACCAAAAAACCAGTAATTTGGCAGCGGAGCAGGGTAGCGAGAGTCCTAATTTCAGCGATGAGAGGTATCCTGAATCCGCCGACGTCTTGGAGGGTTGGGCAATTGAGGAGCTACCGTCGCAGGCTCGTTTCTCAGCCTGAACTGAGCGAGCCTCCTCACAAATAATTTAACCTTGTTTTTTAAGAAGAATCAATTTTCTCTGATTTGAAGTTTGAACGAGTTTTTAGAATTTTTTATTTTTTATTTATCAAAGATATAATATTAGTTGTATCCACGTGCTAATCATGTGAGTCTTTTCTTACTCCCATCTCACTGCAGATGCCAGATGGGATGGTCATGAAGTTTTATTTTTAGTTTTTTCACGTATGACAATGTACTGTACGGGCATGCTAATTTTAAGATACTTATAAAAACTTATTAGCAACTTAACGTATTGTAGAGAAAGTATTAAAACATTCTAACTCAATATTACACGTCGCTTGGTTGGGCCAACAAGCGCAAACGTATCAGATGCCAGCCCAAGCCCAACTAAGATCAAGATGTTGTTAAAACCGTTAGCGAGGCAATGATTGTTGTTCTTCTTTTATGTTTCTCTCTCTCCTTTAACTTCACTCTTCCTCTTTCAGAACCTTAAACCCACATCAATGGCGTCCCTCTCTCGACCTCCACCTCAACCTCTGACAAAAACTAGTATCTGCTCTGCTTCCTCTTCCATTTTCTCTGCTTCACTCTCCCAGTCTTTAACCAGAGTTGGAAAGAAAAGCGATCGTCTGGCTCTTAGAGTTTCTTGCCAGACTGGTAATGGCGATACCTCCGGCAGGTTTGACCGGAGAGACTTGCTCATTGGCTTAGGGGGCCTTTATGGCGCTTCTAGTCTCTCTGCCGATCCCTTTGCCTTTGCTGCGCCGATTCAAGCGCCGGATATAAACAATTGCGGCTCGGCTGACTTGCCGGCCGGCGTTCCAGTCGTCGACTGCTGCCCTCCTAAGACAACGAAAATCACTGATTACCGGCCAAAGCGGTCAAACGCTCCTCTGAGAGTAAGACCGGCGGCTCATTTGGTCGACAAAAAATACATTGAGAAATACAAGAAAGCCGTTGAGTTAATGAAAGCTCTCCCGGTCGACGACCCTCGAAATTTCACGCAGCAAGCGAACATTCACTGCGCTTACTGCGACGGCGCTTACCGTCAACTTGGATTCTCAGACCTCGACATTCAAGTTCATAATTCTTGGCTTTTCTTTCCTTTTCATCGCTACTACGTCCACTTTTTCGAAAAAATTTGCTGCAAATTGCTCAACGACCCAACCTTCGCTTTACCGTTCTGGAACTGGGACGCTCCAGCCGGAATGAGGATGCCTGCCTTCTACAATGATCCATCTTCTTCTCTCTACGACACGTTCCGTAACGCGAACCACCGCCCGCCTACGCTCGTCGATTTGGACTACGCAGGTACTGACCGCAGAAGAACTAACCGGGAGCAACTACGGAGAAATCTGAGCATAATGTACCGGCAAATGGTGACGAACTCGAAAGATCCATTACTTTTCTTCGGAAAGCCGTACCGCGCTGGAGACGATAAAGTTCCCGGCGGCGGCTCCATTGAGAACATTCCTCATGGTCCGGTTCACATATGGTGTGGCGATAACAAACAACCAAACTTAGAGAACATGGGGACCTCCTACTCCGCAGCTCGCGATCCAATTTTCTTCGCTCATCACTCTAACGTCGATCGAATGTGGTCTCTCTGGAAGACGTTGGGAGGGAAACGAAAGGATATCACAGATCCTGACTGGTTAGACACTGCTTTCGTCTTCTACGATGAGAATGCTGAAGCAGTACGAGTCAAGGTTCGCGATTGCTTAGATACTCGAAAGCTCGGTTACGTTTACCAAGACGTCGAAATTCCGTGGCTGAGCAAAAATCGAGTTCGAGTGACCTGAGAACAAAAGAGAAGCTGTCGTTTTACATGGGTTTTTTTTTTTTTTTTTTTTTTTTTTTAATTTTTCGGTATGTTGTCATCGTTTTATTCCTGCTAAGTAATTTTGTCTATGGTGGCCGTTCGATCAGACTCGTTTTGATGGTGTCGATACGCTGTTATGAGATATTGTTTTCTCAATTAATTTCTTTTTCTTTAAAAAATAAACTTGGTAACTGTGTAGAAGAAGAATTAACTCATCAACTATTATTAAGGGAAAACTATATGGAGAATTCTATAAACCCTCTTGTATCTGAAGAGGAGCTGCTGGGTCGTTGAACCGTGGTGAAAAGAAAGGAGAGAGAGAGAGAGAGATAGAGACTCTCTTTGAAGTTCCGACATCTCTGCAAGCTTTCTCCTGTCATCTTCATTTTTATAGAGATCCTCCCCAACATCGTTCCATCACTGCTCTCACCGTCATTATCAGAGTCAACATCTTCACCATCCCCTTCTTCCTGACTGCCCAGATCATCATCTCTTTCCGTAGGATCCAACCTTTTCTTTAGTGGAACCTGAGAGCCAGATGGTTTCCTGCGAGCATAACCACGATCATCATCCGAGTCATCATCTCTGGAGTCACTTCCACCATCAGAATACGAGCCATCATGTTGTCTTCTAGATGATGGAAGAGAGTGTCGGTTTCTACCAGACCCATTGGTTCTTCCTGCAGCCTCCAGAAGCAAATTTTCCAAGTCCGCCATCGATTTTCGTAGGCTCCAGCTCTACTATGTAATATATCTAGTTTTTCACCTGAAGAAGTTAAAATGTTTTAGTACAGGACATTAAATCTAATGCAACAAGGAAACTTAATCTGTGTTGTACATGCAAAAATTATGTGGAAAAAAAATCATTGCAAGACATCCTCAACTGGACATTAAAACTGGACAGAATCAAAATAAGTCTCTACTTTATAAAATTGTAGTAAAATGAAATTATTCACAGATTTCGAACACATAATCTCATTAATTCTAATTAACAACAAACAAGAACATCATTCAACGATCAAATATACATAATAAAAATAGGATCTCCACGAGTCGATTAATTTTAGTAAAAATTAACGAACTATAAAAATATACATGTCATTACACGTCACTTAATTTGAGAATACGTCAATATTATTTACAAAAAATGATGTTATGCTAAAAATAAAATTGAATTCTAACTCCAACCTTAGCCTAGACAAACTAAATCACAAGCCAACTTAGGAAGCCCAATAACATAACGAGTTCAAAACCATAAATTTCAATACCTAGTTATGATATTATCACAAAATCATATTTGAAAATTTCATAATTAAATTTTAATTTTTTAGATTTTACAATGACCCAATAACGATTGAGTCGAAACTTGATACATGTCTAGACATGTTTTGAAATGATCAAAGAATGATTGAATCAAAAATTCATTTTGGTAACGAAACAAGCATGAGTTGCGGCACAAATCAACTCGAGTCGCAACCCAAACACCTGCTTGGGTCGCAGGCCAAGACAGATCAAGCCACGACCCTAGGCAAGGCTTGAGCCGTAGCTCAACGACGTCTTCTTCGATGTCGTTCATTGTTTGTTAAGATTTGGTTTCCTTATTTCTTGCGGCATTAAATCTAATTTGGTAACTGAACTGAATCGAAGATATGCGTGACGACCCCGACTCCGCGTCGGCGCCGCCATAACCGGTGCCATGACGTACATACATGCTACCCTCGCCAGTTCTCATTACTTTTTTTTTTCTTTTCGTTAATTTCATTTGTCATTTTCATTTTTCATTCTTTTTTCCTTTTCATTCATTCGTTCGTTCGTTAGAGAACGAGCTCGGGCCTTCAATCCGCCGGATTTCCGATAATAAGTTACAAAAATATAAGTTTTTCTCTTGATGTGGGCGGCTAGCAAATTTGGTGGTTACAGTTGCTAGGCTTCCATTGGACGGACCTTGTTTAGTATAAACACCAATCTCTTCAGCCATGACCTAGTTTTAAGCTCTTTTATGGAACCGCGGTTCAACAATTATGAAAGGACCATTCTTTGGGCCGATGTCCAGTTCGGATAGAGCAGCTTTGGGGCTACAATTGTGGGCCTATTTGTTCCCAAATCATGATATTTTTCTACCCAAGTTTAAAATGGGTTAATTTAAAGAGAAATTTGGGAATTTTAAACTAAAATTCTATGAATTTTATTTTAGGTACAATGTTATTAAACAAAATTATTGGACACTTGAATTTCGGACCTTTGGATATTTTGGGCTTTGGATAGTGGTAGCCACTCGAATTAGAGATTTATTTTATCTTCAGTTTTAAACGTTTTAATTAATTATTTTATTTTTATAAAATAATTATTAAAAATTTACTGTAAGTGTTTTGTTAATGCATGTATTATTTTATGCAAGTTTTAATTTCTTGTCATGAAAACTAATTTTAATTAGAGCAGTGAGACAGCTGACTGTGTCGTGCTCGTAGACAGAAAACACTAAATCTAGTCAGAATGTTTTATATGACGTTTGTGATTGTCTGTTATTGCCATTTTCATTTCATTTGTATAAGACATGATATGCACGGGCACTGCGAGTTACTCTATTTATATTTAGATTTATGTTTTGTTCTTGATTTGTTAAATTGAATATTAATACTGAAAATAAGATATATCTCTATTGAGTTTAGTCGACTCACTCCTACGACACTCTTTTCAGGAATTAACTAAGAGAATTCAATTTTTCGGTAAATTGAATTTTCTCAATTATTTTGTTATTTACCATCTGACGTTGACTAATTTTATCTCTCAAGATTTGTAAGTCTAATACAATCAATGACAATAACAATAAGTAAGAGTGTTAAATTCCTTATCTCTAAGCATAATTTTTGTGAGGTTCTCAGTGTGACCGAGTGTCCATATGTATCTCTAGGCTTTTGAACTCCAAAAAATAGTGTCTTGAGACTAAGCCTCCACAACTAGCTCTAGGCATCCATTGCGGGTATCCACATCTAAGGTCCGAGCATCCATACTTCTATTATCAATTGATTTGATGCTCTGAACCAAGTTTCTGCGAATTCCACCAATCTTTCGTTGTTGGTATTCATGACAAAAAAAGCTCTATGTAATGGACGTCTACTAGTTCTTCCATTTTGAACATCGCTCGAGATCGAGTTTTAATATTTTATCTCAATGCCAGAGGAAGGTCAAGGCTCACATGTGAATTTGTGGTCAAGTGATCGTACATGAGTTTTTCAAATTTAGCGACAATATCAGCTTCAAGACATGCTTGAGCCAAACTGAGTTCTTAAATTTGACGAACCAATCCTTCGACAATGATAGCGAGGTTGGATAGGAAGAGTTGTATAATGTCCAATTTTCTCCTCAATTGTGGACATAGAACGAGAGAAGTGAAGAGGAAATTATTGAGAGGGAACATTTTCCCTAAGAACATCCTAGAGTCACAAAGGCCAAAGGGTACTAGAGGAGGGTTCGTTTCGTAGAAATGAAGGTCCGTTGATTGATGCTACATACCCAATCACCTCAGACTTCAACGATACCCATATGTCTCAAGTTCAATCTGTCATCAAACTAAGCCTAACATTCAGAATCTACCAATAGAATTTCATATGTTTTGGTCAAATGCTTAAATTTCATATTTATTTGATTATTTAAATAGATTTGACTTTTTAATAGTTAATATATAATTAAAAAGTCCATCATATAATTGATAATTATATCCAATTATTAGTTTCTCTAGTATATGTTTTCTCATTACATTAGAAAATATAAATACACGCTACAATAATTAATTTGGCTTCTAAATTAATGGAGATTATTAATTTAGATCTTAGATGAGACTGTAAATATAAATTAATATTCCTCTATCAACGAGAACTAAATAAGAAAGAAATTATTGCAAGAAAATAGTGGCTAATTATCCTTGGATTTGTCCATCTTTGAAGGGCACGCAAAATGTGACCCGCGTGGAACGATCTTTATCTAGAAAGTCAGAGCTTGTAGTCTCAAATCCATGGAGGAAAGCAGCAGTAAGAATAGTTGGTTTAAATAAGTATATTTCATTCCGCCCCATTCTTCTCCTCCGAACGCGAAACAGCTTTGCAGCGCTGAAAATGGACTGGAATAGATCATTTTTTAATAATAAATCAGTAAATGAGTTCTTTGGCTTTTACCCTTGGCCGTGGTCCTAAAGAAGGCGCGTAGATTTCATCCGGGTCTTCGTTGTTTTAGTCTTTTTTTTTTTTTTTTTTTGTAATAATGTTCCGTGTAAGGTTATATATTCGTTGGAAGCGATGAGGTTGCTCATTTTCAACCTCTCTGCTTTGCGTTGACGCTTCTTCTGTGCGGTTTGTCGAGGCTCTATACTACCATGGCTTCCCTTCTGGTTATTGGGCTGGTGGCTGTGTTTGATCTGATTGCTTTTGCGCTTGCTGTTGCGGCTGAGGAGAGGAGAAATACAGTGAGTCTTCATCTTTTTATCTGTTTTTTCTAACTTTTCAAGTGAAGGGATTGGAGAAATTGAGAAGTGGGTATTGTTTTTCCCTTTTGATTCTGATACGTGCATAGCCTGGACGTGCATGGCCTGGACTTGGTCTTCCACCACTAGTTAGTTGTGGATAATTCTTAGCCGATGTTACGGGTTATGGGTAGTTAATTGCTTTATGTTGTTTTAAGGCCCTGTTCTTCTCTTTCCTTCTTTATCTTTTCCTTCCCGCTAACTAAACCAACCTAAAATTCAACTTTAACAGTGGTATCAGAGCACCATAAACCACCGGTTTCATGGATACCCGAGGTCGATCTAATGCAGTATATTCCGCACGGCGCTAACTAAACCAACCTAAAATTCAACCTTAACAGATTCATGTATCCGAAATAGTTTTGGTGTTTTCTTATGGTCTCTTCTGCAATTTGTAAAGTTTTCTTTCCTGAAAAAAGGAAAATCTGATGGATGTTTGGAATTTGGAACTGGAAAATGCTCTTGAGCTGCATAAATATATGTCAAATCATGCTTGTGAAGTATGACCTAATGATTTATTTTTACTAGGAGAAACAATAGAACTGATGGGTTAATCTGTCATTTTTGCTGATTTTCTGATGGGTTCTTGCTTCCTTTTTAACGATTACCTAGTTGATTCTAATTGGTTTATCTTAGTGGGAGTGTCTACTGCAGAGATGTTGCCCATATCAACTGATTTGCACAGGATTCTGGGTTATAGACTTAAATGCAATCAACTTAGAATCCGTCTAACCTTTTGAGTGAGTATTTTGTGAATCATAAGAGCAAGTTTTTCTCGACGATTTTAAACCACCGATCGAGTTTACAATGTCGTCGCAATGACCTCACCCGGTCAGTGTGTTTAATATATGAGTGTCTTACAACTAATGTTCAGTGTTTCCTGAGCTAGCAATGATACCACCATCATAAGTTTTCCGGTTTGTCTTCGATGAGATGTCAAGGATTCGAACTTCTTATAATTCATGTTTATGAACTAGGTGACTTAAATTTATCGATAACTGCGTACCACTACAGATTAAACTAATTCATTTGAGCATTTAAATTTTTAACTTCTCTTCCTATTCGAACAGGCGCAACTCGTCTTGTATGGAGGCGGGTTGTATTGTGTGTTTGATAAGGACATTGCTACCGGGTTAGGTGTGGGATCGTTTTTGTTTCCTAATGCTCAGTCAAGTTATCATAATGGTGGTGAGCAGATGCCTCAGCTGCGGAAGGGCTATGAAACCTGGCGGTTCGAAGGCATGGACAATAATCCTTTTCATCATTTGCTGGTATGTGCTTCCCCATAGCTCCTAATGGAAAAACTTCAAAAATTACACATCAATTGTTGATTTGAAATTTCAGGGTGTGTTTTATTATTGCCGAGTTATGCTTGTTGGTGGCTTCCGTAACAAATTCGCACGTCGCAAGAGACGACGCATCTGAGTGTAAGATGTTGAGAAAGGGAGTATTTGGAGCAGCGGCTGCCTTTGTCGTCTTTACCGCCATAGTTTCCGAGCTCTTTTATGTTTTGTATTCAAGAGCTCATGATCAGCCTTCTTTCAACGCAGAACCTGGCATTAGGATGGGAAATGTGTAGCTGATCCACATTAGAGCACATCCATGCATTTATGTTCATATGGTAGTGGTTATGTTGGAATTCTTGTTTTGCTTTTGAACAGATTGATTGCTTTCATATGTTCCCAAAATTTCTCAAAAAATAAAATCTAAGGATGTGAATTGGAATATGACACGTACCCGTATAATTAAATAAAAATACGGAACAAAATTACAAATATATAGTAAATGTTCGTGAGGTCTGCTAGTTCTCTCTTATAATAATTTTTTTAAAATTATTGATATTTATTATGCTTACAATCTTCTCTTTAAATTAATAATTAGAGAATATTAAAAGACATAATTAAATTATTATCTATATATCTTAAATGACAAACAAATGATACTCATTAATCTTAACAATTTATATTCTCTAGTAAATTCTATTAGAATATTGTGAATTTATCGTAAAAAAGTCTTGATTAGATTATCACTTGAATTCGTCACGTCACATGTTAGTTCATATTGCCTAAATGAATACTTAGCTTCTAATATCATGACTAATTTAAATAAGTAATATTATAAGATTATTTATCAAATTTGTAGAAAAATTTATAATTTTTGGTAAAATGTTCTCAGTATTATTGATTGATGAATTTTAGGTTGTATGACAGATTTTAAATTTAGGGAGAATGTGAAAGCTAAATATACGGAGAAAATCATTATTAAAGAAAAATAATTAACTCAAACTGCTAAGTTTATTTTGGTGTAATTTTTTTAATAATTGTTAGTTGTGTTTTTAAAATAATAAATTGTGAGAAAAGACAGCAACTTTTTGAGAAATTAAATCCTTAAAAGTAATCCATCAATTTGAATTGTTACCAACCGGCAACCTATGATACACAACAATTGAATTACATAAAAAAAAAAACATTGAAATTGAGAGAAACTTAAAAAGAATGCGAGAGAAAGTGGCTATAGTTAAACGTCATTATTTAAAAAATTTAAATAAAAATCTAAATGATTAAAATAACATATATAAATCTACATCCCTTCTCATAATTTTCGATCGCAAACTGGAAATCCAACCGTTATCAAGAGTACAGAAAGTCAATCTCATAATATCAACAATACTTCTCTTTTCAGCCTCAGTCTTCCAAAAATGCAGAACACAGCTCAAAGAATAAATCTGCATCATCTTCTTCAGCAAGCATTTGGATTCAATCTCAACCATTTGGATTCTGAAAGCTTCCTAATTCGACTTCTATTAACGAGGTAGAACGACAACGGAGAAAAAAAAAACAATGAAATTAAATCATGACCCACCATTTACCTTCAAACTATCATATCACTAAAGATGTGCAGATATATGATAAACTAAAAACGACAGACAATATGTGAAGATATGATTGATAAAAAGGTCCATAAAAAATCGAGGCGCCAGAAAAGAAACCACTCAAGGCTATGAAAAGATTATATTAAACTTAACTGAGACAATGAAAATAATTAAATAAATATATATTAGAAACTTAGTTTTACTACACCAACCTTATCTTTCCTCCTACATGTAACTAATTGAGTTCTCAGCTTCAGATTTTCTTCCAGTCTAAGTGGGTATTTTTCTCCTCGCTTAATTTGATTGTGATATTGCAAGGTTTTTAATGTATATTAACATGTTTAAAGTGGCTGCTACATACCAAAATCAAGGCGAATCTAACAGGCAAGGAACAAAAAAATACTTTCATTAAAAAAAAAAATGCGTAGATGAAGTTCCCTTAAATTAACTCAGTTATGGAACAGAGAGAACCTGACGTCAAATATGAAACAAGAAGATTCACAAACACCAGGAAAATTTTAGGTAAAATAGATCGAAAAGAAGAAACTGGTACCAGCTCAATCAGCACGATCATCTTTGCGTCTGTCATTTTTTATCTATTTTCTCTAAAATATATGCAATTTTGCATTTGCTGCTGTCAGAGTTACAAATCAGAGAAGCCCTCTTCTTCTCTTGTAGTCACTGACAGTGAGGGTCAATGCATGTCGCCTCCCATCATTTTCCAGAACTTTCCGTCCAACCGTGGCTTCAATTCTTTGTTTTCTTGCCATAAATCCAGCCTGAGCTCCTTGAGGTCCACCAAATTTCTGAAGTAGAGCCAATGAAATTGGGAGCTCAAAATTGTGCAGCAAATTCGACTCGGTTCCTTGATCCACTGGAGCACTAGTATCAACCAATTTTCCTGCATCAGCTGCGGCTTCTAAGGCTGCCACTGTAGCTACCATTCCTGCCTCTGCTATGACAATTGTTTGTGCTCCATTTCTGTTTGATAAGCCAGCTGCTGGGGTATTATTTTCATTTGCCTCTACAGTTTCATTTCTGTCACTAGGATTCGAAACATAGTAATTCCTTGACCTGGTCCATCTCCTTGAAAAGGGATCGTAACCAGCCTCCCCTGCTTTCAAATCTTGGTTTAATGATCTCTTTCCTGATGCATTTTTGAAGTTCTCTACCCTATTCTTTCTGTTCATCTCAGACAACCTCACAGCTTTGGAATCTTTCTCCTCTGCTTTCCGTGATGCGTCTAATTGTTGTAATCTGGTCTTTATTCTCTCAATTTCTGCCTCATCATTCTTGCTTTGTGCCACGTCCATCTCTCTCCTCAATCGATCCTTCTCGGCAGCTATATTCAGAGGTCTTGAGGAGGCAGATTTTTTCTCTTGCAACATTTGCTTTACAGTAGCGGCTGAGTAGACAAAAGTGTTGATTTTTTGTATGGCCTCCTTTTTTTTCAGCACGTCCTGCATATTCAGCAAACGGCCACCAGTTCGCTCCACTTCCCTA
This sequence comes from Begonia masoniana, assembly GCA_022432975.1. Classification (NCBI taxonomy): domain Eukaryota; kingdom Viridiplantae; phylum Streptophyta; class Magnoliopsida; order Cucurbitales; family Begoniaceae; genus Begonia; species Begonia masoniana. Next base: position 4,757,782 of record CM039502.1, read on the forward strand.
ACCCACTGTTTATATTCATCCTCAACCGGGGAGGAGTCTGAAACCATTGCCATCTGCCATCTGGCTGCGGAGCTTTCATTTCCCCAAATAACATTCAGATACTTGTGCGTGGTTTTGTTATCTAATTTGTATTGGCGATCAGGTTCTGTTGCATCAACATTCCGCACCATGCAAAGCCTGTATGTAGGCCCCGTCCTTGATCTACCAATTCCAACCCTTACAAAGCATCCCACAATCAATTCCTCAAAGAAGGGTTCCATAAACCATTTAGACAGTTTTGATCTTCGAATTGTAATCTCTTTAATATCACCAAAAGTAGGACCCTCAGAACCCATCATGTCCCTGTCATCGTCACTGTCAACCATTCCACCGTCCCCAGTGGACCCTTCATCTTCACTGTTAAACCTATTTTCACTCTCACTCTGGCTAGAGCTACTAAGACTTGCTGCAGCATTGGATTTTCGCTTGGTTGGTGAGACTCTTCGCGTGCTTGAGTTTCCTCTCGATGTTTCCCTTAATTTACGGTGACCCTCTGGGTCCTGTTGTTTCAACCTTTTAGCGCGCAATTCATTCAAAGCACCATCCTTTGCAGCTGCCCTGTCAGCAGACCTAGCCGATGACCTAATGCGAGATGAAAGAGCTGGAGTATCTTTCTTAGATGGGGCTGCTTTCCCTTTCTCCCTCTTCGACTTCAACTTTTCGTATATAACTTTATCATTCTTCTTAGATGCCCTGTCTGACAATATCATCTCTCTTTGAAGTTCAGACATCTCTGCAAGCTTTCTCCTGTCATCTTCATTTTTATAGAGATCCTCCCCAACATCGGATCCATCACTGCTCTCACCGTCATTATCAGAGTAAACATCTTCCTCATCCCCTTCTTCCTGACTGCCCAGATCATCATCTCTTTCCGTAGGATCCAACCTTTTCTTTAGTGGAACCTGAGAGCCAGATGGTTTCCTGCGAGCATAACCACGATCATCATCCGAGTCATCATCTCTGGAGTCACTTCCACCATCAGAATACGAGCCATCATGTTGTCTTCTAGATGATGGAAGAGAGTGTCGGTTTCTACCAGACCCATTGGTTCTTCCTGCAGCCTCCAGAAGCAAATTTTCCAAGTCCGCCATCGATTTTCGTAGGCTCCAGCTCTACTATGTAATATATCTAGTTTTTCACCTGAAGAAGTTAAAATGTTTTAGTACAGGACATTAAATCTAATGCAACAAGGAAACTTAATCTGTGTTGTACATGCAAAAATTATGTGGAAAAAAAATCATTGCAAGACATCCTCAACTGGACATTAAAACTGGACAGAATCAATGGTAGCAGCTTATACACGATGCAAAGATATAGCAACAGGAAAGTATCAATGCTACCTATTAAAGTAAAGCGTACATAAGTCACTGTCCATAAGATGCAATCGGCATAGCGGAATATGCATATCGAAGGTGAATAAAACCTCATTTTTCGCCCTTCAAACATTAAACCAAGAAAAAAAAACTGCACAAATACGAAAGACTGACTACCATAATAGCTCATTATAACTCACAAAACATAATTTTCCAACACCAATAGAGGTTCTTTAACTTCGAACAAAAGAAGTTCGAAACATACTAATAAATCGACGCAAAAGGCGTGCTCCTAAAAGTGGAAGAGCGAAAAAAATCCCAGGCCGATAACTAATGAATCAAATACCCATCAGTCACAATTGAAAGAAACTAAAATAAAAGCCGAAATTGAAATTCATTATCTAAAAAAAAAAAAAAAAGAACCGTCGGATATGAGCTGCGAAAATCTGAGAGAAAAAGAAGAAGAGATACAGGCACCAAAAAACCAGTAATTTGGCAGCGGATCACGGTAGCGAGAGTCCTAATTTCAGCGATGAGAGGTATCCTGAATCCGCCGACGTCTTGGAGGGTTGGGCAATTGAGGAGCTACCGTCGCAGGCTCGTTTCTCAACCTGAACTGAGCCTCCTCACAAATAATTTAACCTTGTTTTAAAGAATCAATTTTCTCTGATTTGAAGTTTGAACGAGTTTTTAGAATTTTTTATTTTTTTTATCAAAGATATAATATTAGTTGTATCCACGTGCTAATCACGTGAGTCTTTTCTTACTCCCATCTCACTGCGTTTTATTTTTAGTTTTTTCACGTAAGACAATGTACGGGCATGCTAATTTTAAGATACTTATAAAAACTTACTAGCAACGTATTGCAGAGAAAGTATTAAAACATTCTACTATAATACTATATATATTTATAAAAATATACATGTCATTACACGTCACTTAATTTGAGAATACGTCAATATTATTTACAAAAAATGATGTTATGCTAAAAATAAAATTGAATTCTAACTCGAACCTTGGCCTAGAAAAACTAAATCACATGCCAACTGAGGAAGCCCAATAACATAACGAGTTCAAAACCATAAGTTTCAATACCTAATTACGATATTATCACAAAATCATATTTGAAAATTTCATAATTAAATTTTAATTTTTTAGATTTTACAATGACCCAATAACGATTGAGTCGAAACTTGATACATGTCTAGACATGTTTTGAAATGATCAAAGAATGATTGAATCAAAAATTCATTTTGGTAACGAAACAAGCATGAGTTGCGGCACAAATCAACTCGAGTCGCAACCCAAACACCTGCTTGGGTCGCAGGCCTAGACAAATCAAGCCGCGACCCTAGGCAAGGCTTGAGCCGTAGCTCAACGACGTCTTCTTCGATGTCGTTCATTGTTTGTTAAGATTTAGTTTCCTTATTTCTTGCGGCATTAAATCTAATTTGGTAACTGAACTGAATCGAAGATATGCGTGACGACCCCGACTCCGCGTCGGTGCCGCCATAACCTGTGCCATGACGTACATACATGCTACCATCGCCAGTTCTCATTACTTTTTTTTTTTCTTTTCGTTCATTTCATTTGTCATTTTCATTTTTCATTCCTTTTTCCTTTTTATTCATTCATTCGTTCGTTAGATAACGAGCTCGGGCATTCAATCCGCCGGATTTCCGATAATAAGTTACAAAAATATAAGTTTTTCTCTTGATGTGGGCGGCTAGCAAATTTGGTGGTTACAGTTGCTAGGCTTCCATTGGACGGACCTTGTTTAGTATAAACACCAATCTCTTCAGCCATAACCTAGTTTTAAGCTCTTTTTTAGAACCGCGGTTCAACAATAATGAAAGGACCATTCTTTGGGCCGATGTCCAGTTCGGATAGAGCAGCTTTGGGGCTACAATTGTGGGCCTATTTGTTCCCAAATCATGATATTTTTCTACCCAAGTTTAAAATGGGTTAATTTAAAGAGAGATTTGGGAATTTTAAACTAAAATTCTACGAATTTTATTTTAGGTACAATGTCATTAAACAAAATTATTGGACACTTGAATTTCGGACCTTTGGATATTTTGGGCTTTGGATAGTGGTAGCCACTCGAATTAGAGATTTATTTTATCTTCAGTTTTAAACGTTTTAATTCATTATTTTATTTTTATAAAATAATTGTTAAAAATCTACAGTTAGTGTTTTGTTAATGCATGTATTATTTTATGCAAGTTTTTATTTCTTGTCATGAAAACTAATTTTAATTAGATCAGTGAGACAACTGACTGTGTCGTGCTCGTAGGCAGAAAACACTAAATCTAGTCAGAATGTTTTATATGACGTTTGTGATTGTCTGTTATTGCCATTTTTATTTCATTTGTATAAGACATGATATGCACGGGCACTGCGAGTTACTCTATTTTTATTCAGATTTATGTTTTGTTCTTAATTTGTTAAATTGAATATTAATACTGAAAATAAGATATATCTCTATTGAGTTTAATCGACTCACTCCAACGACACTCTTTTCAGGAATTAACTAAGAGAACTTTCAGTTCCCGACTCAAGAGTTGGCTCAACGTGCAGATTTTCTATTACATTTGCTTTACAGTAGCGGCTGAGTAGACAAAAGTGTTGATTTTTTGTATGGCCTCCTTTTTTTTTCAGCACGTCCTGCATATTCAGCAAACGGCCACCAGTTCGCTCCACTTCCCTAACCCACTGTTTATATTCATCCTCAACCGGGGAGGAGTCTGAAACCATTGCCATCTGCCATCTGGTTGCGGAGCTTTCATTTCCCCAAATAACATTCAGATACTTGTGTGTGGTTTTGTTATCTTATTTGTATTGGCGATCAGGTTCTGTTGCATCAACATTCCGCACCATGCAAAGGGTCACGCCTTGCACACCTTTAAGCTAGCGCCCACAATCAATTCCTCAAAGAAGGGTTCCATAAACCATTTAGACAGTTTTGATCTTCGAATTGTAATCTCTTTAATATCACCAAAAGTAGGACCCTCAGAACCCATCGTGTCCCTGTCATCGTCACTGTCAACCATTCCACCGTCCCCAGTGGACCCTTCATCTTCACTGTTAAACCTATTTTCACTCTCACTCTGGCTAGAGCTACTAAGACTTGCTGCAGCATTGGATTTTCGCTTGGTTGGCGAGACTCTTCGCGTACTTGAGTTTCCTCTCGATGTTTCCCTTAATTTACGGTGACCCTCTGTGTCCTGTTGTTTCAACCTTTTAGCACGCAATTCATTCAAGGCACCATCCTTTGCAGCTGCCCTGTCAGCAGACCTAGCCGATGACCTAATACGAGATGAAAGAGCTGGTATTTGTTCTTTTGCCGTGAAGAACAGAAGAGGAAATAAAAACAAAAAAAAAGTGAATTTTGTTCTGGTTTGTTCTTCTTCAACAGTGAAGAAGAACACAGCCGCAGAGAACAGAGAGTGAGCTCCGAGAGGGAGCTGTCGCGCCATCGAAGAGTGAAGCTGATCACTCGCCGCCGATCGTCGTCGAACAGAGAAGCTCGGCGAGGACGCTCTGTTCTCTCACGCCGCCGCCTCTTGCTACTGCCATCCGCCTAGAACATAACCGCCGTCGCCGTCTGAGAGAGAAGAAAGCCCTCAACAGTGAGAGAGGGATAGCCGCCCGCCGTGTCGCCGCCGTCTGCGAAAAACAGAGAAGGAAAACTCTGGTTCTTCTTCAGCAGCGACGAACAGAGAAGACGTCGTCAACCGCCGCGCGAAGAGAGAAGCCGCCGATCACTCGCTGCCGTTCTGCAAACCGCCTGAGCAGAATCGCCGCCGCCGCTGTTACGGACAGGGCCTCCACGCTGGACTACGTGGTTGGGCCAACAAGCACAAACGCATCAGACGCCAGTCCAAGCCCAACTAAGATGCAGACGTGGCTAAAACCGTTAGCGAGCAATCTATTTTAACAAGGAAGCAACGAAGAGAACGGCGTGATTGATTGTTATTCTTCTTTTATCTTTCTCTCTCTCCTTTAAACGTTCCTGGAACTGATTATAAAAGCACCCATTACCTTGGATCTAAATTTCAGAACTTTAAACCCACATCAATGGCGTCCCTCTCTCGACCTCCACCTCAACCTCTGACAAAAACTAGTATCTGCTCTGCTTCCTCTTCCATTCTCTCTGCTCCACTCACCCCGTTTTTACCCACCGTTGGAAAGAAAAGCAATCGCCTGGCTCTTAGAGTTTCTTGCAATACTGGTAATGGAGACTCCTCCGGCAGGTTTGACCGCAGAGACTTGCTCATTGGGTTAGGGGGCCTTTATGGCGCGTCTAGTCTCTACGCAAAATCCGTCGCTCAGAAGATCTTCGGTTCCGGAGAAGCTCTCGCCGCAGAATCCTCATCTTCTCCTATCAAACCGATCGACTTAGGGTTTCCGATTGTTCTCGAAGCCCCGATAAGCACTCTAGTCCGACGGCCGAGGAAATCGAGGAGCAGGCGGGAGAAGGAAGAAGAGGAGGAAATCTTGGTGATCGAAGGTATAAAAATCGAAAGAGGCGTCGCCGTGAAATTCGATGTCTACATAAATGACGATACTGCGAGTGGGCCGATGAGTACGGAATTCGCCGGAAGTTTTGTGAGCCTCCCTCATGGGAAAAAGCTGACTACATGCCTAAGATTGGGAATTACGGATTTGCTGGACGAAGTGGACGCCGATAACGACGATACGATCGTCGTTACTTTGGTTCCTAAGCTTGGACAGGGAAAAGTCTCCATTGGAGGAGCAAAGATCGAGTTCGAGTGAGAACAAAATAGACGCTGTCGTGTTACACAGGTTTTTTTTTTTTTAATTTTTCGGTATGTTGTCATCGTATTCCTGCTAAAATAATTTTGTCTATGGTGGCCGTTCGATCAGACTCGTTTTGATGGTCTCGATACGTTGTTATGAGATATTGTTTCTCAATTAATTTCTTTTTCTTTTTCTCTAAAATAATAGTTAAATTATTATATTAATTACATTAATAATTTATAGAATAATAAAATAATAGATTAAATGTAAAAAATAATAATTAACTATTTAAAATGTAATTGTTGAAATAAAGCATGACTATGAACCTAATTATCAATTAATTCTTAGGCACATGCAATTTGGCAGCGGAGCACGGTAGCGAGAGTCCTAATTTCAGCGATGAGAGGTATCCTCACAATCCGCCGGCGTCGTGGAGGGTTGGGCAATTGAGGAGCTACCGTCGCAGGCTCGTTTCTCAACCTGAACTGAGCCTCCTCTCCTCACAAATAATTTAACCTTGTTTTAAAGAATCAATTTTCTCTGATTTGAAGTTTGAACGAGTTTTTAGAATTTTTTATTTTTTTATCAAAGATATAATATTAGTTGTATCCACGTGCTAATCATGTGAGTCTTTTCTTACTCCCATCTCAGTTCTCACTGCAGATGGGATGGTCATGAAGTTTTATTTTTAGTTTTTTCACGTAAGACAATGTACGGGCATGCTAATTTTAAGATACTTATAAAAACTTATTAGCAACGTATTATATTTAAAATAAGTCTCTACTTTATAAAATTGTAGTAAAATGAAATTATTCACAGATTTCGATCACATAATAATCTCATTAATTCTAATTAACAACAAACAAGAACATCATTCAACGATAAAATATACATAATAAAAATAGGATCTCCACGAGTCGATTAATTTTAGTAAAAATTGACGAACTATAAAAATATACATGTCATTACACGTCACTTAATTTGAGAATACGTCAATATTATTTACAAAAAATGATGTTATGCTAAAAATAAAATTGAATTCTAACTCGAACCTTGGCCTAGACAAACTAAATCACAAGCCAACTGAGGAAGCCCAATAACATAACGAGTTCAAAACCATAAGTTTCAATACCTAATTACGATATTATCACAAAATCATATTTGAAAATTTCATAATTAAATTTTAATTTTTTAGATTTTACAATGACCCAATAACGATTGAGTCGAAACTTGATACATGTCTAGACATGTTTTGAAATGATCAAAGAATGATTGAATCAAAAATTCATTTTGGTAACGAAACAAGCATGAGTTGCGGCACAAATCAACTCGAGTCGCAACCCAAACACCTGCTTGGGTCGCAGGCAAAGACAGATCAAGCCGCGACCCTAGGCAAGGCTTGAGCCGTAGCTCAACGACGTCTTCTTCGATGTCGTTCATTGTTTGTTAAGATTTGGTTTCCTTATTTCTTGCGGCATTAAATCTAATTTGGTAACTGAACTGAATCGAAGATATGCGTGAAGATCCCGACTCCGCGTCGGTGCCGCCATAACTTGTGTCATGACGTACATACATGCTACCCTCGCCAGTTCTCATTATTTTTTTTTCTTTTCGTTCATTTCATTTGTCGGTTTCATTTTTTATTCCTTTTTCCTTTTCATTCATTCATTCGTTCGTTAGAGAACGAGCTAGGGCATTCAATCCGCCGGATTTCCGATAATAAGTTACAAAAATATAAGTTTTTCTCTTGATGTGGGCGGCTAGCAAATTTGGTGGTTACAGTTGCTAGGCTTCCATTGGACGGACCTTGTTTAGTATAAACACCAATCTCTTCAGCCATAACCTAGTTTTAAGCTCTTTTTTGGAACCGCGGTTCAACAATAATGAAAGGACCTTTCTTTGGGCCGATGTCCAGTTCGGATAGAGCAGCTTTGGGGCTACAATTATGGGCCTATTTGTTCCCAAATCATGATATTTTTCTACCCAAGTTTAAAATGGGTTAATTTAAAAGAGAGATTTGGGAATTTTAAACTAAAATTCTATGAATTTTATTTTAGGTACAATGTTATTAAACAAAATTATTGGACACTTGAATTTCGGACCTTTGGATATTTTGGGCTTTGGATAGTGGTAGTTAGAGATTTATTTTATCTTCAGTTTTAAACGTTTTAATTAATTATTTTATTTTTATAAAATAATTGTTAAAAATCTACCGTTAGTGTTTTGTTAATGTATGTATTATTTTATGCAAGTTTTAATTTCTTGTCATGAAAACTAATTTTAATTAGAGCAGTGAGACAACTGACTGTGTCGTGCTCGTAGACAGAAAACACTAAATCTAGTCAGAATATTTTATATGACGTTTGTGATTGTCTGTTATTGCCATTTTCATTTCATTTGTATAAGACATGATATGCACGGGCACTGCGAGTTACTCTATTTTTATTCAGATTTATGTTTTGTTCTTGATTTGTTAAATTGAATATTAATACTGAAAATAAGATCTATCTCTATTGAGTTTAGTCGACTCACTCCAACGACACTCTTTTCAGGAATTAACTAATAGAACTTTCAGTTGCCGACTCAAGAGTTGGCTCAACGTGCAGATTTTCTATTATATTAATTCTCCTCAGAAATTTGGTGTATTCGAGAGGTTAAACTTCCTTAAAAAATTATAGACTTTTAAATTATTTAAATTTCCTCTGACAAATTTATTTTTTAACATATAACTGTGTATCTAAGTTGTCACTAAATAGACCTATAATTTAGTCCTCTTGGTTTGGGTTATGAGTTTCATTTGTCATGTAAGTCTTCCGCTGCCTAATAATATATTAAACTAAGTTTAAGGGTTAAACAACTCGGTCTGATTTATGGGTCGGGTTGTTATCGGTTCTTCTCAGATCATTTTTGAGGCGTGACAAGTATTTATTTAGCTTTATTCTTTCGTTTTAAAAATAAAAATAAATAAAAGGAGAGAATTTTTCTTATGCGGCGAAATTTCTCCCGCTTTCCTTCCTTGGTATACAATTTTTAACTCATTGAATATAAAAAATGCTCACTTAAAATTGAAAGTAAAATAAGGAGACACAAAAGTAAGTAGTAATGGAGTTTCTCCCGCTGTCCCTCAAAATATTATATCTACTCTTATTGAGTATCTAAAAGGCTCATTCAAAAATGAAAAATGGAGTAGGGAATTGCATCAGCCTTTTGTTTTTATTTTTAGTGATCTACTTCTTTTCTAAGATGTATAATGTCAAAGCCATCTTGAGTATTTTTCAAAAATTAAGTAAATTCATGATTCAACTTACTTAAGTATTTACTTATCTCACATAATATAACATAAAGTCTTTCTAAACATTCAACTAATACGATGATTGAAAATATATGCTCGAAGTTGAAGATTCTCGAGTGAGATAAATTAGAATTAGTAAGTCTCCGATAATGTGTACATGTTTAATATTTATTAAGCACTATAGTGTATCAGATTGACCAATTTTTATGATCGACTTGGCTCGGCCGGCCAACCGCCTGTTTAACAACACTAAAAAATGAATTACCTATGATTGATGGAAAAATTAGTCGAATTTTTATTTACTTACGAAATTGGCTGATTTTAAGGAAAATTGTTTCTTGATAAATGCTGATATGGCATATACTACGATATAGCTATTCTAATCTTAGGAAATGAAGACCAGTCAATCTTTAACTGAATTAAATAATTTTCATGTCATTTCGTGTAAGGAATGAATCCTAAATAGGCAGGTTTGGGTCTTCCTTTTGACTTACGCTTTTTTTCTTGTTTCTAGTTTCTTGTTTTAAATGTTTGATAAATTCATCGAGATTTGTTGATAGGGATAAAGCTGCCGATCAAATTTAGCAAAGCTATGAACAATTTGTTGAAGATGAAAATCTTCTTTACTAAAAAAAACAAGAGTCAACAGTCTCCTACGATGTTATTTTTAGCTGTTTTTAACGTAAATCTCTCCAAATACACACTGTCAAACTGGAGGGATGTTTGCTTCTTAAAAGAACTCCTGGGCTTCTCTCTTTTCTGGACGAAAGTCTCTGCCAAATAACCTACCTTTTTCTCCATCCAAATCCATCTGCTTAGCGCGTAATCTTAAACTATTGTTTTTGAGAGCTGTTCTTCTTCGTTGCCCCTTCAGAATGACTCGCTAAGGGCTTTATTTTTTTTTCATTTTTGACCCTTTCTGAAAGTCTTTTAAAAGCTTTGTCGATCAACTGCCATGGCTACCGGCCCTTTCTGTGGCTTGGCTCCATTGCTCTTTCGCAAAAAGTCATTTACGATTCGGGTATGCTTTAATTTCTCTGCAATTTCTCAATGTTTATTACTTCCATAAATATTTTGGTTATCACTGCGAAAGAATTTGATACGTGTATGCATGGCGTACGAGTAGTTAGTCCCTTTATTATCGGTTATAGCTTAGTGGGAAGGTGATGGCTTAGTGGGAAGTTGATTTACTTGTTTCTGTCCTCAGTAGTTTAGTTTAGTGGTTCTTTAAAGTACGTGTAATTTCAGCATTGAAGGAGATACAGAAGAATATCCAACTTGTCTCTCCCTTGTTCTCCCTTCTCTCTCTCTCTCTTTTCACCTGTTCTCTCTCGATCCTAAATTTAACCCTATCAGAATTATTTTTGCAGACGAGGAAAGGCTCTTCTGGCACGCCGACGAAGAGTTTACCAAAGCAAGTGAAAAGCCCATCAATGGAGAATTCGGTTGGATTGAAGGAGTTGAATCCTTTAATGGAGCTTCAAAAGAAGATCATGACCTTCAGAGACATCATTGATTTACCTCCTTGTAATGGTTCTGATCCTGTAAATGAGGTATATTCTTCGGTTTCCTTCTCGTTAGAAATTAAGAAATGATTAACTTGCAGAAGATTAGAAAATAATTATCTTATTTTTGACGTTTGTGTTTTGCAGCTCGTGATGGGAACAATGGCAGATCTTCGAAACCTTTATCCTGAGATAATACCAAGAATTCAGAATTCGAAAATGAAGGGAAATTGCACTGAACATGTAAGCTTTCAACCCATTTTAAGGATCGAAATACTATTTTTAAACTGAAATTTGATAATCTTGCATGGCTTTTTCTTATTTTCAGGATCTCTACTATTTCTGCATAATCCTGAAATCTATTGGAGATTCATGGATGCTGAACCATGACTGGAGAGGAAAACCCAAATTTGATCTACCTTCAGTTAGGAAAGACACTAACTCACAAAAACTGGGTACGTTTTATTATCTAATAAAACAAATCTTAAATTTTGGAGCCGCTAAGTTCATAATAATAACTAGGATTTTCATTTACTTGCAGTTGACACGGCTTTGGAAATTCTCGATTGCTTAACTGCAATGGCAAGAAAACGATTTGATGTGATGGATGTGTTGGACCGGAATTGTCTAAGAGGGGGGTGAATTAGACTTTTAAAAACTTAATTATATAGTCTAGCAAATTTCTCTTGTAATTTTAGTTTGAATATTAACAGCAAACAAACATAAAAAGTAGAGAGAGAGAGAGAGAAATTTAACACAAGAACTTTTTACGTGGTTCGGCCAAACTGCCTACGTCCACGCTCCAAGGCTCACCCCTTGAAGATCCTTACCCTTCTCCTCACGAGAATACACAGATCGGGATTACGGGCTCCGATCAACTGCCTTTACAGACTCAGATTGAACTTCCCGGGCATCAATCCACTGCCTTTACAAATGTTTTCAGTTTGTAAAATAACGCACAGACTACACTCTCACAACAATTGAATCTCAAGTTCGAATTGAGAGATGTAGAGGAAAAATACAGAGTGAAAAATTACTTTCGCAGCTTAGGGCTCAGAATTCAAAATTGGCAAAAGTTGGTTCATAGAGCTCTAACCTTGACTAATATACTCTGTTTTTTTCTCGGCTTTCGACTTCAATGCTCCTTGATCAATAATTGAGACTTGGTTACCGTTGGAGCGGCTATCGTACACTTTCAGGTAGCCGTTGAAGTCTGAAGACGCCAACACCACCCGACACCATTAATGCTTCAGGACTTTAAGCTTTCTGAGAGAGGTTCACTGTAGCTTCGCGGTTTATTTGAATTATGGTGGATGATGAAGCTTTAAACTTCTTGAACCAGATTGGTGAATATTCTGTTGTTAATCTTGAACCGAATCGGTGAATGTCTTCATACGCTTTCGGAAGACGCAATTGAAGAAGTGAAACGCTGTCGTTTGATGTAGTATTAAACCTTGATACCCAATCGGAAGATGTAGTTTAGAACGCCTTCGCTTTTTGTCGTTTTGCATTCGGAAGACTTCTTCTCTGAGCGTAGTCTTCTTTTGTCGTCTTCCGTTCGGAAGAGATAATCCTCAGAACGACTTTACTTTTGTCGTTTTGCTTTCGGAAGATGTAGATTCTGAACGACATCGTTTTATCAGACGGAGGATATCTTCATTAAAACTTCAAACGGTGGATGTCAATTTCTCTTGTCGTTTAGTGATCGGTGGAGATAAGTCTTGAAGCCTTCATTCGGTGGTCTTCTTCATTTGTCGCCTAGCGATCGGTGGACAACTTCTTTTGTCGTCTAGCTATCGGTGGACAACTTCTTTTGAAGCCTTCAATCGGTGGACTTCAACATTAGTTCTGCTTTCGGTGGATATGAATTTTCAGCCCTGTTTAACTTATCACACCTAGAACACTTAACCAATTTTATTAGACAACTAAAATACACTTTTCAAGGGTATTTCCAAATAAACTTACATTTATAATTCTCATTAAATACACATAATCAAATTGCTCACTTATTAAACAAATACATCATCAAAAACAAATTATGACTTAAACACTCTATAAGTCAACAATCTCCCCCTTTTTGATGATGACAAAATATGAATTTGGTTAATTTAAATACTCCTCCATAATTCTAGCTGCTCCCCCATAGTATATGCATTTTATTCAGTTAACCATACAGAGCAAATCCAGAAGCACAGAGCAAACATATATCCAAAGTAAAGAAACATATATTCAGAGAATTATATATCCAGAATGCTACCAAGTCAGACTCAATCAACAAATACACTATTCTCCCCCATTGACATTATCAAAAACAGATTTACGAAAGAGCAAAAGCAATGTGTTGGAAAAGACCAATTGTATCTGAAAACAAGTTAATGTGTATACAAACCAAAATCTATCTACAGAATAAAAACTACTGAAAGAATGCTACAAAACGATCCCAAAAAGCTTGATGAAGCCATGAGGGCACTGCACGATTGGAAGAGATATAAGCAGTGATAAGATCTGGAAGAGAGCGAGCATCAAGAGGGACAGGTGGCTGGTATACCACCATGGCCAAGCAGGGAGGGGGCTCATCAACAGGTTCAGCAGGAGGAGCATCAGCAACTTCAACTGCTGGAGCAAATGCAGCAACTTCAGCAGCTTCAGCAACTTCAGTTTCCTGAAGATCCAAAAGCGCTAAGCGCTCATCGTTAACCACCTCTGGCCGGGAAAAAGGAAGAAACATATCCTCAAAACAAGCCTCATGAACAGCAGAGCAAGATGGATCAGATTCAGGAACTGGAGTCAAATTGTCAATAGAGCGTCGGAAAGACTCAAGTTCTCTGACCACCATGCGTCTATCATCATGCACTTTCTGAGTCAACAAACCAAGACTTGTATCTAAATCAATGGACATGTCTTTTCGATTCTTAACAAGTTTGGCATCAAGAGAAGTTTCTATTCGACTCTCAATGGTACTGAGAGCTGACTCAATCCTATCAATAGAGGCCTTCAGTTCAGAATACCTAGTCTCACTCAACGAAAATCTCCTCTGATAGGTGAGAGGAGTGGTTGGAGTGAGTTGCAGAGTGGTAAGAGTTAGAAGGGGTGGAGATGGTGGAGCTGGTGGTTGTTGGACTGGAGATTGAGGAGCTGTAGGTGGTTGGACTGGAGATTGAGGAGCAGGTGAGGGCAATCAGATTGGAGATGGAAGTGGAGGAGTAGAAGGAGGTGGACTAGTGGGAGTAGTCGGGATTGGAGATGAAGGGGCTGGTGGAGGCAGGGATGGTAATGGGGATAAATCTGGAGGGCCATGTTTGATTATTGAAGAAATAGCTCGAAACACTGGAGAGATGGATGGAAAAACAGGCTGAGAAGGCAAAATGAGAGAAGGTGGAGGTGAAACAGGGAGAGGAAGTGGATCATTAGGGATGATTGGAAAAGTAGAAGGAAGAATTCCAATAACTGGGATTACAGACTCATCTTCTCCTTCCGGATCAGACTCCTCTGTCAAGATGATCTTTCTTTTCCTGCTTAGGACAACAGTATCCTTTGCAGCCTCCAACAATGAAGGTAAAGAAGAAGCAGGAATCTGTGGAGGAGGAGGAGGCACAGATGAGGGAATAAAGGATGTCTCAAAATTCGGAATTGTAGGAATTCTTGGCACTGGAGGAAGAAAGCTAGGTGCAGAAGTAGCCTCAAAGGGATGTACTGAAACTGATGAGGCAGTTGGTCTAGGCCTTGGAGGAGGAGGCTTTACACATGATATTTTTGAAGGGGGAGGAGAATCATCAAAAGCAGGGATTTCTGAATCACCTGCACCTTCGTGAATAGAAGACTCAACAGTCAGAAGGAGCTTCTTCTTTCCCTTTCTGGCAGCTGCTGCTTTAGCAACTTGTTTCTTAGAGTTATCCATCACAATCTCCCCTTTTCTGTTTGTCTTAATTCTCATTCTGTTCAGGGTAGCCGTGGAATAATAACTGGATTCCTTAAGAAGAGAAGGTTCATCATTCTCTGGAAATTCTACATCAAACTTCTGAAATATCTTCATGAGTAGAAGGTTATAAGGAAGGGATTTAGACTTTCCAGTAACACACTGTATCATCCTTTTCAGAATAGAATATCCTATATCAAAAGGAGTCTTGAAGTAGATAGCAAAGAGAACAGCCAGATCCATACTACTAACTTCATCATAATGACCACCTTTCGGAATAACATTATAGCTGATCATTTGATAGAAAAGTCTAGCTCTAATTGTTAAGTGTTTGCTTTTTAGGGGGTGGGAAAAATTATTCGGGTCAAGGGCAATCTCTTTCAAAAATTGTTGACCATCAGGAGTTTTTAGGAATGAAGGCTCTTGCCCTGTCAAGTATATTTTGGGATGATCATCTAGATACGGATATCCCAGAAAATCATTTAAGAAACATGATGTTAAAACTATGCGTTTTCCATACACATAGCTTGACACTGTCTTTTGATCATAGGAATAACCAAGATTGACATAAAACAGTTTGACAGCAGTGGGGTAAAAGAAGGAGTCAACTTCGAATAGCCCAAATAAACCAATATCAGTCAAGGGTTCAACTAATTTGAAACGAACCAACTCCTCAGTAATAATGCCCCTACTAGGAATAAGAGATTTTGACTTGAAATCATCGTGATACCTCGATTCGGCAAATTCAGTGGAGAAGTAATGAGTTGGCCAATTTGTAGCCCGAGGAAGTTCTCGAGGCTGAGTAGCAGCGAGCTTGGCCTTCTTAGAGACGGGTTCCTTGCCAGCTCTAGAAGACGATTCCATTGAAGAGATTTTCAGAGCGAAGAGGGGATTTCAGAAGAGGGTTTCGAAAGAGCAGAAACAAATGAGAGAGCGCGAAAGTTGAAACGTCTTTGTAAGGAAAGAAATTTAAATGAAATAGGGCATCGCCCGTTTAGAAGAAAACAAACTAGTCGTTTGATTGAAACAGAAAGAACACGTGTCAACAGATTAGGAAATAAGTCATCCGGTGAACAGTACCAATCGGTCGATGTAAACAACAAAAACAGAGAGGTGAACAACCTTATCTTCTCTCACATTTAATAAGGCCTAATCTTATCCTTATACTACTGAAGGTTTTCTCATCCAAAGGCTTAGTAAAGATGTCAGCCAATTGATCTACAGAATTAACAAACTCTAATGAAATATCACCTCTTTGAACATGATCTCAGATGAAGTGATATCTGACATCTATGTGTTTGGTTCTAGAGTGCTGAATAGGATTTTTAGAAATGTTAATGGCACTGGTGTTATCACACCGAATAGGAATCCTATCATAAAACAGATTGAAATCTTCCAACGTCTGTTTCATCCAAAACATTTGTGCACAGCAACTGCCAGCAGCAATATATTCACTTTCAGCAGTTGACAATGCAACAGAATTCTGTTTCTTAGAATACCAAGATACTAGTGATTCTCCTAAGAACTGACATGTGCCACTTGTGCTTTTCCTATCAATCAGACTACCAGCATAGTCAGAATCAGAATACCCTATAAGATCAAATGAAGTACCTTTCGGGTACCAGAGTCCTAAGTCAACAGTCCCACTTAGATATTTGAAGATTCTTTTGACAGCAGTTAAGTGAGATTCCTTAGGAGCAGCTTGAAATCTAGCACAGAGACAAACACTAAAGAGTATATCTGGCCTACTTGCAGTCAGATATAACAGAGAACCAATCATACCACGATATTTTTTAATATCAACATTAATTCCTTTTTCATCTTTATCCAATTTAGTTGTGGTACTCATGGGAGTTTTAGAAGATTTGACATTTTCTAAACCAAATTTCTTAAGGAGTTCCTTGATGTACTTTTCTTGACAGAAGAAAATTCCATCAGAAGATTGACTAATCTGGAAACCTAAGAAAAACTTTAACTCCCCCATCATACTCATTTCAAATTCACTTTGCATGAGGGAAGAAAACTCATTACACATGTTGACATTAGTTGATCCAAAAATGATGTCATCAACATAAATTTGAACCAACAGAATATCATCATCCTTCTGCATGGTAAATAGAGTTGAATCAGAATTGCCCTTTTTGAAATTCCTTTCCTCAAGGAAATTCTTCAACCTATCGTACCAAGCTCTAGGAGCCTGCTTAAGACCATAAAGAGCTTTCCTAAGTTTGTATACATGGTCGGGTTTATCAAAAGCTTCAAAACCTAAGGGTTGTTCAACAAAAACTTCTTCATTGATATATCCATTTAAGAAGGCACTCTTTACATCCATTTGAAAGAGTGTGAAGTTCTTGAAACAAGCAAAAGCTAGAAGCATTCTAATTGACTCTAATCTAGCTACAGGGGCAAAGGATTCTTCAAAATCAATACCCTCCTCTTGAGAGTATCCCTTAGCAACTAGTCTAGCCTTGTTTCTAACTACAATCCCACTTTCATCCAATTTGTTCTTGTAAACCCATTTAGTTCCAATAATGGGATAGTCTTTAGGCCGTGGAACAAGTTCCCAAACATTGCTCCTTTCAAATTGATTCAGCTCCTCTTGCATAGCTAGAATCCAATTATCATCATTCTCGGCCTCTTCAAATTTCTTAGGCTCTATTTGAGAAATGAATGCCACATTGGCACAGAGATTCCTAAGAGAGGATCTAGTCTTAACTCCTAAAGAATGATCACCTAAGACTTCATCTATTGGATGGTTTCTAATATACTTCCAATCTCTAGGAAGATCTGCAGATTCATCTTTAACAGGAATGATTTCCAGAGAAGTAGAAGATTGTTCTAAAGGTTTTTCTAATTGAGTGGGAACAGTAGACTTTTCTAAAGAGAGGGAATCCAGTTGTTTGTCCAAAGAATCATCCTCATCCACATTAATTATTGGTTGAGGAATCTCATCAAAGTTTACATGAACTGATTCCTCTACAACTAGAGTTCTCTTATTGAAAACTCTATATGCTTTACTGGACAAGGAATAACCAAGAAAAATTCCAAGATCGGATTTGGAATCGAATTTACCTAAGTTATCCTTAGTGTTCAGGATGAAGCATTTACTGCCAAAGGCTCTAAAATACTTAACAGAAGGAGTTTTTCCACTCCAGAGTTCATATGGAGTTTTCTCTAGAATTGGCCTTATGGAGACTCTATTAAGAACATAGCAAGCTGTAGCAACAGCTTCAGCCCAGAAGTATTTGGGAAGGGAATTCTCATTTAGCATAGTTCGGGCAAGTTCTTGGAGAGACCTATTTTTTCCTCTCAACAACACCATTTTGCTGAGGGGTTCTAGGAGATGAGAAATTGTGCTCAATTCCATACTTAAGACACAGAAGTTCAAATCTGTCATTTTCAAACTCACCACCATGATCACTACGAATAGCAGCAATGGTGAGTTCCTTCTCGTTTTGAACTCTTTTCCTAAAGCTAGAGAAGGTATTAAAAGTCTCATCCTTAGACTTTAGAAAGAACACCCAAGAAAACCTAGAGAAGTCATCTACAATGACAAAGGCATAGAATTTGCCTCCTAAGCTTGCTACATTGGAAGGACCGAAGAGGTCCATGTGAAGGAGTTGAAGAGGCTTAGAAGTAGAAATTGAATTCTTAGAAGCAAAAGAACTTTTGATCTGCTTGCCCATTTGACAAGCTTCACAGACTTTATCCTTTTCAAAGGATATCTTAGGAATCCCTCTAACTAAATTATCCTTAGTAATCTTAGCTAAGGTATCCATTCATACGTGTCCTAATCTCCTATGCCAAATCCAAGCATCGTGAGAAGAATTAACAGCAAAGCATTTTTCATCAATATGCTCAAAAACATCTATGTCAATAATATATATATTCTCTTTCCTATATCCAGTGAACAGAGTCTTGTCATTAGATGCATCTTTGATTATGCAAGAGTTAGATTTAAAAATCACTTCATATCCTTTATCGCATAATTGACTAATACTAAGCAGATTATACTTTAATCCTTCAACTAAAAGCACATTTTCAATAGTAGGATTAACACTGTTACCTATATTGCCGATGCCAACAATTTTCCCTTTTTGATTTCCACCAAAAGTTACATTTCCTTTCTTTTTGTTGACAACAGCAAACATGGTTGAGTCTCCTGTCATATGCCTCGAGCATCCACTGTCGAGGTACCACTGGTTCTTTCCAGGAGAGCACTCAACCTGCAAAACAGAAATCAGTTGGTCTTCTTAGGTACCCAAATCTTTTGGGTCCTAGTGTTAGTCTTGGTTCCTTTAGGAACCCATTGTAAATTTCTACCTGATTTCTTACTGTTTGCTTTTAAAGGACATACAAACGACTTATGTCCTTCTTTGTTACAGACGTGACAAGTAGTGGATCTCACAAAGTGATTCTTGTAAGCTTTCTTATTACTAGACTTATCATACCCTATTCCTGCTCTTTCAAAATTTACTCTCTGTTTTCCTAGTAACATCTTAAATAACTTGTTGCCATTAGTAAATTTCAAGATAATATTGTTTAAATCCTCATTTTTGTTTTTAAGTTCTGTTATTTCCTTACTCTGAATATCATACTCCTTAGCATGTAGGTTAACTTCATTTTCATGCTTTTCTACTAATTTTGCATTATCCTTCTTTAACAAATTATACTTAGCCTTTAACATGCCAAATTGCTTAACTAAGTCATTAAACGCATCAATCAGTTCACCATCTTCATTATCACTATCACAATCACTTAAATTACTGGAAGATGGACTAACCTTATCTTCATGTGCCATAAAGCACAGATTAGCCACTTCTTCATCTTCTGAAGAGGTGTCTTCTTCACTTTCATCCCAAGTGGCCTTCATGGCATTCTTCTTGAACTTTTTGGGAAACTTCTTGGCCTGTGGACAATCGGCCTTCATATGACCAGGCTTACCACATCTGAAGCATGTGATTTCCTTCTCCTTTTGTGACCTTTCACCTTTCGGAAATCTTCTTCCTTGCATCCTCTTCCGTTGTAGGAATTTACTGAATCTCCTTGTGATGAGTGCTATATCCTCATCATCTTCCTCTTCTTCATCCTCAGATACTTCTTGATTACTGGAAGAGGCTTTCAAAGCAATATCTTTTCTCTTAGTAGCCTCTTTCTCTTTGAGGTCTTCCTTCTCGTTAGACCTCATTGTGATCTCATGCGTCATGAGGGATCCAATGAGCTTCTCAAGTTTTAAGATTTTGAGGTCCTTTGCTTACTGAATGGCAGTCACCTTAGGTTGCCATGCTCTCGGTAGGCATCTCAGAAGTTTCCTTACCTGTTCTTCACCTGAGTAAGTCTTACCAAGAGCTTTAAGACCATTAGTGATGTTAGTAAACCGAGTAAACATAGAACTAATGGTTTCTCCTTTTTCCATGGAAAACAGTTCATATTCATGAACTAGCATACTCAATTTACTTTCTTTAACCTGGTTTGTGCCCTCGTGTGTGACCTCTAAAAGGTGCCAGATCTCTTGGGCACTTTCACACCCTTGCACTCTATTAAATTCATCTCTGTTTAAAGCACAGTATAGAGTGTTTATCGCCTTTGCATTTAGGCTCAAGTTCTTCTTATCTGTATCATTTAGTTCATTTGAAGCTTTGGGAATCCTAATACCATTTTCTGTTTTAAAAGCTACATATGGACCATTTTCAATGTTATTCCATATATCATAATCCATAGCCTGAACATAAATTCTCATCCTAGATTTCCAGTACACATAATCATTACCATCGAAAAATGGAGGTCTGGTGGTAGACTGACCTTCCATTTGTGTAGAGTGTGCGTTGAAAGCCATTTCAAATAACACAATATATCTTAGATAAACAACTTAGACAATATATAAACCTCGCTCTGATACCAATTGTTGGACCGGAATTGTCTAAGAGGGGGGTGAATTAGACTTTTAAAAACTTAATTATATAGTCTAGCAAATTTCTCTTGTAATTTTAGTTTGAATATTAACAGCAAACAAACATAAAAAGTAGAGAGAGAGAGAGAGAAATTTAACACCAGAACTTTTTACGTGGTTCGGCCAAACTGCCTACGTCCACGCTCCAAGGCTCACCCCTTGAAGATCCTTACCCTTCTCCTCACGAGAATACACAGATCGGGATTACGGGCTCCGATCAACTGCTTTTACAGACTCAGATTGAACTTCCCGGGCGTCAATCCACTGCCTTTACAAATGTTTTCAGTTTGTAAAATAACGCACAGACTACACTCTCACAACAATTGAATCTCAAGTTCGAATTGAGAGATGTAGAGGAAAAATACAGAGTGAAAAATTACTTTCGCAGCTTAGGGCTCAGAATTCAAAATTGGCAAAAGTTGGTTCACAGAGCTTTAACCTTGACTAATATACTCTGTCTTTTTCTCGGCTTTCGACTTCAATGCTTCTTGATCAATAATTGAGACTTGGTTACCGTTGGAGCGGCTATCGTACACTTTCAGGTAGCCGTTGAAGTCTGAAGATGCCAACACCACCCGACACCATTAATGCTTCAGGACTTTAAGCTTTCTGGGAGAGGTTCACTGTAGCTTCGCGGTTTATTTGAATTCTGGTGGATGATGAAGCTTTAAACTTCTTGAATCGGATTGGTGAATATTCTATTGTTAAGCTTGAACCGAATCGGTGAATGTCTTCATACGCTTTCGGAAGACGCAATTGAAGAAGTGAAACGCTGTCGTTTGATGTAGTATTAAACCTTGATACCCAATCGGAAGATGTAGTTTAGAACGCCTTCGCTTTTTGTCGTTTTGCATTCGGAAGACTTCTTCTCTGAGCGTAGTCTTCTTTTGTCGTCTTCCTTTCGGAAGAGATAATCCTCAGAACGACTTTGCTTTTGTCGTTTTGCTTTCGGAAGATGTAGATTCTGAACGACATCGTTTTATCAGACGGAGGATATCTTCATTAAAACTTCAAACGGTGGATGTCAATTTCTCTTGTCGTTTAGTGATCGGTGGAGATAAGTCTTGAAGCCTTCATTCGGTGGTCTTCTTCATTTGTCGCCTAGCGATCGGTGGACAACTTCTTTTGTCGTCTAGCGATCGGTGAACAACTTCTTTTGAAGCCTTCAATCGGTGGACTTCAACATTAGTTCTGCTTTCGGTGGATATGAATTTTCAGCCCTGTTTAACTTATCACACCTAGAACACTTAACCAATTTTATTAGACAACTAAAATACCCTTTTCAAGGGTATTTCCAAATAAACTTACATTTATAATTCTCATTAAATACACATAATCAAATTGCTCACTTATTAAACAAATACATCATCAAAAACAAATTATGACTTAAACACTCTATAAGTCAACACGATGAAGATGATCGGAAGGAGTTAAGCTCCAGGGAAACCTCATTCAACGAAAGCTCCTTGCCGGGATATTCTCCCGGCAGCAATACGTCTTCGTTATGTTCATTTCCGATCACTCCTACCTCTGTACTCCCACACTATCACAGCAATTTGTCAAAGGCTAAAGAGACTGTACAAAAATTCCTCATAATTCATCATCTCTCCTATTGTCTCTAAGAGTTCAATCGATCAGAAAACTTAATCAGATAGACGTTAAACACCTTTCACTCAACATGTTAGCCGGCCCCGAACTGAAACGAGTTTGCTGTAACGGCATGAATGACTCTCTTGCCATGTCTAAGAAAACGAGCATTGAAGAAGAACAAGAGAGGATCAGTTGTGCAGAGGAAGATAAGGTTTCAGCTTCTAATGTGGATAAGGTATTCTTAAGAGTTTATTCTCAACCTATTTAAATTAAACTTCTAATATTGAAATAAATTTGGCTGTTGAACTTAAGGGATACAATTCATATTCTAAACTACTTATTGAGAAGATGTTATTTTGTAGTTTGCATCGTTAGCAAAGTGACCATTTCTTGATAAAATGTGTTCCTTTTTTGTCACGCTTTTCCACTTGTTACGGCCACTAAATTTTGCGCTCGATTTCAAAAATAGACCTTAGTTAGACTTGATATAGTCTTTGAAATTGAATTGTGATACCGAGAGTGTGAAAACTAGCCAGCCCGCCCGCTTGGCCCGCTACAGTAGCGGGCCGAGCTCGGCTCGGCTCGTTACTGTAACGAGCCGAGCCTGGCCCGGTCCCAAGGGGCGGGCCGAGCCGAGCCCAGCTCCTGGGCTCGCGAGCCCGCTAGGGACCGAGCCAAACGAGTCGGCCCGGCGAGCCCGCTCGTTGGCTCGGCGAGCCTGGCTCGCGAGCCCACCCTTCAGCCCGCGAGCCCCCCTCTCCCTGGAACCTGCCCTGGGTCGTCGTCTCATCGAGATCTTCTTCCTCGTCAATGGCGGTTCTCTCCGTCTCCGTCTGAAACTGTCTTCCGTTTCTCTAGTTTAATCAGACTAGCTTTTCTTCTTCCTTCTTCATTGTCTTCTCCGAAAAAACAAAAAAAAAGGAGTATTTTCCTATCATTTTACCTTGGTGGAAAGTAGCAAGAGAGAGTGAGAATCTGAGGTAGATGGTACGCCGACAGCATCGGCGCCGGCGACTTTGATATCGCAGGGATGCTCGTTGTTCCCGTCGTTTCGAGTAGATTTGATGTCGTATGATCGGAAACCGGCTTCTGCTCTTGACTACTGTGATCTCTTTCATTAGAAAGGTCACTCTTTCTCTCTCTACTCTCAAGTCTCCCCTTTATTTTCATGGCTCCCTGCTCGAGACATCTACCCTCAAGTCTCCCATTTATTTTCATCATTTTCTTTCCTCCAGCAGGCTCACCCTCCAACTTTGTCTTTATTGAATTGCTTTATGCTTATTTTACCCTTTTTATTTGAATTACCAATTATGGCCAGAATTTAAAAATATAAATAAAGATACATTTAGCAAATTTTAGATGTGCGAAACATTTGAAGACTTTAAAAATTTAGACGTTGAATATTAGTATTGTAATTTAAATTTTAGATGTGCGAAACATTTGTTTATGTAAGCTCGGCTCGTTAAGCTCGGCTCGTTGGGCTCGTTGAGCCGGCTCGGCTCGGCTCGTTAGGCTCGTGGCTCGTGAGCCGGCTCGGGTTGAAATTTTTTTGAGTTCAGCTCGTTAGGCTCGGCTCGTTAGGCTCGGCAGGCTCGTTAGGCTCGGCTCGTTAGGCTCGGCAGGCTCGGTGAGCTAAGTCTTTCCAGGCTCGGCTCGGCTCGGCTCGCTCGTTTAACATCTCTAGTGAAAACTAAAGTGAGTTGAGATAATCATGTTATCTTAAAATGAAGAGAAAAATGTAAGAAATTTGACAAATTTTCTCAAGTTATGGATTGTTTTGAAAACGATCAAAAATAGAATGACAAATTTGCTTAAAAAAAATAGTTTATAGTAGCCATTGTCGTTGACTCTTAAAGTCAAACGTTAAGTTGCTCTTTATCCAAAAAAATAATAATAATTATCTTGAACTTTTACATTCTTAATTAATACGATGACATGTCACTTGGATTATAGCCAGTTACTAAAATTAATGTGTTTTTTTTTCGTTACTTTAGGTTTGAAGAAATTGGATTATACTTCCTCCCAACTTATTTGTTGTAATTTCACAGACATTATCATCACCAGGAGAGATAATACCAATGGCACCACCACCGCCCCCACCATCAATAATATTGGAAGCAAAAGGACCAACTCAGTCGCCGACGCCGCCACTAATGATAGTAAAAGCAAAAGGTCCAATGCCACTATCACCGCCACCGCCTATGCCAGTTAAAAACGGGGCTGCTGCTCCTCCGCCGCCTC
The DNA here is from genome assembly GCA_022432975.1 of Begonia masoniana. Classification (NCBI taxonomy): domain Eukaryota; kingdom Viridiplantae; phylum Streptophyta; class Magnoliopsida; order Cucurbitales; family Begoniaceae; genus Begonia; species Begonia masoniana. Next base: position 4,782,392 of record CM039502.1, read on the forward strand.
CGCTCGGAGCAGGAAAGTCTTTACGAGCTAAAGCCACTAAATTGAAGAGATCATCTCACATGGGTAACCTCTACCGAACTCTAAAGGGAAAGGTGGAAGGATCTACCCATAACGGTAAATCGTCGGCCGGAAGAAAGGGCAGAGTCGGATGAAGCACCAATGGAAAACAAGGAATGGCCGATTGATGACTCTTATTTTAGAGTCATTTTATGCAAATTTTACATAAAAAAAACTTATATGAATTGAGTGATTGCAATAATAAATTGGTATGAATTATTACAATTGCTATGTAATGTTGCAACATTAGTGTTTTTATACAATTTGATGTATTTAATGCAGATTTTTATTAAAAGCAAATTTTTCTCCTTATTTTGAATTTTATATTTTCATAATTGAATGCTATGTTTATAGTGAGAAATTCAAATTCAAATGCTGAGATTTGTGAAGAGAAAGTGAAGAAAAAAAATCAAGGTGAAGATTTTGTGGAGAAAAGAAAAGATGTAGAAAAGATACGTGGCATGCAGAGAATGTCAAGCAAGGAAGGAAAGCCAACTGAAAGGGAGAGATTTGAAAATCATTAAAACACGTGGAAAGAGAGACCAATGGGAGAGAAAGTCATTTTGGAATAAAAATGGAACAATAAAAGCATAAAGATCTGGAGAGAGAAAAGACGAAACAGATTGCATATTTTTGGTAGGGATTATTCGTAATTTCAAAAAAGGAGGAAAGGAGTATTCGGGTGTAACAACTGGCTTGGCAGAGAGAGATGATGTTGGACGAGAAGCTCTGTATCTGAAGGAGACCACTGACGCCGAGTCTTGAATTTTTCTCCTTCTTCTATTATTTTTATCGCATTATTTTTCTATGAACACAATTGTTTTTAGTTTATTTTAATTATGTCTAGTAGCTAAACTTCAATACTTGGTTAGGACGAGAGTATTTGTTACGGTATTTTGCTACGATCTTGGTTTTGTTTATGCAATTGTTTATTGAACGATTATTTGTGAAATTCCTTACTTAAGTCAGATCATATCGATAGATAGGTTGACGATTCATGATTATATTGTATCGACAGATAGATATAAATTTTAGATGCACGAATAATTAATCGGATTAAATTGTTACAACGTAGTTAGCATTAATTCGATTGGCGATAAGAATAGAGCATAGAGGAAAATTCAATATTAGTTGCATTCCTTCAAGGTAGAAAGAAATTCTAAATTGAATTTACCTAGGCAATTCGAAAGAATCCTAGAAATATTTAATTCTTGCTGTTCATAGACAATGTTGCAGAGCATTACCAGAGCATTAGCAATAAAATTATCGTAACGAAGAAATCAATCATAGCCAAGACTTCCATCCATCGATTTTACCTCTTTTAATTTGCTTTCTGTTATTGCATAGTTATTCATATTTAATTTTAATTATTTTCACTCAACATTTCACATTTTTATAAGATTTTTATAGCGATTAATTCAATTAACAATTTCTTCGTGGGATCGATACTCTACTTACTTATTACTTCGTTAGCGACACGTGCACTTGCGTGTAAAGTGTGTAAAACCACTAACACCGATGCATTGACAGAGATGACAAAGAGGTACATTATTCATTCATTTCTCATGGAGATTTGTCTAAGATATTGGATGTAATTTCCCTTCTTTGGATATCTTTTAGGTCAGCATACTTTCAACAAATTGAAGAAGACGTTAAAAAATATGCAGAATCAATCACAAGGCTAAAATCCACCATCACTTCTTTCCAATCCAAAGATATGAATCAACTCCTCAAGTTTCACAAACATGTTGAATCTGTACTTGAGCATTTATCGGATGAATCTCAGGTAAATTTAACTGGCGAATCTAATATATCGATGCAATCGATCAATATTTCGACGCGTAATTTACAATATACTTCTGCATACGCAGGTCCTAGCGAGATTAGAAGAATTTCCTGTGAAGAAGCTAGAAACAATAAGAACTGCATCAGCATTATATTCTAAGTTTAATGCAATCATGGAAGAACTGCAGAACTGGAAGATAGTGCCTCCATTAGGTGCAGTCCTTGATAAGGTTGAACGCTACTTCAATAAGGTAATCTTCTGCTCGTAGCTAAAATTTATGTTGTGCAAAAGACGAACAAAACAATAGCCACTTTTTCTCCGAAAACAAATTTGCAGATCAAGGGGGAAATTGATGCACTGGAAAGAACGAAAGACGTAGAATCGAAGAAATTCCAATCTCAAAACATTCATTTTGATTTCATCATCCTTGTAAAAATCAAGGAATCAATGGTGGACGTCTCCTCCAGCTGCATGGAGTTGGCTTTAAAGGTACAACGAGAGAGAGAGAGAGAGAGAGAGAGAGAGAGAGAGAGAGAGAGAGAGAGAGAGAGAGAGAGTTAACTCCTTTGACGTTCATCTGAAATGACACTAATCTGTGAAATGAAATGGAAGCAGGAAAGAAGAGAAGGCAAAGCAGTGAAGGAGGAAAGAAATGGAAGAAGAAAGGAAGGATGTGGTAAAATGCTATGGACGGCATTCCAATTTGCTTTCAGGGTGTATAGTTTTGCAGGAGGACATGACGATCGAGCAGAGAAGCTTACCAGAGAGTTGGCTCATGAGATAGAGACTGATCAGAGCCTCCATTGAAATTCTCTCTTACTTTTTGTTTACTCTCTCTACTTGTACATGGCCTATACCACAAACCTCAGCCGTCCTTTAGTTTTGACACTTTTTAAGAGATGGTTCATTATTCTTGTAACTCATCAGTGATGAGTTTTACTCCGATCCAAACTAAACTCCACAAAAATCAAATACCAAAGGGAAAAATGCAAAATAAACCTTCATGTTTAGGAAATAGGCAAAACAAGGAAAGAAGTTTAGTTTTAGGCAAAAAAAAAAAAAAAGAAAAGAAGTTTGAAAAATAGACAAAAAAGGGATTTTGGCTGATTTTTTTTTAATTTTTTTTTTATTTTATAAATTAATTTGAAACAAATAACAAAGATATTTAATTTACCACATATTCACCACAATATGAGAAGATAATCTGGAAAATTTTGTGATTTTTTTATACTCGTACGATTTATTATAATTTTATTTATTTATTTGATAAAACAATTATAATAAATCGTACAAGCGTTAATAAATCACGAAACTTTCCCGATTATCTTCTCATATTGTGGTAAACATGTGATAAACATTTCTAGTAAATTGAATATCGTTTGCTATTTGTTTAAAATTAATTTATAAAGTAAAAAAGAAACTAAAATTAATTTTAAACAAATAGCAAAAGATATGTACTTTACTTGAAAGTTTTACCACATGTTTACACAATATGAAAAGATAATCTTGAAAGTTTCGTGATTTTTTGACGCTCATACGATTTATTATAATTTTATTTATGTATTTGCTAAAACAATTATAATAAATCGTACAAACGTTAAAAAATTACGAACATTTCCATATTATTTTCTCATATTGTGGTGAACATGTGATAAAATTTTTAAATAAATTGCATATCGTTTGCTATTTGTTTAAAATTAATTTATAAAATAAAAAAAAAATTAAAAAAAAAATCCGCCAGAATCCCTTTTTTACCTATTTTTCAAACTTCTTTCCTTTTTTTTCCCTAAAATAAAACTTCTTTCCTTTTTTTTTCCCTAAAATCAAACTTCTTTCCTTTTTTTTTGGCATATTTCCAGGAAGGTTTATTTTGCATTTTTCCCAATACCAAACTCAAAAGGAGAAACGCCAAAATAGAATCATGGCATTAATTATTAAATTGGGTTCATAGTCTTTCTTTATTTCAATAATTACTCTAAGATGCGGGGAAAAAAGAACAACAGATCGAGACTATTAAAAGGAATCAATCGAACGGCCACCATTAACACAATTATTTTAACCGGAAGAAAGCGATAATAACGTACCGAACAACATGAAGTAAGTCTGATGTCGTCTATTCTGTTCTCAGGTCACCTCACGAACTCGATCTTCACTCCTCCAATGGAGACTTTTCCCTGTCCAACTATAGGAACCAAAGTGACGACGACCGTGTCGTCGTTATCGGCGTCCACTTCATCTAATAAATCCGTAATTCCCAATGTCAGGCAGGTGGTCAGCTTCTTCTTGTGCTTATGCCGGCGAGGGAGGCTTACAAAACTTCCAGCGAATTCTGTGCTCGCCGGCCCACTCGCAGTATCGTCGTTTATGTAGACGTCGAATTTCACGACCATGTCTCTTTCAAATTGTATATCTTCGATCACCAAGATCTCCTCCTCTTCTTCCTTCTCCTCCTTGCTCCTCGATTTCCTCGGCCGTCGGACGAGAGTGCTGATCGGCGCTTCGAGAACAATCGGAAACCCTAGGTCGATCGGTTTGATCGGAGAAGACGAGGATTCCGCGGCGAGAGCTTGGTGGGAACCGAAGATCTTCGTTGTTGGTGGCGGGCAACAGTTGGTGGCTTCAACACCAGCCGGAAAATCAGCTGCTCCACACTTGGTTATATCCGGAGCTTGAATCGGCGCAGCAAAGGCAAACGGATCGGAAGAGAGACTAGAAGCGCCATAAAGGCCCCCTAAGCAAATGAGCGAGTCTCTCCGGTCAAACCTGCCGGAGGTATCGCCATTACCAGTCTGGCAAGAAACTCTAAGAGCCAGACGATCGCTTTTCTTTCCAACTCTGGTTAAACACTGGGAGAGTGAAGCAGAGAAAATGGAAGAGGAAGAAGAGCAGATACTAGTTTTTGTCAGAGGTTGAGGAGCAGGTCGAGAGAGGCACGCCATTGATATGGGTTCAAAGGTCAGAACTTTAGATCCACGGTAATGGGTATGGTTAAGTTTCTTATAGGGAAAAATGCAAAATAGGGATTTATGTTTAGGAAATAGGCATGAAAAGGAAAGTTCTTTGGTTTTGGGTAAAAAAGGGAAAGCCGTTTGAGAAATAGGTAAAAAAAGAAAAAATAGGTGATTTTTTGTTTTAGTCACGGGGAGAGGCCGGCTGGTTTGATCAGACCAGCCGGCCTCTTCCTTCTTTTTTTTTAAAAAAAGAATAGAGGCAGGCTGGTCCATCAGATGAGCCGGCCTCTACTTTATTTTTTATTAAATTTTTTTTTTAAATTAAAAAATAATTTTTTATTAAAAAAATTAGTTTCTTTTATTAAAAAATAAAAAAAAGGCCGGCTGGTCCGATCCTCCACCCCTATAAAAATCGCTCTTTCCCATTCAAATTCACACCTCCAAACATCTATCGAATATTTTCTATTCAGATGATATTATTAATTCATTAATAAATTGTTTATTCTTAAAAAATTAAACTACCATGAGTTTTGATCTACTAGGCTTGGATTGTTTCTACAGTCTTGTACAGATAGAACTTTTGAGTAAATTAATAAATCGATTTTTTTATTAGCCTTGTACGTGTTAACAAATTAATAAATTGATTTTTAAAAGGATTAAGTGCAAAAATCGGGCTCAAGTATGGGAAAAATGCAAAAAAGAGGTTGAAGTTTGAAAAGTGCAAAAAAGAGCTCAGCGGGTACCCGCTGACCCCCCGCGGAGGGTGCAGCGGGTACCCGCCCAAAATGAGCGGGTACCCGCATAACGCGGGGGTCACGCGGGTAACCGCCGACCCCGCATCCGCATTTAATATTCGAATTGTAATCTCTTTAATATCACCAAAAGTAGGACCCTCAGAACCCATCATGTCCCTGTCATCGTCACTGTCAACCATTCCACCGTCCCCAGTGGACCCTTCATCTTCACTGTTAAACCTATTTTCACTCTCACTCTGGCTAGAGCTACTAAGACTTGCTGCAGCATTGGATTTTCGCTTGGTTGGTGAGACTCTTCGCGTACTTGAGTTTCCTCTCGATGTTTCCCTTAATTTACGATGACCCTCTGGGTCCTGTTGTTTCAACCTTTTAGCGCGCAATTCATTCAAAGCACCATCCTTTGCAGCTGCCCTGTCAGCAGACCTAGCCGATGACCTAATGCGAGATGAAAGAGCTGATGCAGCCGATCGTCGTCGAACAGAGAAGCTCGGCGAGGACGCTCTGTTCTCTCACGCCGCCGCCTCTTGCTACTGCCATCCGCCTAGAACATAACCGTCGTCGCCGTCTGAGAGAGAAGAAAGCCCTCAACAGTGAGAGAGGGATACCCGCCCGCCGTGTCTACTAATTATAAAGAAATAACATAACTCTACTTGCTTAATTTTCATTCGAGTAAAACTCAAGTCCTTTTCATGCTCATTCAGTTTTGTAGATCCTGATTTAGGATGATAGGAAAGTTGTAACATGGATGTAATTGACAAGAATAATAAAAATAGAAATTTAAAGTGTTAGATAGAGTTTAGTCTCATATATTATAAGCTATCATTATGTAAAACACGTTAAGAGTAGTTAAATACAAATTGCACATATAAGTAAATATAATGTTAAATTATTAAAATAATTAAAAAATAAACTTTGTAACTGTGTAGAAGAAGAATTAACTCATGAACTATTTTTAAGGGAAAACTATATGGAGAATTCTATAAACCCTCTTGTATCTGAAAAGGGGCTGCTGGGTCGTTGAACCGTGGTGAAAAGAAAGGAGAGAGAGAGAGAGAGAGAGGGAGGGAGAGAGAGAGAGAGAGAGAGAGAGAGAGAGAGAGAGAGAGAGAGAGGAACACTCAAAAAAGAAGCAAATGAAATGTAATTTGCAGTGGCTTGAACGAGGAGAAAAACCAAGTAATTATACTCATTTTGAATTGGAACTTCATGCCAACTTTATACTATAGGTGGCTAAAACCGTTAGCACGAGGAAAATGCTCTTGAGCTGCATAAATATATGTCAAATCATGCTTGTGAAGTATGAGCTAATGATTTATTTTTACTAGGAGAAACAATAGAACTGATGGGTTAATCTGTCATTTTTGCTGATTTTCTGATGGGTTATTGCTTCCCTTTTAACGATTATCTAGTTGATTCTAATTGGTTTATCTCAGTGGGAGTGTCTAGTGCAGAGATGCTGCCCATATCAACTGATTTGCACAAGATTCTGGGTTATAGACTTAAATGCAATCAACTTAGAATCCGTTTAACCTTTTGGGTGAGTATTTTGTGAATCATAAGAGCAAGTTTTTCTCGATGATTTTAAACCACCGATCGAGTTTACAATGTCGTCGCAATGACCTCACCCAGTCAGTGTGTTTAATATATGAGTGTTTTACAACTAATGTTCAGTGTTTCCTGAGCTAGCAATGATACCACCATCATATGTTTTCCGGTTTGTCTTCGATGAGATGTCAAGGATTCGAACTTCTTATAATTCATGTTTATGAACTAGGTGACTTAGATTTATCGATAACTGCGTACCACTGCAGATTAAACTAATTCATTTGAGCATTTAAATTTTTAACTTCTCTTCCTATTCGAACAGGCGCAACTCGTCTTGCATGGAGGCTTGTTCTATTGTGTGTTTGATAAGGACATTGCTACCGGGTTAGGTGTGGGATCGTTTTTGTTCCTAATGCTCAGTCAAGTTATCATAATGGTGGTGAGCAGATGCCTCTGCTGCGGAAGGGGTATGAAACCTGGCGGTTCGAAGGCATGGACAATAATCCTTTTCATCATTTGCTGGTATGTGCTTCCCCCATTGCTCCTAATGGAAAAACTTCAAAAATTACACATCGATTGTTGATTTGAAATTTCAGGGTGTGTTTTATTATTGCCGAGTTATGCTTGTTGGTGGCTTCCATAACAAATTTGCACGTCGTCAAAAACGCCGCATCTGCGTGTATGATGTTGAGAAAGGGAGTATTTGGAGCAGCGGCTGCCTTTGTCTTCTTTACTGCCATAGTTTCCGAGCTCTTTTATGTTTTGTATTCAAGAGCTCATGATCAGCCTTCTTTCAACGCAGAACCTGGCATTAGGATGGGAAATGTGTAGCTGATCCACATTAGAGCACATCCATACATATATGTTCATATGGGAGTGGTTATGTTGGACTTCTTGTTTTGCTTTGAACAGATTGAATGCTTTCATATGCATAAATTTCTCAAAAATAAAATCTAAGAATGTGAATTTGAATATGATGAGTACCGGTATAATTAAAAAAATGTACGAAATAAAATTACAAAATATGAAAGAAGTTTGCAAAGTCTGCTAGTTTTATTTTATAATAATTTTTTAAAATCATAGATATCTCTTGATCTTATCATTTTCTCTTTAAATTTATAATTTTTGGTAAAATGTTCTCAACATTATTGATTGATGGAAACTTAAAAAGAATGTGAGAGCTATTTAAAAAATCTAAATGATTAAAATAGATATAAATCTACATCCCTCCTCATAATCTTCAATCACAAATAAAAAACAACACCAAATGGAACTACAAAGAAAACCAATCAAACAATCGACACCCCTTATCATAATCTTCAATCACAAACTAGTAATCGACCGGTTATCAAGAATACAGAAAATCAATCTCATAAGATCAACAATACTTCCCTTTTCAGCATTAATCTTCCAAAAATACAGAACACAGCTCAAAGAATAAATCTGCATCATCTTCTTCAGCAAGCATTTGGACTCAATCTCAACCATTTGATTTCTGAAAGCTTCATAATTTGACTTCTATTAACAAGGTAGACCGACAAGGGAGAAAAAATAAATGAAATTAAATCATGACCCTCCATTTACCTTCAAACTATTATATCACTAAAGATGTGCAGATATATGATAAATTAAAAAGACAGACAATATATGAAGATATGATTGATAAAAAGGTCCATAAAAAACCGAGGCTTCAGAAAAGAAACCACCCAAGGCAATGACAATATTAGATTATACTTAACTGAGATAATGAAAAGATTAAATAAAGATATATTAGAAACTTAGTTTTACCACACCAACCTTATCTTTCCTCCTACATGTAACTAATTGAGTTCTCAGCTTCAGATTTTCTTCCAGTCTAAGTGGATATTTTTCTCCTCGCTTAATTTGATTGTGATATTGCAAGGTTATTGATGTATATTAACATGTTTAAAGTGGCTGCTACATACCAAAATCAATGTGAATCTAACAGGCAAGGAACAAAAAAAATACTTTCATTAAAAAAAAAAATGCGTAGATGAAGTTCCCTTAAATTAACTCAGTAATGGAACAGTGAGAACCTGACGTCAAATATGAAACAAGAAGATTCACAAACACCAGGAAAATTTTAGGCAAAATAGATTGAAAAGAAGAAACTGGTACCAGCTCAGAGAAGCCCTCTTCTTCTCTTGTAGTCACTGACAGTGAGGGTCAATGCATGTCGCCTCCCATCATTTTCCAGAACTTTCCGTCCAACCGTGGCTTCAATTCTTTGTTTTCTTGCCATAAATCCAGCCTGAGCTCCTTGAGGTCCACCAAATTTCTGAAGTAGAGCCAATGAAATTGGTAGCTCAAAATTGTGCAGCAAATTCGACTCGGTTCCTTGATCCACTGGAGCACTGGTATCAACCAATTTTCCTGCATCAGCTGCGGCTTCTAAGGCTGCCACTGTAGCTACCATTCCTGCCTCTGCTATGACAATTGTTTGTGCTCCATTTCTGTTTGATAAGCCAGCTGCTGGGGCATTATTTTCATTTGCCTCTACAGTTTCATTTCTGTCACTAGGATTCGAAACATAGTAATTCCTTGACCTGGTCCATCTCCTTGAAAAGGGATCGTAACCAGCCTCCCCTGCTTTCAAATCTTGGTTTAATGATCTCTTTCCTGATGCATTTTTGAAGTTCTCTACCCTATTCTTTCTGTTCATCTCAGACAACCTTACAGCTTTAGAATCTTTCTCCTGTGCTTTCCGTGATGCGTCTAATTGTTGTAATCTGGTCTTTATTCTCTCAATTTCTGCCTCATCATTCTTGCTTTGTGCAACATCCATCTCTCTCCTCAATCGATCCTTCTCGGCAGCTATATTCAGAGGTCTTGAGGAGGCAGATTTTTTCTCTTGCAACATTTGCTTTACAGTGGCGGCTGAGTAGACAAAAGTGTTGATTTTTTGTATGGCCTCCTTTTTTTTCAGCACGTCCTGCATATTCAGCAAACGGCCACCAGTTCTCTCCACTTCCCTAACCCACTGTTTATATTCATCCTCAACCGGGGAGGAGTCTGAAACCATTGCCATCTGCCATCTGGCTGCCGAGCTTTCATTTCCCCAAATAACATTCAGATACTTGTGTGTGGTTTTGTTATCTAATTTGTATTGGCGATCAGGTTCTGTTGCATCAACATTCCGCACCATGCAAAGCCTGTATGTAGGCCCGGTCCTTGATCTACCAATTCCAACTCTTACAAAGCATCCCACAATCAATTCCTCAAAGAATGGTTCCATAAACCATTTAGACAGTTTTGATCTTCGAATTGTAATCTCTTTAATATCACCAAAAGTAGGACCCTCAGAACCCATCATGTCCCTGTCATCGTCGCTGTCAACCATTCCACCGTCCCCAGTGGACCCTTCATCTTCACTGTTAAACCTATTTTCACTCTCACTCTGGCTAGAGCTACTAAGACTTGCTGCAGCATTGGATTTTCGCTTGGTTGGTGAGACTCTTCGCGTACTTGAGTTTCCTCTCGATGTTTCCCTTAATTTACGGTGACCCTCTGGGTCCTGTTGTTTCAACCTTTTAGCACGCAATTCATTCAAAGCACCATCCTTTGCAGCTGCCCTGTCAGCAGACCTAGCCGATGACCTAATGCGAGATGAAAGAGCTGGAGTATCTTTCTTAGATGGGGCTGATTTCCCTTTCTCCCTCTTCGACTTCAACTTTTCGTATATAACTTTATCATTCTTCTTAGATGCCCTGTCTGACAATATCATCTCTCTTTGAAGTTCAGACATCTCTGCAAGCTTTCTCCTGTCATCTTCATTTTTATAGAGATCCTCCCCAACATCGGATCCATCACTGCTCTCACCTTCATTATCAGAGTCAACATCTTCACCATCCCCTTCTTCCTGACTGCCCAGATCATCATCTCTTTCCGTAGGATCCAACCTTTTCTTTAGTGGAACCTGAGAGCCAGATGGTTTCCTGCGAGCATAACCACGATCATCATCCGAGTCATCATCTCTGGAGTCACTTCCACCATCAGAATACGAGCCCTCACGTTGTCTTCTAGATGATGGAAGAGGGTGTCGGTTTCTACCAGACCCATTGGTTCTTCCTGCAGCCTCCAGAAGCAAATTTTCCAAGTCTGCCATCGATCTTCCTATGCTCCAGCTCTACAATGTAATATATCTAGTTTTTCACCTGAAGAAGTCAAAATGTTTTAGTACAGGACATTAAGTCTAATGCAACAAGGAAACTTAATCTGTGTTGTACATGCAAAAATTATGTGGAAAACAAATCATTGAAAGACATCCTCGACTGGACATTAAAACTGGGACAGAATCAATGGTAGCAGCTTATACACGATCCAAAGATATAGCAACAGGAAAGTATCAATGCTACCTATTAAAGTAAAGCGTACATAAGTCACCGTCCATAAGATGCAATCGGCATAGCGGAATATGCATATCGAAGGTGAATAAAACCTCATTTTTCGCCCTTCAAACATTAAACCTAAAAAAAAAAAAAAAAAACTGCACAAATAAGAAAGACTGACTTCCATAATTACTCATTATAACTCACAAAATATAATTTTCCAACACCAATAGAGGTTCTTTAACTTCGAACAAAAGAAGTTCGAAACATACTAATAAATCGACGCAAAAGGCGTGCTCCTAAAAGTGGAAGGGCGAAAAAATCCCAGGCCGATAACTAAAGAATCAAATACCGATCAGTCACAATTGAAAGAAAATAAAATAAAAGCCGAAATTGAAATTCATTATCTAAAAAAAAAAAGAACCGTCGGATATGAGCTGCGAAAATCTGAGAGAAAAAGAAAAAGAGATACACGCACCAAAAAAACCAGTAATTTGGCAGCCGATCACGGTAGCGAGAGTCCTATTTTCAGCGATGAGAGGTATCCTCAATCCGCCGGCGTCTTGGAGGGTTGGGCAATTGAGGAGCTACTGTCCGTCGCAGGCTCGTTTCTCAACCTGAACTGAGCTTCCTCACAAATAATTTAACCGTGTCTTTTTTATCAAAAATATAATATTAGTTGTATCCACGTGCTAACCATGTGAGCCTTGGTCATCAAACCGCCCAACCAATAATAAAAATCATCTCAAATAATCAAAATAATAGTCAAAAGCTCAAAACAATCACAGGTCCAAAACTAACATGTAGATAGTGTAACAATATAAACTAAATAAAGTCTAGATAAATCTATAATAACATTCTAACCTTACTAAAATAAAAATCTTAAGAAAATAAAAACTTCAAATGAAAAAGTCTTCGCGTCAACTCTTGTGCTGACAACTGGGGATTCGCGCTGAATTTGACTTGAAAAGGAGGATTCTTTCGAGGAAAGTCGACTAAATTCAATAAGAGTGAAATTTTATTTTCAATTGTTAATTTAAGACAATGTATGAGAATGTTAATTTTAAAACATTTATAAGAACTTATTAGAAACATATTGTAGGAAAAGTGCTAAAACATTTTACTATAATGTTACACGTACTTAAAATAAGTTTCTACTTTATAAAATTTTAGTAAAATGAAGTTACTCACAGGCTTCGAACACACTATGCAAATGACATAACATAATTAAATGACGACGAAATTTAGAAGATCGCAACATCCATAACGATCCTGATCAGATCTTGAGTTTTATTCTCAGGAACACAACTTTCAGCCATCTCATTAATCTAATTAATAGCAAACAAGAACATCCTCCAACGATCGAATGTGCATAATAAAAATAGGATCCTCACATGGGTTGATCAATCTTTGTTCACGTGACCAAGATAATCATTAAACTAAATAAGCATACTCTAATAAAAACATATTCAGTAAAAAATACGTAAATAATATAAAAATTAACGAACTATAAAAATATATATGTCGTTTGTAGCACCCGGTTTCATTAGAATTTAAAATAATTTATCAACTTGCAAGGTGTGAGTTTTATATAATGAATTTGGGAGAAATATTAATTAAGTTAATGGGTGACTAGGTGAGGGCATAAAGGTAAATAACAATTTGCAATGGATAACGCATTTAAAGGAGGGTTTATTGAGGTTTAGCCGCCACTGTTCTCTCATTTCCTTCTCGGTATTCAGCTCGAGCTCAGCAGAACCCAGGCGACCTTCCCCTTCGACCCTCAATCCTCGAACTAGGTAAGTCTTCCTTCGTTTTTCAAAACTTTAGTGGCTAGATAACAGAGACAGTGCAATGCGTGTGTTTTTGTTGATACTGTGAGTGAGTTGAGTTCGGGTTTTGTGTTTAGCCGAGTATGTTCGATGACCAGGATTTCTAAACTAGCCCCTTAGACTTCTGAATGGCTTAGAATGAGGTTTAATACTCTGTTTATGATTTTAGGTGAACGAACCTTCGAAGTAACTCTTAACCGAGCATTTGCTAGGAATCCAGGTAAGTAGAGTTTGCATGTGCCTTCGGGCCTACATCACAAAACAGTAGGATTGTGTATGCATGAATGTATGTTTCTTTTCAGTTGCCATGCATCATATTTTTAAAGAATACGAAAAATGAATTTACATGCTATGTTAAGGAAAGGTGAGACAGATTGAAATCATTGGCTATTAAGGGAACTAATTCGCCCCTTAATTGATGAAGATGATACATTACATTGGGAGACTTGATCCCACTCCCAAGGGAACAGAGGGATCATTCATTGGCTATTAAGGGAACTAATCCGCCCCTTAATTGATGTAGTGGATTTATACATTGGGAGGATTGATCCCACTCCCAAGGGAACCAGGGGATCAGATCAGCAAATGAACGATATGCAACTGAAATGAGAAAGTAGAAACTGCATGTTTAGGAAGTTTTTATGTTTCAGCATCTTCATATCATTATTGCTTTACTTACTTAGCATTAGGCTAATAGATGAGTTTTGTGATGTAGGTGAAGAAGAATTAGCAGGTGGGTTCACTGTCCATGTTGAGGAATAGAGGATGTTGAAGGGGTGCCTTCAGGCTTCGACTTGGCAACTGATGGGGCTGTTTAACCGGTGGTCGTTTATTTAAGCTTTATAAGGATTTAATTGATTAGTTTTAACATTTTGAAGTTTTAATGACAGTGATAGCAACCTTTGGAATACATTTGGAAACCTTTGATTTAGTGTTCTGTTGAATTTTAAAAATGTTGTTCTTACCGATTTTGAGTAATTTATCTATTGGATGATGTTTTGGTAAGAGTTACCGATGGATGTGTGTAGAGATGCATTGCTTTCTGTCGTAGGAAGTGGAGTTGTTGTTCTGCTTACTATAGGTAGATGATACCTATCAGTAGGAGTCGAGTTATTATTTTGCTCTGTCTTCTGTCGGTAGATGATGTCTATCGGTAGATGTTTCAAAGGAGTCACGTGAAAAGCACGTATCGGCAGATGCAGGGCATTCTGCTTGTCGTTTAGTGACCGGCAGAATCAAGGCATTCTGCTTGTCGTTTAGTGATCGGCAGAAGCAAGGAATTCTGCTTGTCGTTTAGTGATCGGCAAAAGCAAGGCATTCTGCTTGTCGTTTAGTGATCGGCAGAAGCAAGGTATTCTGCTTGTCGTTTAGTGTTCGGCAGAAGCAAGGTATCCTGTTTGTCGTCTTGCGATCGGCAGAAGCTGGATAATCAATTTATCCTGCTGACGTCATCGGCAGATGAAGGGCATTCTGCTTGTCTTTTAGTGATCGGTAGATGCAGTCTACCGAGAGTTGTCTTTGGTATGTATATCTTCCGGCTGACGTCATCGGTAGAAGCCTTCGGTTTTCTAATTCTGCTTCTTCCGTTGACTATGTCGTCGGCATGGGAGTTTGACTTCTATGACTTCACAAGTATTCAACGTTTTAAACTTCTTCTTTTGACCGATTACCTCTCAACCTCATCAACGACTATTTTAACAGTATTTTTCATAGTTTTGTTTAACTCCATTGTTGTTCAAACGATTTCTGCTGCGAGATTTAAATATTTTGAGTTTTAGAAAGATGTCAAAACTTGACTGTCGAATGAAATTTTAAATTTAGTCTCAAGGTTTCTTAGATTTATTGGAGTATTGAGTGACGAACCGAGTTCAGATAATTCGGGGCGTTACATCGTTTAATTAAGAACACATCTTTAAATATTATTTACAAAAAATGATGATATGCTAAAATCCTCTTTTCTTCATTCTCTATTTTCTCTTTTTTCCCAAGCTGGTGAATCAGAATTCTTTCTTTTCTTAGATAAGAGAGAAGCTTTCTAGAGACATCTCTTGCAAATTTATAATTTTACCTTCAAGTATTGACATTATTTATAGGACTATTTATCATTATACTTCTTATAATCTGCTTGCTTCATTTAACTTGACTTGCCATACCACCCTATTGGTGACCACATTTAATTACATGACTTCAATGGTACATATTTTTCAGAAACTGTTGAATAGTGTTCAATACATTTGGTTTTAACTTTAAATTCTGTAACTTTAGCTACAAACTTCAAATTTCATAATTACAGTGCCCATTTCTTCATTAAGATGTCTACTCTAAACCCTTAAATTTCGTAAAATTCTATGCATATTTACCTATTCAATTATACAAAAAATCCAAATTGTTCATGAGAAACAATTTATCCATTAAATCATTTTTATGCATGATTAATCAATTTTACTTCTAGTCATGCATATTGTAACGCCCCGAACTATCTGAACTCGGTTTGTTACTGAAAGCACAATTGTGGCTAAGGAATTTGACACTAAATTTTAAAATTTCATTCGACAGCCAAAACTGGACATCTCTCTAAGGCTCAAAATATTTAAAACTTGCAGCGGAAAATTATTTGAACGACAATGAAGTTAAACAAAACTGTGAAAAACATTGTTAAAATAATCATTTGGAACGTTAAGAAATATTCAGCCGAAAGGAATGGAGGTTTAAGGCATGAAATACTCAATCGGTTGCAGAAGTCTAACACATCTGCCGACGACTAGTCAACGGAAAAGCAGAACAGAAAACAGAAGGCTTCTGCCGATGACGTCAGACATTCCTACCGATGACGTCAGCCGACGCATCTGCCGACGACCGAGTCAACGGAATCAACAGAACAGGAATAGAAGGCTCCTGCCGATGACGTCAGACATTCCTGCCGATGACGTCATCCGGAAAGAGTGAAAATAAAAGACATCTCTCGATGAATTGCATCTACCGATCGCTAGACGACAAACACTTTCAAACTCACATCTGCCAATGGCTAATCGACAACACTAACACTGCATCTGCCGATGGACACCACATAACTTCATCTGCCGATGAAGTCAACATGACTTCATCTGCCGATGAAGTCAACATAACTTCATCTACCGATGAAGTTCCATCTTCCGATAGATTACCATCTTCCGATAGATTACCATCTTCCGATGGACAACAAAACGCGCTACACCTGCTGATGGACTATACCTGCCGACAGGTGATATAACACTCTACATCTGCCGATAGACTAGACTTCTTCCGACAGACAAAACTCACGACCATTCATACTTACACATTTCACTGAAATCCTTTAAAACACAGGAGACTCAAGAGCACTCAAATATAGCAGAAATAAATTTCAAGACCAGCACGAATCCATTAACAGCAAGTCTTAATTAGATAATAAATCACCAAAACCATTTCTGTCATAAAACTTCTAAAGGTAAGATTAGTCAAGGCTCACAGAACCTACTCCTCGTTAGATAACAAATAAACTATCAGCATATTCTGAAATTCAAGAAAAACAATTCACCCTACTGAGCCACTACTACATAAATCCTCAAAACAGCTGAATTAAGTAACCACCGGTTAAACAGCCCCATCAGTTACCAAGTCGAGGCCTGGATGCACTCCTCCAACGTCTCCTATTCCTCAGCATGATTGGAAAACACACCTGCTAATTTCTCTTCACCTATATCACAAAACTCATCTATTAGCCTAATGCTAAGCAAGTAAAGTAATAATGATATGAAGATGCTGAAACATAAAAACTTCCTAAACATGCAGTTTCTACTTTCTCATTTCAGTTGCATATCGTTCATTTGCTGATCTGATCCCCTGGTTCCCTTGGGAGTGGGATCAATCCTCCCAATGTATAAATCCACTACATCAATTAAGGGGCAGATTAGTTCCCTTAATAGCCAATGAATGATCCCTCTGTTCCCTTGGGAGTGGGATCAAGTCTCCCAATGTAATGTATCCTCTTCATCAATTAAGGGGCGGATTAGTTCCCTTAATAGCCAATGATTTCAATCTGTCTCACCTTTCCATAACATAGCATGTAAATTCATTTTTCGTATTCTTTAAAAATCATGATGCATGACAAACAGAAACACTCAAACATGCATAAACCTACTGTTTTGTGATGTAGGCCCGAAGGCACAAGCAATACTTTACTTACCTGGTTTCTGGAAATCTGTCTGGTTGCTAGCTACTTCGGAAAATCTGTTCGCCTATGTTCATAACAGAATATAAATCAAAGCTTCACTAAACCTTAACAAAAGAATCGACAGAGGTTCGGGAAATCCAGTTAGAACTCTACTACCCGAGCACTCCATTTATCTCTAAAACCCGAAACCATACTCAAACTTAGTATCCTCGAAACTCACACATTGCAACCCCTCAGGCGTTTAACCACTATACTACAAGAGATAAGGAAAAGAAACTTACCAAATCTGAGGAATGAAGGTCGGGGAGGAAAATCGCCTGGAGAGTCTGCTGGTTTGAGCTGAAAACTGAGAAAGGAAATAAGGGTGTAGTGGCGGCTAATCCTCACTAACTTTCCTTTAAATACGTTATCCTTTATTACCATCTAATTACTATTCTGCCCTCGCTTAAATACCACAATAACCTAGACAATATATTTCTCAATTTCTCCGTAAGATTTAATCAACTCTATTTGATAAATTATTTTAATTGTAACAAAACCGGGTGCTACACATATTTATCGTTTTCATTTTCCCTTTACATCACATTTGCATCATTCATATTTATGAAAATTTCCAAACCATTATAGAAACTCTCAACCTCTATACCAATTGTTAGAAAATCTAACCCGAAATGAAAAAAAAAATGTGAAAAATGGGACACCGAGGTTTGCATGTAAAGCTCTAATGGGAAGAAAATCACGATCATATGAGAAATTTACAATCAAAATCAAGGTACAATGAATTTTGCTAACTTACATTTTCGAATAAAAAGTTAAACGTGACATTATTCTATTTTAAAATATAAAACAAAGATTCTCATCTTGCTGGCTTACATTTTATAACTTCAAATTCACTTAACTTGTTTTTAGTTCTAATTTTCTTACTATAATTATATGATGTTTTTAGTTCTAATTTTCTTAATATAATTATATGATGTTTTTAGTAAAGTTTATTTGAACATAAACTTAATCTATTTAGCCAATCATTTGGCTCTGATACCAAAAGGGGGAGGAAGCGAAGAGCGAAGATAAAAATAAAATACTTACTTGATTATTCACAATAGTTGTAGCATACAAAGAGGGAGAGCAATCAGAGTTAGAGTTTTTACAAGGAGGAGAGAAGGCAAACTCTAATACGAATGATTCTAAGGAAAATCTGGAAATTATAAATGGAAATTTGTATAGAAATCCAATACGAATGTTTATTCTTTTCAATACGATGAGTTGAGTTCATCAACACGAGCTTTGCAGTTTTCTATGGTATCTTGAGCAAAGACTGATTGCTTACTTTGTCAAAACTTTACTATGGTCTTTCATGTTCCGTGTTGGGGCTTTAGCCATTTTGCCGTGAGAAAGGCTGTTAGGCGTTGTGCCCAATTGCATGGTAGACGAACAATAGTAATGTTGGGATAGAGACAGTGCATGTGTCTTATAAGTCTCAGGGTGAGTAGAAACTGTAGTGCTCAATACGATGCTCTTGATAAATCAATACGAAAAGAATCGATATTCAATAAGGATTTTATTTGAATTTCCCTTTATGATTTAGAGATTTACCTTAGAAAGATTCAATGTTTATTTGAATGTAAACTTACTATTGAAAAATGAATTTGATCTCTATATTCTCTGAAAATTCTATTAAAAATGAAGAAAATATAGAATTATCTCAAGAAGAAATATTAAATAACTGGACCATTCCAAATATTGAGCCTAAAACTATTTACAAAATAGGTACTTTTGAAAATATTAAGCCGTATTGTTAAAACGTGTGAGCAAACTATTTGCTTAGATTCTAATGAAAAAACTATAAAACTCTTAGGAGTAAAAGATATTCAAAAATATTTACAGAAATATAAATATCTTCATATAGGATTAATTCAAATAGCTTTTAAACATTTAACCCTTCCAGGTTTGAATGCTAGTATATTAGCTACTCTTAGAGATGCTAGGAGTCAAAATTATAAAGAATCGTTAATGGGTGTAATCCAAACTAGTTTATGTCATGGTCCCATTTATTTTAATGTTTATCCTAATTTAACTTTATCATTAACTGATAAAAATTTATATGAATCAGTAGTTTTAAATATTCAAACAAATGGATATGATTTTTTGCAAGGATCTGAAACTATTGCTATAATATATAGACTAAGTTATAAAGTCATGAATACTTTATGTCCTCAAGTTAAATTAAAAGATAACCCAGGAAAAACCTTATTAATCGAAAGTGATATTATGAAAACTAATATAGCTATTCCTAGATTAATAAACTGGGATGAAGTAATATTTCCAGAACAATGGACTATTCCACAAGCTGTATTACCTCAGCCACTTATTAATAAAAAAATTGATCAAATTATTCAAACTCCTGAAGGACATATAGAAATAAAATTTGATAATAATCTTTCTAAAAAATTATCTTTTTCTAGAAGCTTATCATCTAGGTCATCTATTCCTCCTTATCAAGTAGATTTACCTAGTTCTAGATATTCGATGTCTGAACCTCCTATGTCTGATATAGAAGCCTTAAAAATATCTGAGCAACAAATACCTCATGGTATTTATTCAAATCAATTTAAAAATTCTACATATGAAAAAGGAGAAACCTTTCGACTAAAAAGAGAGTCACCTACTGTGTCAGAAATGGAATTTAAATTATGATGAATTACGAAAATTTAATTTCTGAAGCTATAAAAAGAATATGCAATGAAGAATGTGTCAAAAGACAATGAGATTTTTAGAAGATGAATTAATAAAACTTATTTTCCTAACAGAGTTGAAGAATTTAAAAAATTAAAAGATTTATATTATTTTTATCTAGACTTAAAAAGGACTCTTATCACTTTTAGCGAATGGTATTGGACGATATATCATCAACCTGTATCAAAATATCATATTAATATTCTAGAAGAATATCATAATCATTGTAAGAATTGGAATGTAAAAAATAATGAAGTTATTAAATCTATACATCCACCTTTAGAACCTATTAATCTAAAAAATAATACTATTGAAGCTATTCCTTTGGTTAGCTTAGTTCAACCTATTGAAGAAAATAAGAATGATATTATTATTAAACAACTTAATTATAATAATATTCATGTAAGTACTTGTAATACCCGGTTATTATATAGACCAATTCTCTTTCTCTTGTAACTAATGGTGCATTTTTATGGCAATATTAAATGTAGGGTTGGTGGATGACTAGGCAAGGGCATAAGGGTAATTGGAAATTTAAAAAAAGTGGATAACGTATTTAAGGAAAGAGGTTTTGAGTTATTTCACTGTAGCCGCCACCCTTTCCTCATTTCCTCTCGGTTTTCAGCTCGAGCAGCAGGATTCTCCAGGCGATTCCCCTGTTCGATCCTCCTTCAACCTAGGTGAGCTCTCCTCGTCATCTCGTGATTTTAGTGGTTAGATAGCTGAGGGGATACAATGTATGAAGTTTTGAGGAAATGCTGTGATTTGGTATAGATTCGGGTTTCTGTGAAATGGGAATGCACGAAGATCCGAACTCCCTAATTAATTCCCTTAAACTCCTGGATTGTTTAGAATGAAGTATAACTAACATACTGTCTACGGTTCTAGGTTTGAGCTAAACCGAAGTAGCTAGCAACCAAGTAATTCCAGGAGAGCCAGGTAAGTAGAGTTTGTATTTGCCTTCGGGCCTACATCACAAAACACTAGGGTTTTCTTGTATGCATGATAGTATGTTTCATTTCAGTCGCCATGCATCATATTTTGGAAAGAAAACGAAAATGAATTTACATGAAGTAGCATGGTGAGTTGTGAACAGATTGAGACAATATATTTTTTTAAGGGAATTAATCCGCCCCTTAATCGAACATAACTGGATTCATACCTTGGGAAAAATCGATCCACCTCCCACTGTATCAGGGATCAATCATCTGTTAAGGGAACTAATCCACCCCTTAAGTGGCATATATATGGATTCATACCCTGGGAAAGCTGATCCACCTCCCATTGTATCAGGGATCATCAGACCAGTTGAATGAATGCAATACAACTGAGGAAGAGGAATGTAGAAATTGCATATTTAGGATTGCATATCTCTGTTCTTACATCATTTCTTGCTCTGCTTACTTAGCATTAGGCTAATAGATGAGTTTTGTGATGTAGGTGTTGATAATATAGCAGGTGATTTCCTTGATCGTGCAAATGAATAGATGTGGTTGGAGGAGTACTCTCATGTTCGGTTTTGGCAACTGTTGAGGCGGGTTAACTGATGTCTGCAGATATGAGAAATGGATAATCAAGTTATCCTGCTGACGCCATCGGCAGAAGCCTGTTATTTATCTGGCTGACGTCACCGGCATGAGAAGCCGGATAATCAAGTTATCCTGCTGACGCCATCGGCAGAAGCCTGTTATTTATCTGCTGACGCCATCGGCAGAAGCCTGTTATTTATCTGGCTGACGTCACCGGCATGAGAAGCCGGATAATCAAGTTATCCTGCTGACGCCATCGGCAGAAGCCTGTTATTTATCTGGCTGACGTCACCGGCATGAGAAGCCGGATAATCAAGTTATCCTGCTGACGCCATCGGCAGAAGCCTGTTATTTATCTGGCTGACGTCACCGGCATGAGAAGCCGGATAATCAAGTTATCCTGCTGACGCCATCGGCAGAAGCCTGTTATTTATCTGGCTGACGTCACCGGCATGAGAAGCCGGATAATCAAGTTATCCTGCTGACGCCATCGGCAGAAGCCTGTTATTTATCTGGCTGACGTCACCGGCATGAGAAGCCGGATAATCAAGTTATCCTGCTGACGCCATCGGCAGAAGCCTGTTATTTATCTGGCTGACGTCACCGGCATGAGAAGCCGGATAATCAAGTTATCCTGCTGACGCCATCGGCAGAAGCCTGTTATTTATCTGGCTGACGTCACCGGCATGAGAAGCCGGATAATCAAGTTATCCTGCTGACGCCATCGGCAGAAGCCTGTTATTTATCTGGCTGACGTCACCGGCATGAGAAGCCGGATAATCAAGTTATCCTGCTGACGCCATCGGCAGAAGCCTGTTATTTATCTGGCTGACGTCACCGGCATGAGAAGCC
The DNA here is from genome assembly GCA_022432975.1 of Begonia masoniana. Taxonomy (NCBI): domain Eukaryota; kingdom Viridiplantae; phylum Streptophyta; class Magnoliopsida; order Cucurbitales; family Begoniaceae; genus Begonia; species Begonia masoniana. The sequence goes on from CM039502.1 coordinate 4,804,973, forward strand.
GGATAATCAAGTTATCCTGCTGACGCCATCGGCAGAAGCCTGTTATTTATCTGCTGACGCCATCGGCAGAAGCCTGTTATTTATCTGCTGACGCCATCGGCAGAAGCCTGTTATTTATCTGGCTGACGTCACCGGCATGAGAAGCCGGATAATCAAGTTATCCTGCTGACGCCATCGGCAGAAGCCTGTTATTTATCTGCTGACGCCATCGGCAGAAGCCTGTTATTTATCTGGCTGACGTCACCGGCATGAGAAGCCGGATAATCAAGTTATCCTGCTGACGCCATCGGCAGAAGCTGTTATTTATCTGGCTGACCGTCACCGGAATGAGGAAGCCGGATAATCAAGTTATCCTGCTGACGCCATCGGCAGAAGCTGTTATTTATCTGGCTGACGTCACCGCAGGAGGAGCCGGAGAATCAAGTTACCTGATGAGTCATCTCAGAAGAACTGTTATTTATTATAAGGCTGATCCGTTGACTAGTCGTCGGCAGGGGCGTTTGACCCCTGTCACACCATCGGTATTTAACGATTTAACTTGTACTTCCTTCAAAAACTAATTATTTCAGTTAACACTTCAACTGATTCTTTCAAATTATTTTCAGTTTTTTATTAAATCCACATCTTTGCTAAAAGAATTTACGCTCAGGTTTTAAACATTTTCGGTTTTAATAAGCATCAAGTTTTGATTCTCGAGTGAAATTGTAAATTACTCCGAGACTTCTTGGTGATGTTTGTATTAGTGGTAACGAACCGGGTTCAGATAACTCGGGGCGTTACAGGTTGGTATCAGAGACATTCAGTTAAACCGTTCAAAAGATTACTCATCAGTGCCAATCAATGCATGGAAGTGCTCCAACAACTGTAAGTGTTTACCTTGACCTTAGTTATTAGATATTTACGAGCATATTTAACCCTGTCCAGGAATTTAGCATATGGCTAGATGACCAGGAAGACCGAGGATACCAAGAGAGGTACCAAGTCCAAGACGTGAGGAGGACTCTAGTGTGATCAGACAACTGACTGAGTTGATGCGCCAACAGACTGACATAGTGCGTCAACAATCTGATCAATTAGGGGTGCTGTTGAATCGAGAAGCACAAGGAAGTGCCAACTCGGGTCCTGGTGGTGAACATTCTGGAGATAGGTTTAGGAGACTTAGACCACCCACATTTGATGGACAGTCAACGGATCCAGTTATAGCTGAAGGATGGCTTAGAAAAGATTGAAAGTATGTTAGGTGTGCCAGCATAGGAGAAGAAGACAAGGTCACGTTGGCAACCTTCCATCTTGCTGGTGAGCTCAACTCTGGTGGGAGACAATAGAGACCACCACAGATGTTCTGACCATGCCTTGGTCACAATTCAAGGATGCTTTCTATGAGAAATATTTTAACAGTACTGTCCAAACCGCAAAAAAATTGGAGTTTCCTCAATTTGAAGCAGACAGGGTCTGTGGCCGAGTACAGTAAGCAGTTTGAGTCTCTGTCCAGATTTGCTGACATTTGCCCCCAGGGATGAAGATAAGGTGTTTAAGTTTGTGCATGGATTGAAGCCAGAAATTTACCGAGGAGTAAAATTCTGCGGTGTAAAAGGTTTGACATTAGTGAAGTAGTGTCCACTGCTCTGGAAGTGGAAGAGGCTGAAAGGAAGTGTGCTGGAACAAAGGAGACCCCGCAAAGGTGTAACCAGCCACACGCAGCAGAGGGGAATGAAGATGGCCAAGTGAAAGGCAAAATACAAGGACAGCAGGAAGTGAAAAATACGAAGGTCAAGAATTTTCCCCAATGTCCCAACATGTTTGAGAATCACACGGGGGAGTGTAGGTGGACTCGGAAGCGTGTTCAATAGTGAGGAGGTCGGGCATTCTTTCAAGGATGCACAAGCCCACGCGTCCTTCGAGCTTCAACTGTACCAAACAGGACACATGGTTAGAGACTGTCCAACCCTAGAGCGGCCCTTGGTATTTAACGAGTTTAAAACTTTTACGTTCCGCACGAACTATCATTAAGCACGTTCAACTGATTTTTCAACAGTAGTTTACAGTTTGTTCATAAACCACATCTTGTCTAATATGATGTTCCCTAGCAATGTTTTAAACATTGTGTTGAGTTTTAGGGGGTAAGCAGGAGGTCCAAGTTTTGTATGGGTCGCGGTGAAATGTAAATTACCTCCCCGAGACTGCTTCTTGTTGATTGTTTTGATTTAGTGGAGAACGGACCGGTGGGGTTCAATAACCGGGTCGTTACAGTTTGGTATCATGAGACTGTCATTAAACCGTCAAATATTCCTCCGTGCATTGCCGAAGCAATGCATGGAAGTGCTGGGGGCCAACACTGTAATTTTTCCCTTGACTCTTAGTTATTAATATTTCGAGCGATATTTAGACCCGTCCAGGAAGTTAGCATATGCTATAGTGACAGAATAAGCGAGGAGTACCAAAGATTGTCCAGAGCCCCCTACGGTGAGGGAGGGGAGAGTCGGTTAGTGTGATCGACACTGACTGAGTTAGGGTGCATCCAACAGACTGACAATAGTTCTTGCATATCGGATCGATTAGGGTTTGTTGAATGGTCGAGGGGCAAGCCAAGGAGAGAGATGGCCGAGAGGGAGATCGGGGGGTCCGTTGTGGTTGAACGATTTTGGGAGGAGAGGTTAGGAGACTTAGACCACCCACATTTGATGGACAGTCAACGGATCCAGTTATAGCTGAAGGATGGCTTAGAAAGATTGAAAGTATGTTTAGGTGTGCCAGCATAGGAGAAGAAGACAAGGTCACGTTGGCAACCTTCCATCTTGCTGGTGAAGCTCAACTCTGGTGGGAGACAATAGAGACCACCACAGATGTTCTGACCATGCCTTGGTCACAATTCAAGGATGCTTTCTATGAGAAATATTTTAACAGTACTGTCCAAACCGCAAAAAAATTGGAGTTCCTCAATTTGAAGCAGACAGGGTCTGTGGCCGAGTACAGTAAGCAGTTTGAGTCTCTGTCCAGATTTGCTGGACATTTTGCCCCCAGGGATGAAGATAAGGTGTTTAAGTTTGTGCATGGATTGAAGCCAGAAATTTACCGAGGAGTAAAATTCTGCGGTGTAAAAGGTTTGACATTAAGTGAAGTAGTGTCCACTGCTCTGGAAGTGGAAGAGGCTGAAAGGAAGTGTGCTGGACCAAAGGAGACCCCGCAAAGGTTTAACCAGCCACACCAGCAGAGGGGAATGAAGAGGCCAAGTGAAGGCCAAAATAGCAAGGAAGCAGGAAGAAAAATACAGAAGGTCAAGAATTTTCCCCAATGTCCAACATGTTTGAAGAATCACACGGGGGAGTGTAGGTGGACTTCTGGAAGGTGTTTCAATTGTGAGGAGGTCGGGCATTCGTTCAAGGACTGCACCAAGCCCAGAGTCCTTCGATGCTTCAACTGTAACAAAACAGGACACATGGTTAGAGACTGTCCAATCCCTAAGAGCGGCCCTGCTATGGTTAAACCGAGGATATTCTCAATGGTAGAGTCAGGAGAAGAGGAACAGCCTGCTGTAGTGTCAGGTACTATATTGATCAATTCAGTACCTGCTTTCACTTTATTAGACTCTGGTGCAACGCACTCATTTATAGCATCTACTTTTGCCAATAAATTAGATGTACAGTTTACCCCTTCCGTGCATGTGTTTAATGTTGCCTTACCCTCTGGTGAAAACATGCACTCTGACCAAGTGATGCTAGATAGCAATGTGTTAGTAGGGAATGTAAGTCTACCTGCTGATCTTATAATTATGGATATAATAGGATTTGATGTAATCCTAGGTATGGACTGGTTGTTTAAACACCACGCCACAATCGATTGTAGAACCGGAGTAGTTAGTTTTCAACCCCCTGGTAAGTTGAAACATACCTTTCAAGCTTCAAAGAAGAGTAAGGAAATGTCTGTGATGACTTCTATCGCCACTAGACCTTCCCTGTGTAGAGAGTATTCGGGCTTCTTAGCTTGTGTTTTAAACACACAGCATATAGGAAAATCGAGTCCTCATGATGTTCTAGTCGTCCAAGATTTTCCTGAGGTATTCCTAGATGACCTTCCTGGCTTACCGCCAGATAGAGAAATTGAATTTGTTGTAGATGTATACCCCGGAGCCGAGCCTGTGTCTAAAAATCCTTATAGATTAGCTCCAACTGAGCTCAAGGAGCTAAAGAAACAATTGGAAGAACTGTTAGAGAAAGGGTTCATACGCCCTAGCTTTTCACCATGGGGTGCACCTGTCCTTTTTGTCAAGAAGAAGGATGGATCAATGCGTATGTGCATTGATTACAGAGAATTGAATAAGCTAACAGTCAAGAACAAATACCCTTTGCCGAGAATTGATGACTTATTTGACCAGCTTAGAGGTGCGAGAGTTTTCTCAAAAATTGACCTTAGATCCGGTTATTACCAGCTTAAGGTTAAAACTGAAGATATCCCGAAGACTGCCTTTCGTACTAGGTATGGACATTATGAGTTTCTGGTCATGTCTTTTGGTTTGACAAATGCACCAGCAGCCTTTATGGATCTTATGAACAGAGTGTTTCATGAGTATTTGGACAAGTTTGTCATTGTATTTATAGATGACATTCTAATCTATTCCAAAACCAAAGAGGAGCATGCAGAACACTTAAACTTAGTGTTAGGATTACTGAAACAGCACCAATTATACGCCAAGCTTTCTAAGTGTGAATTTTGGTTGGACCAAGTTCACTTTTTAGGACATGTCATTTCTGGAAATGGGTTATCTGTTGATCCAGCTAAGGTACAAGCAGTTAGGGAATGGCCCCAACCGAAGAATGCTACAGATATCAGGAGTTTTCTTGGACTTGCAGGGTATTATAGAAAATTCATTGAAGGATTTTCTAAGATTGCTACACCTCTTACTAAGTTGACTAGGAAGAATGTAAAGTACACATGGACCGATGAATGTGAACTTAGTTTCCAAACTTTGAAACAAAAACTGACTAATGCTCCCATCCTAACACTTCCGGTTGAGAATGGTAAATTTAGTATTTACTGTGATGCATCCAAGATTGGACTTGGCTGTGTCTTGATGCAAGCAGGAAAAGTAATAGCCTATGCTTCCAGGCAACTGAAAACGCATGAGAAGAATTACCCTACACATGACTTAGAATTAGCTGCAGTGGTGTTTGCGCTTAAGATTTGGAGACATTATCTGTATGGACAATCTTGTGAAATATTCTCAGACCATAAAAGTCTGAAATATATTTTCACTCAAAAAGAATTAAATATGAGGCAACGTAGATGGTTAGAATTTGTAAAAGATTATGACTTTGAGATCAAGTACCATCCCGGAAAAGCAAATGTTGTGGCAGATGCCTTGAGCAGGGTAGCAACTTCAGCCCCGACTATGAGTTTCTGTATGCCGTTAGCCTTAGAATCTGAATTCCTAAAGTTTAATCTAGAGGCAGTATCCGATGTAACAGCTATACTTTCGGCCATAACCTTAAGACCTACTATTCTTGAGAAGATAAAGGAAGCTCAGTCGAACGATGATGACTGTAACAAGTTCAAGTCAAGCATAGACTCCTCGGGCAAATCGGATTTCAACTATTCTTCCGATGGAATCCTTAAGTTTAGGAATAGGTGGTTTGTTCCTGCCATTAAAGAGCTTCGTGATGAGATTCTTTCTGAGGCTCATTCCTCTAGATTCTCAGTTCACCCTGGGAGTACGAAGATGTATAAGGATCTGAAACAGCATTATTGGTGGCCTGGAATGAAAAGAAGTGTGGCAGAATATGTAGGATCATGTTTATGTTGTCAACAGGTTAAAGCTGAACATCAGAGACCTGCAGGAACATTACAACCTTTGCCAATCCCCGAATGGAAATGGGAACAAATAACCATGGACTTTGTGGTAGGATTGCCTAAAACAGTAAAAGGACATGATGCAATTTGGGTGATAGTTGACCGTTTAACCAAATCAGCCCACTTCCTGCCTATGAAGATGACATACTCAATGGATCAACTTGCTGAGTTGTATGTGCATGAAATTGTCAGATTGCATGGAGTTCCAAGTATTATAGTCTCAGACCGAGATGCTAGATTCACATCTAAGTTTTGGAAGAGTTTGCATAAGGCAATGGGAACTCAGCTTAGTTTCAGTACAGCTTTCCACCCTCAAACAGATGGACAATCCGAAAGGACTATTCAGATTTTAGAAGATATGCTTCGTGCTTGTGTTTTAGATTTCCAAGGTTCCTGGAGTAAGTACCTAGCTTTAGTAGAATTTTCTTACAATAACAGTTTTCAGGCAACAATAAGAATGGCACCGTATGAAGCACTGTATGGACGAAAATGCAGATCACCTTTGTACTGGGATGAAGTTGGTGAAGCACAGTTGCTTGGTCCTGATATTGTGCAACAGACTGTGGAGAAAGTTGCTCTTATCCAACAAAGAATCTTGACAGCTCAAAGCCGACAGAAGTGTTATGCCGATAAGAGGCGCAGAGAATTGGAGTTTGAAGTTGGAGATGAAGTTTTCCTTAAGGTGTCACCTTTCAAGGGAGTTGTAAGATTCGGAAAGAGAGGGAAGTTGAATCCTAGATTTATTGGACCATTCATAATCTCGAAGAAGTTTGGGAAAGCAGCCTATCAGTTACAGCTGCCAGTCTCTATGGATGGAGTCCATAATGTGTTTCATGTTTCCATGTTGAAGAAGTGTGTGCGGGATCCGTCTCAGATTGTGGAACAGCAGTGTATTGAAGTTCAACCAACCCTTTCTTATGAAGAGAAACCAGTAAAGATCCTAGATTTTGCTGTAAAGGTATTGCGGAACAAAGAAGTTCCACTAGTTAAAGTCTTGTGGCACAATCAAAACCTTGAAGAGACAACTTGGGAACGCCAACAAGACATGATGGATCAATATCCCGAATTGTTCAGGTACTGAATTTTGGGGACAAAATTCTTTTAAGGAGGGTAGATTGTAATACCCGGTTTTTATATAGACCAATTCTCTTTCTCTTGTAACTAATGGTGCATTTTTATGGCAATATTAAATGTAGGGTTGGTGGATGACTAGGCAAGGGCATAAGGGTAATTGGAAATTTAAAAAAAGTGGATAACGTATTTAAGGAAAGAGGTTTTGAGTTATTTCACTGTAGCCGCCACCCTTTCCTCATTTCCTCTCGGTTTTCAGCTCGAGCAGCAGGATTCTCCAGGCGATTCCCCTGTTCGATCCTCCTTCAACCTAGGTGAGCTCTCCTCGTCATCTCGTGATTTTAGTGGTTAGATAGCTGAGGGGATACAATGTATGAAGTTTTGAGGAAATGCTGTGATTTGGTATAGATTCGGGTTTCTGTGAAATGGGAATGCACGAAGATCCGAACTCCCTAATTAATTCCCTTAAACTCCTGGATTGTTTAGAATGAAGTATAACTAACATACTGTCTACGGTTCTAGGTTTGAGCTAAACCGAAGTAGCTAGCAACCAAGTAATTCCAGGAGAGCCAGGTAAGTAGAGTTTGTATTTGCCTTCGGGCCTACATCACAAAACACTAGGGTTTTCTTGTATGCATGATAGTATGTTTCATTTCAGTCGCCATGCATCATATTTTGGAAAGAAAACGAAAATGAATTTACATGAAGTAGCATGGTGAGTTGTGAACAGATTGAGACAATATATTTTTTTTAAGGGAATTAATCCGCCCCTTAATCGAACATAACTGGATTCATACCTTGGGAAAAATCGATCCACCTCCCACTGTATCAGGGATCAATCATCTGTTAAGGGAACTAATCCACCCCTTAAGTGGCATATATATGGATTCATACCCTGGGAAAGCTGATCCACCTCCCATTGTATCAGGGATCATCAGACCAGTTGAATGAATGCAATACAACTGAGGAAGAGGAATGTAGAAATTGCATATTTAGGATTTGCATATCTCTGTTCTTACATCATTTCTTGCTCTGCTTACTTAGCATTAGGCTAATAGATGAGTTTTGTGATGTAGGTGTTGATAATATAGCAGGTGATTTCCTTGATCGTGCAAATGAATAGATGTGGTTGGAGGAGTACTCTCATGTTCGGTTTTGGCAAACTGTTGAGGCGGGTTAACTGATGTCTGCAGATATGAGAAATTAATTGACAATGATTTAGTCTGAGTATGTTGAATTTTTATAACAGTAGAGATTGCAACCTTTTGAATACGTTTTTAGAATTTCTGATGTTAGTGTTCTGTTGAATTTCTAGAATGCTGAATTTACGGAATTTGAGTAATACAATGAATTGAGGTGTTTTAGAATGAGTTTTGGTAAAAATGTTGAGTCCAATTGTTAGTCAAGTTTACTGTCAAATTGTTCAGTCCATCGGTATGAAGTTGAGTAATACGTCTATTTGATGTTGTTCGGTTAAGTCTATCGGCAGAAGAAGTGTAGTGGTTTTGCTATCCTATCGGTAGTTGGTAAGCAGTAAACTTGCCTTCTATCGGCATATGTTTTAAGAGTCACGTGATAAGCACGTATCGGCAGGAGCCTGTTATTTATCTGGCTGACGTCACCGGCAGGAGGAGCCGGATAATTAAGTTATCCTGCTGACGCCATCGGCAGAAGCCTGTTATTTATCTGGCTGACGTCACCGGCAGGAGGAGCCGGATAATCAAGTTATCCTGCTGACGCCATCGGCAGAAGCCTGTTATTTATCTGGCTGACGTCACCGGCAGGAGAAGCCGGATAATCAAGTTATCCTGCTGACGCCATCGGCAGAAGCCTGTTATTTATCTGGCTGACGTCACCGGCAGGAGGAGCCGGATAATCAAGTTATCCTGCTGACGCCATCGGCAGGAGCCTGTTATTTATCTGGCTGACGTCACCGGCAGGAGGAGCCGGATAATTAAGTTATCCTGCTGACGCCATCGGCAGAAGCCTGTTATTTATCTGGCTGACGTCACCGGCAGGAGGAGCCGGATAATCAAGTTATCCTGCTGACGCCATCGGCAGAAGCCTGTTATTTATCTGGCTGACGTCACTGTTATTTATCTGGCTGACGTCACCGGCAGGAGGAGCCGGATAATTAAGTTATCCTGCTGACGCCATCGGCAGAAGCCTGTTATTTATCTGGCTGACGTCACCGGCAGGAGAAGCCGGATAATCAAGTTATCCTGCTGACGCCATCGGCAGAAGCCTGTTATTTATCTGGCTGACGTCACCGGCAGGAGGAGCCGGATAATCAAGTTATCCTGCTGACGTCATCGGCAGAAGCCTGTTATTTATATACGGCTTATTCCGTTGACTAGTCGTCGGCAGGGGCGTTTGACCCCTGTCACCCCATCGGTATTTAACGATTTAAACTTTTACTTCCTTCAACTAATTATTCATTAACACTTCAACTGATTCTTTCAAACATTATTTTACAGTTTTTATTAAACCACATCTTGTCTAAATGAATTTTCCGCTACAGGTTTTAAACATTTTTAGGTTTTAATAAGCATCAAGTTTTGATTCTCGAGTGAAATTGTAAATTACTCCGAGACTTCTTGGTAATGTTTGTATTAGTGGTAACGAACCGGGTTCAGATAACTCGGGGCGTTACAGGTGAATTTTCTGCTGCAGGTTTTAAACATTTTTAGGTTTTAATAAGCATCAAGTTTTGATTCTCGAGTGAAATTGTAAATTACTCCGAGACTTCTTGGTGATGTTTGTATTGGTGGTAACGAACCGGGTTCAGATAACTCGGGGCGTTACAGTACTATCGGACAACAACTATCAAGAGTTGAAACTCAATTAATTAAATTATCTGAAAAACCAGATAAAAAACCTATAGAAAATATTTCTACAACACCGTCCACGACATCTGGACTAAAGAAAGAAAATATTTCTATTCCTGATTTAAAACCACCTATATTAATATCTAAATTTAATTTTAAATCTCCAAAAGATAATAATGAGTTTATTGAACAATTAGCAAAAAGAATGAAACAGCTAAATATTAGTGTTATAAATCAACAACAAGAAAATAATATGGAAGATTATCACACTGAAATAAATCCAACTATTGATATTAGAGATTTCGAAAATTATAGTGAAGAAGAAGAAATGCCTTCTCCTTGGAAAGATATTATATCTATTGAAAAAACTTTTAATGAAGGTAATCAGATTTATCCTTTACCATTATCAAACGACCCTTTATTCCTTAATAGAGTTAGATATACTGATAAAGGACCTGGAGGAGATAGAATTAGAAGAACTTATTATAAAAGACCTACTCCAGTAGATTTATTATGGGAAGAAAATTTCTTACATGAACAATCTTCCTATACTGCTAAAACTATTTATGATTGGAATCTTGATGGATTAACAGAATATCAAATTTATGAATTACTCCAAAAAATGTTAATGTATTCTAGTGTATGTAAAGCCTCTCAGAATAAAGATTCTGATATAGCCGCCTTTATTATCAATGGTTTTAATGGTGCATTAAAAGGTTGGTGGGATAACTTTTTATCTCTAGAACAACGTCATGAAATATTAACTGCCACTAGGGTAGAAAATCAACACTTATATGAAGATAGTGTTTATACATTAATACAAGCTATTATATTACACTTTATTGGAGCTACCGAACAAAGACAAGAAAGAGGTAGAGAATTATTACAAAATTTGAAATGTAGAACTTTAACTGAATTTAGATGGTATAAAGATGTTTTTATTACTAAAGTTATGCAAAGACCAGATGCTAATTCGGAGCATTGGAAATCTAAGTTTATAGATGGATTACCTCCTTTATTTTCTAAAAGAATAAAAAAGAAATTATTAGAATTAAATGATGGACAATTTATCCCTTGGGCTACTTGTACCTATGGTCATTTAATTAGTGTGTGTGTTCAAGAAGGTTTATCCCTATGTAATGATATGAAATTACAATATCAATTTAAAAAGGAAAACTTAGATGGAAGAAAAGAAATAGGTGAATTTTGTGATCAATTTGCCTATCATATTCCCAAACCTAGTTTACAAGGTTTATCAAAAGATGGTAAAAGAGAAGAATATATGAAATATAAACGAAAAAAGAAATTAAAGAAACAAGCTTTTAAAAGATATAAGCAAAAACAAGATATTCCCGAATCTTCTAAAAGAAAAAGATTTAAAAAGAAAAGAAAAGATATTTCTGAAATTAAATGTTATAAATGTGAAAAATTTGGCCACTATGCATCTAAATGTACTACTTTAAAAAAGTTAAACAATTTAGATATTGATGAAACATTAAAAATAGCACTATCAAAATTGCTATTGACTTCTTCTGAAGAAGAAGAATCTTCGTATAAGTCAGTGGATATCATTGATGAGTCATCTTCCTCTGACAATGAAACTTGTCAAAAATGTCAAGTTAATGTATTAACAAATGATCAACAATATATATTAGACAACTTAGATCAAATACATGATCCTAGTTTTAGAAAAAAGGTTATTGAAATTCTTATGCAAAACAATAAGGAAAAGGAAAAAATTGAACATCCTACCTTAAGAAGAAATCATTATTCTTTGACCGAAGTATTTAATCGCTTAGATCAAGCGAAAATTAAACCAGTAACTATTCAAGATCTTAATAGAGAAGTAAAAGATCTAAAAGGTGAAGTCCAAGAATTGAAATATGATTGTATTCAATTTCAAAATAATATTAATGAAAGAATAGAAAAATTAAAAACACTTATGAATATTAATGTTTCTCCTAGCCAATTCACCTCTCCTAATGACTAAAACTTCACCAAAGTATAAAAGAGGTTTATATATTAAGTCAAGGGCTAAAAGGATTATGAAAAAATTTTATTCCATAAAACATAACGATATTCCTGGAAAGGATCTTTCCTATAATGCTAAAGAATTAGCACAAACCTTTAGGTTGGTTAAAAGCCTAATTCAAACTCACTTTGAGATAAGTGCTAACAGAATTAAATCTATTAAAACTTTAGAAAGACTTATCGAAGGCTTTGATAAGCAATTAAAAAGCCAAGGGTTAGAAACAACATCTAACAAAGAACATCGCACAAAATTACGCGATAATATTCTAGAGAACGAATCTGTTCATTGGGTCTTTTCCGAACTAGAAGAAAATCTTCTTCTACAAGATCTTGAAGAAAATATACCCTTCGAAAATCCTAAAGGGCTACACTTAGAAGACCCTTTACCAGGTCTGCAGACCGACTTCAACCTCTTAACAGCAGAAGAGTTCAATATCTAATCATATGCCCCGAAATATTATGCAAATAATTTATTAAATCAATCTTTTCAAGTTAATTGTTCTCGGGAAAAGATATAAAAATCTGGTATCTAAACAAATATTAGCTCGTTGGCAAGCAATATTATCTGTTGAGTATATTCTCTTCCTGAATTTTTAACTCACAAATTTTTTACAGAATGGATAACCCCTTTAGGGGTAGGGGTAGAAGGGGTCGAGGTAGGGCCCGTGGCGAAAATCGCTATCTTTATGATTATCATTTCCCTATTATTGGTAGTGCTGAAGGCGTAGCCAGCACTAGTACTCCCACTATTACTCCCAAAACTGCTAAAGAAGTTTTGGAATCAGTCACTTATTTTAAGAAAAGTTGTGTGGAAGTTATATTCCCTTTCTATGAAAATGATCTTTTATTACACCATAAAGACGCATGGTATATTAAAGAGAGATATTTGGACTCTCATAATTTTCTGACAAAAGAGGGAAAAACTCGCCTCTATTATGAAAACATTCTTATAGAAACACAGTCTATTCAGATTGTTCATCATTATCTTGGTGAATATGGAAAATCAACTATTACCCATTCTAAATGCTATATTATCAGGGTAATTAATCCTCAAGAATGAGGATTAAATGTTTTTGCTATCAGAAGTCTCAAGAATGAGCAGAAATATAATTATTGGGATTATGTGAGTGCTTGGGATTATATGTTTTATTATCAAAATCCCACAAGAACCCATTCATGGTTCTTTACTATTAATCCAGAAATTATGAAGCTGGAAGATAAATTTCTGCCTTGGTTTTATATATGGTGGATAGAACATTCTCCTGAGTTGACTTTATTTCCGGAGACTATTCAAAAGCTTTTTCCGATATGGAATAAATATCATCCGGATTTATCTATCCGAAAAACTATTATTAAAGAACAAGATTTATTATGGTTCTGTACTGAATTTCAGATCAATTGGATATGGCAGTGAAATTTAGAAATTGATCAAGACCCTATTGGTCTTTATGAAGTTCAAAGAACATTTTATGTGAAATGGTGGGCTCGATATGAAACTGATGCCTGTATTGAAAGAATCAATAATATGATTAACTTTTATAAAGAAAAGAATAAAACTCCATTATAGGAGACAGAGCAGGAAGAATCTATGGACAAAAACTATATGCAAACTATGTATGAAAATATTTCAAAGAATTATCCTCTTATGAGTAAAAAGGATAAAGAGTTGAAATTATTTGCTATGATGAAAGAGCAATTATGCTCTGTTAAAGAATTAAATATGACTGAAGATATGACTCCTTCAGAATCGGGATCTTTCACATTATTAGCTGAAGATTCGCAAGATCCTAATGATATGATAGATTTATCTATGGATTATACTACCAAAGATTTATGGGATGCTTTTGTAGATATTAATCAAAAGCAAAAGCTCAATAAAGACAAAAAATCCCTTATTTGATGAATCTGGAAGTATACGACAATATTATTGAAGATTTGTTTAATGAAGCAGAACATCATATGGGAATGAATCCGTATAATCTGGCCCCTTGGAATATTGGATGGCATCCACGCAATGTGGATAGATTTTATATGCAGCGTATGGCTATCAACAGAGGATATCAGTTTCCTATTTCTAAAAGGAATTGTCGGAATGTATTTCAACGACCAGAATGGTTACCTATGTCTATTCAGAGAGAAAACAGAAGACGTTATCTTGCTGCTATGAATCAAGTCTTTCAAGGATATGCAGAGAAGACTCAGTTTCTAAAAAGGCTTATGGATAAATATGACCCCAAATATGAGAATGCTCAAGGAGATATGGATGAAATTATACGTCTCACTAATCAATTCATGATGGAATATCGACTTTTTGGGATTGCAGAGAATATATTCGATTGATAATATCGGGGTCCCTACAACTTCACTATGAGGATCAATCTTATCTACAATTCCATTATGAAGGAATCTCCGTACTCCACTATAAGAGTACTATTTACTTTTATTTTGTCTTGTAATTAGCTTAGGTCCCACCATACACTATGTGGGAATCTACTTTTTAGTTTGTCGTTTGTCACTCCCAATTCTATATAAGGGAGCTAGTTTTCATTTCTTTCTCAAGTTTTTTAGAGTTTGCCTTCTCTCCTCCTTGTAAAAACTCTAGCTCTGATTGCTCTCCATCTTTGTATGCTACACCCTTAAGATCAGAGACCAGGTACGCAGCCGTTGAGAGGAGATGTGTTGTTTTTGCAGACATTTTTTATTTGTTTTTTAATCTAAAGAAGTAGGCTGTTGTTTAGTTTGATAATGTTGAATGGTAGGATGGACGTCAGTTGTTTTTCAAGATAAAAAGAGACTGTTTTATGAAGAAGCTGATGACCAAGTATTGTTATGAAAAGGGTGTGAAAATTAACTTCTTTGTCTTTTTATTTGACGGCAAACAACTCCCACCCAACAAAACTCCTGAGCAGGTCTCTCTCTCTCTCTCTCTCAAACTTCCAATATAAGAAGCAACATCCTCCATGAAGATCTGATCTTAAATCTTGTTCATTTTTATCAGCTGAATCTGAAAGACCAAGACGAAATTGATGCCATGACTCATCAAGTAGGAGGAACATCTTCAATGATAACTTCATAGCTCAATGTGACGTAGGATGGTCAAAGTATGTCTGTTTCACAGCTTAGCATTCGGTGTCCAAAACGAAGAAATGCATTTTATTTTCATGATCAATTTCAATGCACAAGCATGGTTTTCAGGCTTCCACCTTTTTAGGTTTTTTTTTTTTTTTTTGTCAAAACAAGCCATCTACCACTGATATTATGATATGAGACCTATCTTTAAACAGATTACCTGTTGATCCTATAAAATTATGAGAGGATTTAATGAATTTCATTATCCTATAAAAGTTTCGTTCTTGAAAAAAGCAGCATAATGAAATTCATTAAATCCTCTCATAATTTTATAGGATCAACAGGTAATCTGTTTAAAGATAGGTCTCATATCATAATATCAGTGGTAGATGGCTTGTTTTGACCAAAAAAAAAAAAACCTAAAAAGGTGGAAGCCTGAAAACCATGCTTGTGCATTGAAATTGATCATGAAAATAAAATGCATTTCTTCGTTTTGGACACCGAATGCTAAGCTGTGAAACAGACATACTTTGACCATCCTACGTCACATTGAGCTATGAAGTTATCATTGAAGATGTTCCTCCTACTTGATGAGTCATGGCATCGATTTCGTCTTGGTCTTTCAGATTCAGCTGATAAAAATGAACAAGAGTTAAGATCAGATCTTCATAGAGGATGTTGCTTCTTATATTGGAAGTTTGAGAGAGAGAGAGAGAGAGAGAGAGAGACCTGCTCAGGAGTTTTGTTGGGTGGGAGTTGTTTGCCGTCAAATAAAAAGACAAAGAAGTTAATTTTCACACCCTTTTCATAACAATACTTGGTCATCAGCTTCTTCATAAAACAGTCTCTTTTTATCTTGAAAAACAACTGACGTCCATCCTACCATTCAACATTATCAAACTAAACAACAGCCTACTTCTTTAGATTAAAAAACAAATAAAAAATGTCTGCAAAAACAACACATCTCCTCTCAACGGCTGCGTACCTGGTCTCTGATCTTAAGGGTGTAGCATACAAAGATGGAGAGCAATCAGAGCTAGAGTTTTTACAAGGAGGAGAGAAGGCAAACTCTAAAAAACTTGAGAAAGAAATGAAAACTAGCTCCCTTATATAGAATTGGGAGTGACAAACGACAAACTAAAAAGTAGATTCCCACATAGTGTATGGTGGGACCTAAGCTAATTACAAGACAAAATAAAAGTAAATAGTACTCTTATAGTGGAGTACGGAGATTCCTTCATAATGGAATTGTAGATAAGATTGGTCTTCATAGTGAAGTTGTAGGGACCCCGATATTATCAATCGAATATATTCTCTGCAATCCCAAAAAGTTGATATTCCATCATGAATTGATTAGTGAGACGTATAATTTCATCCATATCTCCTTGAGCATTCTCATATTTGGGGTCATATTTATCCATAAGCCTTTTTAGAAACTGAGTCTTCTCTGCATATCCTTGAAAGACTTGATTCATAGCAGCAAGATAACGTCTTCTGTTTTCTCTCTGAATAGACATAGGTAACCATTCTGGTCGTTGAAATACATTCCGACGATTCCTTTTAGAAATAGGAAACTGATATCCTCTGTTGATAGCCATACGCTGCATATAAAATCTATCCACATTGCGTGGATGCCATCCAATATTCCAAGGGGCCAGATTATACGGATTCATTCCCATATGATGTTCTGCTTCATTAAACAAATCTTCAATAATATTGTCGTATACTTCCAGATTCATCAAATAAGGGATTTTTTGTCTTTATTGAGCTTTTGCTTTTGATTAATATCTACAAAAGCATCCCATAAATCTTTGGTAGTATAATCCATAGATAAATCTATCATATCATTAGGATCTTGCGAATCTTCAGCTAATAATGTGAAAGATCCCGATTCTGAAGGAGTCATATCTTCAGTCATATTTAATTCTTTAACAGAGCATAATTGCTCTTTCATCATAGCAAATAATTTCAACTCTTTATCCTTTTTACTCATAAGAGGATAATTCTTTGAAATATTTTCATACATAGTTTGCATATAGTTTTTGTCCATAGATTCTTCCTGCTCTGTCTCCTCTAATGGAGTTTTATTCTTTTCTTTATAAAAGTTAATCATATTATTGATTCTTTCAATACGGGCATCAGTTTCATATCGAGCCCACCATTTCACATAAAATGTTCTTTGAACTTCATAAAGACCAATAGGGTCTTGATCAATTTCTAAATTTCACTGCCATATCCAATTGATCTGAAATTCAGTACAGAACCATAATAAATCTTGTTCTTTAATAATAGTTTTTCGGATAGATAAATCCGGATGATATTTATTCCATATCGGAAAAAGCTTTTGAATAGTCTCCGGAAATAAAGTCAACTCAGGAGAATGTTCTATCCACCATATATAAAACCAAGGCAGAAATTTATCTTCCAGCTTCATAATTTCTGGATTAATAGTAAAGAACCATGAATGGGTTCTTGTGGGATTTTGATAATAAAACATATAATCCCAAGCACTCACATAATCCCAATAATTATATTTCTGCTCATTCTTGAGACTTCTGATAGCAAAAACATTTAATCCTCATTCTTGAGGATTAATTACCCTGATAATATAGCATTTAGAATGGGTAATAGTTGATTTTCCATATTCACCAAGATAATGATGAACAATCTGAATAGACTGTGTTTCTATAAGAATGTTTTCATAATAGAGGCGAGTTTTTCCCTCTTTTGTCAGAAAATTATGAGAGTCCAAATATCTCTCTTTAATATACCATGCGTCTTTATGGTGTAATAAAAGATCATTTTCATAGAAAGGGAATATAACTTCCACACAACTTTTCTTAAAATAAGTGACTGATTCCAAAACTTCTTTAGCAGTTTTGGGAGTAATAGTGGGAGTACTAGTGCTGGCTACGCCTTCAGCACTACCAATAATAGGGAAATGATAATCATAAAGATAGCGATTTTCGCCACGGGCCCTACCTCGACCCCTTCTACCCCTACCCCTAAAGGGGTTATCCATTCTGTAAAAAATTTGTGAGTTAAAAATTCAGGAAGAGAATATACTCAACAGATAATATTGCTTGCCAACGAGCTAATATTTGTTTAGATACCAGATTTTTATATCTTTTCCCGAGAACAATTAACTTGAAAAGATTGATTTAATAAATTATTTGCATAATATTTCGGGGCATATGATTAGATATTGAACTCTTCTGCTGTTAAGAGGCTGAAGTCGGTCTGCAGACCTGGTAAAGGGTCTTCTAAGTGTAGCCCTTTAGGATTTTCGAAGAGTATATTTTCTTCAAGATCTTGTAGAAGAAGATTTTCTTCTAGTTCGGAAAAGACCCAATGAACAGATTCGTTCTCTAGAATATTATCGCGTAATTTTGTGCGATGTTCTTTGTTAGATGTTGTTTCTAACCCTTGGCTTTTTAATTGCTTATCAAAGCCTTCGATAAGTCTTTCTAAAGTTTTAATAGATTTAATTCTGTTAGCACTTATCTC
Source organism: Begonia masoniana (assembly GCA_022432975.1). NCBI lineage: Eukaryota > Viridiplantae > Streptophyta > Magnoliopsida > Cucurbitales > Begoniaceae > Begonia > Begonia masoniana. The sequence goes on from CM039502.1 coordinate 4,823,323, forward strand.
AAAGTGAGTTTGAATTAGGCTTTTAACCAACCTAAAGGTTTGTGCTAATTCTTTAGCATTATAGGAAAGATCCTTTCCAGGAATATCGTTATGTTTTATGGAATAAAATTTTTTCATAATCCTTTTAGCCCTTGACTTAATATATAAACCTCTTTTATACTTTGGTGAAGTTTTAGTCATTAGGAGAGGTGAATTGACTAGGAGAAACATTAATATTCATAAGTGTTTTTAATTTTTCTATTCTTTCATTAATATTATTTTGAAATTGAATACAATCATATTTCAATTCTTGGACTTCACCTTTTAGATCTTTTACTTCTCTATTAAGATCTTGAATAGTTACTGGTTTAATTTTCGCTTGATCTAAGCGATTAAATACTTCGGTCAAAGAATAATGATTTCTTCTTAAGGTAGGATGTTCAATTTTTTCCTTTTCCTTATTGTTTTGCATAAGAATTTCAATAACCTTTTTTCTAAAACTAGGATCATGTATTTGATCTAAGTTGTCTAATATATATTGTTGATCATTTGTTAATACATTAACTTGACATTTTTGACAAGTTTCATTGTCAGAGGAATATGACTCATCAATGATATCCACTGACTTATACGAAGATTCTTCTTCTTCAGAAGAAGTCAATAGCAATTTTGATAGTGCTATTTTTAATGTTTCATCAATATCTAAATTGTTTAACTTTTTTAAAGTAGTACATTTAGATGCATAGTGGCCAAATTTTTCACATTTATAACATTTAATTTCAGAAATATCTTTTCTTTTCTTTTTAAATCTTTTTCTTTTAGAAGATTCGGGAATATCTTGTTTTTGCTTATATCTTTTAAAAGCTTGTTTCTTTAATTTCTTTTTTCGTTTATATTTCATATATTCTTCTCTTTTATCATCTTTTGATAAACCTTGTAAACTAGATTTGGGAATATGATAGGCAAATTGATCACAAAATTCACCTATTTCTTTTCTTCCATCTAACTTTTCCTTTTTAAATTGATATTGTAATTTCATATCATTACATAGGGATAAACCTTCTTGAACACACACACTAATTAAATGACCATAGGTACAAATAGCCCAAGGGATAAATTGTCCATCATTTAATTCTAATAATTTCTTTTTTATTCTTTTAGAAAATAAAGGAGGTAATCCATCTATAAACTTAGATTTCCAATGCTCCGAATTAGCATCTGGTCTTTGCATAACTTTAGTAATAAAAACATCTTTATACCATCTAAATTCAGTTAAAGTTCTACATTTCAAATTTTGTAATAATTCTCTACCTCTTTCTTGTCTTTGTTCGGTAGCTCCAATAAAGTGTAATATAATAGCTTGTATTAATGTATAAAAATTATCTTCATATAAGTGTTGATTTTCTACCCTAGTGGCAGTTAATATTTCATGACGTTGTTCTAGAGATAAAAAGTTATCCCACCAACCTTTTAATGCACCATTAAAACCATTGATAATAAAGGCGGCTATATCAGAATCTTTATTCTGAGAGGCTTTACATACACTAGAATACATTAACATTTTTTGGAGTAATTCATAAATTTGATATTCTGTTAATCCATCAAGATTCCAATCATAAATAGTTTTAGCAGTATAGGAAGATTGTTCATGTAAGAAATTTTCTTCCCATAATAAATCTACTGGAGTAGGTCTTTTATAATAAGTTCTTTTAATTCTATCTCCTCCAGGTCCTTTATCAGTATATCTAACTCTATTAAGGAATAAAGGGTCGTTTGATAATGGTAAAGGATAAATCTGATTACCTTCATTAAAAGTTTTTTCAATAGATATAATATCTTTCCAAGGAGAAGGCATTTCTTCTTCTTCACTATAATTTTCGAAATCTCTAATATCAATAGTTGGATTTATTTCAGTGTGATAATCTTCCATATTATTTTCTTGTTGTTGATTTATAACACTAATATTTAGCTGTTTCATTCTTTTTGCTAATTGTTCAATAAACTCATTATTATCTTTTGGAGATTTAAAATTAAATTTAGATATTAATATAGGTGGTTTTAAATCAGGAATAGAAATATTTTCTTTCTTTAGTCCAGATGTCGTGGACGGTGTTGTAGAAATATTTTCTATAGGTTTTTTATCTGGTTTTTCAGATAATTTAATTAATTGAGTTTCAACTCTTGATAGTTGTTGTCCGATAGTACTTACATGAATATTATTATAATTAAGTTGTTTAATAATAATATCATTCTTATTTTCTTCAATAGGTTGAACTAAGCTAACCAAAGGAATAGCTTCAATAGTATTATTTTTTAGATTAATAGGTTCTAAAGGTGGATGTATAGATTTAATAACTTCATTATTTTTTACATTCCAATTCTTACAATGATTATGATATTCTTCTAGAATATTAATATGATATTTTGATACAGGTTGATGATATATCGTCCAATACCATTCGCTAAAAGTGATAAGAGTCCTTTTTAAGTCTAGATAAAAATAATATAAATCTTTTAATTTTTTAAATTCTTCAACTCTGTTAGGAAAATAAGTTTTATTAATTCATCTTCTAAAAATCTCATTGTCTTTTGACACATATTCTTCATTGCATATTCTTTTTATAGCTTCAGAAGTTAAATTTTCGTAATTCATCATAATTTAAATTCCATTTCTGACACAGTAGGTGACTCTCTTTTTAGTCGAGAGGTTTCTCCTTTTTCATATGTAGAATTTTTAAATTGATTTGAATAAATACCATGAGGTATTTGTTGCTCAGATATTTTTAAGGCTTCTATATCAGACATAGGAGGTTCAGACATCGAATATCTAGAACTAGGTAAATCTACTTGATAAGGAGGAATAGATGACCTAGATGATAAGCTTCTAGAAAAAGATAATTTTTTAGAAAGATTATTATCAAATTTTATTTCTATATGTCCTTCAGGAGTTTGAATAATTTGATCGATTTTTTTATTAATAAGTGGCTGAGGTAATACAGCTTGTGGAATAGTCCATTGTTCTGGAAATATTACTTCATCCCAGTTTATTAATCTAGGAATAGCTATATTAGTTTTCATAATATCACTTTCGATTAATAAGGTTTTTCCTGGGTTATCTTTTAATTAAACTTGAGGACATAAAGTATTCATGACTTTATAACCTAGTCTATATATTATAGCAATAGTTTCAGATCCTTGCAAAAAATCATATCCATTTGTTTGAATATTTAAAACTACTGATTCATATAAATTTTTATCAGTTAATGATAAAGTTAAATTAGGATAAACATTAAAATAAATGGGACCATGACATAAACTAGTTTGGATTACACCCATTAACGATTCTTTATAATTTTGACTCCTAGCATCTCTAAGAGTAGCTAATATACTAGCATTAATGTTTAAAAGCTATTTGAATTAATCCTATATGAAGATATTTATATTTCTGTAAATATTTTTGAATATCTTTTACTCCTAAGAGTTTTATAGTTTTTTCATTAGAATCTAAGCAAATAGTTTGCTCAGACGTTTTAACAATACGGCTTATAATATTTTCAAAAGTACCTATTTTGTAAATAGTTTTAGGCTCAATATCTGGAATGGTCCAGTTATTTAATATTTCTTCTTGAGATAATTCTATATTTTCTTCATTTTTAATAGAATTTTCAGAGAATATAGAGATCAAATTCATTTTTCAATAGTAAGTTTACATTCAAATAAACATTGAATCTTTCTAAGGTAAATCTCTAAATCATAATGGGAAATTCAAATAAAATCCTTATTGAATATCGATTCTTTTCGTATTGATTTATCAAGAGCATCGTATTGAGCACTACAGTTTCTACTCACCCTGAGACTTATAAGACACATGCACTGTCTCTATCCCAACATTACTATTGTCCGTCTACCATGCAATTGGGCACAACGCCTGACAGCCTTTCTCACGGCAAAACGGCTAAAGCCCCAACACGGAACATGAAAGACCATAGTAAAGTTTTGACAAAGTAAGCAATCAGTCTTTGCTCAAGATACCATAGAAAACTGCAAAGCTCGTGTTGATGAACTCAACTCATCGTATTGAAAAGAATAAACATTCGTATTGGATTTCTATACAAATTTCCATTTATAATTTCCAGATTTTCCTTAGAATCATTCAGTTTATTTGAACATAAACTTAATCTATTTAGCCAATCATTTGGCTCTGATACCAAAAGGGGGAGGAAGCGAAGAGCGAAGGTAAAAATAAAATACTTACTTGATTATTCACAATAGTTGTAGCATACAAAGAGGGAGAGCAATCAGAGCTAGAGTTTTTAGTTCTAATTTTCTTACTATAATTATATGATGTTTTTAGTTCTAATTTTCTTAATATAATTACATGATGTTTAAACTAAGTCGAGTGGAAAAATATGCAATAATCACCAAATTATTTTTATTTTAAAATTGAATCACCTAATCTAATTCGCCAAACCAAACATAATACGAACAAAAACAGAAACAGTCTAGCAATTGGTCGGAGTGAAGTATAAAACACTACCACATTCATGAATATAATAAACTACGAGGAAAAAAACAAAGAAAGGAAACAACAAGGAAGAAATTGGATAGGTGGTATACGTTATTTTTCCAATTGGGTGGGAGAAAGTGTATTCCTTTGCAGGCTTCGTCTTCCACCTTCTCCACTGTTAAAGCTCTCCACTTTGCTCTGTTTTCCCCATTAGGTGGAGGGAGAGATTGATGGAGAAGCATCTTCTATGGAAGTTCTTCCCTTTGCTAACATTACTGGCTTCCTTTCTCATTCTTTTATACTCACAGAATTTTTCCCAGGTTTGTTGCTTCTTCCTTGCCCGTTTTTATTTGAAGTTATTTACTCATCGCCTGCCAAGATTATTAGACGGGTGGAGAAATAAAAGTTCCATTTTAATATTGGGTTTTTATTTTCGTTTTCTGGGTCTGATCTATTTCAGTCAGCTAATGGACAAGTTTCTCTAGTTTTTGCCAAAGAACTGTTCAAGCTGTTACCTTTATAATAATCATCGAGTTCTACAGAAATTTTCATTTTCTTGACAACTTAGCCTTTTACAACAGGTTATTTCATTCAAATATGTATAAATTTGTCTGAAAAGATGTTGAGAGCTTACTTCTTTTTCTAATCAATTGTTTTACAAAGGCACTAAGAAATTTTTCGTTCTTTTTCTGCTATTTTTACTTTAATCATCTGAGTTTTTTTTTCTCAGAATCCTTTAATAATTGATGATTTCATGGTGACAAAATAGATATTGATCTTATAATTGATGAATTTTTGGAGCCTGGTGAAATTCAGGATCAAAATTGCTTCGGAGTTCGATCATAGTGAAAACAAGTGGACATATCTCTTGACATTGATAATGAATTACTGTAAATTCTTGCGTCGAAATTTATATTACTTTTGTGGTGTTTTATTAATTTTTCACTGTATTTTCACCCAGTTTAGACATAATTAGATTTTAGTTTCTGACAAAAACTCTCGCAGAAGTTAAGTAAATGCAGCCTTCTTCCTCATGAACACTATTGGATAGCTAGCAAGCGAATTGTGACAGCAGGAAAAATCATTTCTGGTGCAGGTTTGCCAATTTATTTCTGCTGCCTAAGAACAGTTTGAACTCCAGAAGTTTTCTATCCCCTCAAAGTTTCTAAGCCAATAATCTTGCACTTCATCTTCTTGTGAAGACAATAATTTTGCGTTGATTCTACAAAAATTTAAGCCACAAAACAGTTACTTTAAATGTTTGAGCATGTCGTGTTTATTTGAGCAGTCGAGATAAAGGAGGGGAAGATCAAATCCATAGTCGAGGAAGAAGAAAGTCATGGGAAAATTAGGCCGGAATATCTTGTTGATTATGGAGAGGCTGTTGTCATGCCTGGCTTAATTGACATGTAAGATCGTTCAAATAACTGTTGAAGTTAGAAATATTAAAAACATCACAAGGAAAGGAATGAACCTGATATTCATGAAAGTTATATTTTTATTATTGTCAAAGAACTATTTTTCTAAGTAATGCAGAGATCATTACGCCACTTTTTAAATAAATGATGGAGTATTCGTGTCTTTTGAGAATGAAAACTATGAATTATCAGGAGTGTAAGACGACTAAACCTGTCACTTTGAAGCATTTTATTTCTTGAGTTTGTAACAAAACAATCTATATAACATTTTAATGAACGAGGGGATCTAGATTTTCATCGAACTTTCTTGTTTAATTTCTTTTTTGACAGCCATGCACATCTTGATGATCCTGGAAGAGCTGAATGGGAGGGATTTCCTTCAGGAACTAAAGCAGCAGCTGCTGGTATGATATCATTCAATGACATATGCATTTGATCTTTCAAAAGTTTACTAAAGGCATTGCCCAATAAACCCTTCACATTCTTAAGAATTTATTATCAATATGTAATTGTTGCTCTGTCTTGAAATCAATGACTTGAATTCTATTTAGACCGTATCGAAAAACTTGCGATGCAATAAAAATTTTGGAAGAAAATTATGGATACGCAAAGATTGGTGGTAGTAAGGAATCAATGTACTGCTATATATATTATGTTTGAGTCGCAACACTCATGTTTTAGTTTCATTTTTTATATTGAATTTATTTTATTTGTCTGTGATTTTTCACCCAATAGGGTTTTCCAAGTAAAAACTCAGAGTTCTATCTGTGTTTTTCTTTTTCGTATCCAAATTCAATTTTTACACTCCTTACTGTTCAATTCACCTAATCTTATGCACCAGAAGACCTTATTCTTGACTTTGATGTGTTTCTTCAGGCGGCATTACAACACTGGTTGACATGCCGCTTAACAGTTTCCCCTCAACGGTGTCTAAAGAAACTCTAGATCTAAAGGTTAACTTTTACACTCTTGTAGCCTTTTCATTGATATATTCATATATTTGCTTCCTGTATAAGATTAAACCAAGCAAAGTTTATTTGGTTAATTGCTTTTTTTATGCATACTAGATTGAAGCTGCCCGAGGGAGGATTCACATCGATGTTGGTAAACTCTCAAATTGTAACACATTTGACTATTTACCGAAGACTATTTATTGGTATATGATGTCCATTACAGGTTTTTGGGGAGGCCTAGTACCTGATAATGCATTTAATTCAAGCGCTTTAGAAAGTCTCCTAGAATCAGGGGTTCTTGGTCTAAAGGTACGTTTCATTCTATCAACAAATTTTTTTTGAGCTTATTTATCATTGTATAAGCGTGAATAACCAATAATCTGCAAAAAAAAAAAAAAAAAAAAAAAAAAAAAAAAAAAAAAAAAAAAAAAAAAAATTAACATTCCGAATTGCAATTTAACCATAACCCCGATAATATCGTATTATGTGCCTTGGCGGTCTAGAAACCAGCAAAATACTGCAGCTTTGCATGTGGTGTGGAAGAAACTTTGTTGATAATTTAATAGACTTTGCTGTTCTTTGTGGCAGTCCTTTATGTGTCCTTCAGGGATCAATGACTTTCCTATGACCAACACCTCTCATATCAAGGTTTGTTCTAATATTCATACACGAATTTGTTTTGAAATTCGGCCGAAAGCTTTCCAGTGTATTATTTTATGAATCTGATGGGTTTAGTATATTTTGTTTTGCATGTAATGTTACGGTTTGGTAGGAAGGACTGTCGGTGCTGGCAAAATACAGAAGACCTTTACTAGTGCATGCAGAGCTTCAACTGGATTCTCAGACTGATTTTAATCTTGAAGATGGCTCTACGAACCCTCGTTCTTACTCAACTTATCTTAAAACTAGACCACCTTCTTGGTAAGAAATGGGCAATAAAAGCATGTTTTTATCTTCTTTCTAGACATTCCAAAACATCATTTTAATCCTTTCTCTTGTTATAATAGGGAGGAGGCAGCCATTAGAGAGCTCTTAACAGTAACGAAAGACACCGAGATTGGGGGTCCTTCAGAAGGGGCACATCTTCACATTGTTCACTTGTCTGATTCAAGTTCTTCTCTTGATCTTATCAAGGTTCTTCTAAGCTTGAAAGAATTCATTTCAATACGTCCTACAGATTCGAAGTACAAAGCTTTTCCATGATGGAATAATTATGTTACTCGCTTAAAATTGAGACCATTTTGATAGGAAGCAAAAGAAAATGGCCACAGCATTTCAGTTGAGACCTGTCCACATTATTTATCATTTTCAGCAGAGGATATCAGCGATGGAGACACTCGTTTCAAGTGTGCTCCGCCCATTCGAGATGCAAATAACAAGGAAAAACTATTAAAGGCTTTAATGGTACTTCTCTTCTGCAAAATACACCACTTACTTTCTTTGATTATCTCAAACATTAAGCGTTGCAATTTAATTTTTGATTTTTGTTATGATATCATGTCAGGAAGGACATATAGACATGTTGAGCTCGGACCATTCACCGTCAGTCCCGGAGCTTAAGCAGCTCGATTCTGGTGACTTCTTGAGAGCTTGGGGTGGTATTTCATCCTTGCAGGTTGGATCATCACTAAAATACTACATATTGTCAACCCTTTCAATCTCAAATAAATCAATATTTTGGAGTAGAAGATAAGAATCCATGTGACGAATCCATGTGACGTGAATTTTTGTTTTATCATTTTGTGAATTAATCGACACGTCTGTGAGAAAATATACAGTTTGTTCTCCCTGCAACATGGTCATCTGCAAGGAAACACGGAGCGACAATTGAACAATTAGCTATATGGTGGAGTGAGAAACCTGCCAAGCTAGCTGGCCAAGATTTGAAGGTAGTAATTTTTTTTTTCAGACCGTTAAGTGCAGAGAAAGTTCTAATCGAACTTCCCTTAATTGTTCTTCGTGTTGTCTTCAAATATGAAGCCGTCACACATAGAAATATCCGGCATGTTCAAGAGATTATGTTTTATGAATCGAAAACAGCAAACAGTTTCGAAAACATCGAAATAAATTTTTGAAACACTTATGTTTGGCGATGATGAATCTGACTCTTTTTCGTTTTTTTTTTTCTTGAATCCAAAATTTTGTTTATTGCACAGTTTGAATACAAAAAAAAGGGTTATGAGAACTATCCCCAAGCCCAAAACACCATGCTGAAATTTCACTTCATCTGTTCAGGGATCTATTGCCATTGGAAAGCATGCAGATTTAGTTGTATGGGACCCTGATTTTGAAATTACCCTCAACGACGACCATCCCGTATACCATAAGCATCCCGTAAGTTATTCTTTGTGCTCTTTTTGGTGTATTTCTTTGGGACTTCAAAAGCTACAATTTATCCTGCAAATTTCATTTTGATATCAGAAATACCAACAAATAGACTAAAAGAATCCTTGTTTGTGAAATATTTTATTTTGGTTTTGTTCTTTTCTTTTCTTTGAATGTTCAGCTTTGTTTGATTGGATGATCGTTAAACCGAATAAATCGGTCCAATGCACAAGAACTCCAACTTTGAAAGGAGGTTTAGAGAGAGAGAAGAAGCTGATAAATTCTCCATTTTTTTGAAAGCAGAGCATATCAGCCTACATGGGGAAGAACTTGACAGGAAGAGTTTTGGCAACTTTTGTGAGGGGAAATCTTGTTTATGGTGAAGACAAACATGCTGCAGCCGCCTGTGGTGTTCCGATTCTTGCCTAATTATTTCAAAATAAATGGTAAAAAAAAAAAGCATCTCTTTTCTTCCTTTACGTCATTGTATGTTTGTCTTTTACATGTACATTGCAAGATTCAAAGCGTGTTGTTATGCCACATAAGTTATATTTTTCTTTAATTCGAGCAGTGGATTCTCATTGATCAAGAATACTAACTTGAGAAATAAAATCACTTTGTTTAAACAACTAGACGAAGAATCATTATATGTTAAAGTTTATTTTGTCAAAAAAATAACTTAAAAGTCTAAATTGGTATTTAACACTCAACAATGTTGTTCCAGCATTAGGAAATTAATTGTATTTAACCAATTAATCTATAATTAGAAATAATAAAGCCCGATCATTAAACTTTTAAATCATTCTCTCATTTATTATCGAAGAACCAGGCTGTTGATGCAGTCTTCCTCTCATTTTAACACTTGTTCAATCATTTCGCAGTAACACAGAATTTAAGAGTGTTTTTATTGCAGGTTAACACTGGGAGGCTACATAAAGCTCGGCGGAGCTAATATTTATGTTTCTTAATCAGACTCGGACTCTTTCGGGGCCATAGCGTTGTTTTTCCAAGCCTCGTGATTGTCTGCCTCATACCCGTTGTTTCTTCCCCGGATGTACCAATCGTCGCCGTCGATGGGGTTGACGGGGAGGAGTTTAGGATCATCGTGAGACCCTCCATCACCTGGCTTAGTATCGCCGCCATCATTTTTGCCGAGCTCTGGATCATCAGAGCCGCCAAAATCTATATCAATGCCACCTCCAATGCCGAAACTGGGAATGCCGAAACCAGGAATGCCGATGAAGGGAATGTCAAAACCAGGAACTTCAATAGTTGGTATTCCATCCCAGCCGCCAATTATACCGCGAAACCTGAAATCATCTGTTGAGGCATCACCGGAATCAGCATTCCGATCATTGTTGAAACCACCGTCGCCGTTGCCATCTCCGTTCATCATTCCAGTTCCATGATTATCAGAACCTTTTTTAACTTCGTCATTGAGGACTCTACCACCATAGCAAAATCCATAGCTCAGTAGCACGAAGTAAACTAAGAAAACGCTTTTGATAGCTGCCATTTTTTCTGCCAAATCCTAAATCCCTCTCTCCCTCTCTTTATAAGCTTTGATTGCAGATGGGTTTCTGCCTTGTTCCTTTTATTTGAAGAGTTAAGAACAGAAAATAGGGAATCAGTTGAGGAAGAAAGGCGTAGTTTTTATGGAAACTGCATGTCATGGTGTTTTTATGACGAGATAAAGCTTACGTAAAAGATAAACCAAGCATTCCAGTGCCCATTTTGCCTGCCCTCTTTGTTGTTTCAATTACTTTGGAAGGGCGGTTCGATTTGGTCCGATCCGCCTAGAACGAGACCGAATTGTGGCCCAACAGTTCTGAATATTTAGAACCAGTCAAGAACCGAACCGATTTCATAGTTTGGTTTTGAAATTCTAAAATAATATATTAAAAAGAACATTTATATTTTTGAGTCAGTATTTATGGTTTTGGGCCGATTTTGGAGCCAATTTTTTGAGCATGAGCTAGTTTTTGAGTTTTGGGTCAAGTTTAAACTCGATCAGAATCGGATTCTACCTCACCGCTTTTTACCTAAAACCATGAACTGAATCTCGACCCACTGATCCACCTCTTCCAAAGTTGAGTTTGTTTCTTGTCAGGGTAGGAATCGGACCGAACCAAGACTAAACTGTTGATTCCAATTTGAATCACAATTAATATAGATGGATGTATGTGTGTGTGTATATATATATAGATGTCATCAATACAAACTATTGATGAAGTAAAACCTTTTAGGTAATAATTACTCGTGGGCCTTAACGCATTAAAGCCAAAAATATGGGCTTGATTTAAAGCCTTGTTTGAACTGAACAATTAAGATTTTGTCCCTCTTTTTTTTTTTTTTTTTTTTGTGATCCTCATTTCTTGCAAGGATTGATAACTATACAAGAAAAAACAATAAACTTATGTATCATTGATTTATGCGAACAATAAAACATGAAGATACTCTTGAAATTGTCGCACCAACCACTAAAGACTTGACCTTTATTTTTAAATTGAAAAATAAAAACGATTGACAAGACTACAAGTTTTGTTATCATCTCAATAATTAGTCCGAGGAGAAAACGTTGTGAAGATTGTAGTTAGAAATTTAATGCTTTAATTCAAAGGGTTTACTTTTTATTTTTTGGAGTACGTAGAAAATTCAACCTTTGGCAAAGTTCTAAAAAAAATCAATATGCAAAGTTCAACAAGTAACACTTCTTCGTACAAAAACGACATTTAATGTGATTATGAAGCTATTGTCCTTTTAATTTTTTTTGTCAACGGATAACTAAACGGCGATGACTTGCAACTTTGTACAATGAAAATAAAGTCATCTTTTTCAACTTTGAACATCGTACGGATATTGAACCTTTCGAATATTATTAGGTAAAGCTCTCGCTTCTAGCCTCACTAGTAACGATGATGGGAGAGAGTCAGATGTAGATTGGTATAGTTGTTGTAGGTAGCATTCATGTTCAGATTCAAACCAGAGAAAAACACTTGAATCCTTTGTTGATGGCGAAAGATTTAACTTCAATATGGGGGGAATCAGTTCGGTTTATTTCAATTGTGCCTTCAATTGAAACCGAACCGATCCATAGTTAAACTTTGGTTTTAGATTTTTTTTTTTTTTTTGTTTGAACTCGGTTTTGAGTAGATTTTGGTGAGTTTGTTTCAGATTTTGTAATTTTCAATTAAAAATGTATAAATATTATATGGTTACGATGAGTTTTTGAAAAAAGAAAGCGTGAACTTTGATTTCATTCGGTTCAGTTTCAAAATCGATTTTTCAAAAATTAAAACTGAATTGTACCGAACCAAACATGACTTAAATCATTGGTTCGTGTACCCGGTTAAACCCAAACCGTTACACTCCTCAAACGGTAAGTCTGCCTTCCCACATAATCCATAACCTCTAATTTTTCTTTGTTTGTATGATGAGAAAAGCTGCATAAAGACGTAGAAATAGAAGATTTTTAAATGATTTCTAAATCATTTATCTAAAAATAAAGGCGATCGACAGAACTATCAATTTTATCGAATATTACTCTGTTTTATTAAAGAGAAAGACTTCTTGCCATCTCATAACAAGTTGCACCAAAGCATTGAGTTTCACGTTTAATGCTTATTCAAAGTATTAAAGTTCATATTTTGAAGCATAAAAAAGTCAACTTTTACACACTTCTTGGAGAACAAAATCAATATGCAAGTTGAAACTAAAATAAAAAAATCAAATTGTAATAAGTAATGAACGTCACATCAAGACATAACAATATTCTTATAAGTAACAAGTTTGAATTTCTTTTGTGTGATATTTTTCTTTAGAAATTTCGTTGGTAATTAATTGATGTTTATACCAAATCACATTTAATATGATTCATTTATGCATGTACCGAGCTATCAATGGAAGAAGTGTGATAAATTCCTATCTCTCTATATCTATCGTTGAGATCCAAATCTAAGGGGAATCACAACAATTAATTGAATCCAATGAAAATAAAGTCATCTTGACTTTTACATTCGACATTGTCAATATTGTTCGGCAAAGCTCGATATCAAGACTTCTAGCCTTGCTAGAAATGAAATAAATATTAAACGCAAGCAAAAATTAAGTCACGAGATAAAAACAAATGTAAATTCAAATGCATATTTAAGATTCAAACAGGAGACAGACGCGACACTTACGTGTCAATGATTAATTGATATAATAACTAAGATAAAATATAATTAGTTAAAATAAGAGATTAATTGCATCAATTAATGAATAACACGTCACAAGATAAGAATATAATGTAAAATTTGAAGATAAATCTAGCATTATTCCAATGAATTACTCTCGATTGCACAATGGAAGAGATTTCTATTCATTTCTATCATTGTTTGTCTAATAAAAAAAGACAATTGAATCCTCGAAAGATTAAACTCCAACCTAGCTTCCCACAAAATCTGTAACCTCTGATTTTTCTTGATTTATAAACTGTTGCATGTCATTTTGGAAGCTTCATCACATGCTATTGTGAGAATAACACTTAATTAAGAAAAATACTATTATAGTGACATACCAACACATTCCACTTGCACCATTATATCATTCATATTTTTATGATATGGTTTTAAAAAAGGATGCTCATAGTTTTATAATATGGTCAAGATGTCACAGTTAATTGATCTTGGTGATCACTTTGGAAGAGTTGCTTCCCTTCTTCTAAAGCTAAGTCAATTTCAGTTGACAAAGGGCGTTTGAATAGGGTAACACATAGAACAATCTCTTTCCCAGTTGGTCCACCTAATTAATTGAAAGATAGTTGCAACGCCTATTTAGACTTTTCAACATTGCTTTGTTAGCCGAGTCCTCAAATTTAAGGTTATGGTTGAGAGCTGAGCAATCATTGAATTTTTAAGCCTTTGATTTTTCTGGCCCCGGGGCAAGTATCGAACGGTAAAAGTTCAACGCTATGTAACAGCTAATGCCAAGTGTATACTCTATATTACTATACTCAAACGTGACATTTCCTTTTATTATGTGTATATGGTTTTACATGTTTACATTTTGAGTATGCATGATGAATGATAGTTGTCGGACATGCATACCGAGTTTGACAAGCCTGAGATTCACCGGGAAAGCCGTTATTAACGAAGTCTAAGTCAGATGATGTTCAATCTCAACTGATGTCTAGTGGGATTGATTTATGGTCACGTTTATTGATGGTTCATTCATTGATTTGATTAACTCAAAGTTGAAATTATAGATCTCTTAAAGCAACGAACTAGCCATGTAGATGACCAAACTTTATAGTACGAGATTAATGCTAATCTATACATCTGGCCTTAGATTAATAAATGTGCACAGCAATTAGTATAATAACAGAGTAAAGTTTATTAACTCATAAAAAGTTTAAAATATTGGTTCATATTCAACACGAAAATGATGTTCTTGTCTGTCATTCGAAGTTCATCACCTAAACCTTAATAGAACTTTACAAAGTATACAGAAATCGGTTGAAGGAGAACTTCAGCTACAGACTCCTTTCCTAGTTTATCAAATTTAAAAGAGGACGAGACAAAGAAGGAAGCAGCAGAAAAAGAAGATTGAAAGTCTGTTCAATGACTTATCTGCCTGTATTTCTTGCCTCCTAAACCGGGGAGTATTGTTTCCCATTAAGTGGTAAGAATTTGGGTGTGTGTATAGCCTCTGAGCGTTTCCAAAGACTCTAGCATAAACCATTTCTCCAATCATCCCCACTGTTGGATGATGGAAGCCATTGATGGAAATTCCTCCGCTGTCTAACATTGATGATTCAGATTCCTCTTCATAGGGGTCGAAGTTTTGATTCTGATAGGGATTCCGATATGGAAGCTGCTGGACGTTATTTGGTATTGTTGATGTAAGAGTTTTATGACAAGCTGATGGCCTTGGAGGAATGGTCCTTCGAACGAGCACTTTCTCCTCATGCTCGGCTTCGTCTGCACATTGGCCACGGCCATAGAGGGGTACCATTTTGGTGTGAGAAATATCAGCTTTACAAACAGGGCATTGTGGAGGATCTTCTTGGGAAAGGGAGGCACTCTGGACGAAAAGCCATTTGTAAATGCAAGCCCAGCAGTAGAGGTGGCCGCATAAGGTGACTACTGGCTCGCTTGCAAAGTCTAAGCAGATATTGCAGTCGAAGCCACCCTTGCAATTTTCAGAGTCTGAAACTGGGGCTGGAATGTGTTTCCATCCGTGGGTATAGTATTGCTCAAACGACATTTCTCCCACAACCTAAGTTTCACAAAATTCAAATCTGGATTAGAAAACAAAAGGAATGAATTAAGTACCCCAGTTTCCTAATCTTACACAGGTTTATAACCGAAAACTCTTGCAAAAAAGCAAAAGCAGACGCACTTTTAAAGAGCACATCACTTTCCAACTCGCGAACAAGAACTGACTGCTCATATACTCATTCATATGTAGACTAGTCTAAGGTTCCACCAAGTTGTGCTTATTTTAACGCAAAAAAATGAACAGTTGTAAGTAACACAGACCCCACCATGTGCCTAGTTTATTCCGAAAGATTCAAAACCAAAGCAATCACTCATTCAGCAAATGAATAAATAAAGGGAAAGAGTCTAAATAGTCAGAATCAGACGAGCCTTTCTGACAACTAATTTACTATACAAATATTAAATTGGGCGAGAGCCATATTACGCTCCAATACCAGTGGAATTCTGCTGTTCCCCAATAAATGCATATACATTTGGACTCAACTTCTTCTCTCTGGCACTCCGGTCCCATATTTGATAACAAAAAAAGTTACAGACAGAACTGTAAATATTCCACCAATTCAAAAGGGAATAGCTTATAAAATAAGAAGATACTAATTATTCAATTCCATAAATTCTTCTACGCCTCAAGGAAAAAAATACATATGATTCATAATAGAATTAATATTTTGTTAGATTGGATTTTATAAAGCATAATTTTAGAAGATAAACTAGGTATTGAGTCAAATTGTTTCAGATTCTGAATTCTATCAAAAGTCTAGCCACTCACAGGGTCATATTTACCTGATGTAATGTCCCTCGATTATCTCAATACAATATTATCTGCTTTGAACCAGAGCCCACACAAATTTGTTCTTCGGGTCAGCCTCAAAATACGTTGTACTAGGTAGGGAGAGAAACTCAATTTATAAACTATACATTTTTCACTCTCCTAAATAATAGGGGATTGTAAACCCCCACTGGTATGGGTTGGGCTCCTACCGGATCCTCCTTACCTTCACATGAAGGGTTGTCACAATCTCTCTCATTTGGAGTCCGACGTCTTCGTCGGCCACACTTCCGGTTGGGTGGGGCCCAGCTCATACCAATGACTCTACTACCAATTACAACGTCCTCTGGTCCTCCCAATACAATATTGTCTGCTTTGGAGCAGAATTCGCACATATTTATTCTTAGGGTCAGCCCCAAAACGCGTTGTACTAGATAGAAAGTGAAACTTTACTTATAAACTATACATTTTTCACTTTCCCAAACAACTTGAGATTATGGTATGGGATGGGCCTCATCAAACTTTCTTGCCTTCACATGGCGGGTCACACCTAAATTCTGGTTTTATCATCGATTGTGACAGATAAGAAAGATAAAACAAGTAAAATAACCACCAAAGAAAAAACTCTTACAATCATTAAACGCAGAACATGAAAGCAGCAAAAATTTTGGCACGCATTTGGATGTATAACCTCAGGCCTAGGTTTGGATTTTCTAATTCAGAAGAAAAAGGTAGGGGGAAAAAGTGGAAAAATAAAAGTTAAAGACGCAGGCTGCTTCATCCAGTAGCGACGGTCAAAAGACACGGCCAAGGTGATTGAAGCCTCAACAAAGCAGATTCCAACAACTACTGCATCTCATGCCACTAAATGCTACGATAAAACATTGTAATTTTTCGTTTCGTCAGCAACAAATTGAAATATTCAAAGAAATCAAAATCTAGTTTTGCAGCATAAAGCTCCTTTCGGCGATCGGGATCCTTCTTCGGTTACCCCTATATTGCGGAGAAAACAAACAAGAACCAAAATAAAAAGAAAAAAAAAAAAATTCACAAAGCTCAAGATCCACAGACTTGAACCACTGGATGCAAACCCAACAAACAACTACACAGCGAAATCAAAAAATAATTAAAGCATAACCACTTTCATTACTCAGTGAAAACATCAAACTGGAAGAGTAAGACGTCAAAGAAAATCATTTAGCGTAAAATGCTCAAATCTCCGACCCATCAACTTACCGACGGACGTTGCAGAAGATCGGAAAAGGCTTCCTCAAAAGCTACCAGAGCTTCTTCCAACAGCCAGAGAGAGAGAGAGAGAGAGATTTCTATGGAGCAAGGAAAGATGCGTTTTCAATTGGATCATTAAAAGGACGAAGAAATGGAGGATTTGGCTGAGTGGGAAGGTGAGCCCACAATATGACGTGTCAATTGTTCATGTTGCTTTTCTTTTTCTCTTTGTTTTTTAAACCTTTTCACACTTCCTCTGTTCTACGTGGTTGGTTATTTTTTTGGATATCAAATTTAATTTTATATTATTGCATCATGAAAATAAAATCCAATGTGTTTTTTTTATCATTTCAAACGTATTTGAAGCTTTCCTTATTTTCTCTTACAACCAACAAAAATCAAAATTAAAAATATTGTCAAAGGAGAAAAATTAAACTCTAATTTTGTAGAAAAAGGAAGGTGCCTCGAACCTTCATCATCTTTACGATGCGGCACAATCGACAACGAAAATCTCGTCTCGAGACATTATTTTTTGAAATTTAATTTGCAGAAGCTCTGAGGATTTCGTAGAATTATGCACTCTCGTTAACAGAAATTCTAACAATGAAGTCAAAATTTATTTTGTAAAAAAAAAAAAATTATGGTCTAAATTAACACTGACCCCAAACAATAGGGTTAATTTGCGATTTATACTATTCAAAAGAAAAAATTTAGGGTGTCAATTATTCTATCAGAATTTAAGCTCCAACATAAATTTACTCTAGAAAAAAAAATGTAGCTAAATAATACTATGATATTGGGACCAGTTCATCTTGGTCACTCATTAGTAAATGATCCACTAAAGCACAATTATTAAAGTTTGCATTTTTCTAAGGAGAAATTAAGGGTAGTTTCTCTTTTTGCATTTTAGTCTTTTATTAACCTAAAGTGACAATCATATAATAGCATTGAAATGATTAAGATTGGTTTAGCTTAGTTATGATGTCACTCTCATGATGTTCCTCCCACTTAAACTCTCAAAAGGACATCACTTTAATTCCCACCTTTTAAAAAGCTTCTTTTGAAAAAGAATTAATGTTAAACACGTTTCCTCCACTTGAAAATATCTTAATGAAAATCAAGATATTATCTCTTCCAACACGGCCGACCCTTATCTTTTTTGAAAAAAATATCGTTTTGCCGTCACGCCTTAGAAAATGTTACGTGTTACATTTCTCCCCACGGGTTGTTGTGTTTGTTTAGGTGAATTCTAACACATTTGTGGTTGTTGTTAAGTTGTTAGGATGTGAGAGAATCATAGGTCGAGGGAAGAAGGTTCATTATGTTATAAACATTGACTTTTCCTATTAGAAAATAGAATATTTTATTAATAACAAATTAAATTGTTTTAAATAATTTTTCATGACATAACAAACAATTATAATAAAATTAATTATTTATTTATATAATAATTTTATGTTTATTCTCTATTTTTACACTTTATTTTTATTTTTTAATTGATGCGATTAATAATTTATTTTAAATATTTGTAAATTATTACATTAATTACACTGTTCAGAATGTATTAAAATATTAAAGTCAATCTTAACGATGATGTTTTTTGTGTTTGTAGTGTAGCGTTACACGAGATTGATCCAAATCTTATCTTAGATATTTTTAATTAATATTAAATGCAAATACAGCTACTTTGGTATATTAAATCAATAGTGTAAGTTTAGAAAATGTAACTTTTGCCAATCAGGCAAATAAATACTTAAATTTCGGGTTATTTTATATATAAATAATATGTGGCTTGTAGTTCGTTGTTTAAAGAATTACTTTAGTGAAAACTCCTTCTAGAAGCTTCATCAAAGGACTTTTAGGACGCCATAATGTCACCCTCACTCAAACCTTATTTCAATAATAGAAAATATCATGTGTATTTTTTTTTTTGTTACATCAATAATTAATTGGTATTAAGTTATTTAATTCGGTTTAAGTTTTGTAAAAAAAAAAATCAATCCAACCTCGTGCAACAAATATGATAATTTTTAGCTATGAATGTTTCTAGAAACATTATTTCAATAATTTCTTAAATTTATTATTATTTTTTTTAAAAGGTGGATGGCTTTTAGTTGTTTGTAAAAGGAATAAAACAGATGAACAAGAAACAGAGCATTGTTTAATTTGGTCACCAATTTTACTATGCATGACAACTTTCAATATTAAATCCCTAATCAACATCAACACCGAAATGACACTTTTACAGCATGTGTTAAGGTTCTAGAACCTTGTAATATAATATTTGTACATACATCTGACTAAATTACGTATAAATTTCTGGTTGTACGTAACATACTGTCATCCTAGTGGACTACGTTAGTTTGTGGGCAGGGGGACTACTTTGTCTCGTACTAATAAATAATTTATAATTATGATTATTAAACTTTATAGTAAAAATACTAAAATCAAACACAGGTATATTCAGACCCGACGAGCACACTTATTTTGTTGTCTAGTCAAATTAGTGGGTTCTTGAGTATGTCCGAACATGTTACATATTATTTACTCTTTGTAGTATAAAAAATAAAAGATAATATTCTGTCTAAATAATCAGCAAAGAGAAATTTAATATTTCTATATTTTCAAGAAATATTTGTTGGAAATTATTTAAACTAAACTTGGCCACTGCATGTGCGATGTAGGTGCTCATCAAATCCACTTTTCTATACTATTAAAAGGATATACCTGAGTGTGGAGGAGGTTCTCCATTGACTTGTGTAAAAGAAAACAAAATGGAAGCTGTCCATTGTTCCTAATCCAACATGCAAGAAATTTGTGAAAGAAAGTAATAGGTAACTAACTGTAAATGACCGGCAAGGGATCCGAGAGAGAATGAGAAATGAACTGGCTAGAGAACAGATCGAATTGTCATACCCTTAATGTTAATCTTTCAATAACAACGGAAGTCCTTGAATTAAAATAAAATTCATGGCCCAATGTAAATGGGCTAAACTAAAAGTCTAATAATAACTTGAGAGTTAAAATGATAGTGCAAATTCAAATAACGGTCAGAAAAATAAAATAAAATAAAAGCTAACATAAATAAGTCTCTAACAGCATTCTAACCTAATGAAACTAGCAAAGAATTAAAACTATAGACATAGATGTTGGGTATACTCTTGCATTGACATTGATGTCTGATGATCTCTTTGACTTAAACTTGAAAGGAAGAGTCATTTGAAATGAATCAATTAAATTCAGTGTTTAATTTAAGATAACGTATAAGCAAACCAATTATAAAACATTTATAAGAATTGGTTAGAAAACATATAGTAAGATAAATGCTAAACATTCTATCATAGTGTGATACATACTTAAAATAAGTATATTGTTATAAAATTTCAGTAAAAACAAAGTCATTCACGGACACAAGGCCCACCATGCCGTATGCAATAATGATAACATTGGTGATAATCGTGATCGTAAAAGCTACAAAAATATTTTGATCAGTTTTAGAGTTTTGCACTCATAAACACGATACATTCAATTGTGTAATTACGCTAATTAACAACAAACAAACGCATCTTCCAAGGATTGAATGTGTGTAACACTTGTACTTTCTCAATTATTTCTTGAATCAAATTAGACCCTAGAGTAACACGCTTCTCGACCTCAGGCTAACATAACTGACATAATTGTGATATGCATAATCTTCCATACAAAGCCTAATAAGGTGAATCTCAATATTGGTATGATAACTGTTATTATAAACAAACTCCACTAAAGACAAGTGATTCACCCAACTATCATTGGAATACAAAGTACATGACCTCAACATATCCTCTAGAATCTAGATCGTGCGGTTATTCTAACTATTTGTCTAAAGATGATGTGTTGTACCCAAATTAAGTGTAGTGTCTGAAGCTTTATGAAGGACTCTAAAATTTTTTAAAGTAAACCTTGGATCTCTGTCTGACACAATACTCGAGGGAACACCATAAAGATGAACAACATTCTCTATATGCAGTTTACTCAACTTCGTTTAAGAGAAATCTATTTTGACTAGAATAAAATATGCAGACTTCATCAATCTATCGATTATCAACCATACTACATTAAATTGTTGCACGGTCCTTGGTAACCCAATCACAAAATTCGTAGTAATTTTATCCAATTTCTCTTCAAGCATAGATAGAGATTGCAACTATTCAACTAGGCTCTGATGCTCAACATTAATTTAATGACAAGTCAAACATATGAACACATATTGTGTTACATCCCGCTTCATTCCAATTCACCAAAAATGATGATTTAGCTCATGACACATCTTATTATTGCTCGGGATGAATAGAATATCTAGACTTAAGGCTTTCTGCTAGAACTTCATGTCTTAAATCTGAATAACTGGGCACTATATCTCAACCACTGAAAAATAAAAAACCACCTGAGTTGATCTCCTAACCATCAAATTGTTCGTCGACTTGAATCATCTCAAGTTTTTCTCTTAACTCATGTTGAACTTCTACATATTCTTAACACTCTGCAAAATTGTAAGGGTCGATATCAAATTAAACACTCAGAATATCTAACCATCATCTTAATATTGTAGCTCATAATCTCTAATTAGTTAAACATTTCTTCCAGTTTTCAAACACAAAACAAGAAAGAAAAATTTGAGGGTAACGATTCAAAGCATCAGTCACAGCAATGACTTTTCCAGAATGGTACTCCAAAGAAAAATCACAATCTTCCATATACTCTATCATCGGCACTGTCTGAGATTGAAAAATCTCTACGTGAAAATGTACTTTAAACTTTTATTGTCATAAAATATTTTGAACTTAGAACCATACAAATAACTTCTTCAAATCTTCAAGACGAATATAATAGCTACAAACTCTCAAAACACGTCTATAAAAATATTATGTATGGATTACCATCATACTATTTTGTTATGTTTTTACTACAATTCACTACTTATTATTACGTGTTTGATAATTTTTCTAATTTAGATGCATCTAATATCGTACTTGAAAAAAGAAAAGAGAAATTTTACAAATATTTTGATAATGATGAGTTGCATGTGATATTTTATTAGGTGTGATAATTGATTCTCGATGTAAGAAAGCTTTAGAATTTTGGATCGATTTAATTTATAAGCATGGTTAACAAAGGTGCATAATGTTTATATTCTATTCATTTTATAAACATAACATTGGTAGTGATAGAGTAGTTGAATATTCTTCTTCATCTTCAAACATTGCTTCTAGTTCTAATTATTGTTTCAATATTTATTTGTAAATTTTTAAGTAGAAATTCATTGCAAGCACCTTGACAACTAGTCATGTTTAATATTTACATCATTATTTTTTTATTAACTATTGGTCCAATTAATGATGAATATAACGATTTTGATATCAAAAGCAAATGAAAGAAATTTTCTTGTGTTTTTCATCATTGTCCAAAACGTGCTAACTGTGTCGGTATCGACAATTACATATCATAATCAGATTTTAGTGCAGTCGGTAGAGTTTTTTAGATACGAGAGGTAGTTTGGCGCCGAAGATAATTAAGATGCCAATATGTTTGAAGGATTGGGAGCTTGCGCACCAGAGAATTCTAGACAATGTGTGATTTGAGGAGATTCCACAAAATATTGAAAAAAATAAACACATCTATAGTGAATTTAAAAGCATACAACTATTTAGAAGATTCAAAATGAGTTTATTTTGTTTACTATGTAAATGTATATGTTATATTATCAAGAAAATACACATAATTGACAATTGAGTGCATGTCAATGTGGTTGAAATATACTCGTATTGTAGTGATGCAATTTTTTATTAATTGAAGTTGTAGAGAGTTTATTAAACGAAATAAAATACTTTTCTTAATCAAATGACTTTTTTTTTTTGTTAAACCAAAAAAAAAAAAAACTCATTTTCATACCATACGACATTGCAAACGATGTAAATTAAAGAAAAAAAAACATATTGTTGTGCCTCATCTAACTATGCATTAATCCACGGTGCAATTAAATCTATCTTAAAAAACAAATAGTTTGAACCGCATCGCGACACAACATTAAGTCGCGACACATATGAACACTTTACTTTTTTCTTTAAACGCATTCATTTGCATTGTTGTGCTATATTGGTAAGCCAAAGTGTACAAGAAGAAAATTAAAAAATATATATATAATGGTTGACACTGACCTTAGACCGCCCTAAATGGGGTTGGGCCACGGGCTCGACATGGGCTTCATTTCTTGTAATTTCATTATATTGACTCTTTCTTTGTCAAAAAAAAAAAATGATTAGGGGTATAATATTCTCAAGCATTTTTCTACTTAGATTATACCAAGGATGAGATTTGACAATAATGCAAGAAAGCATATCTAAAGTAGAGATGCTAAAGCCTTGCTTAACCCAGATTTTGTGGACTATTTTCAAAATGGGTCTCTTTTTTGTTTAGGCCTCGACAAGTATGGCGTGACTTCCTCAAATCCATGTATACTTGTGCAATTCTTTTCTAAACTTAGTGATGAGCCACGTGACATTGTTATCTATTAATTTTTTTAGTGCTAGTTTTAGAAAATCAAAATGTTGGTCTCTATGCATGATGCAGCCGCGTGACATTGTTCTAGATGATATTTTGTTAAAATATGAAGCTATATTAATTGTTGCTTTATGCTTATCGTTTATTTAACTTAGGAAATGTTCTGTGATGCAGCCACGTGGTATTGTTACCTATGCTATTTTTTCAAAAATATCATAAATTAATTGTAGAACTTTTATTATATTTTTACAATTCTAGTACATTTATTAGTTATGAGAATATTTGAAAATAGTATATGTCATTGTTTCGTGAAACACGCAAACAAAATGAGTAGATTTCAAATCCAGCTACGTATGAAGCCAAATTGATGAAAATTAAAAAATAATTCTCAAATTATCTTTGTCAATGGTAGAGCTTTTGTAAGAATAATTAAAATTGGCTTGATCAATTATTTGATGAAATTTATGAGCATGGTCAAATGTCCTCGTGAGTCTTCAATTCTTCTATTACAATATTGTCTATTTAGAGATAAAATTCGCACGATTTTGTTATTGAAGTTAACCAAAAATGAGTTATATGAGATAAAGAGAAAACTCTACTTAATGTGAGATTATAAACTCTGACTAATATTTGATTGAAACCTCACAATTAATAGATTCTTGATTTGTCGTTGCTTTCACAGAGATGAGCCGTCACAGTCAATACTCAATAGTATCCATAATTTTTTATAACTAGAAGTATGAAGTCATTTCTTCGTTGTTCGATTTTGTCACAAAGCTTTGCCATCTACAAGGCAACTTTTGTTGTTCGATTTTCTCTCGCACTTCTCAAATTCAAAATTAATTTACTTCTCACTCTCCTTAATTGTTTCTAATAATTAACCATTTTGTTTTATTTTTATTTATTTATTTTAATCACAATTGACAAGTCGTGAGTGATTTGATATTTTTGTGTCATTCTTGCGGCACCTAGGAGACGTGCATGTAGAGGTGTTAACTAACTCGACATGGCTATAACTTTGTCTCGCAAATCGATTTGAGTTGAAATTTTTTTTGGGCGGATCGTTAGACTCGCTATACTCGTTAGGCTCGACTCGTTTAACTCGTTAGCCTCGATGAGTCAGAATTTTTCAGGGTTGACTCTACTCAAATCGGTCGATTTGTTTGTCACCTCTAATTACAAATTATTGGGAATTAGATAGGTGTCAACCTCATTAGTAAATGTATAATTTATAATAATGCAACTGTTAAATATTTGTAATTATATTCGTGTAATATTAAATTATCTCAAATAATTTTTTTCCTTCTAAATACACATCATTTTATATATTAATAAAACAATTTTATTAACTAAACAACTACATATTATATTTTTGACATTTTAATAATAAATAATCATTATAGTTTTAGTAATTAATTTTTTTTAAAATTATATTATATTTATATAAGTTAAAAATATATATGTATATTTGGTTTGTTAGGCTCGATTTGTTAAGGTTAATTAGGCTCGTAGAGCCGGCTCATCTCGACTCATTTAACAGTGGCTCGCAAGTTACTTCGGGTTACAAATTTTTTTACTCGAGCTCATTGGATTCGTTAGACTCAACTCGTTTAATTTGTTAGGCTTTGTGAGACATATTTTGACCAGCTCGGCTCGTCTTGACCAACTCGTTTGTCATCTCTACGTGGATGTTAGACTTAATACGTAAATTTTGTAAAAACCCAAAACTGTAATCGCTAGTTTATATTCGTTAACTCCATAACATATTTGGATTTATGAAATCATCTTAAAAAGTTTAAACAAATAGTAAGTCATTTATATAAAACTAAAAAAAAAAAAATTTGCTCACACTGAACTTGCGATATGTAATATCATCAACTATATTTACTTCATAATTTAACGAGATGATAACTTGATGAAATTTATATTACCACTGACGAAAAGCCTGCTTGAGTATATAGATTGATTTCTTTAGTTTACAAACCAAATCTTGGATAAATGTCATAATTGTTTCTTCAATTTACATTGAAGCGCACTTCCACTTTAAAATTCGAAGTTTTGTAAAATCGACAGTACATGGAAATTTTCTAAGTTTGAAAAACAACTCATTACACACATTAGAAATTTCAATTACTCTTTTACGATAGTATTTTCTATTAACATAATCATGTACAATAACAAATTATTCATATACGAATTCATTAACTTAGAATTAATAAACATATGTTGTGAATCATCAAAACTACAAATATAACAATCTTTTGTGACAAAACGAACTTTATGCCTATCAATATTGCATTTTAAATCTCTCAACTAATGAGTTTCGAACTTTTAGGTAATATAAAGATATCTCAAATATTGTTGTTTTTTATTGACTTTTGACTCTTTACTTATGATATCAATCTATATTGAGAATTGGAACTCTTCGTAACTTGATGGAAGTTGATAAATTTATCTTCCACCGTTCCAATGTCAGCCTTAGGTTCTTGAAGGAAGAAGACAGAGAATTCATAATCACATTTCTCCTTTCTCTAAAGATCTCCTTTATTGACATCAATTCTTGAAGATATTGAGTTTGCTCTTCAAGAGCAACCTCTTGAACTTAAACGTAAAACTTTTTAACTATGTTTTCTTTTTCAATTTGTTACTTGGACAAAGTAAACTTTATCATTGTTAGTAGCGAATGTAGGAAAATAAATAAATTTCCTTTTAAAGAAAGTTTTGAAAATTTCTTCCCTTCAAAACTAATATTTTCAAACAATTTGAAATTTGTTGTCTAAAAATAATTTTAATAGTGGTATCATAAAAGTTATTCATCTTCTATACTTTTAGAGTAGCCTATAAATTGTAGTTTAATATTTTATAGTTTAGTTTCCTTCCTTTAAGTTTGAAGACACGTCATCAAAAATACTCTTCTAAAGTAAAAATACCTCAGATCCAGCTTTCAATCTGTCTAGCATTCATAACATATTTTAGTTACCGCCTTAGTATTCTCTTTTATATGTAAGTTGCAGCTTTAGTGTTTTTACCATATCCTTATATGTTACTTCGTCTCTCCAAAATAAATTGATGAGTACTTTATATCTTATCTTGCTTTAATCTTTCATCTTCTTAAACACATTGAGAAATGAGCTCATTAAGTGATCATTTCTTTTTTATTACCGTCGTAAATAACCTTAAACTTCCTGAATCGTGAAGAGGTACGAAAATCAAATGCATGAATCGACCTTTAGATAATTTTAACTTTTGTGCCTCTAATTTTAAAGCTACTCGAGAGACTTCTTCCATGTACTTTAGTGAGATGAGAGTAGCTTGGTAGCTGCAACGTAAATGTCTCAATCCTTTCACTTTGTTCACAAAATGCTTCATCAAACATATTGGCCTATAAAATATTTGTAATTGCATTCTGATCACAAGTCGTACGATTTAAACGATGTCGCATTTTTAGCTTCCTCTTGTTCAGCGAGACTCCTTAATGCCTAAATGGTGAGGGCATGTTCATTCCTTAGCGCAAAAAATGAGATCTATCATCTATGGAAGTTAAAGTGTTAATATTCGCTGAGTCATCGTCTTTTTAGTTAATCATTTCTTAAGCTCAAAGCAAGAAAGGAGACGATTTCAAGACTCGGCTTATACGTTCTCGTCGGAAGTCAGGACAGAAGTGCAACCGATCGGCGAAGATCTAAATCCGCTCTGCGAAAATGGCGGGTAGGTTCGGTCTCTCCTCCTCCGCTCCGGCAACCTTTGTCGTCACCAGCACTCCGGCTCCGGACCTTGCTCTTACCAATCTTGCCTACTGCTCGCATTCCGATCTCCAAGCCTTCATGGTTCCTGCCTCCAAGCTCTTCCTCGCTTTAGTTGGCGATTCCTTCGTCCTCTCTCTCTCATATCCTTTTTCTTGAATCGCCTAATTTTTCCTTTTCATTTTTCATTTTTCATTTTTCTGTTTCGTTGCTGTTTCATTTTGCTTTTGAGCATTGGGGACCGTTTTTTATTATGCGATTCATCATCTATTATTTAATTTCCATTTCCGATTATGCATATATGATTCCGAATTCGCAAGTTTTTCTTTACTAGTCGCGTGTTTGGTTCTCGAATTAGCTATTTTTGCATCATTGCGTCCTCTGGTTAGATGCTTTCGTGTTTAATCAAAATCTAGTAATTCGTTTGCCGTCCATATTAGTGATCTAATTCTTATGATTCGTACGTCTGGCGTACACTCCTTAAAAAATTGAAGTCTGAACTTCCTACTTAAATCTGATGATGCAGTTTAAATTCTGCAAAAGTGATAGACAATCACCCCGCCTTCTTTTCTTTATTCTTCTTCCTACTACTGTTTCGCTTGTGACCTTAACTGAGATCAACTGCTCACGAGAGCATTCGCAGTGGCCAAATTGCCTTAAATGCTATTCAACGAAGGCATGCTAGAGTTTCTTCTGGCGACATGATATCTATTAGCAGGTGCTAGTTTATCCTGCATACATTGGCTTCACCACTCACAACTATTTCAGTTTTTCAAATTTTCTTGTCTGAATTTTTTGTTAAGATTCATCCCTCCTGAAAATTTCAACTTGGCAATGCTCACGCTGGAGATAGAATTTGTAAAGAAGGGAACTAAAAATGAGCAGGTTAGCTATTGACATTCTTTTCAACTTCTTTTTCATCCTGATGTTTGAAACTGGCTAGCATTAGCTTCGATTTATAATATATACTGCATAGAGTTATGCTTCTTATATATTTGTAGGTTGATGCTGTTCTCCTCAGTAATCAGCTTAGGAAGAGATTTATCAACCAGGTAGTGTTTTTGTTTGTTGTTCATTTTTTGTAAGTTGTGCTCTCTCACTTCTTTGTCTAAGAAATCTTGTTTCTCACTTGCTGAAAATTTCTATATCAATTGCTTAACTTTAGATTTCTTTTACTGATTGTAGTTGTCCAAAGAATAATTGATGTTTAGTTATTTGGCTCGCCTTTATTTATTGATAATGATTTTAGTCAAGCTAATATGATAATAATTTGCGAGTCAAGAACAACTTGTCCTATAATTACCCGCCATTTGAGGTGCTTGATTTGCCACGCCCATACTGCAAAAAGCAAAGTAAAATGTTGAATGATGCACTTATGTAGGCATATGGCTGCAGTTAGTTTTCTTTAAGAAAAAACTGCGGTTAGTTTGGAAATGTTATCTCATATTCTTTTTTCTCATTTAGTGAAGATTGATTGTTTATGAGGAGATTTTTCTGTTTAGTTCTAGAAGTGAATTTTTCTGCTAATGCTGTGGAAACTTATTATATATAGGTCATGACAGCAGGGCAAAGAGTCTCATTTGAGTATCATGGCAACAATTACATCTTCACGGTCAATCAAGCTGCTGTTGAGGGACAAGATAGATCTAATACTCTTGAAAGAGGGATGATTTCAGGTGAAACATACTTTGTATTTGAAACATCAAATGCAAGTGGGATTAAGGTTTGACTTCTTTTTGTCTTTATTCTTTTGTTTTCATTGAAATTATTTTGTTAATGAAATCAGTGATGCGTTTTGGAAAATCATATTCTAGATTCTATCACAACCATGAAAGTACGTGAAGATGTCATTTTTTTATACACTACTAGGGAAATGTTTTCTAACTACTTTTCATCGTCACCGTCACAATTGATGAATTTTCAGTATTTTTCAATAAAGTTTAAACTTCAAGGTATGATGGTTACAAACTGCATTTCAATTTAGGCTTATTAAACATGGTAGCTTTGATTTTAAAATATTCAATTTTCATGTGTACAGAATATATAGCTGGCAATGTATTCATAGTTGAGATTCATGTTCGAAGTATCTGACCTAATAGTTCATGAACTTCTTTGTTTGCAGATCGTCAATCAGCGAGAAGCTGCTAGTAGTAATATATTCAGGCAAAAAGAGTTTAATCTTCAGGCACTTGGTATCGGTGGACTAAGTGCAGAGTTTGCGGACATATTTCGTAGAGCCTTTGCCTCGCGCGTTTTTCCTCCACATGTGACGAGCAAGTAATAAGTCAATTTCTCCTAGTTATTCAGTTCTGGCTAGGTATGTTTGTTTCTAAATATGGAGGTTATGATGTTCTAGATTGGGGATCAAGCATGTTAAAGGAATGCTGCTTTTTGGGCCTCCTGGAACTGGGAAAACTCTAATGGCTCGTCAAATTGGGAAAATGTTGAATGGAAAGGAACCAAAGGTTCATTCTCTAGATTTACTCACTACATTAACTGGAAACAATATCACTGCTGGAAGCTAATGACTCCATATCAATGATCAAGACTCTTTTTGAACCTTTTAAAATACCTGTCAGGGTTTTCAATATTTTCAAGATAGTTAGGGTACTCTTTTATTTAATAGTTCTGATATTCATGTCTTTTGTTGACCAAATTGAAAGGATATGCAGAAATCATGTTAACAGAGACAGAAGGAATTAGGGAAATACTACTCCCATATCAAACAATAATTACTCATGCACTACTTTGTTGGTATTTTGGGCATGGGTATGATATGGATACATTTCATGAAACATTCGTGCTTGCTTTTGATTTTCTTAAATACATTTATGAGGTCTTGGAATTATGTCTTTAGTTGAACATTTTTCATCAAGAGAGAAATTGTTGAACTCAAATTCTATGATTGATTTATCATCTGTTTGATGAACTAGCTCTTCTTTTATTTCTTGATTTTCTTATTATTGGATTGGATTTTCATTTTTTCAAATGGTGTCAGATTGTTAATGGCCCTGAAGTCCTGAGTAAGTTTGTTGGTGAAACAGAAAAGAATGTTCGAGACCTGTTTGCTGATGCCGAGAATGATCAAAGAACTCTAGGTAAGTGTGATATGATTATTGAATCATGGTCGAATTTTTAATGATTACCTAATGCTAAGTGATGTATTTCAGGGGACCAAAGTGATTTGCATGTCATAATATTTGATGAGATTGATGCAATCTGTAAGGTATGCGATTCTTTTTTTTCTGTCTTGATTAAAAAAATTTTGGATTGCCAAAAAAAGTCCAATCTGTAATTCAATCCTGTTTCACACTTACAGTCTCGAGGATCAACAAGAGATGGCACAGGTGTTCATGATAGTATCGTGAACCAACTACTTACCAAGGTTAGTAAGATCTTCTGGATCTTGCAAAATCAATTGAAGTATGTAGTCACTGTGATCTCTAGTGTTTTCTGCTGCTATTCCTTGAGGTGACTATTGACCACTGGGTATACAGATAGATGGTGTGGAGTCATTAAACAATGTGTTGCTTATTGGAATGACAAACAGGAAAGATTTGCTTGATGAGGCCCTTTTAAGGTTTGTGAATATTTTTGGTGAATTTGTTCATGCACTTCGTGTTAGAAAATCTTAGTGAAGTGATTCTCCATGATTTATAAGGTTTCTGTGCAATCATTATTAGCCACAGAAAAATTTAAATATTTGTCATAATATTTCTTAACATCAAGTGTATATTATCTTATAAAGACCAGGGCGTCTGGAGGTACAAGTTGAGATCAGCCTACCTGATGAACATGGACGTTTGCAGATTCTTCAAATTCATACAAACAAAATGAAGGAAAATTCATTTCTTGCCCCAGATATAAACCTTCCAGAAATTGGTATGTGGGTTGATGGTGCATGCGTGTGATTTGTTTTGTAAAGAACACTGATTGTGCTCTTGCTAATGAAATTGGCAACTCTTATATCTGATCTTGTTATGAAGGCCTTTTTAGGGTTTTTTATCCTCTCTTTTGTGCAGCTGCTCGCACAAAGAACTACAGTGGTGCAGAACTTGAGGGTGTTGTAAAAAGTGCTGTATCTTATGCTTTGAATAGACAATTAAGTCTTGATGATCTTACCAAGCCAGTGGATGAAGAAAGTATCAAAGTTACAATGGAAGATTTTTTGAATGCACTTCAAGAAATTATTCCTGCATTTGGAGCCTCCACCGATGACCTTGAGCGGTGCAGGTACTCTTTTCTACTGACAAATGTAGAATGCTATTCAGAGCAGCAATGTGATGTATCTCTTCAGATTTGTTTCATGAAGCATTATTATGAGAGAACATTTCCAATATGCACAAGGCTGAATTTTGTTACGTGGCAAGACATTGGTAGCTTAGTTAAATTATTACAATTTATACAGGAAGAAATATTGGGCTATCAATGAAACACATGATGAATATCATAATCCATTACATAAAAAAAAACGATAACAAAATCGAACAACAACGAAAACTTATCACAAATCTTAGCAACAATACTAGATTTGAAAAATTTTAAGAAACTAAGATAACATGTTCATTAATCAAATATCATAATCCCCCTAATCTGACTCCTGCCTTCTATTTATAATAATTTTCTCTAAAATTAGTTCATAATTTACCCCTATAATTATTTCCTAGCGACACCATGGGGGTGTGGACACTGAATGATCCTTGTCATTTTATGTTGAAGGGAGGAACAAGACTGTTTCTTTTAAAACTAATTAAAATGGCATTGTCTTCTTTGGTTTTTATTACATGTTTAAAGGTGGTTTTACTAAAAGTTCTATGTTCAGGCTTAATGGTATGGTTGAATGTGGTGATCGACATAAGCACATTTATCAACGAGCTATGTTACTTGTGGAGCAAGTTAAAGTGAGCAAAGGAAGTCCTTTAGTTACTTGCCTTCTAGAAGGCCCTAGTGGCAGGTAGATACAAATGTATTTTTTCAAATATTTATGGAATTAAATCATACAGTGAAATAAGGATTGTTAAATCTTGTCTCGGGCAGTGGGAAAACAGCATTGGCAGCAACTGTTGGAATTGACAGTGACTTTCCATATGTCAAGATTGTAAGTTACTTTGCTTATTTGTGCTTTTTTTAATGATCTGTCTTTTCTTCTTAAGCCTTCTTTACTATGACATCTACTTATTCCTCAATTACTTTTGTTCAACCTGTTAGGTCTCGGCTGAAACAATGATCGGTCTTCTTGAAAGCACTAAATGTGCACATATTGTCAAGGTAAAATGTCAATTTAGTATAACAATCTTGAATGCTTTCAGCTCTGGAAATTGTCCATGATAGTAAAATGTTACCTAAATATTTGCATTCATGAACTACCCCACTACGAGTATTTTTGGATTGTAATTTGCTGTCTTACTTAACTTAAGGTTTTGTATCTTGCTGTTTCTTGTTAATAGGTTTTTGAAGATGCATACAAATCACCATTGAGCATTATTATACTAGATGACATTGAAAGGTTTACTGCAAATGATTGTGACATGTTCAGATTATTTTTTCATTTTTTTTCCGATAGATGTGATGAATTATCTCACACTGCTCGATTGAATGTCAGGTTACTGGAATATGTTGCAATTGGTCCTCGTTTTTCAAATTTGATTTCTCAGACATTGATGGTCCTTCTCAAGCGCCTTCCCCCTAAGGTTTCA
Source organism: Begonia masoniana (assembly GCA_022432975.1). Lineage (NCBI taxonomy): Eukaryota > Viridiplantae > Streptophyta > Magnoliopsida > Cucurbitales > Begoniaceae > Begonia > Begonia masoniana. Next base: position 4,856,740 of record CM039502.1, read on the forward strand.
ATTTTTTTTTTTTTTGTTTGGGTGAACAGATAGTATGGTTACGTTTTATGGCCTGATATGCTATAGCATAACTTTTTTGAAGCATTGTTCTCATATGTTTAAATTGTTGATTGGTGTAGAAATTAGGAGAATAATATTTCCATTCTATCGAAAACCTACAATGCTAATATTTTGAATGAGTAAATGTGTGATTTTCCCTCAAAAAATTAGCTGGAGTGTATCTGCTCATTTCGAAACTATGGTTGCTCTTTCCTAATTTGATATTCCACGAATGGTGGGATTTTTGTGAGGTATGTTTTAGGCAATAGTCTTGAGTGAACTTGGACAATTTCCAAGCAATCTTCAACTTACTCTGGGTAGTTTTTTCCGAGGAATTATCAAGTGCATTTCTGAGTTGCTCACGATGCAAGCATCGAATTTCTGTTATTGGCTTTAAAATTTAGAAATATATTTTACGGACCAAGATATACTTTTCTGGTTAAAAAAGAGAAAAAAAAAACTAGAGGTAACTTCTGTCAACTGAAAACGATCAAGTCGATGGCTAACTTCTGTTGCAGGGATACTTGTTTGGAAAATATTATCTACTTTGGTCCTCTCTTTGTAGTTATTTGGTAAGTTTTTGACATATACAATCTAAAAGCTCTTACCAGTGTCTGATTTGACCTCTGATTTTAGGGAAAAAAGCTTCTGGTAATAGGAACGACAAGTGAAGTGGGCTTTTTAGATTCTGTTGGCATTACCGACGCTTTTGCAGTCACTTATCACGCTCCTACATTGAAAACTGATGATGCAAAGAAGGTTAAATATAGTTCAATTGTTGGCTTTTTTTCACAATTTAGTTTATATATCGTTTTACACGTAGTACTCTGGTTTCTGAATGGTTCTGCCTATAAAAAGCCAGACATTATTCAACAATTATTTGTCATTGTTCAAAGTTCCTAAACAAGCGACACATGTAGAGAAAAAACAAAGATTACGTTTCAGAGCATATCACACTGAAGCACACTTTTTAAGCTTTAGAAAGCTGGAACATTTGAAAAAGTAGGCGTTAGAAGAGTTGAGTCAGCATGGACTATGATTTCTGTATGAGATGATTAAGCAATTGCTGGTTATCCTCCTTTGAAGCTCTTTTTCGTGACGAATTGATGATACTTTCAACTTCCACTTCTGTGTTTAGTGTTCCTCTCGGTTTGTTCCTGCTAAATGAAAAACGTTCAATCTATTTTTTTGTAACCAGGTACTGCAACAACTGAATGTTTTTGCAAATGAAGATGTTGATGCAGCTGCAGAGGCCCTGAATGATGTGAGTTTATCTTTCATTTACTGTGTTGTCTGACCAAACAGGAATCATGAAACTGAGCCAATATTTTGCTTTTCCATGTCACTAGTTCATTGACCTCTCATTCAATTCATTTTTTCCAGATGCCAATCAAGAAGCTCTACATGTTAATCGAAATGGCAGCTCAGGGTGAGCACGGTGGATTGGCAGAGGCTATCTACTCTGGCACAGAAAAGATTAAGATCTCACACTTCTATGACTGCCTTCAGGATATTGTCCGGTATTAATTTGAATTTTACACGGCAGAATATCGAGAATATTTCTTAACTTTGTATCTATAACCATTTTTTGATATTCCTCTTTATTCGGGGTGAGTTTATGCAATGCTTTGGCATTGAGTGGTTAGGTGGCTTTTGCTACGTGAGTTAGGGAAATTGAGACATGAGTGTGATGCCGAGGTTGAGTTCTATAATCTGTGACAGCTGCTCAATACTCTATTATGGATAAATCTAGAGATAGTAAATTACAGATCAAGTTTTGAGTGTCACTGTTACATTCGTTCACTGTTTTATTCATTTATTTTGTATAAAATAAGAGTAATGAATAAGTGACACTTGACACGATCTCCCAAACCTCAGCGCATCAATTTATCATCATCGTTTTATTGTACTTGTTGAGTTGACATAGTTTATACTGAGCGTCTTAAAAGTTTCAAAGAAATTTGAGTACCATATTTATGTTTTGTTGATTGGTTGTTTATAGTGTCTTCGTGGACATTTTCTACCTCTTTTAGTTGGTGTAGAATTGGCAAACAAATAGTATAGAAATGTGTCAAGGCAATGATAATTCTTTACTCTGCAATAGTGAATGTAATCTATTTGTGTTGGTGGTTTACCTTAAAACTCATACAGGATCGTGTACTTGATATTCTAATTTAATGCTTTGCCCAAACAAGTGAAAGAATGAGAATGCTTTTGTGTGTTGGAACAACTCTGTAACGGTGAGATGTAACTATTTGTGTAAAGAATGATACACTTCCTCCCAAACCAATCTTTAACTCAAATCAATGCCTTCCTTTACCACCTCCCTCATAAATGGGAGACGAGTGTAGATAGATGTTTGACCGCGTACCCATCTTCCTAATTTTAGTTTTATTCGTCTCCGTGAACCTTATATCCGATGACCCAGCCTTTGTCAAGGTACCATTGCCTAAGGGACCACATGTTTGACTCTCGGTCGCAATTTGCAGATCCAAATGAAAACCAATTATTCTTCTCCTTCACCATTTTTGACGGTTTAGGAGCGGATTCCCAGTGACCCTCCTGTCATTGTTCCTCTAAACTAACGTAAGCTTTATCTCTCATCTCATCTCTTACATTTCTTTTAATTTAGTTCATCAACCACCATTAAGTTTCTAGCCATTTTGCACCAAATAACCCACAAATTTCAGACCAAACTAACCAAATTGGGAGAAAAAAATTCGCAAATTACACTTAATCAACGAGTTTCTTAATTGATTCATGTAATCCGTCATTTTAAATATTTATATTACATCACAATAATTTTACTAATTACTGAACACATATAATTGTTATATGATAATGTGAAATTGAAGCGTAAACTCAGCATCACTTTTTTGTTGAATCTTATATAAAAGTTCATGTAAGATTAAAATAATAAATTTCAAATCAAAGAATGAACAATGCATTAAAGTTAAATCAGTATTATTTATGCAAAAGTTTTCATTCCTGATGAATTTAGTAAAAATAATTTGAAACCTAGCGTTGAAATAATTTTGTATTTAAAAAAAATATTAAACAAAATATTTAAACTTCAGATTGATTTAAATAATATGTTTGAAATTATCCAGAAAAATAAAAGTCAAGAATGCATATTGAAAATGTCAAATCCGTACTCCCAGTTCCATCTCCATTTAAAGAAGAAAGACAAAACTTGCAATCTCAATCCATGAAATATCAACGTTGCTGCTATTAGTTGCTATTAGCTGGCAGCTCGCCCGGGCCCATGGGAAGAAAGAACACCTAAGATTACGTAGATTACGAAAGACTAGTTCATATTGGTGGACATGCACAATTTTACATTATTCGATCGAGTGAAAATTAGTGTTTCATAAGTAGAATTTTCTCCTTATCTAGTACAACATATTTTTAGTTAATTCAAAGAACAAATCTAAACAGATTCCAACCTAAAGCGGACGATATTGTACTAAGAACAACAAGAGATTCCACAAATAGTATAAGAGTCAATTTTCAACTGGAAGTATGGTCGACGAAGATATCTGGTCTCAAGAGGGGAGGATTGTGACAACCCGTCCTGTGAAAACAATGGCGACTCAAGATTCTGTTGATTAACTCATACCAATGGAAGTACACAATCTCACATCGTTTGGGAGAGTGAAAATTGAGTGCTTTATAAGTAAAATTCTCATCCATATTTAGTACAATGCATTTTTGGTTAACCTCGAGAACAAATTCGTGTGTGTTACATCCAAAAGCGAATAATTTTGTACTAAGAGTACCGATAGACTACACTATTAAAGTTTAATGTGATTCGAATTCTATTTGAACTAGGTCGATGAACCTACATTGTAAGACTCATTTAATATTCTGCTTTCTCTGTAAATTCATATAGGCTATGGTCGTAAAATTAGCGGTTATATTTCAATTTTCATAGTAAATTTATTTATCTGCCCATCATTTTTTTTCCGAAATATATTTTTCACGTAAATCAATGTCTCACATCGTATTTTCTTTTATACCGTTTGATTTCTAACAAGTTATATATGAATCAAACTGAAATATTCGAGATACAAAATTAAAAATATGAACTTTTTTTTTTTCCAGAGATCTATAATAACATCAAAAAGAGCAAAATGTCGCAAAGCCGACCTGAACTTTGATTTATATCTCTTATTTGGCCATGGTTTTTATTTGTTAGAATTTTAAGATTGCAAATATTATTCTATTAAATAAATCGTATATAAATTTATCAAATGCATAAAAAGTCAGTCATGTAGATCACTAGATATTTATTAGTTAGTTGAAAATAATTTAACTAAAATAGTGTGAAAAATACTTTGGCTCACGAAAATTAAACGCATCTCCATTAGATCTTGCCATAGTTTTGACTTTGGTGGAAATGTCTTTATATGTGAAGCGTAACTTTATGGATACCTTATTATTTTAAGTTGTTTTGTCACACCTAACTTTAAGAATATTACTTCAATTATTTTTATTTATTGAGATATTGGCAAGTCAAATAAAGCCTACTTGAGAGTTCACAATCGGTTGAACGGATTGATAGTGGCGGCCAATTTTTAATAATTTTCATCAACTGAAATATTCGAGATACAAAATTAAAAATATGAACTTTTTTTTTTTCCAGAGATCTATAATAACATCAAAAAGAGCAAAATGTCGCAAAGCCGACCTGAACTTTGATTTATATCTCTTATTTGGCCATGGTTTTTATTTGTTAGAATTTTAAGATTGCAAAATATTATTCTATTAAATAAAATCTCATAAACCATATAAATTTATCAAATGCATAAAAAGTCAGTCATGTAGATCACTAGATATTTATTAGTTAGTTGAAAATAATTTAACTAAAATAGTGTGAAAAATACTTTGGCTCACGAAAATTAAACGCATCTCCATTAGATCTTGCCATAGTTCTTAAAAATATGTTGATGCAGCGAAAATTGTAGAAAATTATCGGAACTCACAAAAACTGTTGAACCGCGCACGATTACCAGCAGTTGTCTTCTAAAATCTGTTGAATCGCGCACGATTACCAGATTAAAGGCATCAACAACTTTTGTGAGTTCCGATAATTTTCTGTAATTTTCGCTGCATCATATGTGATGGTCAAAAAAATATGATGTAAGATGTAACAAGAAGTTGATTTTTAAAAGCATTATTAATCATAGAGATCATTTAAATTTTAACTCTTTCATGTATTATTTAATTTTATTGATTTAAAAATACTAAAAAAATAAAAAATTATTTTTCTAGAAAAAATAGAAATAAAGGATAATTCATTATTAAAACGAATTCAAACACAGAAGTTTGACCAGAGGAAATTCTTGAGCTTACGTTGCTTCCCGTCTACTTCCTGCCTCACACGCTTTCTCAGGTTTCACATGGTTCTGCGCTCTCCGTCTTCGTTCTCCTTTGATGAAACACTAATCTTCTGTTTGCTTCCATGGCGAATCCACGCTTCTTCACTCTTCTCCCTCTTTTCCTTCTTTTTCAACCCATTTTCTCCGTTGATTTTCTCTTCAACGGCTTCAATTCTTCCGATCTCTCGGCTTTACGGCAACTCCACCATTGATTCCCGTATTTTGACCCTCACCAATAGAACCAGCTTTTCCATCGGTCGGGCTCTGTTTCCCGAGAAGATTCGGGTCAAGGAACCTAATTCGTCATATGTCAAACCCTTTTCCACTTCTTTTATCTTCGCAATGGCGCCTTACAAGGATACTCTTCCTGGCCATGGCATGGTTTTCATTTTTGTTCCTTCTACCGGAATAAACGGCACTAGCTCTGCTCAAAACTTAGGTCTGTTTAACTTCACGAACAACGGAAGTCCGGACAATCACGTGCTCGGAGTGGAATTCGATGTGTTTTCCAATCAGGAATTCAGTGATATAAACGCTAACCACGTTGGAATCGATGTGAATTCTCTCACATCAGTTGCCGCCAATAATTCTGGCTACTGGCCTGACGATTCTTCCAGTTTCGAAGAATTGAAGCTAAACAGCGGTGAAAATTACCAGGTTTGGATCGATTATTCCGATTCTGTAATTAATGTAACCATAGCTCCAGCAGGTGTTAGACGGCCGAGTCGGCCATTGATGAATGTTACACTGAATCTCTCTCAAGTGCTTCTGGATGAAATGTATGTTGGCTTTACTGCTTCAACTGGACAGCTAGTTGAAAGCCATAAGGTCTTAGCTTGGAGTTTCAGTAACTCGAATTTTTCTCTAAGCAAGAGTTTGATCACTACTGGTTTACCTTCCTTCGTTCTTCCGGAAGATCCAATTTATAAATCCAAATGGTTTATCATAGGAGTTGCAGCGGGATGTTTTCTTCTTCTTTGCTCTTGCGCTTTAGTTTCTTATTTTGTGATCGCAAGGTGTTTGCGAAATGCCAAAGAGAGAAGGGAGATGGAAGAATGGGAGTTGGAGTATTGGCCTCACCGGATTTCATATCACGAAATCGAGAAATCAACCAAGGGATTCAAAGAAGAGAATGTAATTGGCATTGGAGGGAATGGGAAGGTTTTCAAGGGAGTTCTATCGGGAGGAACGAAGATCGCCGTGAAGCGCAATTCACCCGGCCACGACGGGATGAGAGAATTCGTAGCTGAAATTTCAAGCATTGGAAGATTGAAGCACAGAAATTTGGTGGGTTTGAAAGGATGGTGTAAAAAAGAGAAAGGAACCTTCTTGCTGATCTATGATTATATGGAGAATGGAAGCTTAGACAAAAAAATATTCGAAGCCGAAAACAACAAGATGCTAAGTTGTGAAGAAAGGATAAGAATTCTCAAAGAAGTAGCTTCTGGGGTGTTGTATTTACACGAAGGGTGGGAGTCCCAGGTTCTACACAGAGACATCAAAGCCAGCAATGTTCTGCTCGACAAAGACATGAAAGGACGGCTCGGAGATTTTGGGCTAGCACGAGTCCACGGCCATAACCAAGTGACTAGCACGACGAAGGTTGTGGGCACAGTCGGGTACTTAGCCCCTGAAGTGATCAAAAGTGGGCGAGCCTCGACTCAAACAGATGTATTTGGGTTTGGAGTATTGATTTTAGAAGTAATGTGTGGGAGGAGGCCAATAGAGGAAGGGAAGCCTTCTTTGATACAATGGGTATGGGAAATGATGGAAAAGAACCAATTATGCAATACTTTGGATGAAAAACTGAGGAACTTTTCGGAAAAATTCGACAAGGAAGAGGTCGAGAAGGTGCTTCATTTAGGCTTGCTTTGTGCATATCCCGACCCGAGTGCTCGGCCCACAATGAGACAAGTCGTGAAGATATTGGAGGGAAAAAGCGACTCAAATGAGCCAGAAACGGAAGCCATGGATGCATATTTGCTCGATCGGATGCAATCGAAGCACATTTGGGATCAGTTTTCGCAGGCCTTCGGCTATACGTCATCACACCCAACATTTGATGACTTCAAACAAGAAAACTCCTCAATGTCTCTCGCTTGGTCCAACTCTAATATCTATGGCAGGTAAAAGTTAGTGTTTCTCAGACTAGCTCAATGATGCAGATAAAACCAGCTTCTGAGAAGCTCAATGAGTTCAAGACCTTGTTTCCTGAGATGGGTGGGGATAAATCTTGTGTTTTTTCATTTTCTTGGGTATAATTTTTTTGTTATATGTATATCTAGTGCTTTTTTTTTTTTTACTTTAATAAATTTTGAAGCTATGTAAGGTAGTATTTGGACGTTAATATATGTTGTAGAGAATAAAATTATACTTTGAATACATTTAGCAATTGCCTCCTTCAATCTTATGCTAACTCTTCATCAGTCATCACCATATATATGTATACATATTGTAACAATCTTTCGATAATGGTCGCCGGCAACGCCGTATCCGAGAAAACATAGAAACTCAAATTTGCCAAAAAAGTGAATAATAACCAAACCCTTTTGCAATTTACAGTGGAGAACCAAAACAAAGGTTTGAAACAACATCTCTAATAGAATTTAGGTTTCGGCGAACTATGAGAATGAACAGGGCCAAGCTTATGCATCCAATGGCGGAGGCCTTTCTTATGATCTTGACAAGCAGGGTTTTGTGCAAGCTTTAGTGTTCCATCAATGGCTAGTGAGGACTCAAACTGCTCCAACACCTTCACCACCTGCCAAAACTCCGGCCTCTTTTCCGGCTGCAGCGACCAACATTGTTCGATCAAGGCCCGCAAAGCATGTGGACAGTCAGATGGAATTACAGGTCTCAGATTCTGAAAAGAAAAACCACATTTCCGGAGTTAGACGATAAAAAAAGTAACATAAAAACAGCATGTTCTTCTAGATTTATACCCTCAGCCAATACAACTCCTCATAAACTAGTTCAAATGCAAAAATTAGAAAAGCAACTAGGGGGGCAGAGACAAAAATAGAACCCATTAAATATTGAAGGAGAAATCAATTCACAGAGACCAAGTTGTATGAATTAAGAAACATTTAAATTAAGTAAATGTCTAAATAATAGAAACTTAATAAATAAAGAGATTGAAGATCTATCAGAAAGGGAACTATATTCTATAAAATTCCCATAACAAACAGTTGATTCTATTTTTAATACATAACACGCGTAATATAAACTATAAGACGAAGAACCATAACGAAGACGGAGAAAAAGTAGAAAAAGTGACCTTATTCACAACAGCAAATGCAGCTTGGATCGGATTCATATCTTCGTATGGAATGGTTCCAGCCACCATTTCCCACAAGATGAGCCCAAAGCTATAAACATCGACCTTTCGGCTATAAGATTTGTGCTTGATCATTTCAGGGGCCATCCATCGATACGTTCCGGGGTCATTCGCTAAAGAATCGCAATACACCTCTTTGCAAGCAATGCCGAAATCAGCGATAATCATTCGGAAATCTTGATCGATCAGAATATTTTCAGGCTTGAGGTCTCGATGAATAATATCTTGCGCATGAATGTACTCCATTCCCCGGCCGATATCCAAAGCAATTGCTATCAATTTTTTTAAAGAAAGCGATTTGTGCTCAAGCTTGTGTAAATACGCTCGGAGGGAACCACCCGATAGATATCCTGTAATGACGCAGTAAACTGGCGGTTTTCTACAGGCTGCTACAAACTGTGTAGTGAAACAAACAATATATTCAATGTTAAAGATCGAAAACTTAAAGGGAGAGAGAGAGATGTGATAAAATAAATGTATATTAGAAAAAACAATTGATATATGGAAATTTATCTAAAAAAGCTAAGTACATTATGAGCTAGAGAGGGAGAGAGATTACATTTAATTTTTAAGTACCCAGTAGCTAATAAATGACTTAAGTTATATGGTAAACTACTCTTAGTACCTTATGTGAGAGAGAGAGAGAGAGAGAGAGAGAGAGAGAGAGAGAGAGAGAGAGAGAGAGAGAGAGGGAAACAAAAAAAAACATAATTTTTAAGTGCATAATCACAAAAACATTGCAACAAATAACTGAGAAGGAAAATAATATTACTTTGATGACATTTGGATGTTGCAGCCGGGATAAAAGAGAGACTTCCTGGCTGAATTGCTTCTCCAATCGGCCTGCAAGGTCTCCATTTTCGTCATCATCTGGTATCCGGATAATCTTTATTGCGACGGATTCATCATTATACATCCCATGGTAAAGCCTACTATGAGCTCCATGAGCAAATCTTAGGCCAATGAACAATTTCGATAAATCCACAGACCATTCATCAGCTGCTTCAACAGAAGTAACTTTTCCTCCTCCATGATCGAAGTACTTCGTCCACGACGAATCCTTTCGAAATTTTGATTTCCCTATAGCTTTAATGGAAGCCAAGTGCCTTAAAGGACTAGAATTCTGCCTATCGTTGCTTGAAATCTTTCCCTTAATCCCCTTTTCGTGTTCTTTCTGGCGAGGACACGGAGTAGAGAATCGCTTTTGGTCAGATCTCGCATCTCTGAATGTATCAGAAAGGGTTATTTCGGGAAGAGGGGAAACAGACCTCTGCTTGTTTGTGATTGGATTTTGCTGCAGATTTGAAATAGCAGGCCTTGATTTTAAGCCGGAATTTCGTTCTGATTGAATGGTGAAAGGGGATGTCACTAATCTCGAAGAGTCCAATCGATGACATACTGTGTGCGAAAAGTTTGTCCTCCTTAACCAAGAATTAGATTCTCCGTCCATTTTCCGGCTAAAACTTGAAGAAATCCAAAATTTCAAGTACCCAAAGAAAATTCTTGATTAGTTCCTCCTTCAACTCGAAGTCTTAAATGCTATCGAATATACCAGCAGATAGACTTCAAACTCATTCATCATTACAGAGACAGAACCAGGAGAAACGATTTTTCGAGACTATTTTCCATATATTGCAATAAAAAGTAAACCTGAACTTCTAAAATCATCTCTATATCAGGACTAAAATCGCCTGAAATCCTTCAAAGAAAATCAAACAAAAAGGGAAGTTTTCACCATCGTCGTCTGCCGTTTCAAACCTTCCTTTACCTCTGAAAACTTCAACTCCAAATTCCGTAAAAGACTGGAAGATCACAAACACAGACCTCCAATAAAAACACATGGATAAAAAAAACAGAAGATTACAACAAATCAAAGTAGACCAAAAATAGTATAATCAGTTAGATTGAAAAGTAAGAAAGATAAATCCACGATTGGATGCCATTTTTATACTACAAAGACGAAGAAACTTTTCTACGCAAGCTAGAAAAAAAAAAAAACCCAGAAAAGGATAAAGATCCAACGAACAAAGAATAAGAATCAGAGCAAGATTACGAGCTTACAAAAGGACAGTTCGCTTTTTCACCATGGCATAATAATCAGGGGGATTTCGGAGGATATTCCGCCATTTTCATCCATCAGGATCTTCGATTGGAGGCGAAAAAATATGAAAAGATAATTTCAAAGAACAGCAAAGGGATTAGAATTTAGAAGCCACTGGAAATTATAATATTCTCCATTTCCCTTTCAATACCGCTGTATGAGAGTGAATACAAATGAAACATGACTCTTCAAAAATGATTCGATGGACCTCATGGCTTGGCCTTGGGTGTGGTCCGGCTAGCAGTACGGTGCGGTGGAGGTGCGGGACCCAGAACGGAGAACACGGTGGGGGTGGTGGGTCCCTGAGGCGGAAGTCAAAAATGACGGGGAAGAGAGAGAAAGAGGAGAGAGAGAATTAGATGGTTCAATTATGTTGGATTGGGAATTTGCCAAAAGAGTTGGGAATTGGAAACTGTCACTGTTGAGGAAGATGACGTACGGAAGATATTAAGCTTTAAACAACAGCTTGCTTCTTGCTTGCCAGGAAGAGCCATGCCTTTGTGGTTCGTACGGTTCGCACGGATCCAACCGTCCTCTCACTCGAATTTTTAGTAATTATTATTCATCAAATAATAATACAATATTATGATTTATTATTTATAAAATAAAATAAAATTTAAACTAATTTCATTAACAAAATAAATATTAAATTATCATAGATTAACAAGTCAATCATCTAAGTGTAGTCGACCGTATTATAACTGCGGACGACCGATTGAGTGCTAGTCCTTAGTGCATTTTACACCAATTTCAAGTGTGTGACCAGGTTTGTTAAATTTTCAGTGCATTTTGCACTCATTTAAAGTGCGGTCAACTGCGTGAAGCTGAGATCGTCGTTTTTAAACGTGTTTTGCACATGTTTCAAGTGCAGACAACTGTAAAATGTTGGATTATTAGGGGATGATAGTTTAAACTTTGTCTTGTTAATTGATATAGTTTAAGGTTTGTTTAATCACTGACCTTATAATTTAAGGGTGTTATTAATAATTACCCAATAAACAACATGTTATTGCTAAAGTAAAATTAAAATTAATTTAATGAGAAAATTAACTTTAGAACTAATATTTCTCTTTTAAATTTGGCAAAAAAAAAAAACTGAATGAAATTATTATTTTTGGTAAAAATAAAATAAAATAAAATAAATTAATAGAGGCCTTAAAAGCCTCTTGCAAGTATTTTTAGGTCATTTAATGAAGAAAAAAAAATATTTTATTAACAAAAAGAAGAGAGAGAGAGAGAGAGAGAGAGCATGATTGGAGTGGGGCTAAGATGAAAATGAATGTACGGTAACAGAAGAACATGGATTGGACGGGACTGTGTTTGGGTTGGTGGAGACTTTGCCCTAACAACATCATTTGGGCCGCTACTCTTTTAATGTCTCTTTGTGGGCCCATTTTTCTAGCATAGAAACTATGAAAAATTGCGACCATAGTTAAAAAAAAACATATTTTTATGTAACTAAACTAAAATTTGGTCAATATTGTACGACTAAGTTTTTGATTCGAATGATTTTATTATATCTAGGATCGACGTAATTTCGATAAAACATTTGATTCCATTATATGTTTCTGTGTGGCTAGTTGATTTTTCTATTTCAACTTACACGTGCTTATCTAGAACAAAAACATAAACAAACCATTATAAAATGGAGTATGATTAACTAACGTTAACCTTAGTAATCTTACTAACACAAAATTAAGTAACACTATCAATATCATGGAACTTCATTCAAATATATAGTCCATTATCATTATTACACCCAAGGATCATGTAAAGGCAAAGAATAGATGCAAGAATGCTAAGAAATAGGCGAAGAAACAACCTATTCTCAAATTTTGTTTTATTATTTTCACATGACAAACAATTATAGAGGAAAATAAACGTTAAAAAACATTCATGATGGAAAATTAAAACTTAATAATGAGAGAAACACTTGTAATTTGTCAGCAAATCCAAGAATTCCCGCATGCATACCATAATCAACCCAAAAAAAAAAAGACAAAATATATTGGTGAACTTAATTAATCTCCTTTCAAATCATGTTACTCGTTCATCAATCGGTGTATCTTGCGCAGCGGGTGATGGCGTTGCACCCACGGCGGTAAGGATTTGCCCTCTGTCGGCGCTGGCAGTTGTAGTAAGAGCTCCCTCTCCGGCCACAAGGGACCCTGTTAGCCTTTAAAGCTCCATAGCTGATGTACCTTCTTGCTGCGGCGAGAATCCGCCTGCTTTCTTCGGAATTCATTAACATCTCGTTCTCCTCGCCGATGAAGTCTTCAACGGATCTGACCCAGTTGAGCTCGTTGGCAATGGTTGAGGACTGAGCCACAGCGGCTAGGGCTAGGAGGACGACGATGAAGCAAACCTTGAACTCCATCTTAAGGTGGGAAACAAAGGAATTGGGTTGTTAGGGTTTGTTTTTTTTCCTCTGATCTCTGCCCTTCCGGTGAGGGGAAGAGTTTCAGGGAGAAGAAGATGGGTGATTATGTGAGTTTTTTTTGAATAAAAAAGAGGGAGAGAGAGTGGAAAATGATGGTGTGGTTGAACGTATTTTAATGGCCGTTCCTTCCTCCTGGTTTCTCTCTTTCTCTGTTCAAAGTTGGAGGTTTATGTTATGCTTCAATGGCGGATATTCGATGAATTATAGAAAGCCAACTGTTTTTGTCTGTAAATAGAATGTCAGAGTATTTACTCGGTCTTTCAAGGTCTCCATTTTTATGGATCATTCTTTTAATATCATTAAATTTCTGAGAATTTGAATCAATGTCACGAATATGAACACCAAACCAAGTAGATTCGGGTCTAAAACCGAACCCGAATCAAACTGATTCCACCCTTACATCTTGGTCAGAAACCGAGAATAAACTATTTGAGAAAGGGGTATTTAAGACTTTGCACAATGTCCAATGACCAATTTCAAAGAAGTGAAAATAGTGACAAACCGACGAGAGGGATGCCAAGGCCCCAAAATTGTTGGGTTTTCGGAAAATATATTCCAATTTGGGATTGAAATAGGTCTTCATTTTTCGCCTGAACCTCTAGAGCTTCCTCCCACTGGCATAGTGAAGATTCATCTATCACCACAATCTTCTTTCTGTAAGGGTGCCTCTCTCTCTCTCTCTTTCGCTGTCTCTCTCGCTTGCTGAATCAATGATGGATGGGTTCTGTGTAATTTCACGGGAAACATTCAAACTGCCATTAATGCTGGTTTTCAGTGCTAAAACGTTTGGAGATTTGGGGTTTCTTATGGATTCCGTAGAGTTTCCAGTTTCTCTTTCTTCTCGTTTTTTGCTTTTTTTTTTTTCGATTCATTTTGTGTGAGCTGGTCAATTATCCTAGTAATTATAAAATTGACCAACCTATGCTTGTTTTTGTTTTGCTAGTTCTCTTTTGTTCAATTTTTTATAATTTCCCTGTTAGCTAATCGTGTCGATTTTGGAAAGCTCAGGTTGTCGTGATCAAACTCAATTGTTTCCAGTCGAGCAATTTCTTTGATCTTTCACACGAACTTTTTATTAAATCTATCTAAAATTTTTCTATTTGTTTGGATATGACTTGCTATTGGAATTGTATCATTTGAAAAAGTTCATTCAAACAGCAAGCTGATATCAAAAGGTGTTTTAGATGCTTGGAATTCCTTGATAGGACATTCATATTTATGTGGTACTGATGCTAGTTAGAGGGCTAGGCTGTTCTTCATCTTCAACTGAGGCTTAAAAAATAGCTGTGTTTGAAGAACTTTTGAGGTGGAACAGCTAGCTTATTATTAATTACATATGTCAATGTAGAGAATAAGTAAGCCTTCATCTGTCCTCTAACATGCACAATAAGGTTTAGTTAAAAATATGTTAATTAGCAGATAATTATAATCAAAATTTTGACTCTTCTCAACCAATAGGTCTCAGTCATTTTAGACACATCCATAGGCTGATCCAGAAGTAGTTCTATAAGTTCTGGTCCAAAGAATCTTTCTTTGGTTTACAAACTCTTTCTTTGGCTTAGAAACACGTGATGCCTCTGTTTCTAAACTATCTCATGTAGTTTTTAAGTTTATTGATTTTCTTGTGAATTTTATTTTCATTACTTTAACCAAGCTCACTATAGCTCTTTGGTGACCTTATTCAACCACTATGACCCTAGATGCTTGTCAATTAGCATTGAAACATTAGTGATTGGAGTCTTAGGTTAGGTTGAATCGACTTCCATAACAACCCTAAGCTTCTTCTCCAAGGGCGACTCTCTCTAGTTGTGTTCTTTAAATTTCTGATGTGAGTGGTCTTTTACTTAAACCAAACTTAAAACTCATTTAGTTTGTGTTTGGATATTATTTATTTGTGAATTGGGGAAAGTTGAAAGTGATTCAATAGTAACCATTACTATTAATTTTCAATCAATGATCTTTGAATAGATATGTTGTTATCTTCCTGAGGTATTAGTAAATTGAGCCACAAAAGTTTCTATGAGTGATTTATATTGTTTTTAGTGGAAATAAATTAAAAAAGTTACTTGCTTTCTTTCATTTTTTTTTTTTTAAATTTGGTATTGTATCTTTTTGTAGACATTAAGAAGGGATTTTTTGTTTTTTGCAGAATATTGAAACGGTGATGGTGAATTTGATTTGAATGGTAGCATTTTCGTGATTTTTTTTAATGGAAATGTTCTAATGGTTGATATGAAAATGAAGTTGTTGCAAGCAAATTTGATGATTTATCAGAATGAATAGAGTTTCTTAATTCTTTGTTGATTTCCAGAATTTACCGTTGCTTCACAGTTATTGTAAAGCATCAGTAATTTTGTTGGAGAGGGAGTGGTGGAATTGGATATTGAAACTATTGTTTATTAGTTCCTTTTTAGACATTCAATCATAATTTTTCAAAGACAATTCTATGTGGCGCATGTATTCTTGTTTTTGTTTTTTAAACATGTCTCATTCTTCTCGCCTAGCTGAATTTGTTATGCAAGATGAGTGATGAATTTAGTTTGTGGGGGTCATTTCCTCATTGCTTTACAGTTGTATCCGAGAGAACTCTAGATAGAGCAACAGCTTTTGAAGAAAGAAAAAATGAATACTGACATAACAGCGTCAGAAAAGCCAGAGTATGTAGTGATCGATCGTAACCCTCCTTTCACGAAAGTTGTTGGTAACTTCAGTACTCTTGATTACTTTCGCCTCTCGACAATCACCGGTGTCTCTGTTACAGTCGGCTATCTATCTGGTTCTCACTTCTCTTTTCAATTCAATTATATTTATGGACACGATTTTTCCCTAGATTTTTGGAAATTTGACTTTTTTTGGTTGGGAAATTCAGGAATAAGGCCTAGAATAAGAGGCCCCTCAATGGTGACAGGTGGTCTAATTGGGTTGATGGGAGGGTTTATGTATGCATACCAGAACTCGGCAGGTCGGCTTATGGGATTTTTCCCGAATGATGACGAGGTAGCTCGTTACAAAAAGTGAGGTATTCAATCATATTCTCGGGCTTTTTCATCATTCACAGAATCCTTTTTTTTGCGCAATCGGAATGCTGTTTTCACCGTCTTAAGCCTTGAATTTGGATGTTAATAATCAACTTTATTTGATGTTCACGAGACATCGATGCTTGATGAATTTGGCATTTTTATCAGCTTGATTAGAACTTGGAATAAATCATAACTACTTCTTTACTTTGCTATCCTATCATAAGTTTAAAGGATTTGCTTCCATTGATAGAATACTTGATGTTCTGGCATTGTTTCTTTTTGCCTCAAATGTAGTGCTGGGCTGAATCTACTTCGTAACTTTAACATCTTAAACTTCCTTTACAATGAGCTGTTCAGTTGCTGAAGCAATATTTCTAGTTGATTATAAATAATTAAAATAATTAATAGTCATTAAAAAATGTCTTAAGAGGGTAAATTTAGAGAGGATGTCAAATATTACTCTTCCTGAGATATTGGACAGACACGGAGACATTTCTTCCCCCTCAAGTAGCTGCAGTAGTTGGTTCATCAAAGACCAAACATCTTGGTCTAAGTTCGTGCCCTTTACCGCTATTTTCAGAACAGATCGAGACGTGTCACGATCTACATCTCGACATCATTGGTCCACAACGTTTTCAACTCGTTTCACGCTCAATACCGTGTTTATCTATTTAGCTAGATTTTTCGAAAAAAAACCTTTTACCAATCAAGGAGATTGAAGACTCTTGAGGTTGATGTATTTTGTTTGTTCAAGCGACTGCATAAATATTAAAACAAGGTTGTCATATACGCAATCTGATGTCCAAACGCAGTGTGTTCAAAGCTAACTACATAAGCACAAAACATTATAAAATGGTAAAGTGAAGTAACACAGAGCATTTTTATGTACCTTCATTATCTTCTTAATCTAGCATGTGTCATAGTTGCAGCAGTCAAGACTACGTTGTCCAAAATATACAACTCATCTTAATTTTTGAAGAACTAAAATATTTATACAAATGAAGTACGTGTTCACTTGCTACGTACACTGCAAGTGTGGTCTCTCCAAACGTGTCGATACGAGGGACACGTTTCATCCGCCTTCATCCTCCTCCAACGCAATATATTTCCGTCCTTTCCTCTCATTCACTACAGCAACTTGACCAACGACACCCGATCGAGAAAGGCGTAAATTGCTTACTGAAGAAAAACTACAGAGGAACTCAACAATGGCGGCAAAGTTTTTAGCAAAGAGCTTCGTTTCCAACCTGTCAAAGGCAATCCCTCCGCCCCCTCTTCTTAGACGAGAACTCTCCAGAGTCTGCTTCTTTTCTGCTTCAAACCAGCCCCTTGTAAGCTTAAACAAATATCTTTAATGGTGTAAACGTGTTTTCAAATTTTTATTCAGAACTCTCATTGTAATTTCTTTCATCTGCTTTCAGGATCCAAGCCACGAGCAAGATGAGAGAGATTCGAGGGTTGATTTTGCTTATCAGGACAAAGACTGGAGGAAGGAAGATGAATGTAATGGGAGAGAAGCGAAAAACAGAGCAGAAGAAGGTTTCAAAGAAACCATGGATAAAACTAGGGATCAAGCAGAAGGAGTAAAAGAAAAGGCCAAAGAAGGAGCGATCCGAGCCGTAGAAACAGGAGAAAGCGCAAAAGAGAGAGCAAAAGACTACGCTGACGACACAAAGGAGAAGACAAAGGAAATGGGGGCTTCAATGGCGGACAAAGCGGAGGATACGAAAGACAAAGTGAAAGAGGGAGCATACAACGTGAAAGAGAAGACGGCGGACGCCGCGGGATCTATGGCGGATAAGACGAAGGAGACGGCGGAGACAATGACAGAGAAAGCAAAGAAAACTGTAAAGGAGGCATGGGGAGTGGCGAAGGAGAAGAGTCAGCAGGTGAAAGAGAGTGTAATGGGGTCTGACAAGGAGGATGGTAGAGAGAAAGCCATGGATGAAGATGTGGTGGAGTTGAGGAGGAAAGCTGGGAAAGAAGATGACTGAAAGTATTCATCCTTGTTCTTAATTTTCTGCAACATTTTCTACAAATACTAAAAAAAATGTTTTGAATCTTTTGAATTTCTCCAAAGAAATACGTGAAATGAAGGAATGGTGCCACACTGAATTTTTATTAATTTTAATAGTTAGGAGAAATTAAATCATTTTCGCTTATATAGAATGAAATGATGATGAGATGCAAACGGATTGTTGTCTAAATATTAGGTTCTTATCCGGTACTTAGTTTCCTTTTTCTTAAGCCAGACAAATCAAACATTATGTAATCGAAAACACACACACAACCAACACAAGAGTTTTATCGTGGTTCACCAATAAATCCGACTACATCCACGTTGAGCTCCACAAGAGGAACTTGTGCACTATGAGGTGATGATTGTACAAAGAACACCACATAAGAAACAATAAAGATTGAGAAACACGAAACCTAACCGGATGCTTGAACTCAACCTGGTTCGAGCCCTAGAGAACTCCCTGCCTCTAGCAATCAAGACGATCGCAACCACCGGATCCAAGGTTCGCCTCCTCCTTCGTCGTCACCGTCATCTGTGAAGCTGAGAGAACCTGATCGCCCTAGCTCTCTATCTCTCTTCTCTATTTTTCTTTTCTTTTTTTTCTCGTCTCTGGGACCTTTCTATTTTTACTTCTATTTCACTTCTTTTAATTACATTAGAAAAGATATTAATAAAAGAATGGGCTTGGGCTTGGGCTTCACACAACAATCTCCACCTTGAAGTCCAATCCACCTGCTAACCATCAACACATAGTACACGAACTCCTACAACTGCTTCACAGCTCGGACCTATGAAGGTCAGTTAACAAATAACAAATTCAAGCAATACTTGAACTTGATATTTGAAACAATCTTTGTGCCCATGTCTGCAGGATTGTCCTCCGTAGGTACCTTCAACAAATTCATAACATTAGTAGAAATCAAATCTCTAATAAAATGATATCTAACATTAATATGTTTAGTTCTTTCATGATATACAGGATTCCTACTAAGATGTATTGCACTCTGATTATCACAATAAATAACAGAAATAAAGTTTAGCAACTTAAGTTCCTTTAGTAGACCTTGCAACCACACACAGCTTCCTTCGTAGCATCAGCAATCGCTATATACTCCGCCTTTGTAGTGGACAACGCTACCATGGGTTGTAATTGTGACTTCCACACAATACAATTCCTTCCCAACGTGAAACAATAAGCTGTAGTTGATTTCCCCTCATCCCTGTTACCTGCAAAATCAGCATCTACAATCCCCACAAGATCAAATGCAGTATTTCTATTACCATAGCACAGACCAACATCTATAGTACTATTTATGTATGCTACAACCCATTTTAAGGCTACCCAATGATCATACCCATGATTTGACATAAACCTACTCAATAAAGATATAGCAAATGACAAATCTGGCCTAGTACTGATCATAGCATATATGACTGACCCTATCACATTAGAGTAAGGAATATTCTCCATCTTAATGATGTCAGACTTAGACTTAGGACACTGACTCTTATTTAGGTTGAAATGACCAGCTAAAGGCATCTGAACATGTTTTCCATTAGCATTACCATACCTTTGATCAATAAAGATATAGCAAATGACAAATCTGGCCTAGTACTGATCATAGCATACATGACTGACCCTATCACATTAGAGTAAAGAATATTCTCCATCTTAATGATGTCAGACTTAGACTTAGGACACTGACTCTTATTTAGGTTGAAATGACCAGCTAAAGGTATCTGAACATGTTTTCCATTAGCATTACCATACCTTTGAACCATTTTTTTCAAATAAGGTTTTTGATGAACTTTCAGAAACATATTTTTCCTATCTCTCTCAATGACCATACCAAATATTCTCTTAGCACTCCCTAAGTCCTTCATATCAAATTCAGAACTTTAATCTTGCTTTAACCTGTTAATATTTGACATAGAGTTGCTAATTAATAACATGTCATCGACATATAGCAGAATATAGACCGGGTTGTCATCAATTGAAGAGAAATAGAAATAAGCATCATATTGGCTTCTTGAGAAACCAATGCTCACAATGAAAGTATCAAACCTTTTATACCATTGCCTAGGAGATTGCTTTAAGCCATACAATGACTTTTTCAGCAAGCAAACATGATCAGGATATCTCCTATTCACAAATCCTTCAGGCTGTCTCATCAGGATCCTCTCATCTAACTCACCATGCAGAAACACAGTTTTAACATCTAACTGCTCAAGTTCCAAATCCAAGAACGCCACTAAGGATAACATAACCCTAATTGTTTTGAACTTGATTACAGGCGGGAATATCTCATTATAATCTATTCCTTCTCTCTAGGTATAACCTTTGGCTACTAACCTAGCCTTAAACCTAGGTGGGTCGCTAGGTAAAATTCCTTCTTTGAGCTTGTACAACCACCTGCACTCAATCAATTTCTGATTAGCAGGTTTCTTAATCAGCTTCCAAGTCTTGTTCACATCTAAGGAATTCATCTCCTCCTTCATGGCACCCAGCCATTTGTCAGAATCAGTGGAACTAATAGCTTCTTGATAGCTATTCGGTTCACTTTGTCTAACTTCCAAAGAAGCAACAAGAGCTGCATATACAAGCTCAGCATAAGAGAACTTACGGTTAGGAATAACCTCCCTCCTACTCCTATCACGGGTGAGCTGATAGTTAGACAGATCTTCATGGACCGATCTAGTCAACTGCTCAGCCTCGACTGGAGAATCATTTTTAGATTGATCTCCAGTTTGATCCTCAACTTGATCAGCAACGCCTATACCAGGCTCATCAGAGCTACCCATAGGCTCCACCTCAAACTGCATATTCTGATGCACTTAAGTGGTCTCACTAGATTCTTCACTAGAATTAGTAGAAGTCTTACAAGGGAAAGAGTTCTCATCAAATATGACATCTCTACTCACAATGATCTTAATCCCTCTAGACTCCTTGCCCCACAACATATAGCCTTTACTACCATGTTGCTGCTGATAACCTAAGAAGACACACTTAAGAGACCTAGGATCCAACTTACCCTCCTTATTATTAGCGTAAGCAGAACATCCAAATATTCTAAGGTGTTTTAAACTAGGCTTCCTATTACTCCATACTTCCATAGGACACTTCATCTCTAGAGACCTATGAGGAATTCTATTGACGAGATAAGCAGCAGTAAATAAAGCTTCCCCCAGAAGGGCTTAGGCAACCCAGAAATGAAGAGAAAACATCTGACATTTTCCAACAAGGTCCTATTCATCCTCTTAGCAACACCATTTTGCTAAGGTGTATTACGAACAGTTCTATGTCTTAGGATACCAGAAGCTTTACAATATTCATCGAATATTGAATTACAGAACTCTAGCTCATTATCAGTTCTAAGGGCCTTTAGCTTTGTAATATCCGGCCTGTACAAGTTTTTGGATTCAATATATTATTCAATATATTATTATATAATGGCATTTTTGGTAAATATGTCAAATCAGGTAAGTTTCGCAAACGGAAAGCGTCATGATGATCCTAACGAATAATTGGAATTTTAAGAAAATTACGAGAATTTTCGGAGTTTAAACGCTATATTTCGAGTAATTGTGTTTCTCGAAACTTAAAGGACGTTTTAGTAAAAATAGTAAATGAAGTCCAAATTGCGAACGGACAGTTTTAATAAAGCCCTGGTGATAAATATGAGTTATTGGCAAAATATGGAATTTTCGAGAATCCGAATCGTTGGACGATTAACGAAACGAACGATGAAACGAATTGAATTAAGTGAGAAGGGCAAAATGGTAATTTGAAAATCAATTTTTATTTAAACATCACAAATTCTTTCTCTCCCTCACTTTCTCTCTTTTCTTCTCTGGATCGCACGACAGAGAGCTCCCTCCTCTCTCGGCCGCCGACACCGATCAACATTCCGACCTCCGTCCGACCTCCGTTCGTTCCGATTTCTTCACGGTTTCTCCTCCTCTCGCTACCCTAGGTATGCAGCTTCGGTCTTTGAGCGTTATTTCGAGTTTTACGGAGATTTAGTTAATTAGGGTTTCGATCGATTTTCGTTAAAAACACGAATTAGGGTTCGTAATTAGTAGGTTAGCTGTGATTAAGTACGTATTGATCGTATTGGATGTTATTGGACGAAGAAAAAATCAATTTGAGAAAAAGTTAAAAATTGGTAAAATTTCCGAGTTTTTGAGAAAAACTCGTAAATTGAGATTTCGGATTATCGAGCCTTAATTGAAGTTCTAAATGCTTTGATTAGCTTAGTTGGAATTTAGGAAATTCATTAGTTAAGGATTTTGTAATTTGAACGTTTATAATTCAAATTGGTTTTAACGGTGGATATCGTGTTTTCCTCAGACACACGACTCCCGTGGACGAAGATTGAGATTCTGCGCGCCCAAGGTAAGTCTCCGTGACTTACTCTGACCAATCGGTCTACACCATACTTCGATGTCGTATCGAGGATCCCTAAGGAATTGTTTGCTTTAAATCGCTTCCGGTTGGGTAGTTAGGTTTAAATTGTTTATAGGTTACTCTATTTTGGTCTTGATGGTATATATGTTGATTGTTTACTTTCTGTCTATATCTGTTCATGCATCACGTCTTTCAAATGTCATGAAAACGAATTTCTGCACGCGTTTTAAGAAAAGAAATGAACATCTGTAATTAATCTACGTAATCTGTATCTGGTTACGCGAGATGGGGCTCAGGCATGGCTGTAGGGTTTGTGAGCATGTACCCCCCCTCTAAATCGAAAGTGGTAGTCCGACCGCGGGATGTATCCTTTCCATTTATAGGGCTGATATCTCGGTAACAATCTGTCTGCGATGTAATGAATCTGTATCTGTATATGAATCTGAAATCTGCATGTTTTCTGAATGGCATACGCACGCACGCATCTGCATTTACGTAGCTTACTGAGATTTCAATATCTCATAGGTGTCTGTATGGTGTAGGTGATATTTTAAGAGACATTGAACCAGGTGAGGACGGCGTTCTTCCTCCTGATGTAGGGGCAGCTGATGGATGATGCCCGTGGGAGTGCGCTGAGTAGTCGTGGCGCGATATCACCCGTGGGGATGTATGTATGGACTCTGGGGTTATTTTGGGATATTTTGAATTGATAATTGTATAGAGTATTTTATGTTGTTTGGATCTGGATAGGGGTTAGAAAATGTTTTGGTAACTGTATGTAAAAGGCTTTGGTTTAAACTGTTTTGATAAACGTTATGAAATGTTTTGATTCGTTTTGGGATTGGTACGGGTAAGCTCGGTTTTTAGAGCTATCCACGCAGTTGGACTTCGCAAAGTCTGCTGTAAGCTAATTGAGTTTAGAATACGTTTAATTGGATGGATGAGTTACAAGTTTATTGTGATGTTTAGGTGTAAAACAATAGAAGTTTTGCTCTCTGGAAATCGGATTCCAGAGAGCTAATTGAAGTGTTTCCAGAGAGCTAATTGAAGTAATTGAAGTGTTTGATGCATAGAGTGTTGAAGGTTTGAAGGAACTGGAAGCAGGCGTGAGGGAAATGGATCGCTGCTTGCTGTGGAGCACAATCTGCTGCAGAGCAGAGATCGATCGCTGTTGCTATAAAGCAATGCAGCGATCGATCTCTGCTGCAGAGCAGAGATCGATCGCTGTTGCTATAAAGCAATGCAGCGATCGATCTCTGCTGCAGAGCAGAGATCGATCGCTGTTGCTATAAAGCAATGCAGCGATCGATCTCTGCTGCAGAGCAGAGATCGATCGCTGTTGCTATAAAGCAATGCAGCGATCGATCTCTGCTGCAGAGCAGAGATCGATCGCTGTTGCTATAAAGCAATGCAGCGATCGATCTCTGCTGCAGAGCAGAGATCGATCGCTGTTGCTATAAAGCAATGCAGCGATCGATCTCTGCTGCAGAGCAGAGATCGATCGCTGTTGCTATAAAGCAATGCAGCGATCGATCTCTGCTGCAGAGCAGAGATCGATCGCTGTTGCTATAAAGCAATGCAGCGATCGATCTCTGCTGCAGAGCAGAGATCGATCGCTGTTGCTATAAAGCAATGCAGCGATCGATCGATCTGCTGGCTAGAGCAGAGATCGATCGCTGGTGCTATAAAGCAATGCAGCGATCGATCTCTGCTGCAGAGCAGAGATCGATCGCTGTTGCTATAAAGCAATGCAGCGATCGATCTCTGCTGTGCACAGAGATCGATCGCTGTTGCGATAAAGCATGCAGCGATCGTCTCTGTCTGCACAGCAAGATCGATCGCTGTTATGAAATGCAGCGATCGGATCGATCTCAACTGCAGCGCTGAGATCGATCGCTGCCACGGCTTAGCGATGCAGCGCACAGTCGCCGCATGTAGCAGCGACTGGTCGCTGCCTTATTTGTTTTCTGGGCAGACCGTTTTGCCCTCCCCTTTTCTGAATGTATTTAAGTTATTTTATTAAATGTTTTTAAGTTTTATTTAGTTATTAAATGTTTCGTTTCAAACGATTTTAAGGTTCGATTTCAATTCCGGTTTCAGTTCTGATTTCAACTTCAGTATAAATTCCGCGTAAAGTTTATTTAAAAAGTAAAATAAAAATGAAAAATTTATACGGGTAAATGGGTACAGTATTAGGGGTGTTACAAGCTTGGTACCTAACTGATTTTCTTCAAAAACCCTCTAATCCTTAAACCTAAGGAAAGTTTCATCCTTGGTTTTCAAAAGAAACACCGAGACTCTCCTAGAAAAGACATCAACAATGGATAGAAAATATTTGTTGCCTCCATGTGTGTCACATTTCTCCGGACCCCACAAATCGGCATGGACATAGTCAAGTTTGGTTTTGGATAAATGCAAAGTAGACTTGAAACTCAACTTATGTTGCTTCCCTAGAACACAAGGTTCACAGAAGCTCAGATCATAGATCTTGTGTAACGCCCCGAATTATATAAACCCGGTTTGATACACATACTATTGAACCAAACTATGACTCTTGAGAAAAATTTAAAATTTCATTCAATGGTCAAGATTTTGACTCTTAAAACGTTAAAACTTGTAGCGGAAAAATCATCATATAAAAACAATCTTTACTAAAAATTAAAATATTCAAGGCAGTTGGCTGAAAGAGAAAACTGATCACGTTGTCCGGTCACTAAACGACAAAAGAAAGTCTTCTAATCACAAACAAAACAGAGCACATCATCTGGTCACTAAATGACAAATTACTTCCTACATCTACCGATCACTAAACGACAACACATCTACTACATCTTCCGATAGGTCTTATACACGACATCCACCGATCACTAAACGACAAAACTTATTATACACATCTACCAATAGCTTTTACTAAGGCATCATCCAATGGCTTTTCCTGAAGACATCATCCGATGGTTTTTACTGAAGACATCATCCGATGGCTTTACTGAAGATATCATCCGATGGCTTTACCTGAAAACATCATCCGATGGCTTTTACTGAAGACATCATCCGATGGCTTTAACTGAAGACATCATCTGATGACATCAGCCGGACGATTTACCCGTCTACATATACCGGTAGACAACGTCTTCCGACAGACAACAGAAACAACAACTCAACATAACATCATATTTCACTCTAAACACAGAGAAACTCCGACTACCAAGGAACCTGAGCATTTTACAAAAAAAAATCATTCAAAACTATTTAAATCCATGTATTACTCCAAAATTTGGTAAAGACCACTTTAAAAGAACTAACAGAGTATCATTATTAAAAAAAAAAACTCAGATTGTATCCAAAACTACTATTGTCACTAAAACTCCCAATATATTTAAATTGTACCATGGTTCACTAAACCTTCTCATCTACTGACACCAGTTAAACCGCCTCATCAGAATCACCAATCTGTGGCATTGAAGTGCTCCCACAACAGCCTAATCCTCAACATGTTCAGAGAACACACCTTCTGATGCTTCTTCACCTACATCACAAAACTCATCTATTAGCCTAATGCTAAGTAAGTAAAACAATAATGAAATGGAATGCTGAAACATAAATTCCTAAACATGCAGTTTCTACTTTCTCATCTCAGTTGCATATGCGTTCGTTTCTGATATGTGAAATTGGGAGTTGGATCACTTCTCCCAAAGTCATACATCCTCTCTCTTGATTAAGGGGCAGATTAGTTCCCTTAACAACTGTTCAGGGGTTTGGATCACTTCCCCCAAAGTCAGCGGATTAGTTCCCTTAACAACTGTTACAGTCTGTTCATTCCTTACCATGCCATTTCGTGTAAATTCATTTTCGTATAATTTTCAAAATATGATGCATGACATACAAACACATTCAAGCATGCACAGCCCTACTGTTTTGTGATGTAGGCCCGAAGGCACAAGCATACTCTATTTACCTGGCTCTCCTGGAAATGCTCGGTTTCAAACTACTCCAGAAGTTTTGTTCACCTAGTCATAAACAGATTATTAATCAGATTTCTACTAAGCCTCATTCTAATCTATCCAGAAATCTAGGAAAACTGGTTTGTAAGCTTAGTTCATTGTACATACCCGATTTACCACAAAACCCGAACTACCTTACCCATACGGCGTTCACAAAAGTCACACTTATACCCTCTCAAATCATCGATAGCTACCAGTACAGCAAGAAATCGAAGTAAGGCTTGTTGACTTAAATAGTGTTTAAGTCTAAATACGTTTTTGATGATGTATTAGAATGCTAAGTATGTAATTTGATTATGTTTATTAAATGAGAATAATGAATTATACATGTGATTTAATCTGTTGGAAATACCCTCGAAAAGGGTATTTTAGTTATCTAATGAATCTGGTCAAGTGTTCTAGGTGTGATAGTTAAACAGGGCTGAGAATTTTATATCCACTTATTGAAAAAAAGAACGGCATCCACCGATAGGAAAATGACAAAATCGGCGTAATTTAAATAAGCTACATCTGCCGATCGTTAAACGACAAAAGACGAAGTCGTTCAAAGCTACATCTGCCGATTGCTAAACGACAAAAGGTGAAGTCGTTTAAAGGTTACTTCTGCCGATGGCATTTGAAGCTACTCTTGCCGATGGTGGTTCAGCGCTTATAACGTTACATCTACCGATGCCGGTTCAGCTTCTTAGAGCAACACATACCGATGGCGGTTCAGCGCTTATAATATGACATCTGCCGATACCGGTTCAAGCAATGAAATGTTGTTTCTGCCGATGGTTTTTCAATATACATCTGCCGATGGAGTTCAAAGCTTACTTCTGCCGATAGCATTTCAAGTTGCATCTGCCGATGACATTTCAAGTTGCATCTGCCGATAGCTTATCATATTGCATCTACTGATGGCATTTGAAGAGACTCATGCTGATAGCTTTTTAAAGACTTCAACCGGTGATCTTCCGCCAGAATTCAAAATAACCGCGAAGCTACAGTGACGTCGTTTTCAGCCTTAACTCCAGAACATTAATGGCGACGATGAACAACAATTTCAGATGCAACGGATATCTGCTTCAGTACGGATGCTTCCCAACGGTAACATTTTCCATTTGAAAAAGAAGCATTCAATTCTTGAAACAGAAATCAGACAGAGTATTTAAGCCGAGGTTAGAGCACGAAGAAACAACTTTTGCGAATTTTACTCTGAAAAATTTCATCTACTCCTCTCGAACCTAAACTTGAGATTTAACCTTTGAGGAAGTTTAGATTGTGGTTATTGTTACAAACTCAAAAACTGTATAAGACAGTGGATTGTCGCCCGTGAAGAACAATCCAGAATTGTAAAAGGCAATAGATCGACGCCCGAAAGTTTGATCTTATTTTTCTCGTTGAGGAGAAGGTTAAGGATCTTCAAGGGGGAACCTTGAAGCGTGGATGTAGGCAGGTTGGCCGAACCACGTAAAAACTCTTGTGTTGGTTTTTCTCTCTCTCTCTCTGTTATTTTTATTGTTGTGTTGATTTGCTGTTAGTTTAATAAAATTAAAAAGGTCTAATTCACCCCCCTCTTAGACAATCTCGATCCTACAAGGCTCACCTAGTTTGGAGAAGATTCGAGTAGAAGAATCGCCTAGAGAGCTCTGCTGCTCGAGCTGAAGACCGAAAGAGAGAAAAGTGGGGAATGGTGGCGGCTATAGTTCATTAAACCCAAAACCTCTTTCCTTAAATACGTTATCCACTTTTAAATTTTCAATTACCTTTATGTCATCGCCTAGTCATCCACTAACCCTACATTTATTATTGCCATGTAAAGTGTACCATTAATTAAAAGATTAAATAATTAGTTCCATAGAACCGGGTGTTACATCTTGTCATTTCCAAACATCCCTTGTTTGCTAAATGAGACAAGTCCCCCTTGACTCATATGTCCTAATCTCAGATGCCATTTCTCAGTGGCAGCAAGACTAAGATTAACTGACACCGTATTCAAAGAACTAGACTTACATGAGCCATCAAGAATATATAACCCGCCAACTTTTCTACCAGTCAGAACAATTTTCTCATTCTTGACGACTCGCATACTCTCATTGCTAGTTCTACTCTCACATCCCAAATCATCTAAGGCTCCTAGAGAAATCAAATTTCTCTTAAGTCAACTTGATTTTTTTTCCAGAATTCAAGTCCAGAATGATACTGCCTATCCCAACAACATCACAAGTGTTGTCATTTCCCATGAACACCGTTTCATTCATAACTTTCTGGAAATCGACAAACCAGTCCTTATGAGGACTCATGTGAAAGCTACACCCGGAGTCAAGCACCCAAGTATCAAGGTACTTTAAATCAGTGACATTATACACCTTAAAGGGGTCATCCCGATTATTCTCACCGGCAAGGTTTGATTCATAATTCTCCGGTTTATTCTTCTTAATTCAATCAAAGCAATTTTTCTTCAAGTGACGAACCTTGCCACAATGGAAACACTTTCTAGACTCATTCTTACCCTTGCCAACATTTTCACTGTTAGGCTTATTCCCTTTATTTTTCTTCTTGAACTTATTTGTGACATTATTATTACTTTGTTTGGGTCTATTCTTCACAAAGAGATTCGAACCAGATCTCTTTTGTTTCAGTAGTTCTAATTCTCTGATTTTTAAACCAGAAGAAATCAGATCTACACTAGGGACGACACCGGCATACTGGTAAGCGTCTTTGACTACTTGGTAAGACTCAGGGATAAAATTTAATAGAATCATAGATTTGGTAGTTTCATCTAAGGCCTGATCAGTACCTTTTAATCTAAGAGTCAATTTTAGAAATTCATCTAAATTTTCATCTATGGACTTACCTGTGTCCATTTTTCAGGAGAATAAGGAGCCTTTAAAGAATGCGAGATTAGGGGCAGTTTGAACCGAATAAACCGATTCAAGCTTACCCCAAATCTCTAGTGGAGTATCGGCTCCATCAACCTTTCTCAAGACATTGTCCGAGATGTTTAAAATCAAGAGGTTGTATGCCTCTTCGTCTATCTCCTCCTTTCGTTTTTTCTGCTCATCAGACCATTTATCTTGGTTTTTCTCTAGAGCAATGGCGACTTTGTTGTGTGAAAGAAGTGCACGGATCTTCTTTTTCCACACACCAAAATCGACCTTTCCGTCGTACACAGAGATTTCAAGTCTTGTTGAAGACATCCTCTCTCCCCCCAAAAGAAATTGAATATAAAAAAAAAATATTAATAAGTTGACTAAAGATAAACAACTTCTTAATCCAGCCAAACAATAACAATTTTATTGCTTTTTCAATCAACCAATTTAACCTATGAATTAAATCACAGAAATACCACACTAATAATCTGATTAAGAACAATAATCTAGAACATTCAGACAAAGAACACGATTAACAAATGGAAAGATGCTCTGTCACCAATATTCATAAAATTGCAAGTCTGTATAATACTCAATCTCAAGAAAAAGAAAAACAATTTAAACTACCGAAATCAAAAAACACAGGAGCTAGAATTATTGTTTCAAGAACCGATCAAGCTCTGATACTACTGTTGTCTAAATATTACGTTCTTATTTAGTTCTTAGTTTCCTTTTTCTTAAGCCAGACAAATCAAACATTCTGTAATCGAAAACACACACACAGAACCAACACAAGAATTTTACCGTGGTTCACCGATAAATCCGGCTACATCCACGTTGAGCTCTACAGGAGGAATTCGTGCACTATGAGATGATGATTGTACAAAGAACACCACAGAAGAAACAACAAAGATTGAGAAACACGAAACCTATTCGGATGCTCGAACTCAACCTGGTTCGAGCCCTAGAGAACTCCCTGCCTCTAGCAATCAAGACGATCGCCACCACCGGATCCAAGGTTCGCCTCCTCCCTCGTCATCGCCGTCGTCTGTGAAGCTGAGAGAACCCGATCGCCCTAGCTCTCTATCTCTCTTCTCTGTTTTTCTTTTTTTTTTTTCACGTCTCTGGAACCTTTCTATTTTTACTTCTATTTCACTTCTTTTAATTACATTAAAAATGATATTAATAAAAAAATGAGTTTGGGCTTGGGCTTTACACAACACACATATTTCAAAAGTTTAAATTAAAGACCTTGAAATTTGGGGTTCTATTTTCTTAGACACAGATGATGAAAAAATAAATAAAAAATTTAACAATTTAACATTAATGAATTAAATTTGAATAGAAATATTAGGCAAGAAATTAAAATGTACAACACCAATATTGATTACACACACTAGAATTAAATTAAGACAACAAAATAGAACTCATCGAAAGGAAATAAGGGAAATTTCCATGATATCTCATTACTGATCACATCAACTTTTCCATTTGAGTTGAGCTAACAAAATTCAATAGAAATTCTATTTACTATATTTAACTGAATCCTCATTCACCAAATATACATGCAATGAATTAGCAAAGCATGTTTATTAGTACTTAATGAGTAGCTCTAATTATTTAATTATTAATTAATATTTAACACTTTCAATCCTAAATTCAAAGAGTAGAAGCAAAATTCTCTCTCTTACTCTTGTCATTTTTGTTACACCTTGAGAGAGAGAGCGTTACACATTGATACTTTGACAACGTGTATGCATAAC
Source organism: Begonia masoniana (assembly GCA_022432975.1). Lineage (NCBI taxonomy): Eukaryota > Viridiplantae > Streptophyta > Magnoliopsida > Cucurbitales > Begoniaceae > Begonia > Begonia masoniana. The sequence goes on from CM039502.1 coordinate 4,888,105, forward strand.
GCGAACTTGTACCTAGAAATGTCAAAAATGAAATGACTATTTGTTTTGTTTTAAAAAATCATGCAAACAGTAGTTATTTTCTCATTTGAAAGCTGATCAATTTTTATGATTAAAATAATATTATTTGTTGTTACGCATTCTTGGAAGATTGCCACCCAACCAAACAACTAAACAACGATGTGTTTTCTCACTATTGATCCAATTATGTCGTGGGGAGATCAACTTGGCTAGTTGTGGATTGGCACAAACATCTATAAGATAGAGTTGAACATGTGTGACGCTTCGCAATTATTATGGATTGTGTAAAACTAGACTTAAATTCCAATTTATTTTCTTTATTGTAAAACAAAAATAATAAAAATTTAAATGCTTTATCTTGATCAAGGACTTTCTCACTTACGGTTGTACGTGTTCAACTACGTACGGCTTAACGACGGGCGTACAGTTTTCTTGATACGTGTCAATACGTGAGACACGTGTCATTAGAATGGTGTCGTCTTCTTCCTCCTCTGCGACCTATATATTTACTTGCTTCTGGATCCAAGAGCATGCAACTACCAGAAGATCAAGAAAAAGCAAAGAACTTTGTGGAGAGAATATCGTATATTTTCAACGATGGCCACCGTATTCTTGTCGAAGAGCTTCGTCTTCAACGTCTCTAAAAGTTTCCCACAGGCGAATCCTATTAGAACGTCACGTAAACTTGGAAGAGTTTGCTTCTGTTCTTCTTCCAACCAATCTACGGTGAGCTTTCTAATTAATGTTTCCAATAGTGGAAACAATCCTTTGAACTCTTTTTATTTTGAATTTATAGTTAGTCTTAATGTTTGCTTTCAGCGTACGAGTTATGAGCAAGGTAAGAACTGGGGGAAGGATTTGGAAGACCAAGGCAGAGAACTGAGCGGTAGAGCGAAAGAATCTTGGAGAGAGACCACGGACAAAGCCAGAGATCAAGCAGGAGGAATAAAAGAGAGGGCCGAAGAAGTAACAGACCGGGCAGCCGAATCAGCAGAGGGCACAAAAGAGAGGGCGAAAGATTACGCCTACAACACAATGGAGAAGACGAAAGATATGGCTGAATCAGCAGGACAAAAAGCTTCCGACTCTGCACAGTGCGCGCAGGAGAAGGCGAAGGAAATGGGTTCTTCAATAGCAGACGAAGCGGATCAAGCGAAGGAGAGAATGAAACAAGGAGGACACAACGCGAAAGAGAAGACGGAGGACATTGCCAGAGCTGTGGCCGATAAGGCAAATGAAGAGGCGAATAGGGCGACGGAGACGGCAGAGAGCATAGGAGAGAAGGCGAAGCAGACGGTGCAGGACGCGTGGGGGGCGGCGAAAGAGACGACGCAGAAGTTGAAAGAAAGCGTAATGGGGTCTGATGATGGCCAAAAGCATTAAGCACTGCAGCCTGTATGGTTTTGCATTTGGTTGAGTTAATTTGATATAACTAAGAACCTTTGCAAATGAATGATATGGTTTATCAATAAAATGTTATTTTTGTTTATATAAATTGGGCTCCGAAGTCGGTGACGGATAGAAATGGCGGTGCGAGCAGTAATTGAGTTTGATCACCCGTTGGACTGGGTCTGGTTCTTTTCTTTATATCAACAATGACATTTCTTTAACAAGGATAAGTATTTTTTAGGTTGCAAAAAAAAGATAATTATCATATTTACCTTCAAAATATAGGTGGTTAATAAATTAGATCTTAAATATTTGGGTAAATTCCAAAAACCACCCTCAAGTATGGGTATTTCCTGAAAAAACCCTCTGACTTTAAGTCGTCGCAGTTAAAACCTCGTAGTTTTTAAAACTAACAAAAAAACCCCTGGCGGGGGGCCGAATTGCAATTCGGGGGGCCGATAGCCCCCCGATAGCCCCCCGAATCCGAAATTACAAAGGAATTCGGGGGGCCGCACTGTTCATGCCGGGGGGCCGCATGAACAGTGCGGGGGGCCGCACTGTTCATGCCGGGGGGCCGCATGAACAGTGCGGGGGGCCGCATGAACAGTGCGGCCCCCCGCATGAACAGTGTTTTTTCATTATTTTTAAATAATTTTAAAAAATACCAAATTATATTCAATTCACTTAAAATTTTTACCACATATTCATCACATCATGGGAAAATAATGTAAAAAGTTTCGTGATTTTTTTAAATTGTTTATGATTTAATATAATTTTTTATAAAATAATGTCATTAAAATTACAATATATCGCACAAGTGTTATAAAATCACGAAACTTTTTACATTATCTTGCCATGATGGAATGAACATGTGGTAAAAATTTCAAATAAATTGAATATGATTTGGTATTTTTTAAAAAATTAAATTTTCATTTCTTTTATTTTTTTTATTTTTAATAAAAGAAAATATTAAATCATATTCAATTAAATTGAAATTTTTACCATATATTCATTACATTATGAAAATGTAATATAAAAGTTTCGTGATTTTTTAACATTTTTATACAAATTAATGAATTTTTTTACAAATTAATGACTTCTTCAACTTCAAAGGAGGACAACTTTTACTACGGGTATTCGATTGCAGCTGAAAAAATATCAAATTGAATCTCGCTCAGAGATCTACACACATTCATTAGGTACAACCCATGACAGCCTTTTTCGGGCTCAAAATATATCGTTTAAAGCCTCAAATTGAAGTCTGAAGAAGAAATGAAGATTTAATTTTTTAAAAAATACCAAATCATATTCAATTTATTTGAAAATTTTACCACATGTTCATTACATCATGGCAAGATAATGTAAAAAGTTTCGTGATTTTATAACACTTGTGCGATATATTGTAATTTTAATGACATTATTTATAAAAAATTATATTAAATCATAAATAATTTAAAAAAATCCCGAAACTTTTACATTATTTTCCCATGATGTGATGAATATGTGGTAAAAATTTTAAGTGAATTGAATATAATTTGGTATTTTTTAAAATTATTTAAAAATAATGAAAAAACACTGTTCATGCGGCCCCCCGCACTGTTCATGCGGCCCCCCGCATGAACAGTGCGGCCCCCGAATTCCTTTGTAATTTCGGATTCGGGGGGCTATCGGGGGGCTATCGGCCCCCCGAATTGCAATTCGGCCCCCCGAATTGCAATTCGGCCCCCCGCCGGGGGTTTTTTTGTTAGTTTTAAAAACTACGAGGTTTTGACTGCGACGACTTAAAGTCAGAGGGTTTTTTCGGGAAATACCCATACTTGAGGGTGGTTTTTGGAATTTACCCTAAATATTTTCGTTAACGAAGTTATCTTGAAAGTATAAATATATTAATAAAATAGTCCATGACGGGGAACCAGTATCAGAGAATGGCCCATGTTCTCTTTACGGTCATTTATAGGTTGTCCGATTAGGTTCTTACCAAGTGTTATCTTTGTGTCTTTTTTTAGAGTTAGTGTGATTTTAATAATTTTGGTTTGTTTTCAAGCTCGGACGAATTTGCTGATTTCGAGCTAGTAGCAGAAGTTGTCGTTCCTATAAAAAAGATAAACAGTCATCATCGAGATAGAGATATGACGAGATTGTTAGGATTAGACATCTTAATCCATCTGTAATGAATGATCGAAAAATTAAAAAAGAAACAACACGCAGATATATAGTAGTTTACTTTCGTTGTGAGAGCTACGTCCACTGGCTGCTGACAGATTTCACTAAGAAGAAAAACGAGTTACAACAGTTTTGCCTCAAAATCTCAGTTACTCTCACTTATCACTCGATAACCTAAATACGTCTTTATATAGTAGACGATTTAGGGTTACAGAATAACATGGTAAATAATGACCAAAATACCCTCAAATCTAAATTAGACTCTATAACTCAACAGAGATCTGGTCGTTAGCACGTTGCGTATATGTACGTATGGATTTCTCATATTTAATTTACTACATTCATGATATTTGGTTTTGTTGGGATATGTTAGGAGGATGAATCATCTTGATACTTTGACCAGTCTTGCAGTCAAAATATCACGAGACTATCTTGTTACATCTTGTGTTGTGTGGACGTAGTATCTTTTACACGTACGGGAAACTAGCAGTAAGGCAGTGATGACGCATTCTTTTGGTTTCAAATCCTTAAACCTGATCAGGGTGTTGATGTCGTGGCGAACTGACGATTTTCTTCGCGGGTCACTCAGGTGATGGGCTGGATCCGCATCACGATTTTCTTCGGTCTCATGAGACGTTGTTTGGTCTTCGGATCACTGTCTTTCGGTGATAATGTGTCGGAATGAGTCCATATGTGATCTTCATTTTTCACTAATAACGTTTTCTATTGAAAACAGTGAGGGTTATTTTTATTATATAGTCACCTATGTACGTGACATGTTTTATAACTACCTCACTGAGAACTCGTTGAACTGTTTTTGATAAAAAGAAATAAAGAGGTTTACTTAACAGTTTTATAACTTGATGCATAGATTTAAGGATTAAGTGCAAAAATCGGGCTGAAGTATCGTAAAAGTGCAAAAAAGAGCTTAACCTTTGAAAAGTGCATAATAAAGCTCGGCGGGTACCCGCTGACCCCCCGCAGAGGGTGCAGCGGGTACCCGCCCAAAATGAGCGGGTACCCGCGTCCACATTTAGGTGACATTAACATTAATTTTTTAAAAATATACTAAACGATATGCACTTTATTTGAAATTTTTATCACACGTTCTCCATATTATGAAAAGATAATCTGAAAATTTTCGTGATTTTCTAACATTTGTACGATTTATTGTAATTTTATTTAATTATTTTATAAAATAATTATAATAAATCATAGAAGTATTAGAAAATAACAAAAAATTTTAGATTATTTTGTCATGTTAAAAAAAACATGTAGTAAAAATTGCAAGTAAAATTAATATCGTTTGATAGTTTTTTAAAATTAATATATAAAATAAAGAAGAAATTGAGATTAATTTTAAAAAACTATCAAACGATATTAATTTTACTTGAACTTTTTACTACATATTTTTTTTAACATGACAAAATAATCTAAATTTTTTTGTTATTTTCTAATACTTCTATGATTTATTATAATTATTTTATAAAATAATTAAATAAAATTACAATAAATTGTACAAATGTTAGAAAATCACGAAAATTTTCAGATTATCTTTTCATAATATGGAGAACGTGTGATAAAAATTTCAAATAAATTGCATATCGTTTAGTATATTTTTAAAAAATTAATGTTAATGTCACCTAAATGTAGACGCGGGTACCCGCTCATTTTGGGCGGGTACCCGCTGCACCCTCTGCGGGGAGTCAGCGGGTACCCGCCGAGCTTTATTATGCACTTTTCAAAGTTTAAGCTCTTTTTTGCTCTTTTACGATACTTCAGCCCGATTTTTGCACTTAATCCTAGATTTAAAATGCAATCATATTTTAAAAGTAAGATAAAAACTCTTTTTTTTTTTTTTTAAATCAAGATGCATCATACATAAATTTCTACTAAGTTAGTCACTCACCCCAACGACCCTCTTACAATCCACATAAAGAGAAAGTTAATAGCTTCATTGAAGATTTTGGAGAAGCGGCTTGTTATTTCTTTTCTTAGAATATATTTCCTTGGAAGATTTGGTTGTTTAATTTTGACATGTACTTATTTGGATGATTGAATTTCTTTACTTCCTGCACAGTTGGATATATTAAGTATTTATTTTATAAATAATGTTAGGTGTACTCTCTTAATTCAACTATATAAAAATACTTATTGATGTATTAAATAATGATTGATGCAATTTATATAATGACTATTTATAATTTATTATATTAATTACACTTTAATTTCATCAATCATTATTTGACTCGTCAACGAGTATTTTAAGATAGTATAATAAGAGAGTGCACGTAGCAATATACTCTTATTTTATTTGCACTATCTGCTTAAGATTTCATTATATGAGCTTCTTGTATTTATTTTAAAAATTTCCGCTGTCAAATTTAGTCTTGGACTGAGTAATTGGTCTCTTCTCGAAAATCAAATCGTATGACCCGACATTTCTGTTCCGGCCCTTCTCTAGGTCGTGACAATGCCCAATTTTGTATTTCTCATCACACTCGTACCATAAGCCTTTCTCTCGTCTAGTTTGAAGCTTGACATCAGGCAATGTTTGGAAAGGAAAATTCCCTTTGGACTTGCTGTTTTGGCATAGGTAGAGATGCTTCTGTAATTGTTGTTGAGAAAATGAAGGCCACTAGTAGAGGAAAGATGTTGATTTGGGTAATTATGAAATGAATTATTTTGACCTGGGCTAGATCGAATGCCTCTCAAACCATCAGAATTAGGGCTCACTCGATTGTTCTCTTAATAAGATTTCGGGCCTACTTAAGCACCATATTTTTATCTCTTCTATCTTTTGGGATGTCTGCATGATACGAACCCAATCCATTAGGCCTTATAACCATCTGTTCAACTTTTATTACCGACTTACTCACTCAATTCCTTATAGCCCAATCCAGGTCATATTCGGACGAGAAATAAGTGAACTTTAAAGGAGGTCAATCAATTTAGTTGTCGACAAAGAATTCTACTCATCTTAATCGCTAAAAAAATTTGAGATTTCAAGATTCCAATTGATCTTCTTCAATACGGTAATCGTTTCGATTTGTGATAAAATTTTCTGATAAAAAAGTTATCCTTTTAAACAACTCAACATATTCAAACGTTAAAGCCAATATTTTTAGAAATAAAAATTGCTCAATTAGCAGAAGATCATTTTTAAATATGTAAATTAGAATGTTAACATTGTAAAACTTGCATGATTTTTGGAACCATGCAAAGTTCAGAATAAAAAAAAAGCAATGATTGTGCAATGATAGGGAGTTTGAGCTTCCAAGATGGCGTCTCTGAATTTTCTGCCATCTAAACATAAATAAATTTTCTGATCAAATATTTATTATGGAGTTAGAAGTTTGATGTCTCAAACGACGTGAATGTTACAATGTTCAGTAAATTCTAAAGTAAATATCAAATGATTTGCAACCATCTTGTAAAAATCAAACAATCTTTACTGTGTCAGCAGCAATTATGATTAAGACTCTGTGCATTGATGGGATTCACCAAACTCTAAAGCTTCATAAAAGTTCAAGTCAAACTGGCCATCGGAGGAGTTATTTGGGAATCGGTAACACCCAATTGTTGATGCTGACATAACACAACACTTTGCTGTTTTCTGAAAAAAAAAATTCAAATATTTGAACTTGTTTTGCTTACTTCTTTCTCTATTTTTGTATTTTTTGAACATTTAGAAACATTTTTTGTTGGTTTGGATAGACCATTTAGTGTTCAAATATATCACCCTCCATTCTTTTACTTGTTATTGTTTGTATGGGGCAATACGCATGTACAAAAGTGCAAACCATTCAAGTGGATTTTCCACTAAAGCATCGCCCATTGGCTTTTTCTTTCAGTTCTGGCACTCTAGAGAGAGAGAGAGAGAGATGGTCCCATAGATTGGAGTGGCTCAGAACAAAAAGCTTGATCCACTTCAGAATGGCTGGAAAGGGAGATGGGAAAATGACTTGTTTAATGATAACGTTAAATGCAGTGGTGGATAAAAGGAGATGGCTGTGATTAATACGAATCGAAGCTTTGTTTTTACATGTGGATTTACGTTCACATGCGCAGCATTTATCAACTCAAGTCTCTCCACCTTCCACTTGCTTTTTTTAATGATTAAACTAGTTGTCTTGTCTTTGTGATCAACTCTAGCCCTCACTTTTAGCAGACTTCATAAAATGATCTCTCTCTCTGTCTCTCTGTCTCTCTCTCTCTCCGCTATGGTTTTCTTTTTTAATGTTTCTGAACATCACGGGTCGTGATTCTTCTCATTAATTTTCAACATGACAATCTCTTTTCCAATGAAACTCTACATCTCTTCTTTCTTATTCTAGCATTTCACATTTTCTCTCATTGTTCATCCTTTGTCACAACCTGCAACTTATTATTCGTCATGTTGTTTCCCTCTTCTTCTTCTTCTTCTTCGTCTTCACTCCTCACTTGTTTTTCTCTCACTGCTACTCCTTTTTCTCTCATCAAAAACACCTTCAGCCGCGAGAAACACCTCGCGCCGCCATGGCCAACTCTCTATCAACTATTATAACAAAACGTGCCCTCAAGTTGACCAACTCGTGGCCTCCATTACAACCGAGCTGTTCAAAGAAGCTCCAGTGTCTGGCCCTGCAACTCTTCGTCTCTTCTTCCATGATTGCTTTGTCGAAGTAATCTAAATCATTAAATTTAAACATACACCCACTTTGCTTTTTCTCATCCCCATCTAAATTTATCATAACATTATCTATCATCAATCTTTCGATATGGGGATTTAACCTAAGTGTAAGGTCGATGCCGATTTTTCATGGCTGTCGCCTAAATTCTAATGTGGTTTGTTTTGTGGGAATTTGAAGGGTTGTGATGGATCGATTCTGATATCGTCGAATCCAGCCAAAAAAGTGTTGGCTGAGAAGGACGCGGACGATAATAAGGATTTGAGGGAAGAGGGATTCGAGGTTGTGAAGAAGGCAAAGGCTATGGTTGAAAGCAAGTGCCCTGGTATTGTGTCTTGCGCAGACATTCTTGCAATTGCAGCCAGAGATTATGTCCACTTGGTATTCTATCCTCTTCCATTCATATCTTCTTCCTCTCTTTGAATCTATAATATATATATATATATATATATACTGCTCTTGAGTAATATAAATATAGAAACAATGGCGAAACAAAGTATTTTTGGATTTTCAGTATTCAAAGTAAACAACTATCATATAATTTGCACGTGAAATTTATCAAAAACAACTCACGTGACTAAGTATTACAAAAAAATATTCATGGCCCGTGCAGGCAGGAGGACCTTATTACGAGGTGAAGAAAGGAAGGTGGGATGGTAAATTATCAATGGCATCAAGAGTAACCTCCAACCTCCCTCGAGCGAATTCGACAGTTGATTTTCTGCTCAAACTCTTCCTCTCCAAAGGCCTAACCGCCTCTGACCTAGTCGTCCTCTCTGGTGCACACACCATCGGTTTTGCCCACTGTGACCACTTCATCCCTCGTTTATATGATTACCAAGGTAAAAAGCAACCAGATCCAACCATTGACTCGAGGCTCTTGAAGGCTCTCAAGATGTCGTGTCCTTTTTCTGGTGGAAACACTGATATTGTTGTTCCGTTTGATGTTACCACACCATTTTTGTTCGACCATGCTTATTATGCTAATTTGGAAGGAAAATTAGGGTTGCTAGTAACTGATCAGGCTTTGTTTATGGATGCAAGAACCAAGCCTATTGTTGAAGCTATGGCTAAGGATAATCAGAAGTTTTTCCAAGCTTTTATCGTGGCTATGGAGAAGATGGGATCCATTGGAGTGAAGAGAGGAAGAAGACATGGAGAGAGAAGGATAGATTGTAGCATTCACAAAGAATAATTTTTTTCCTTCATTACTTTGGGTGCTGATAATGTTGTGGATGAGACTTGTGCAAGTCCCATAAGTTTATTTACTTGTGAAAAGTAAACGTATTTACTTTTGAAAATCATCAAATTCTTTGATGTTCCACTAAACATAATTTGGGTCACTGAACTTTTATATCAAAAAAAAAAAATCAAATACGGAAGACTAACTATTTAACACCCACGTTAGAATTTGGAAAAAAACAAACAACATGAAGGTTTTCATAAATAATAACGAGAAAGTTACATAAAAAGAAAAGGGAATATAAACACTTATCACTTTCTTGTACATAATTCAGTATCATCAGCAATGAGAAGGAAACTTCAGTACCAAATAAAATCACTTAGACTTAGTTCCACTATATCTAGTTTGATTATCTGTCTACAGTGAAAACTAAGATGTTATTATGTTTTTTCTTCGAAAACAAACTGAACCACACTCATCGGATAACACAAGTACCGAAGAGGAACACTTAAGAACCTCCATTGAATGGTTGCAGTCACAAGCTCAGTGTCATCTTTAGATTCAACAATGTCACATAACATGACAATATTCACATATGCTATATACACCCTGAACAATGTTTTGATATCATATTATGGAGTTGTCTGATAAATTAGTTTACAAATAATACTTCACTTTGATACAGATCATTCTTGTTGGGGAAAATATGAAGAGAAGCGTGTTATTTTTATTGGAAATAGAGATTTTAGAGGAAAACATAACAAGGAATGGAACAAACGTGTTGTAACCTGGATTTTTTTTTTTTTTTTTTTTTTTTTTTTTTTTTTTTTTTTTTTTTTTTTTTTTAAAAGACCCTCTCTTTCTCTATTGAGGGCAGTGACAGAAATTGGGATTTACTCTTCAATTAACTCATTTTTTTTCTTTATTTTTTCTTTCTTATTCTCTCTAATTTGTGAGGGAAACTTTGGGAAGACCGGGTGGGTGAAGAAGGAAAGTTTTATTTTACTCCTGCTATGGCACCGCAAAGAATCTTTCTTCTCCACCCCTGTTAAGAAATTGAACTTTTTGCAAATTTCTTCTTCTTCAATTGAGGTTATTCTCGGTGATTTTCAATGGAGCGTTTGAAGCATTAGGTTTTTGTTTTCGAATCGAGAGAGAAGCTTATTGGACAAGCCAAAATCCTTCCCCTCTTTGATGTTGCTTCGTCGGAATAAACTAAGAAATTTACGCTCTCTGTTGGAAGGGGGTAATTCGTGCTGATTTCGGTGAGAATTTGGTAGAGAAAAACGTTGGATTCTACGAGGTTGATCAGAGGTTTCCGAGAATCGGAAATTAGTTTGGCCGAAGGTAAAAATCTGATCTCTTTCTCTCTGTTCTTGTCATGGATTTCATGTGTGGGAGTTGGAACTTTGTGTGGGTTTCATGCTCAAATTCTGCTGTTGGCTTTGATCTTGGTTTGAGCTTTGGAATCGACTTGTGAATGAAGTCCGGTGAGTTTGTGTCAAGGTCGCGGACAGCTTCACGAGGCGACACTGTCTCGTTCCGCCCGCACACCTTGGCGTTGGACCAATGTCCAGATTTTGTGACTGCAACCATATAATGCGCTTACTCATTGGTTAATCACTAATCTTAGAGAACTTTTGAAGCATACTTGAACTAATGAAAAAAGACAAACTAAAAAATATCAGTTAAAGACATTTTCATAATTAAGTTCATTTTCACACATTAAACATATTTCATCTTTCATATAAAATATTTTAAAATATTTTTGTATTTATTTTTTACTTATATTGATTTCTAACAAAGTTAAGTTCACGTAGAAAAATATGAAATGCAAAGCCCATACAGACTTAATTTCGTCACTTATATAATCAGAGCTTTCCATAGATACGACAAAGTGAGTTTAATTTTAATATAAGTTTCTACTTATACAATTTTGTCTAAATTTTTGTAGACACTAAATATTTTGGATCATTGTTTTATTTTTGCAAGGTCATCGAGAAATCCTTAAAAATGTTCAAGGCTGATAAATGCAATATCTGTGAAGCATTGTTCAAGCATGACATCGTTTGTATTAAACAAATAGATTGTGTGACATAAATTACATACGCTGATGCTCTAGGGATAACGTAAGAGGGAACATCGTTGGAACAATAAAAACTAACATACTATATCCATTAAGAGATATAATTCAAAACAAGTTTTATCAAAACTATGAAAATGTACAACTGAACACAATAAATAAATATCTATTTCGATTGAATTATATATCACTCCATTGTCATATCCAAATATGAAAAGTTCAATAATCAATTTAAGCCTCAATACCAATAGAGTCATCAGTGTGATTTTAAGATTTTCAAAATAATTGTGGAACTCATAACCAGATGGACCAGAAAAAAGGGAGTGATCGCGGTAGACCAGTTCAACCAATGGGTCAACTAAACTCAAATGTGAGTCAGCCATTTGACAAACCAGTCAAACCTCCAAATAATCAATCCTACAATGATCGATCAAGTTTTCTAAAAACTTCAAATAAGTATTAATAAGGTAATACCGAATTCTGCAATTTATCTAAAAAATTGTCCGATTGGGTTGTTACAGACACAATATAAGTTACACAATAATATATCACCTTCAATAATAAATTAAAAAAATAAAAAACTTGAACTATATAAAATGTTTCTGTTTCAAAACTTGAGCAACAGGGTTTAGTTGACCTTTCTAGACAATGTCAAATCACTCCACCAAAGAGCAAGAGACAATGCACAAGATGCTCACTACTAACGACAGAAAACCAATAGTGGAACATCATGCTACACTTATCGTTTCGGCAAACCAAGTTATGTCTGGAGTGTCTGCTTACTGTCGAGTTTTGCTGTCATCGAACACTTCACTACTGCATCACTTTAATACTTAGTCGACATTACGACAGAGTGAGTGAGCAATTTTAGCAAGAAACGACGACGTATTGAGGCAGAAAACCAGCGAAGGGAAACGGCCAGGACGTGGACAAGCCTGCCGCCGAGTTAAGTGGCGAAGACGTAGGTGGGGCCTGCCACGTGTGGGAAGTGGGTCCCAAAAAGGAGGACGTGGGAGAGAATGGAGTAGGTGAAGTCGGGGATTTGGCAGTGGGGAGAAATAGGAGGAGGTTGAAATGACGGCTGGCTTAGTTGAAGGTGCAGCGGCGGGACAGATGGTGCAGGCGCAGGAGCAGAGAGAGAGAGATAATGCAAAAGGGACAAAACGATGACGTTTAGGTGAGGTAGAAATGTGGCTTTGCGTGTCTGTTTGTATGTTCTTCTTCTCTATTTATTTTACTGCAACTGGAGGACGACTGGATTCAGAGATTTCAATTTTCTTTTGTTTTATCCGATTTAAAGCTTTTGTCTTCTGGGCGATTGACAAACGCCACCACCCTTTTTTTTATTTTCTATTTTTATTAATTGTTTTTTGACTTTCTAATAAATATATATTCAATAAATATAATCACAAAGACATAGCACAGAGAGCACGTTAGGTCAATCTCTAAAATAGAGGCCGTGATGTCACGATCTTCACGATGAATTACTTTTATTATTATTTTAGTTTCTAATCACGACATAAACTGTAAGAAAGGGTTATCACTTTTATCATTTTGACGTGCTACTACGTAAAGTGAAGTGAACTATCCTATCCTGTGTGGATGAAGAAAACACCAACAAAAACACATTATATTACTAATATTAGGGTTGAGTAAAATGATTGATTTTATGTTCTAAAATTAGCCAAACAAAGTATTTATAGGAAGGAAAAAAGAAACTTAAAATGGGAATGTGCACCGCACACGCTTGTCTTTCCCATACTCAAAATTGCTACTTCATTCCCTATCGCTCTCGGCAAAAACGAAGCTAGCTAAGCTAACCCCGTTTCTCACCGTTCCGGGGCGTTTGAGTCGCCGGCGACGGAGAAGCCTCAGGTGCTAAGAAGTTGTGGAGAATGTTAAAAAAAGGGTTTCGAAGATTAAAAGAACTAAGTGGTTATAGACAACAGAAAACTAAGACTAATCAAAACAACATGGTAGAGATCGAGAGGTCCATCAGTTCATATGAAATGCTTCCGAAAATTAAGGCGGTAGTATCTACAGCATCGCCGACGTCTAAAACTGACATACAGAGGGAGAGAGAGAGAAAGATTGTTCAATTCCATTTACATAAGCCATAGAGGAGGAGGCTCATTCAGATCAATGGGCAAACCACGTCGGACAAGCCCCAAAAACGACGCCGTCTGAGATTCTTCCGCCGCCGGCGCCGCTCGCCTATCGATAACAGCCTCCCCGGCTACGTTGCTCGAACCAGTCTCCATGAAATTGCCAAGTATCAGGCGGGGAGACGGCGGCTGAGTCCACTGAGCTCTGGTTGGAACATTCAGATCAACAGCGAGACCGGAGGCCACCGGAGCTGGGAAGTTTGTCTTAGCTTTAGCTCCCCGTAGAGATCTAGCAGCTCCGTCGTAGGCAAGAGCGGCTTCTTCCGGCGTATCAAAGGTTCCCAACCAAACCCTCGTCTTCTTCCACGGATCGCGAATCTCAGCCGCGTATCGTCCCCATGGCCTCTTTCTTACCCCTCTATAGTGAGCTTCTCGAGTAGACGCCATTAAAATGGAAACCAAGCTTCGCAGACGATCGATTCAGCTTCAGAGATTAGAGAGAGAAAAAAAAATGGACCCACAAGAATCACCCGTAATCGTCGGCAAGACGGCACAAGTATATATAATATAAAATCAAAATTTAAATTTAAAACATGTCAATACTCAAAACATTTAAAACTAAAGCTTCATTATATTAATAATATTATTATATACGTGTGACGTAGAGATAATGCAATGCACGAATATCTGCGCGAACCCGCAGTTAATGGGTCGGCGTTTGCTTTCTAGAATAATTTAGAAGGGATTTAAATTAAAATTTTAATGTGAAACTTCTGGAAAATGTAATTATTTGATAAAATAATTATCCACTGCGGTAACCGGTACGAAAGAAACATCAGGCATTATGTCTGAACACCAGAGGGAGCGGTGACCGTCTGATTCTGCATATCAAATAGAGTGCGGTGATTGGGTTAGATTGGACGGCTGTGATGGGAAGCAGCAAATTGTGGGGGTGAAAATAATGAGGAGAGGTGGAGCCCAGGGAAGAAAATAGCAAATGCCGCCTCCTGATTAGACGTGAGCTCAGAGTGTTGTGTAAGGGACTGTCACGTGAATACTTCCCACTCTTTTTCTATGACGTCATTCCCTGTCTGACTCTTTTCTGTACGGCGCCTACCTTTATTCTCCCTTCTTCAACTCCATTTCCAATTCCAATTAATTATTTTCTTTAAATAGCTAAAATTAAATTTATTATTATTTTGAAATCTAAAATTGAATTATGTGAAAGTATGGAAGGTGCCACGTGGGAGAAGGATAGGCGATGTCTGTCTGTGTTGGGGGGACGGGGAACAGCACCTTAATTGGACCGGGCCTCGGTTTACTTGCGTATTGACTGACGGCTGACCTACTTCTCTGTTTCCTCTGATTTGGAGTGTTTGACTCGATTTCCTGACGGGTTTTTTTGTCCTTAATTATCTGCTAATTTACCCAGATTACATGTATTACAAAGCTTGCTTTTCATAACTCATTTTATCAACACTTGTTTTTTTATTACAATAATTTATAATTAAATTGACTGTTGCAATAATTAATAATCATAATAAGTATTTTATTAAAGTTGATGTACGAATAACAACTTTAATAATAATAAAGTTGTAAAGATGAATTTAATCGCTTGTCATTTAGACAAAATCACAATTTTGCTTTCTATTTTATTTTTTTGGCAAAGATTTGATTTAATTGCTAAATCTGAAACCGAACTTTCGTATTTAATCTCTTTGAGGTGTTCATTGAAAACACTTCATTACCTCAAGGTCACTTTTAATTTGGGCAACAAACAATTCAAAGTTTGAAGTGTTAGAAATGAAAACATGTATGTATCGAAACAATTACTCATAAACACTAAATATAAAAACTGTCAAGATGGGAGTTTGAAATTATGTTGAGAAATCTGGGGTACAATTTCATATGGAGCCTTTTCTTTTTTCTACTTCTACATATGGGGATCAAAATTTTCCCTTTACAATACAATGCATCAATGGCCTAATTTCCTCTATTTGATCTTATTGACTTTTCTTCAAATCTTACTCAGCAGGACGTTTAAAAAGATAACAGAGATTGATGTTCATACCAGGGATGAATCAGCAGGGCCTTGCTAATTGAGCTCCAAACAATTTCTGATTCCAATTATTGAGCAGAAACTATATCTTTTTTCAAACAGGAAATTTTGGTTTTAGCTGTTTGGAGATTGAATCAATCTCCCACCTTCAGCTGTTGGCTTAGTATGACCATGGCCATGGTGCATCGTCATTTGTATATCCCTGGATAAATGGGTTCTTGCTTTTGCAAATGGAGCATCTCTTGCTGCATATACAAGGAGGAATTAGAAAACTTTTAGCTTTCAACGGGATATAAGGCGCTGAGTATAGAATTCATAATTTTGTTTTAAATTTCAATATTAGAAGACAATAAACTCGGCAGAAGAGTTTGTTTTTGGAATAATGGGTCAGAGGGAGAAATCCCACTTTAGAAAAGATATAGGACAGAAACAATTTATGAGTGGGAGGCCTCATCCTCATTCCACAAAAATAAAAAAAGAAAAGAAAAAAGAAAATTCAACAATATTTAGTGCACATTCACTCGAAGTCATGGTACAATCGCGCATCATTATGTATTTCTTGACTTTTATGTCTTTCTGTACTTCAGAAGAAAAATAATTCTAAGAACTATGTCCAAAAAGCTTTAAATATCAAAATGATATAATATTTGCATGAGATCATGTTCTACCTGCATTCTGTGCTCGGATGATATTCTGCCGCCTTTTCCAACAACAAATCGAACAGATAACCATGAGCAGGAAAGTGAACAAAGCACCAAATGCAATGCCAACCTTTACGCCAGCAGATAGATGATGCCCACATGTAGGGAGCCCAGGCATACCACATAGACCTTTATTATCAGTAAAACTGCATATCTCGACAAAAATAACACAATCAGCAAAAAGAAAGCCACAAATATCAAACCTAATGATAGGCTCGATGAAGGTTGGAATGTAGATTGACATTTTTAAGGGTATATTGAGTAGTTGCATCTGAATTAGTTTGCTATAGTTTAAGTCGCATCTGAAGTGTAGTTTAGTTCCTGACAAATATTGGGAATTGGAATCAAAATAAACATAACGTACTTGAAGCTAGCTCCGTGCAGAAGCCTTGCTCCAAGGGTAGCGGGAACTCTTCCAGATAAAGAATTTCCATTGAGATTCCTGCCCAGTTATGAGTTGCAAGTTATCCTAACAGTCCGTGTTGATTTTCATAGATAAGAAAGAAGAGGACATGGGAAACATCTTACAATATTCTTAAAGATGTCAACTGTCCAAGACTTTCTGGAATCGAACCATTCATGAGATTGTAGGATAGGTCCCTGAATAGTGGGTTTTACATGTTAATTGAATAAATATCAACATAGGATCATCCATTCTCTATGTATTTAGAATGTGATTTTCATCCAAATCCTCTCACAGTGCAGAACACAATTTGATTTCATGATAATTGAGTTGTCTGGAAAGAATATGCACCAAATAAAGCAATAGTGTCAGAAAAGAAAAGCAACAAACAGGCGCACTCACAGTACTTCTAAGCGAGATATGTTTCCGATCGACAATGGAATGCCTCCATGTAAGCTGTTTCCACTCAAATTTCTGACAAGACACGAATTGGGCATACAGAATGTCAAGACATTAAGACAATTGTGATATTACTTTTTTATAAGGACATTAGCTGGTCTGGTTTCCAATCAACTCAAATATTAGAAGAAAAAATTCTAAATTTATGAAACCGGTACTGCAATCCTTAGAAAAAAAAGCAGTGGCATGACAAATAGGCACTTACATGCTCTGCAAATTACTCAGGCCTGATATGTCACTTGGCAGGAAACCGCTCAAACCTTGATTGTCAAGTCCACTGTCATGCATATACAGAGTAGATTACACAACAATAGATATAAAAGTAATTGGTTCAAGCTATAAGATTGCATATTGACATTTCGAAGGGGAAAAATCATCATAATTGAACAGTTATTTTTTGGTTCCACAACTTTATGCAAAGTGGTGGAAACCTTTTTATTTTAAAGTTATGTTAAGTTTTCTAAACGACTTTCCTTTTTTAATTGCACAATAAGATTTTTTTTTTTCAAATCACTTTCAATAAAAAGAATATTAGATACTAATTAACAAGCTACATTTTACAACATTTTTGTGAAGGAAAATTTATAGATCAGACAATTAACAGTATCATTCACGCTTTTCTTATGCAAGGCCTCACAAATAAGAATTCATCAACACAATTAAATAACAAACGTGACGTGACTAAATGTGAGCTTTGGTAGTACTATTAGACAATCAGAAGTATTTTCAGGAATGAGATCAAGAACGTACAGTCCGTCGATGATCCATTTGCTTCTATTTCTGTCAAATTGGCAATCTGCTCCACTCCATGGATGTTGTTGGGGAACACAAGGATCACCATTCCATCCAAGACGAAGAGGAAGCCCCAATGCTTTTTTTAATGACTGTAAAGCCGTAACTGTAATAAAAGAAAGACAATATAATTAATGGCTTAATATATAGATAAATCTTGCTAATTACATAGCAGTGAAAGAAAAAACTAGTATAACCTAGGCGTATCTACCTTCAGATTGCAATGTTTTTGCCTCTGCTTCAATAATCTCAAAGACTTCAATGGCATTGATTATTGCATGCCCACCTTCTTTAGGTTGCAACGTTATTGTTAAACTCCTTCCAATAACCTCAACAGTTGTGTTGAGTACAAGAGCAGTATACTGACCTCCACTAAGTTTGATGATGTCGACATCTTCAAATTCTATGCCACCATTTATCAAAATATCAAACACCCTTTTTCCTATGGCGTTGACTGAATTATCAATTTCCGCAAAATGTAACCAAACAGAGTAGTTTTTATTGGGATCAACATCCATCATGTATGCTAAATCAGGCTCAGTGTCTGTACTAACAAGAGCGGACTGGTATAAACCTTCAGGATAAAAGTTTGGCAGATTTGAAGTCATATTGATCTTCTTTTCTACAGACATTTGTCTATCAGAATTCTGACCAAAAGTTGAAATGGGATACCAAAACCTGTCCCCACCCCATTGACTGCCGCCATAATCCGCATCGAATTTTGGCTTTCCACCACCACATGTCAATCTTGTTACTGTTCTAAGGATTTTTTGACCCCACTGAGGTCCAAAATAATATGCTCGATCATCAACTTGAAGGATTTCAATTGAAAGAATAGCAGGAGCTCCATGACCTGTACTATGGAAGCAGATAGAGGCAGACCCATCCATTAGAAACACGATGGATTCAGCAAAGGATTGATCATCTTTTCCGCTCCAACCTGATTTCAGAGAGCAAATCTGCGTGCCTTCCACAGAAACATCAAATAGAGGCTCATCATCAAAATTAGGAAGTTTGACTAAGCCAAAGAAGACCCTTACTGAATAGTGTCCCTTCGGCACTTTCTTAATAATGTAGCAATTTTCAGGACCGCCAGACAAGGGAAAGTAGCGCAGTGTTTTCAGAGGAGGACTGATGTAACTCGTAACCGTTGCATTAGCAGGCCCTCCTCCCGTATATGCAAAATCCTTATGCCAATGTGTATTGGTAGGTTCGGTATGGACATCTATTCGAGCTCCACAGCTTATTCTCATAGAATATGGCACTGCAATTGCAGATTGACTTTTACTGTTAATCCAAATACGAAAAAAAGGCAAAAGCATAAATAGCTACAGCATAAAGTGAAGTTAAAAGTAAAGTTGTCAAATCCCCTAGTACATGTTACTATTTTTCAAATTGAACGAGGAAGTATCAATCACATGTAGATACTACAATTCGCAGGATATCAGAATGTAAGCAATATTCCAAACCGATTGGACCCCGCGAGATTCCTTTTTTAGCAACCGATTTCTGACTAAGCTATCAAATAAAGTATTTCCAACAGTCGCACAATGAAGGCAAAAACAAATCCAATTTATTGTAAACTAAAAAAAAATGAAAACATTGAATTTAGCAATAATAATAAAAAAAAAAAGACCCAGTATCCATTGATCTGAATGAAGAACTTCAAAATCAAGTAAAATCAAGAATCAGCAACCGTAGACAGGCTTCAGAGGAATCACCCACAGAAAGAGATAAAGGGAGCAGCAGAAGCTTACAATGCCTAGCTGCTGAAGAGGAGAATCGAAAACAGAGGACAACAAACGAAAGGAATATAAATCTGAGCATCGTAGCTCTGAAAAAATCATTCGCATCCGTTTGCCCTTTCGTTTCGCCGTGTTCACCTTCCGATATCCATCGTAATCTCCCTCGGCTTCCTGCTTGAGAGAGAGAGAGAGAGAGAGAGAGAGTGGTAGTGCGTTAATGGAAGTCCAACATCTAAGTTGTGAACTGAATTTTCTACATTGGGTTGACCCTATCAGAGTGATTTGTGGATTTAAATTTAGGATAAGTGCAAAAACAAATGGCTGAACTATTAAAAACGGGAGAAAAAAACTTAAAATTTGAAAAGTGTAAAATAAAATTTCGCGGATAACCGCTGATCCCCCGCAGAGGTTGCAGCAGGTACCCACCCCATTGAGCGGGTACCCGCCTTACGCGGGTGGTCACGCGGGTAACCGCTAATCCTCTACATCTGCATTTAGGTGACATTAAAATTAATTTTTTAAAAAAATAATAAACGATATGCAATTTACTTGCAATTTTTATCACACGTTCTCCATATTATGAAACGATAATCTGAAAATTTTCATGATTTTCTAACACTTGTACGATTTATTGTAATTTTATTTAATTATTTTATAAAATAATTATAACAAATTATGCAACTGTTAGAAAATCACAAAATTTTTTAGATTATTTTCTCATGTTAAAGAAATCATGTAGTGAAAATTTCAAGTAAAATAAATATCGTTTGGTATATTTCTTAAAATTAATCTTAGTTTCTTCTTTACTTTATATATTAATTTTACAAAACTATTAAACGATATTAAGTTTACTTGAAATTTTCACTACATATTTTCTTTAACATGAGAAAATAAGCTAAAAATTTTTGTGATTTTCTAACACTTGCATGATTTATTATAATTATTTATAAAATAATTAAATAAAATTACAATAAATCGTACAAGCTTTAAAAAATCACGAAAATTTTCAAATTATATTTTCATAATATGGAGAACATGTGATAAAAATTGCAAGTAAATTGCATATCGTTTAGTATTTTTTTTTTAAATTAATTTTAGTGCCAACTAAATGCGGATACGGAGGGTCAGCGGTTACCTGCGTGACCCCCCGCGTCAGGCGGATACCCGCTGCACCCTCTGCGGAGGGTCAGCGGTCACCCGCGAAACTTTATTTTGTATTTTTCAAACTTTAAGTATTTTTCTGTACTTTTTAGATAGTTCAACCTTTTTTTTTCACTTAATCTTTAAATTTAACCTATTTTCCTATTTATTTTAATTTATATTTTGACTTGATATATTCTTTACATCCTAAATAGTAATAAAAGGAATTCGGTTTCGCCCATCCCTATAAAATGAGCAAAAGAAAATTAAATTACATTATTTAAACGAAAACACGAAATTGCTAAAATAAATAATATCTCCTAAAATTCTTACATTACTAGTTTATGCCAAAATTCATTTACACTAAAGTTTGGTTTGAAAAAATTGAGTTAATAATGATATTTAAGAATTAAAAAAGACAACTTTGAACATCAATCACGGAAGTTGATTTGTTTGTTGAAGTGATCCAAGGGTTTTAATGGGAAGGGCCTACCATGGATTGAGATGGGTCTATCTCATGTTACTCCTATTTGATTTATAATAATAATAACTAAGAAAACTAATTAATGAATAATGTAGCTTGGCCTAGAATGCTAGTGTTGTCAATTTTTTGAAAAACATTGCCATATCCCAATCTCCAACCCTTCTTGCTAATTGAAGGAGACAATAGCGACCTTTGAGTCGTCGTCACGAGCACAATTTTCGAATTTTGTTTTGATTACTTGTTGTGGATGACCAAATTGTTCAATTGAGAGTTTCATAAAATGAGGATGTTTGGACGCATGCAAAGTGTCTATTCCTAGTAGAAAAGGAGAGATAGATGGTACTAATTATGCTTGTCTTGGAAAAATAAGTGGATTATTAGAATCGAATGATGTAAAAATCTTTATTATACTAATATACTTTATAAATCTAACAAACAATTATATCGAATGTGTAATAACTTTACATACTTCATGTCATGATGTTTTATTTGTTTCTTTGATCTTAAATTCTTCATAAGGTATTTATTCGTGACACAAGAGTTTAAGTTCCAGTGCAATTCATCTATTTTAACCTTTAACAAAAATAGTACTTAGTAGATGTGTATTAATAGCCGTGTCATCAATATGATCACATTCAACTATAATTTTTCCATATCTCGGCATGATGATTTGTTGGATTTAATGGTTAATGGGACGATAATTTCAAAGATTTCTCTTAAGAGTTGATATTATCAAATTAAGATTCGCTTAAGTTATGAGTGGAAAATTGCATTCAAAACAAAAGATGATCTTTAGGTTAGTCATGTCTTTTGCTAGTGACATAAAAAATGAGTACTTTGAGAGCAATGACTCGTGACTTTAGACCTTTTATGAAAAAATTTGTCATTATTTACTTTGAAGATATTTTAGTTTAGTGCAAAATTAAGACAAGATATCAAGATCATCTCAAGCAAGTTTGTTCACCCTTCACAAAATCGGCCTCTATGCTAATGTTTTAAAAAAATATTCACAAAAAAGTTATTGTCCTAACCTTACTAGTCTCCTTGCCAAGGAGTATCTACTTAAATATTCAATCGATTGTTGATTGACTCGAAACTAAAATTATACATGATGTTTGCAGTTTTCATAGATTAACTACTTTTTATTGTCGTTTCATCGAGTGTTTAAGCACAATTATGGCTTCTATTATGGATTGAGTAAAAAGAATAGAATTTCATTAAATGGAAGAAGCAACAAGAATTTTTAAAGTAAGTAATTAAAAATTGAATGATATAAGCTCCAGTAACACAACTTCTTTATTTTTTTTCAAAGTTTTTGAAGTTTAATGTGATGTCATCGAGGTAGGAATTGATGGCATCTTATCGAGGAACAACACCCTATCGCTTACTTTCGTGAAAAATTAAATAACACCAAACAATGTTCGACCTACGATAAAGGAGCATATGTAGTTGTACTAGCCCATTGTTATTGGTGTGGGGTCCCTCCATTATGATGAGGGACCCTCGCACCTTTCTTTCTTCTTCGGCGTGTGTGTGAATGGAGGCTGCAAAGAGCAGGCGCCCACCTTCCTTTAAGGAAGGTGTCGCCTCTGAGACCTCTATAAATAGAGGCTTCAGCAAATGTAACTAGCATCCCAAAATTTCAGAGCTTCTCATCCCGAAGAAAGAAGTGAGAAGAGAGAGAGGAGAGAAAAAGAGAAATTTTTGAGGGAGAGAAAAGAAAGGTGCGAGAGAAAAATAGGTGTGGTACTTTTGTACACGGTGAGAATACTAAGAGTGGTGATTTCTCTTAGTGAATATTTTCTAGGATTTCGATATCTAAAAAAATATTGTAAATTCCTATTTTTCATAGTGAGATCTTTCTAGACTCGGTCTCCGTGGTTTTTTCCCGATTTGGGTTTCCACGTAAAATTCTCGATGTTCATTTTTCTCTTACTTCTTGGCCGTTATAATTTTACGGCGGTGAAAAAATATTCCTGGTATTTTTCAGATCGCATCTGCTATCGTTTCTCGTACCGCTTATTTAAGTGGGGTTCCCGTCGGATTTCTTTATTATTTTTCCCAACAAGTGGTATCAGAGCCTGGTGATTTCTTTAAATCTAGTATGCTCTGTGGTTGCGGTTTTTAACTGATCTTCCATATCAGAAAAATTTTTAGAAGTTATTATGGCGGGAAAGATTGAAATCGAAAAATTCAACGGAAATAATTTCTCTCTGTGGAAATTAAAAATGAAGGCGCTATTGCGGAGAGATGGTTGTGCTATGGCCATCGACGACAGGCCTACGAACGTTGAAGATGAGAAATGGAATAAAGCTGATGAGGATGCAATGACCATTTTGCATCTCACTCTAGCAGATGAAATTTTGTCAAGTATCTCAGAAATGGTAACGGCAAAACAGATCTGAGATACGCTGACAAAATTGTACGAGAAAAAGTCGTGGTATAATAAAATTTTCTTGAAAAGAAAATTATATACCCTTCGGATGTCAGAATCTACAACAGTGACAGACCACGTCAATACTCTGAATACATTATTTTCTCAACTTACAGCAATGGAGCACAAAATCGACGAAAATGAAAGAGCTGAACTTTTACTTCAAAGTTTGCCAGATTCATACGATCACCTCATCGTAAATCTACTCAATAGTAGTACAAAAACTACATTGATGTTCAATGATATTGCAGCCGTCGTTCTTGACGAAGAAAGTAGGCGGAAAAACAAGGAGCAATCCTCTGTGGAGGCTTTATCAGTAACGAGAGGGAGATCAATAGAATGTGGGGCCTCCGGAGCCAGCACGTCAGAAAGATCTAAATCGAGAAGTAAAAGGGGCGTCAAATACTATCACTGTGGCAAGACGGACCACATGAAAAAGGATTGCTGGAAATTGAAGAAAGAACACGGCACAGAAGGTGCTAAAGAAGAAATAAAGAGTACGACTGCACTTGTCTCTGAGGGTGAAGATGTGATTGTATGCGAAGATGCTGTCAACCTTACGATGAATGAATCATGTTGGGTGTGTGACTCTGGAGCATCTTACCATATTACTTCAAAAGTTGAGTATTTTTCATCTTACATCGGCGGTGATTTTGGCGTTGTCAAAATGGGGAACAGTCACGTTTCCAAAATAGTTGAAAAATTGGACATCTGTATCCAGACCAACACAAGATGTGAGTTGGTGCTTAAAGATGTCAGACATGTTCCAGATATTAGACTGAATTTAATATCAGTCGGTGCTCTTGATGAGGCTGGTTTCAAGAGCAAGTCTGCTGGCGGTAAATGGGAGCTCAGCAAAGGTTCGCTCATCATAGCGAAAGGGATCAAAGAGTCTAGCTTGTATGTGACACAAGTGACTGTAAAGGAAGCATTAGTAAATGCTGCACAAGATGACTCATCCATTGAGTTATGGCACAAACGACTTGGTCACATGAGCGAAAAGGGACTTCAATTGCTTGGCAAAAGAGGTTGTTTGTCACATCTCAGAAATGAACCTCTGTCAAGCTGTGTTCATTGTTTGGCGGGAAAACAACGCAGAGTTTCCTTTCAAAAGAATTCTGCATCAAGGAAACCAGACGTGTTGGAAGTTGTCTACTCAGATGTCTGCGGTCCCATGTCCACGAAAACGTTAGGCGGTGCCCAATATATGGTCACATTTATTGATGGTCACTCAAGGAAGGTTTGGGCTTATGCAGTCAAGACCAAAGATGAGGTGTTTAACGTTTTCAAACAGTTTCATGCTTCCACAGAGGGAGAAACTGGAAAGAAGTTAAAATGCATTCACACTGACAATGGTGGTGAATATATGGGATCATTTGACGATTATTGCAAATTGCACGGGATCAGGCACGAAAGATCTGTTCCAAAGACTCCTCAACAAAATGGCGTTGCGGAAAGAATGAACCTAACTATCGTGGAGAAGATAAGGTGCATGCTATCACATTCAAAGCTTCCTAAAACATTCTGGGGAGAAACAATGAATACTGCAGTAAATATCATCAACTTGTCTCCATCAACACCTCTGAGTGGAGAAGTGCCAAACAGACGATGGACCGGAAAAGACGTCTCTTATAAACATCTAAAGGTGTTTGGATGCAGAGCATTTGTCCATATTCCTAAAGATGAGAGGTCCAAGCTAGACAGCAAAGCTAAGGAATGCATATTCCTCGGATACGGAAGTGATGCATTCAGATATAGGCTTTGGGATCCGATTGACAAGAAGATTGTCAGAAGCCGAGATGTTGTCTTCTTTGAAGATCAGACCATTGAAGACAAGAAGAAAGATTTGGAGATCACTGAAGAGTATCCAGTAAAAGTTGGTATGGAAAAATCAACTTTTGACGGAGGAGATGCTGGAGAATCTAGTGATCAAGCAGCTGATGATGTTGACCATGGAGAAACAGAAACTTCTCCTGAATCAGTTGCAGAACCAAAGTTAAGGAGATCAACAAGAGATCGTCGACCATCAAGGAAATACTCTGTAAACGAGTATGTGATGATAACTGACGGCGATGAACCTGAGTACTATAAGGAAGCTATGGAGCATTAACAAAAGAAGAATTGGTTGGATGAGATGCAAGATGAGATGAGATCATTGTATGAGAACCATACCTATGAGTTGGTTCAGCTTCCAAAGGGGAGAAAAGCACTCAAGAACAAATGGGTATACAGACTCAAAGCTGAAAATTCAAAACCAAAGCACAAGGCACGACTGGTCGTAAAAGGCTTTGGACAGAAGAAGGGAGTTGACTTTGAGGAAATTTTTTCACCGGTAGTGAAAATGTCATCCATACGAGTGGCACTTGGATTAGCCTCAAATCTTGATTTGGAGATCGAGCAACTCGATGTCAAGACTGTCTTCTTGCATGGTGAATTAGAAGAAGATATTTACATGGAACAGCCAGAAGGATTCGTTGTCAAGGGAAAGGAACATCTGGTATGTAAATTGAAGAAGAGTCTGTATGGATTGAAGTAAGCCCCAAGACAATGGTACAAGAAGTTCGGTTTCTTCATGAGAAATCAAGGGTACAAGAAAACTTCTTCAGAACATTGTGTGTTCGTGAAAAAGTTCGCGGATGGTGTATTTATAATCCTCCTACTCTATGTCGACGACACGCTGATCGTGGGCCCAGACAAAGAAAAAATTGTTAAGTTAAAGAATGAACTTAACAAGTCTTTTGCCATGAAAGACTTTGGACCGACGAAACAGATGCTTGGGATGAGAATCACTCGTGATATGAAGAATGGAAAATTATGGCTATCACAGGAGAAGTATATCCAGAAAGTTCTCAGCCGATTCAATATGGATAAAGCGAAGCCGGTCAATACTCCTCTTGCTAAACATTTCAAACTTACTTCCAAACAAAGTCCTTCCACTGAAGAAGAAAAAGCAAAAATGCAGAGAATTCCATATGCCTCAGCAGTTGGCAGCTTGATGTATGCCATGGTTTGTACGAGACCTGATATTTCACATTTTGTTGGAGTAGTCAGCCAATTTCTAACAAATCTGGGCAGAGAGCATTGGAATGTAGTGAAGTGGATTCTTAGGTATCTTAAAGGTACTTCTGAATTCAGTTTGTGTTTTGGAAGTGAGAAGCCTTCGTTGGTAGGCTATACTGATGCAGACATGGCTGAAGACATCGACTCCAGAAGATCAACATCAGGGTACTTGGTTACATTTGGAGGGGGAGCTATGTCATGGTAGTCTAAGAGGTAAGGATCAGTTGCATTGTCTACGACAAAAGCTGAGTTTATGGCAGCTACAGAAGCCTGTAAAGAAATTTTGTGGATGCAAAAATTTCTGACGGAATTGGGTCATAAACAAGATAAGTATATCTTGTATTGCGACAGTCAAAGTGCTATTCTTCTAAGCAAAAACCCGAGTTTTCATTCGAAGTCAAAGCACATAGATATCAAATATCATTGGATACGAGATGTGTTGGACAACAAGCAAGTGTATCTTGAGAAGATTCACACGGATGACAACGGCTCAGACATGATGACGAAGACTCTGCAAAGGAATCAGCACGAATTCTGTAGAAGCTCAGCAGGATTAGAGATATCTCATCATAAGTCGAGAGGGGGAGATTTGTGGGGTCCCTCCATTAAGACGAGGGACCCTCACCATTTAATGCTAAAGAAAGAAGAAAGAAATTTTCTTCTTTCTTCGGCATGTGTGTGTGTGAATGGAGGCTGCAAAGAGCAGGCGCCCACCTTTTTTTAAGGAAGGTGTCGCCTCTGAGACCTCTATAAATAGAGGCTTCAGCAAATGTAACTAGCATCCCAAAATTTCAGAGCTTCTCATCCCGAAGAAAGAAGTGAGAAGAGAGAGAGGAGAGGAAAGGAGAAATTTTTTAGGGAGAGAAAAGAAAGGTGCGATAGAAAAATATGTGTGGTACTTTTGTACACGGTGAGAATACTAAGAGTGGTGATTTCTCTTAGTGAATATTTTCTAGGATTTCGATATCTAAAAGAATATTGTAAATTCCTATTTTCATAGTGAGATCTTTCTAGACTCGGTCTCCGTGGTTTTTTCCCGATTTGGATTTCCACGTAAAATTTTCAGTGTTCATTTTTCTCTTACTTCTTGGCCGTTATAATTTTACGGCGGTGAAAAAATATTCCTGGTATTTTTCGGATCGCATCTGCTATCATTTCTTGTACCGCTTATTTAAGTGGGGTTCCCATGAGATTTCTTTATTATTTTTTCCAACAATTGGTTCTGTTATTTGTTACTTGAAGAATTGTGCTTTATTTAGATCATGAATCTCTTCGATATTGTAACTTTCAAAAGAGAATGAATTCTAGACATGGTGGTTTGATTGAATATTTGCATATATACTACGGAGCAATCAGTGCATAGAGCTATTGTCTCTCTCTTTTGACTACCATGAATTAAAGTTGTTGCTTTGAAAAATTCAAGGAAAAATTATAACATCCTCAAATTTTAAAATAAATTAAAATTTTGAATTGAGATAAATCTTAATATTTAAAATAGTCAAAATTTAAATCTCCTAAATGAAAATCATAAAATCTTTCTAAATCAACTAAATAGTCTGATTTATAAGATTAAGTAATTAGACTTTTAATGAAAATCAAATCTCTCAAATTTTTCAAATGCTAATTCGTTATACCAAATAAAATAAAATATCAATAAAAGAAGGAAACATCAAATTTGATCCCATAAATACTATAAATCAAATTAAAAGTTTAGATTTAATGAAATGAGGAAATTTCTACTAATTAAATAAAATCATATTTAATAAAAAGCAATTAGGGAAAGGATAAAAATCGAGTATAATTAAATCAATGATAAATATCAATTTGCCCTTAAAGTACGAGGTATTTGCAGCTGATACTAAATGTCCGTTAAAAACGTAGACGTAACCCAAGGACATAAAAACAGAAGAATTCAATGCAGTAAAGACGTAAAATACCAAGGCTTTAAATTTTGAATTTCTGACTCGGAGTCCTCGTAACTTTCTTCATCCTTTGAGTAACCCTCAAAGCAACTTGCATCAAGCTGGTAACGAAGAATGCCTCCAAAACCTTTGCAGAACTGTTGGTGACAATCTCAGTGCAGCCAACAAAACGCTTATAGTTGAAAGGTGCCTCTTTATGACGAGGGACCTCCTCATTTAATTTCTCATTGAAATTAAATGAAGAGAAAGAAGTTTTTTCGGTGCCCACAACAAACATCTATTTAATGAGATGTTGAAAATGAAAAAGAAGGTTGCAGCGTCTTTGCGCTGTTCACATTCTTTATTTTAAGAAATGTGTTCCTTCAAATGCTCTATAAATAAAGGCTGAACTTTGAAGATCATCCGAAAGCAGAAGAATCCGAAGAAGAAGTGAGAAGAGAAAGAGAGTGAAAGAGAGAAAAGGCGAGAATTTTTAGAGGAAGAGAAAAAAAAGGTGTGAGAGAAAAATATGTGTGGTATTTTTTGTGCACAGTGAGAATTCTAAGAATAGTAATTTCTCTTAGTGAATATTTTTTAGGATATTCGATATCTAGAAAAATATTGTAAATCTTATTTTTTATATGTAATATCTTTCTGGACTCGGTCCCCGTAATTTTTTCCCAATTTGAGTTTCTACGTAAAATTTTTGGTATTCATTTTTCTATTATTTTTCTTACTTCTTGGCCGTTATAATTTTATGGTAGTATGATATTTTTTAATTACATCTGCTATTATTTCTAGTACCGCTTATTTAAACGAGATTTCCGTCGAATTTCTTTATTATATTTCCCAACAATGCTTTCTCCTGAATCGTCATTTCATTTCCTATGTCTTCACCATGGATATGTCTTCATCATTGGTCAGAGTATTTTACGATAATCTCTTCTGTCAACTTTTTCTTTTAGCTCCAGCCTACTGTAGTCCAGATTTTCCCGTACAGTTAGTTGTCTCCATAGCTCCAATTTCAAGAGCTATCACGGTATCATCAAGTCCTCCATCAAGCGCTTTTCTTGTACCAATCTCACATTAGAGAGAATCTCAGAGGACAGATTTTGATTCTTCCCTGACTCAACTCCCTCGTCCAAGCTTTTGATGTCTCTGTTTCTTGTCAATATTGAACAGAAACAAATCACCATAACCTTCACTCCCAATTCCCTCTTTTCTCTCAATTAATCAGAGGAAGAAATCTGGGAAGATTTCTAAATGAGAAAAATCCACTTCGCCGGCAACCTCAAGCCCCCACAAATCTCCATTGTTAACTGCTCCAAGGAGTCGATCCAACCCCTCTTGTCGGCCGAGCCCGAAACGTAGTTCGCGAGAGGTTTTCCCAACTTCACAGCCTCGGACAGGTATCGTCAAGAGAATCCATACGTACAAATCATTGAAGTCTCTCCCTTTTCCACCGAAGCCGTTGTCGGACTCCGAGCAACCCTAGCGACGTAAAAATCCAGATGACATGGATTCCTCCATGTGGTCAACCCGACTCAATAGTTTTATCCGGTAAAGATTTCAACCATGTTTGCTCAAAGTGTTCGTTAAAGAAAAGAACTGGAATGTTTAAAGGTTGAGTTATTAGTACTCAAGTTACATATATTAATAATAAAAGGTGACCAAGATTATACAAGTCACAATCTTACACTCAGAAACCCAGGTAAATAAAACATTAAATTTTTAAATGTTGTTGTCGAATGCCCTGCATCACAAAAAGTACAGTATGTAAAATATTTTTTTATATTCATTTATTATTTATTTTGATAATTTATTTGGACACACGTTATTAGACATTGACATATGTAGAAAGATAAAATGGTAGGATATCTTGTATGCATGAATATATGAATCTGATGGAATTGACGGAATGTGATGGATAGTGAGAGCCTGAACGAAAATGTGATGGCTAATAAAAGACTGAACGAAAATGAATAGCTAATAACAGTCTTAACAAATTGAAATGATTAATGAAAGATTGACCTAATATGATGGTTAATAAAAGCCTGAACATAATAAATGTGATGACTAATGAAAGTCTGAACAAAGTGATAAGGTTGAATTTTAGGTTGGTTTAGCGAGAAGGAGAGAAAGATAGAGAAGAAGAGAAGAACAAAGTTCGTGAATATATTCTAACAAAAAATAGAGAGAGAGAGAGATAGAATGATAAAGAGAAATTGAGTATTCTTTTCTATTCCCCCTTCTATGCTGGAAATGAATGACACTTTAAAAAAAACTAAAAATAACAATTAACTTCCCACTAAACAACAATTAACTTCCCACTAATCGTTTCCCACTAATCCATAAATAATAATATATGCTAGGAGTTAGTCTCCACTAATGCACGTATTATTCCCCACCGCTTAAGAATCATTGTCCACAAGAATAAAATCAGGATAAGTTTCAAGGAACATCAAAATTTCGGGCCTGTAAAGAAATTTCGGGTATGGCTTCGGGGTCCCCCGTATCTCTGTCAGCCTCCATATTATCACTGGGGCTTGAATGCGATGAATCTTCGAGCATGAATAATTGTGGTCTTTCGCAACAATGACCTGGGATAAACTTCTCGTCACAATAATAGCAGAGCCTTTTTTCTCAACGTTCGCGTGCTTCTTGGTTGGTGATTCGGTGAAATGCTGTCGGTGGAACAGTAACTTTCGCCGTCACTTGGTGGGTTGGGGAAAGGCCAAGTAGGCCAGCGAAGGGGTTGGAGATTGCCTTTGACGTTGGCGAGACAATTGGATCCGATTTCTTTTGCAACTAGTTCCGTTCCTCAATTAATCGAGCAACGCCGATCATCTCTGCTAAGGTCCGTGATTGTTCGGCCCTGTAGATTCAGCCTGTAGGGTCTTCGCCGGCGAAACCTGAGAAGGACAGCTTGAGGTGGTGGTGATGGTGGTCAGGGATGGTGGGTGAGCGGCCATTGTTTGGGGACTGAGAGACGGTCTTGCGGCGAAAGGATTGATATCAGACGAATTTTGGGAGGTTCGCAGAGCTTGGAGCTCGGA
Organism: Begonia masoniana; assembly: GCA_022432975.1. Lineage (NCBI taxonomy): Eukaryota > Viridiplantae > Streptophyta > Magnoliopsida > Cucurbitales > Begoniaceae > Begonia > Begonia masoniana. The sequence goes on from CM039502.1 coordinate 4,919,950, forward strand.
CAGCACCGCTTGTAAAGCTGCGTGCACTTGATCAAAGTTAGACTCATGGCTAGCTAAAACTTCGTTCACTTCCGTGCAAAATTCTTCATTAGATCGACCACGGGTATCCATGAAACCGGTGGTGTATGGGCTCTGATACCACTGATAAGGTTAAATTTTAGGTTGGTTTAGCGAGAAGGAGAAGAAAGATAGAGAAGAACAGAGTTCGTGAATATATTATGACAAAAAATAGAGAGAGAGAGAGATAGTGATAAAGAGAGATTGAGTATTCTTTTCTATTCCTCCTTCTATGCTGGAAATGAATGACACTTTAAAGAAACTAAAAACAACAATTAACTTCCCACTAAACAACAATTAACTTCCCACTAATCGGTTCCCACTAATCCATAAACGATAATATAGGCTAGGTGTTAGTCTCCACTAATGCACGTTTCACAAAGGTTGAAAAATGAGTTTCAACTAGTATGTAACTATTAAGCTGGAATTGACGAAATATATGTGATGACTAATGAAAGCCTAAACGAATGTTGAAAAATGAATTCCGATCAGTATATAACTCTTAAGTATGAATTCGGTAACATATGAAATTAAATTCGCATATGCACGTGTTTTACTTACTGAGATTATTTCTCATTATTAGTTTTATCATGTAGATGAATTTTGTTAAGCAGCAATTATACTGATGTTTTGGGTTCAAGAAATGAACTTATTTTTGTGTGTTTTTTGCTTTATTTGAGGATAATTCGTATTTCTCTTTTATTTGAATTTAATAAATTATGATGACATTCTATTAATAAAGTTTCATAAATTCTTTTTATGAATTTTTATCGACTCTCCACATATTTTGAATTTTTAACAAAGTTATTTAATTATTTGGATTTCTTTAATAAATGTAAATGATTTTAAAATTTTCAACGTATTTAATGATTTAATTAAAAAACTTTCAACATTTTGATATTAAGGTTTTTAACGATCGATTTTAAATCTAATCTCGAAAAAATTATGAGAATATGATTGGAATTAAGAAGCAAGTAGTAGAACAACCGTGTCCCTCCTACGGTTATCTAAATTGTCATATAATAAAAAATTCTTTACGAACAAGGTAGTGACATGTGTCATGGTTGGATTAAATATTAATCATGTAATTAATAATTAAGTTAATTAATCAAGATTATGTTAATTAATTACGGCTGATTAGGTTGAGAGTAATCATGACTTATCAAGACAATTTAATTACACCTTGATCATTAATAGAGAAAGTTTAAATGGCAATTAGTGATATTCAAGGGCAAATTAGACGCACAACAAAATCTCTTCGGTATTCTCTCTTCTTTTTCTCTCCTCATTATGGCAAAGCCCAAAGGGATTCAAACCCTAATTTCATAACTTCTAATATGTTGAAAATTTATAATTTACAAATTTTGACCATTTTACAAAAAATATCAAATTAACGTGACGGGATAATCGTTAGAATTAACAATGAATAATTGAACTTAAAAGTTGCAAACAATTTACTTAAAGTTTATTAATTTACAAAAAATGACGATTTTGTATTAGTTTTTCAGTTAAACTCATCGTTGAGATCCCGACCTTTCTAAATTATAAATTATTTAAATACATTTTCTCACTAGTTTTATTGAAAAATGAAATTCCTTCCATGCTTTCAAACTTATTTTTCAAAAGAATATTTAAAATATTCAACTATGAAATTGGAGTTTCTGATACATTGGATGGACAGGGCCCCTGAATCGAAGACACAAGCTTTTGACGTCGACATAAGTACGTATTTTGGTCAACGTCAACTCATCTCTGACTTTTTGTTCTTTCATTACGGCTTCGGGCTTCCCCTTCATAATTTTATTTTACTCTCTCAATAATTATTGATTAAATAACTTGAATATATATTTTAATGTTTTTTTTATTTTTTTAATATTAAATACTTAAAGAAATGAAGTAAAATTTCAAGTATACGTATTTATTTATTTTCTACTTCTTAAGTCAACGTAGAATTTCGTTGGATTTTGTAGCATTCTCAGACATGTTGCAGAAGGAATTAAATATAAGTTTTTTTTTGGGAAGAACTTCAGATCACTTCCAAGAAGGAATGTTTGACTTGAAAATCATTTATTCTTTAATTCGTGAGAAAATATCAAGATTTTTAATTCCTCAAGCCTGTCAGTCTTATTAAATCCTTTTTTTTTTTTTTTCTAGTTTCATGCTTTAGTTCATCTTTAGAATTCAAGTAATGAAAAAGAGATTTTTAAAAACATCAAGTTTTCAGGTGACATTAAACTACTTCATTTGTTTATTTGTACAATAATTTATATAATATGTTAATATTCAATACAAACTCGACTAATTGATTAAGAAAAATTGATTTTTTTTTTTTTTCATGAAGTTATTCTTAGAGAGTCATATTCTCGTATCAAAAAGCCATTATTTAGCTTAGTTCGAGTCAGAAATTCGGCTTAATCTAAAACTCAAAATTTGAAATAAATGACTCTATTTAGCTTCAAGGTGGAAAATATGTTCATTACTAATTAACTCCTTTATTGTTTAGCTACCTTTTCATTATCCTTAATTAATTATTACATCCTCTATGCATTTTTATAGAGTACCACTTGAAAATGGATCTCCTTTGTGATTCTTTATGAAATACAATGTTTTGAATTTATATTTCATCGCCTCATTTACTTACGTAATATCAATAAATTTTCTGAGCAATTTTTTACGAGGTCAAACAATTATGTGTTGACTCTACTTGTTATAATTCGTTAACACCAACGTAATTCAAGGTCAAACAGTTCTATGTTGACTCCACTTGTTATAATTTGAAAAGTCACCGTGTAATTTTTTGTCAGATAGTCAAATTGAAAGGTTACTGCGTAGTTAAAAATCCAAAGTTTACATCAAGTGAGTTGAAGTTACATCAGATAGAGTTTTAGATAAAATTTAGACTTCCGACAAATCAAAATTTTATTTAATATATATATATATATATATATATATATATATATATATATATAAATTAATAAAGTTAAATAAAATTAAACCATGAGGTGAGAGAAGTAGATGGAGAGAGAAGGGTAGAGAGAGTGATTTTCGCCGTTTTGCCATCTTATCTAAGCTTCTAACTTTGTTTTCCTCGTGTTATAGCAATGGTCATCAAGGATACGTGAACTTTAACTCAGTATGTCCTGTCTAACAACATCTCAGTTTTTATATTGTAGTTACATTAGTTTTACGAATTTACTTTATTCATCTATGGTATTTCATTTGTCATGTATGTTATGATTGTTTTGAGTTGCATTAAAGTTGACGTATTCTTGAAGACCATTGCTAGAACACAAGAAAATGAATTTAGAAACTCAGATCAAGCAGCAAAAATGGTAAAAACCAGTTTTTGCATTTGTTTATAATATAATATCATGATTGAATTAGTCGCTCATCCCAAAAGACTCTCCATTTTCTTAAAGAATGATCAAGGCAGTCAAAAGTAGAGATTGTGGAGGTGCTTCATTTTTGTTTTCGTTCTTTCTTTGAGTGTTGTATTTCTTTTTTAGTGAGCACTCTTTCATTTTCTTTTAGTCAATACAATTATTATTGAGTGTTGAATATTTCTTTTCCACGCACAATACTTCTTTCTCATATTATATTGGACTATATTTATATTATGTAATCACTATATTTACTTTGACTTATTTCGTGTAAGTTATGATTTTAATTTTGATCAAGTTTTTTGTTGTAAATCAGACATTGGACTGACTGATCAAGTTCTCTTTGAAAATCGAGTCATTCGATCTAGTATTTTTGGGTGAGTCTGTTTCCAAATCTTGATCTAGCATTTTTGGGTGAGTCTGTTTCCGAATCTTGACGGTTATCATATTCATCGTCTTCTTAGTTTAAGCTAACTTTTAAAAATCACTGTTAAACCATTCGAAAATATCTTTTAGTGAAATCCATTGTCAACGACAACTTCTACAACGATGAAAGACAATTTTTTAATTTAAAATCATTCTATTCATGGAAAATATTCAGAAATTCTGATTTGTTTTCAGGTTAATAAATTAATTTTAAAAAAATCAAGTTTTTCAAATTAAAATCATGGTTTCCATTAGCAGAATAACAGGCTTAAACATGCCCATTTTGGCTCAATCTTGATTATTATAGTGGTTTGCACTTGCTTTGATTAAGGCTTCCACTATGGTGAAGAAGTCTTTAATCTCCAAGATCCATTTATTTTGTTTGATTTCAAAGCCCCCTTCTTTGACTAGATTTTCCTATTTGTTTGATTTGTAATTATCAACATTTAGTTGACAATTTAATGATGATAAATAAGAAAGTAGTGTGAAAAATGAAGAAAAAAGAAAGGAATTGTAGGGCATGTCATCAAATGTAGACAGAAAGAATATCTATGAACAGTTAAAGAAAGTGCTAAAGAGTTGAACGTGTTAGATATGGTGATCTAACTAACGACAAAAACAAAAAAATTGAAGGTATAAATCAAAAGGAGTAAATTAAAGATTTAGATTTACTGATCTAAATTAATAAAAGTTTCTATTTTTAGTGGATTAATTTAATATTATACATAAAAATACATAATTCGAATTTTAGTTATGGCAGACAAGATGAGAAGTGCACACAAGAGAAAATCGTTATTGCTTAATGTTATGCTCAAAATGTAACAAGATTCCTCATATTCAAAATTCGATATTAAAATTCTTTTTACATGTTCTTTGTTTTCCTTCCCCTTTCTTTTTTAGATTTTCAAATTATACCTACGTGTGTATCACCGGTAGTGATTTTAGCATTATAGCAAATATAACGTATAGACTTTGCTAAGTTGTGCTAATAATATTATAGTGTATGAAAGCTCAAACCAAGATAGTATTTTGGCTAACTAGATAAATTTATGTCATATAAAACTTGATAACATAAAGTTTTAACCAAGAAAGGTCCTGTCACAAATCTAAGTATAACAAAACTCAGACAATGAATAACGCTACGTTTACTCTGTTATTCTACTTTTTTAAAATACTTGTGACGAATCAAACATCAATGGCTGATATTAAAGTACAATTGATATAATAAATTATAAATAGTTAATGTATTATATTAATTATATCAATCATTGTTTGACACGTGATCAAGTGTGTTAAGAGAGTAAACGTAGTATTATTTTTTTAAGTAAAATGCAAGATAAAATCGATTAAAAAAATTAAAACTTTGGCGATAAATTGTCAAAGTGCAATAACTGCATAAAGCTAGTCTTTATCTAACAATTTGATCTAGTCCATATAGTTCATAAGAAGTAGGAGTCAAAGTCGCGGGATCATCAACGACAGTAAACAAGTTGCAATCAATGTGACAGGAATCTAGTGACCCATTCTCTTTCATCCACAAAATGGAAAGAAGTATTTTGAAAAGGGAAATTACCAAATTCAACTACGAATTTTCGATTTTTTTCGATTATAACCACAAACAATTTTTTTTAACAATTCAAACCATAACGTATCGAAAATCTGCCAAAAACAACCACGCCGTACGGACACTAAAATCCACCGTCCGTTCGGGTACTGTTCACGTGAACAGTACCCCGGACGGATGCAAAAAAACTGTATCCGGACGATACTGTTCACGTGAACAGTACCGTTTAGGTTTTTTATTTTCTCTGTTTTATAAATTAATTTTTAAAAAATAGTAAAAGATATTGGATATACTTAAAATTTTTATCTCATATTCACCACGTTATGAGAAGATAATTCAAAAATTTTCGTGATTTTACAATACTTACATGGTTTATTATAATTTTTTTACGTATGTTTTATAAAATAATTCACTAAATTTACAATATATCGTACAAGTGTTAGAAATACACGAAAATTTTCAGATTATCTTCTCATAACGTGGTGAATATGTGATAAAAAGTTTAAGGAAATCTACTATCGTTTACTATTTTTTTAAAATTAATTTATAAAACAACAAAAAAAAATTAAATGGGTACTGTTCACATGAACAGTACCCCCGTCCGGACTCTGTTTTTAGTGTCCATCCGGGGGTACTGTTCACATGAACAGTCCGTCCAGACACAGTTTTTTGCGGCTGGATGGGTACTGTTCACGTGAACAGTACCGTTTAAGTTTTTTTTTTTAATTTTATAAATTAATTTTTAAAAAATATTAAACGATATTAGATTTCCTTAAAATTTTTATCACATATTCACCACGTTATGAGAAGATAATCTGAAAAGTTTCGTGATTTTCTAACACTTGTACGATATATTGTAAATTTAGTGAATTATTTTATAAAACAAACGTAAAAAAATTATAATAAACCATGTAAGTATTGTAAAATCACGAAAAATTTTGGATTATCTTCTCATAACGTGGTGAATATGGGATAAAAATTTTAAGTATATCCAATATCGTTTACTATTTTTTAAAAATTAATTTATAAAACAGAGAAAATAAAAATCCTAAACAGTACTGTTCACGTGAACAGTACCACCCGGACACAGTTTTTTTGCGTCTGTCCGGGGGTACTGTTCACGTGAACAGTACCCCGGATAGACGGTGGATTTTAGCGTCCTTCCGGCGTGGTTGTTTTTGGCAGATTTTTAATACGTTACGGTTTGAATTGTTAAAAAAAAATTGTGTGGTTATAATCGAAAAAAATCGAAACTTCGTAGTTGAATTTGGTAATTTCCCTTTTGAAAACTATATCAGCATTTATTGCAGCACTTGCAAACTACACAAACATTTATGGATTTTGCAGGTCGGTAGCTTCAGATCAAAGACAAAATGGTGCATTATCCTTCATTTTTTTGCACCAAAAAGCTTCAAATCTCCAAAAAAATAAAAACATGCACAAGTTATTCATAAAAATACTAGGTAACAACAAAATTATTCGTAGATAATAAGATATGGTTTTCTTAAGAGTCCCAAATCGGACCGAAGGCAGCGATTCCGGCCTTCTTGCATGCATTGACGACGTCTCGACTTCCTTCTGGGTTGCTCGTCACGATCACCACCTCTGCGTTCCAGTTCCTCGCCGTGTCGACCGAGAGTTGAGACACGTTTGGCCGGCCCATGACTGCCGTGTCGTGAACGATAACCTTACCCTTGGGATGGCCACTCATCCAGTCTTTTATCTCTTTGCCAAAATTTTGCTCGATTCCTTTTGCCACCCAGAGGACACAAACGTCCGCCCTACTCGGCTGCAGAAGGAAGGATAAGAAGACACAGATGCCGGAACCGGTGGCAACCAACAAAACTCTTTCATACATGTTCACTAGGTATGGTAGCCCGGCGAAGTGCACTTGCCGGACCCACAAATGGCTCGGTGGGTTTGAGACTAATGATTTCGTGAAATCACCAACGGCTCCGGCGAGCATCATGTGGTCTTTTCCATCGGAGATGATGCCGAAAGCATGCCACTCCGACAGCGGGGATGGGCTGATTCTGCCCAAAATTCCAGGCTTTACTGGACCTTGGAATTTGATAATCGAAGCATGGCCGGAGGGAGCTGACATCTTCACCGGAACTCTCCGCACTGTCAGCCATGGGATAATGATCAACAAAGTTATTCCGACGGTGAACCAGAATTCTTGCTGCTTTATCAATGTCATTCCGATCTCATGGCTGTAAGATTTGGTTTTAGGGTTGTAAGCGATGGTGAGAATTACAAAAGCCCAGAGGAGGATGAGAGAGGACCATCCTGAGAATCGGTGGATACGTTCGAACACATTATGATGAAGATGACGAACCAGAGGGAAAGCTGCTAGAGAAGAAAGGAAAAGGAGGGCAAGAATGACGCAAGCAACTCCAATGATCTCGGGAGAAGAGTTTTCTCTGTCTTTAAAAGTGAGAACAAGAGCGTAAACCAGCCATGCAATGGAGGAAAGTCCACACCCACTGTGAATCCCTCCTAAGCTCTGGAGAAGAGAGGTGGTGGCGGTTTTTATAAACAGAGGAATCCATGAATGGCCCAATAGAGCAACAGCCAACCAGAAGACGATTCGGAGAAAAGCTTCGCTTCTACACAGGATCAAAGTGAAGATATTGGCTATGGAAAAAAGTGCAGCTCGGTTTCTCGCATATGGAAAATTTCCAGTTGCAGCAAGAACTAAACCCGTGATATTAAGAGCCAAACAGACAACGAACAGTCTTTTATAAACAGTGAACAGCCCTTGATCGAGCAGAATCACAGAAAGTCTCGATTCTGCTGGCTTTCGAGCTGGCTTTGGAGGTGGCGGTTGCTCTCTCTTACTCGTTGCCAACAGATGAAGAGGGCTTTGCTTTTGCTTCTCTTCGTCGTTAGCTTCTTCCTGCTCTTCTCCTTCTTGAATGGCGTAGTCTTCATCGTCATCATCTTGCTCGCCTTCGATTTGGTCGATATCGCAGAAATGGCTACTGGATTTACTCAGAGTTCTGTTAATGGAAGAAGGGAAGACTTTAGAGGCACTTAGCCATAGCCTCCTACTGCTTCTCTTGCTGCTATTCCTCGAAGCTGCATAAGGGTCGGCAATGGCGAAGTGATCCTCGTGAGGTTTCACCTCAAACGCAACCCCTCTGCAACTGGAAAATCTCACCGGAGCTTGCATTGTCTATTTTTCAACACAATCTCTTGAGAAAAGAAGGAATAAAAAGAAAAACAAGCTGAGAGAAAGTGAAGAAGAAAGCAAGATGTAGAGATGAGAGGATGGGTTTGTGTGTTTTGCCACGCAGAGGATGGGGGGAATTTATAGAAAATGGGGCCCTTTCTGTGAGGGTATTTTGGTCCGCAACGTCTGGTCTTAACAAATCGGTTCAACGTCGGCTTTCTTCAAATAAACAATAGAGAACCCAACCCATTACATCAAGGCTTTAGCTTAAATGTCTAAAATTTAATAGGATAAGATAATTTTGACACTCATAATTTAACTACTTGACTAATATGAGTTGAAAAACTAACTGGAAAAATGTAGATTGTTTCGAACCCGTTCTCCATTTTGGTCTGGTCTGGTCTAATTTTGCACTAAAACCAGGCCATGAACCGGTATTTGAGAAGCTGACTTTACGTGGCAGGGATGAAAGTTTGAAAAAGTCAAAAATTTTATACTCTCGTCTTCTTTTCAGTTCAATATTCAAAACGCTGAAATCACATTGCAAGTTGCAGTCTTACATGGCGGTAAAGAGGGATACAAACTTAGTCAACGCTTTTCCAGTTGACCATTTAGAGGAGAATCTTTTTAAGGTGCACTAGAGAGGAGATGAAAAAAACTGAGTCGAGACTGAAAATGTCTAACTCCTTAAGCCGAGTGAGATAAACAAGCCGAGCTTTACGAGCTCAACGAACTGAGACTAACGAGCTAGACCAAAAAAAATTTCAACTTGAATTGTCTTGCTAGCCAATGTTAAACGAGCCTAGCCTAGCCGACCTATCGAGTCTTAACGAGTAAAGCCTAACTAACTAAACACACATAAAATATTTTCAATTTATATAAATGTAATGTATATTTCTAACAAAAATAATTATTAAAATTATAATAATTATTTATCATTAATAATGTCAAAATATAATAGTTAGTTGTTTAGTTAATAAAATTATTTTATTAATATATAAAATAACATGTATTTAAGAAAAAAAAACTATTTTAAATGATCTTATAAAACATTTCAACGAGTCGAACAAAAAAAAATTAACCCGAATCGGCTCAAGAGAAAGTTAAATGAGCCAAGTACGCTACAATACCGAGCCGACCGAGCGGGCTGGCGAGCCATTTGTCATCTCTACCGGAAAGAAAGTTGTGTACAATAGCCAATAGTTTGCCAATTTCTTCACTAATTCTTTTAATCATTAACTGTTTAAAATAGAATTTGACCTAATTAAATATGTTCTAAAAAATCATTTATTAACATTATCTCACTCGATAAAGACCAGCATTGTATTTACTAAACACTCTATTTCCAATATTTTTTATTCATCTTTGCATCATTATCATCAAACTAACTTATTTTCGCAAAAAATTTAAAAATCATAAATCTCTAAAATTTGTGACAATTGGCGTCATAATAGTATGATTAGAATGTCAAGCTATATTGCACTATAGTAGTTTTAATGATTCGCAATGAGATGCACTAGAGAGAAGAGATGAAAAACGAGCCGACCAAACTGAGTCGAGACTGAAAATGTCTAACTCCTTAAGCCTAGTGAGATAAATGAGCCGAGCTCAACGAGTTAAAACTAACGAGCTAGACCAAAAAAAATTTCAACTTGAGCTGCCTTGCTAACCAATGTTAAACGAGCCTAGCCGAGTCAGCCTAACGAGTCTTAACTAGCAGAGTCTAACTAATCAAATACACATAAAATATTTTCAATTTATATAAATGTAATGTATATTTCTAACAAAAATTAATAATTAAAATTATAATAATTATTTATCATTATAATGTCAAAATATAATAGTTAATTATTTAATGAACAAAATTATTTTATTAATACATAAAATAACATGTATTTAGAAAAAAAATTATTTTAAATGATCTAATAAAAATATTTCAACGAGTCGAACGAAAAAAAAATTCAACCCGAATCGGCTCAAGAGACAAAGTTAAACAAGCCGAATATGCTACAATATCGAGCCGACCAAGCGGGCTGGCGAGCCATTCGTCATCTCTACGGGAAAGAAAGTTGCGTACAATAGCCAATAGTTTGCCAATTTCTTCACTAATTCTTTTAATCATTAACTGTTTAAAATAGAATTTGACCTAATTAAACTAATTAAATATGTTCTAAAAAATAATTTATTAACATTATCTCACTCGATAAAGACCAGCATTGTATTTACTATACACTCTATTGCCAATATTTTTTATTCATCTTTGCATCATCATCATCAAACTAACTTATTTTCGCAAAAAATTTAAAAATCATAAATCTCCAAAATTTGTGACAATCGGCGTCACAATAGTATGATTAGAATGTCAAGTTATATTGCACTATAGTAATTTTAATGATTCGCAATGATCGATACATTATAATATGTTAATTACGGTGACAACTTAGCATTATCCTCGTATAATTAGGGTTGTTGATTATTAGATTGTGACGGTCTTCTCCAAAGAATTATTTTCATTCTTTTTAACCATGGCCGAGCGTCTCCCTCCTTCTCCCGAGTTCGAAACCTTCTCTTGAAGTACTCGTTGTGTTGGTAAAGCTCGTTGATTTTCACCGCATCTTGTAAAAAAAAACGATTTCATTTCCATTAAGGGTGACTCAAGCAAGCGTTAAATATGGATTTAAAGTAGAATTACATTCACAACTCAAATGATTTCTAAGTTGCTATCGTTATAAATTGATAAGAACACTGAAAAAGCTCTATGAAATTCATTTGTAATTCTTGGTTTTGTTGTTTCTCAATGATTTATAAATTAGAAGAAGTGGAAACAGCTAGTGTATAAATTTACTATATTCGTTTTCTATAGTATTTTATTATTACTAACAAAATATTTATCTTAACATAAAATGATAGAACATGTAATGTACATGTACGTTACCCCATGTACATGTACATGTACATACACATACGCCTTTTATATCAATCTAAGAAAGCATTAATATAATAAAACCTAAATAAAATATGTCATATTTAAAATTCCATGATATGACTTTACCAAGTCTTTCTAATTCCATGATATGACTTCACCAATTTAAACATATTTATAAAATTACTCTTAAAAAATATCCAGTACATTGTACAAATCGTACAAGACACTTCATCGCCAATAAAACTCGAAAACAATTTCAATTTAACCAAAAACAAATACAATATATGTTGCCGCCGCGGTGTCACGCTGATTAGAACATTGATTCATGTAACAATTATTTCATGTTTGAGCAATGTATACGTATATCACTTCTTGTGGTGCTCTCCAAACTGGGAACTGTTAATGATTAGAAAATCATCAAGACCGCCCTTTAAGTTGTACAGTTTACATACATTGACCAAAAGTCTTCATCAAACTCTGACCGCCCGCACTCTTTACTCCCTAGACGTCATTTACGAACTTAGACCAATTCTAATTTCCATTTTTTTTTTCAAATTTAACTCTCTCTCTCTCTCTCTCTCTCTCTCTCTCTCTATATATATATATATATATATATATATATATATATAATGGCTTCTAGCTGTATTAAAAATGGGTTCTGCACTCCAATCATCAGCCATTTTGACACTCATAAAATAATTCAAAATATTTTTATATGTATGTGGCTGTTATAATGCCTGTTTATTGGAGTTTTAAAATTGTTATTTAACTTGCGTTAATTGATTTTGACCAGGACATTTATAAGGTGCGAACCAAGCCCGAACATAATTATGGTTTTAATTACATAATACTTTTTTTAATGACAGTGAACATATTTTTTTGCAATAATTACTATTATAATTGATGTGGGGTTCAACGAAACTGTAGAAAATTATAAATTCTCTGTTAATTGTAGGAGACATGTTCATTTGGACTTCATTATTGACACATTTAATACATACAAAAACTAGGTCAATCTCTATATTAATAGTTGATCCACTAAAACTTCAGATTAAGGAAAAAAAGGGGAATTTAAGACGTAAAATTCTTACCCTAAAAATTTACAAATTATATTTTAATTAGTTACTAAAGATTTCAACTAAATTTTGGACGACTGGACTTTGGGTTCGGACTTATCAGCTTTGCACATTTGATTTAAACAATTTAATTCTTTTATTTTATAAATTAACTGTAACAAATTCTTTTTGTTTAATGCATATATTCTTTTACTTGCATTTTCATATTTTGACAAAAACCTTGTTTTAACTAGAATAATGAGACAACTAACTATATCGTGTCCCTGAGAGCAAAACTCAAAACCTGATAAAGGTATTTTTCATAGCTTTAGTGATCGCCAAGTATTGATGTTATTAATTTAAATGCATAAAACATTGTGTACTCAAGTCCGTGAATAACCCAATTTTTACTTAATTCTTTTTTAAATGTCGTTAATTTATCAAACTTGAATATAAGTACTATAAATAAAATTTGTCTCTATTGAGTTTAGTCGAATCACCCAAAATGATTGCCCCTTTAAGGATTTAATCAAGAGAATTTTTAGTTGTGACTTACGAGCAAAATTTGGAGTGCAGTTTTCCCTATTTATTTAAATTTTTTGTAGAATCTATTTTTATTCGAGAGGTTAAAGTTTGTTGAAACTTGTAAACTTTTAAATTATTAAATTTTTGTCTAGGTGAGGTTGTCATAATTTCCACCCTCTTCAGGGGCCAATGTGTGACAATTTGCCCTGTGAATGCAAGGACAACTCAAAATTTTATTAATTGTGAGAGTTTAGCTTGTACTAGTTGGGGTGTACAATTCTACATCGTTTGGAAGAGTGAAAATTGAGTGGTTTATAAGTAGAGTTCCCCTCTCTAACTAGTAGAACACGTTTTAGATTAATCCAAAAAATAAATATGTGCGTGCTCCAGTCCAAAGAAGACAATATTTTATTAGGAGTACTGATAGACTCCATAAAATGGTATCAGACTCAATTCTCAATTAGAAATGTGATCGACAAAGACGTCGATCCCCCAAGTGGAGAGCACTGAGGGACTCCACAAATTGTAATTTCAGATGATGTTGTGCGCGATGCTGTAACATTTCGAAAATATTTATTTTCTAGATTCTCGAATAAAATTCACTATTGGAGTTTTATGTCGTAGAAGTAAGACGATTTGGTCTAAACTATGCAAATTTTTGTGTCCTGATTTTTTCTTTCGCTCTTTTATTTAATTTTTGATCGATTCTCGCAGAGTAATTAGTTTTATCACAACAACACCTATAATTTATGTTTATAGTGCATACCCAACCACTTAATAGTTTGTTAAAAAGTTTGGTTTTAAACACTTTTATTTTTCAAAACAGCAGTTGAGCGTTGTAGCGCCCGTTGAGGAGCCCTCCAGTAGTCTACCCCTCAGCGCTATAGTGCTATTCCATAAGCGCTATTGTGTTGAACCCCAGTGCGCACTAGCACTCGAACCAGAGCGCAATAGCACCCGAGCAAAATCAAAGCCCTTTTGATTATCGATTGGGCTTCTCTATTTTCCGGCCAAAATTCAGTTTTGATGCACAAAAGCCCTTTTGTTTATCTGAGAAATCTTTACGTCAAAGTGTCCATCTTGACAATAGGAAAAACTTTGTTGTTGAAGGTTTTCCCAAAATCTCACTCTTAACTCAAAAACCATTTTTGGATTTTCAAATCTAACTTCAACCTTTCATTTCCTCCTTTCTCTCTCTTTCTTATTAATTTTTTTTTATTACTCAATTATCATTTTATCTAATTTGTCCAGGTAAATAGAATAGTTCAAAAATTCCGTGCTTAATTGCAATTAACCACTATAAATTAACTTAATTAGGTAGAGTCATCAACGTGATTCTATTGACCGAATCTTTTTTTCGCACAATAAACTATTATTACTTAGCTTCTTGTTCCTCTTCCCTCATGACACCTCTTTTAACTTTCCAAAGTTAAAGTCCAACTTCATTAATTCCAAATTTAGCTGTTAACATCGATTTCTCATAACTTATCATCCAACCATTCAATCGACTTAATTCTAAAGTAAATTCATTGCTCATAGAGTATACTATTATTTAACTATTTATTTAAAAAAATTGGATATAATATCATCTATTTATAGAGCATCCTCCAAAATAATACATATCTTGTTTATAATCTAAATAGATATTCAACGAATCAATATTAACATAGGTCACAGCAATATATGCATACATGCTCCAACCAATTTTACAATTCAACACATAAAGTAATAATTAGCCAGATTTAAAAATTTCAAATAATTACACAAACATTGTCCTTTTTAAATTTTAGCATTTGATCTTAATGCGTAATGTTTATTAGCATAATATATCCATGAGGTTTCTCACTTGGAGGGATTTGATTTTACTAACTTATTCTCCTGACATTTATGTATTGTGGGTTGAGTTTTCGATCATTGTGGGAGTATTCTTTTGGGCTTGGACGAGATGAACAAAAGAAGAGGGAATGAGATAAAAAATAAAATGTTAGAAATGTTATATTTCATGATGTTACATTTTTGTAAAGTTAGTTGTTCATATTATATAATGACTCATCATTTGAATAATCACAACCTTTGATGGAAAGAGTCATTTGGTGTCTTTAGTTTGGGTCCCCCAATCCTATGAATCTAATGATTATCAAATTCTGATGAATGAGACAACACCATCAAGAGGTTAGAAGGTCCTAAATATGAAGGACAATAAACGGATAAAGTTAGAACGTCAATGGCAGAAGGTACATAAATAACTTTGCATATGATCTATTTGTGTTGTGCAAAGACCAATAACGTGTGAAGCCCAATAACTTGTGAAGCCCATGTATCCATCCATTTGTCATTTAAGTCATTTTTGTATAATAGAATAAAAAGCTCTGGGAAGTTAAAAAAAACAGAGAGCAAAAACTGAGAGAAAACAGAGAGAGCTAGGGACAATCGGTTTAGCGATTTTTAGCTCTCAGTTTCTCGGTTTCATAGACGACGGCGACGACGAAGAGGGAGGCGAACCTTGGATCCGGTGGTGGTGATCATCTTGATTGCTAGAGGCAGGAAGACCTCTAGGGCTCGAGCCAGGTTGAGTTCGAGCATCCGGTTAGGTTTCGTGTTTCTCATCTATATTGTTCTTCTGTGTTTATTGTACAATAGTCAAATTATAGTGTACGAATTCCTCCTGTGGAATTCAACGTGGATGTAGCCGGATTTATCAGTGAGCCACGATAAAAACATTTGTGTTGGCTGTGTGTGTGATTTCCGATTTTTCGTTGTCTAGCTTAAGAAATAAGGAAACGAGGAACTGAAAAAGAAAGTAAAATTTACAACAGTGGTATCAGAGCCGTGTCGGTTCATGAAACAATAATTATAGCTCCTGCATTTCTTGATTTCGATATTTTAAGTTGTTTTTCTTTTTCTTGAGATTAAGTATTCTACAGTCTTGCATATGATTTTTAATATTGGTTCCTGTTGAGTCTGTGGTTTAATTCATAGGTTGATTGGTTGATTGCATTTTTATGTTCCGATTAACTAACAGTGATTTAGTTTAATTGTTTGTTACTGTGCCATCCTTTTAGTTGTTAGGTTCCCTGCACTTAGGGTTAGTGACAAAAATAGTTAAGCTATTTTTGTTGTTTTTAACTCTGGGCTTTCGTTTTTCTATTCAATTTGTTTTTGGTGAGATGATGTCTTCAACAAGACTTGAAATCTCGGTTTACGACGGAAAGGTCGACTTTGGTGTGTGGAAAAAAAAGATCTTTGCACTTCTTTCACAAAACAAAGTCGTTATTGCTCTAGAGAAAGACCAAGATAAATGGTCTGATGAGCAGAAAAAAAGAAAGGAGGAGATAGACGAAGAGGCGTACAACCTCTTGATTCTAAACCTCTCGAACAATGTCCTGAGAAAGGTTAATGGAGCCGATACTCCACTAGAGATTTAGGGTAAGCTTGAATCCATTTATTCGATTCAAACTGCCTCAAATCTCGCATTCTTTAAAGGCTCGTTATTCTCCTGGAAAATGGACACTGGTAAGTCTATAGATGAAAATTTAGATGAATTCCTAAAATGGACTCTTAGACTAAAAGGTACTGATCAGGCATTAGATAAAACTACTAAGTCTATGATTCTATTAAATTCTATCTCTGAGTCTTACCAAGTAGTCAAAGACACTTACCAGTATGCAAGTGTCGTTCTTAGTGTAGATCTAATTTCTAATGGATTAAAAACCAGAGAATTAAAACTACTGAAACAAAAGAGATCTGGTTCGAATCTCTTTGTGAAGAATAGACCCGAACAAAGTAATAATAATGTCACAAATAGGTTCAAAAAGAAGAATAAAGGGAATAAGACTAAAAATAAAAATGTTGGCAAGGGTAAGAATGAGTCTAGGAAGTGTTTCCACTGTGGCAAGGTTGGTCACTTGAAAAAGAATTGCTTCGATTGGATTAAGAAGAATAAATCGGAGAATAATGAATCAAATCTTGCTTGTAAGAATAATCAGAATGACCCCTTTGAGGTGTATAATGTCACTGATTTAAAGTGCTCTGATACTTGGGTGCTTGACTCCGGGTGTAGCTTTCACATGAGTCCTCATAAGGACTGGTTTTTCGATTTCTAGGAAATTATGAATGAAACAGTGTTCATGGCAAATGACAACACTTGTGATGTTGTTGGTATAGGCAGTATCATTCTGGACTTGGATTCTGGAAAAAAAATCAAGTTGACTAAGGTGAGGTATATACATGGACTTAAGAGAAATTTGATTTATCTAGGAGCCTTAGATGATTTGGGATGTGAGAGTAGGATTAGCAATGAGAGTATGCAATTCGTCAAGAATGAGAAAATTGTTCTGACTAGTAAGAAAGTTGGCGGTTTATATATTCTTGATGGCTCATGTAAGTCTAGTACTTTGAATACAATGTCAGTTGATCCTAGTCTTGCTGTTACTGAAAAATGGCATCTGAGATTAGGACATATGAGTCAAGGGGGACTTGACTCATTTAGCAAACAAGAGATGTTTGGAAATGACAAAATCTGTGCTTTGAGCTTCTGTGAACCTTGTGTTCGAGGGAAGCAACATAGGTTAAGTTTCAAGTCTGCTTTGCATTTATCCAAAACCAAACTTAACTATGTCCATGCCGATTTGTGGGGTCCGGAGAAATGTGACACACATTAGGGGTGGGCAGGACCGGACCGTGGACCGAGAACCGGACCGGACCATCGGTTTCAGTCCGGGTTCGGTCCATAGGAAATGGACCGCGGTCCGGTCTTCGGTCCTAGTCCTCTGGACCGAGATCCTTCGGTCCAGTCCGCGGTCCAGTCCCTTAAATCCCGAAGAACCGGGGACCAGACCGCGGACCGAATTTTATGAGCTTGAGGCTTCCCCCCAGCCTCGATTCCGAACTTGCTCTGCTCTGCTGCGAAATTGCGAATCCCTAATGGCGAAGTGCGAAGCGAACGGCGAAGTGCGATCAAGAACCTACATCTCTCACTGCACAAAACAATTTGAAAAAATCCACAGAACCTCCATTTCCCAGCAGAGCTGGTGCAGGTCT
Source organism: Begonia masoniana (assembly GCA_022432975.1). Taxonomy (NCBI): domain Eukaryota; kingdom Viridiplantae; phylum Streptophyta; class Magnoliopsida; order Cucurbitales; family Begoniaceae; genus Begonia; species Begonia masoniana. Next base: position 4,938,098 of record CM039502.1, read on the forward strand.
TTCAGTACCTCTATTACCACTTTCTTTCAGGAAGAGAGAAAAAACTTGATCAAACAAGGAATGAGCTTTAGCAGTGTTATTACGAAACGAAATCAGGGCAGGCAGATCAAGAAAGGCCATTTCCCCGAAATATGTTGGAAGATTTACCTCATTTTTCTAGGTTTTGGGATTTCGCTCTTGCTGTAGAAACCCACCAACAGAGAGAGTCAGTCGAGATGGGGAAGCAGACAAAGCAGACAAATTATTTTCAAATTTTTTCTGTTAAAAATATAAAATAAAAATAGCATCGGGAGGAACCGGGACCGAACCGGGACCGGACCGGGATTTCAGGTGCGGTCCAGGTTCGGTCTCGGTCCCGCACCGGACCGGTCCAGGTTCCGAGATAAAAATCCCGAACCTATTCGGGCCAGTTCGGTCCGGGCTCGGGACCGGACCGAACCGGCCCGTGCCCACCCCTAACACACATGGAGGCAACAAATATTTCATATCCATTGTTGATGACTTTTCTAGGAGAGTCTGAGTGTTTCTTCTGAAAACCAAGGATGAAGCTTTCCTTAGGTTTAAGGATTGGAGGGTTTTAGAAGAAAATCAGTTAGGTACCAAGCTAAAGGCCCTTAGAACTGATAAAGGACTAGAGTTCTGTAATTCAGAATTCGATGAATATTGTAAGGCTTCTGGTATCCTAAGGTATAAAACTGTTCGTAATACCCCTCAGCAAAATGGTGTTGCTGAGAGGATGAACAGGACCTTGTTGGAAAAAGTCAGATGTCTTCTCTTCGCTTTTGGGTTGCCTAAGCCCTTCTGGGGGGAAGCCTTATTTACTGCTGCTTATCTCGTCATTAGGAGTCCTCATAGATCTCTAAAGATGAAGTGTCCTATGGAAGTGTGTAGTAATAGGAAGCCTAGTTTAGAACACCTTAGAATATTTGGATGTTCTGCTTATGCTCATAATAAAGAGGGTAAGTTGTACCCTAAGTCTCTTAAGTGTGTCTTCTTAGGTTATAAACAGCAGCATGGTAGTAATGGCTATAAGTTATGGGACAATGAGTCAGAGGGATTAAGACCATTGTGAGTAGAGATGTCATATTTGATAAGAACTCTTTCCCTTGTAAGACTCCTACTAACTCTAGTGAAGAGTCTAGTGAGACCACTCAAGTGCATCAGAATATGCAGTTTGAGATGGAGTCTATGGGTGGCTCAGATGAGCCTGTTATAGGAGTTGAGGATCAAGAAGAAGATCAAACTGGAGATCAAGCTGAAAAAGATTCTCCAGTTGAGGCTGAGCAGTTGACCAGATCGGTTCATGAAGATCTGTCTAACTATAAGCTCACCCGTGATAGAAGTAGGAGAGAGGTTATTCCTAACCGTAGGTTCTCTTATGCTGAACTCGTATATGCAGCTCTTGTTGCTTCTTTGGAAGTCAGACAAAGTGAACCAAACAGCTATCAAGAAGCGATTAGTTCAAGAAGAGATTAGTTCTACTGAATCTGACAAATGGCTGGGTGCCATGAAGGAGAGATGAATTCCTTAGATGTCAACAAGACTTGGGAGCTGATTAAGAAATCTGTTAATCAAAAATTGATTGAGTGCAGGTGATTGTACAAGCTCAAAGAAAGAATTTTACCTAGCGACCCACCTAGGTTTAAGGCTAGGTTAGTAGCAAAAGGTTATATCCAGAGAGAAGGAATAGATTATAATGAGATATTCTCTCTTGTAATCAAGTTCAAAACAATTAAAGTTATGTTATCCTTAGTTGCGTACTTGGATTTGAAACTTGAGCAATTAGATGTTAAAACTGTGTTTCTACATGATGAGTTAGATGAGAGGATCCTGATGTGGCAGCCTGAAGGATTTGTGGATAAGAGATTTCATGATCATGTTTGCTTGCTGAAAAAGTCATTGTATAGCTTAAAACAATCACCTCGACAGTGGTATAAAATGTTTGATACTTTCATTGTGAGCATTAGTTTCTCAAGAAGCCAATATGATGCTTGTTTCTATTTCTCTTCTATTGATGACAACCCGGTCTATATTATGCTATATGTCGATGATATGTTATTGGTTAGCAACTCAATGTCAAAGATTAACAGATTAAAGCAAGACTTAAGTTCTGAATTTGATATGAAGGACTTAGGGAGTGCTAAGAGAATATTGGGTATGGTCATTGAGAGAGATAGGAAAAATAGGTTTCTAAAAGTTCATCAAAAATCTTATTTGGAAAAACTGGTTCAAAGGTATGGTAATGCTAATGGAAAATATGTCTAGATGTCTTTAGCTGGTCATTTCAACCTTAATAAGAGTCAGTGTCCTAAGTCTAAGTCTGACATCATTAAGATGGAGAATATTCTTTACTCTAATGTGATAGAATCAGTCATGTATGCTATGATCAGTACTAGGCCAGATTTGTCATTTGCTATATCTTTATTGAGTAGGTTTATGTCAAATTCTGGGTATGATCATTGGGTAGCCTTGAAGTGGGTTGTAACATACATAAATAGTACAATAAATGTTGGTTTGTGCTATGGTAATAGAAATGCTGCATTTGATTTTGTAGGATTTGTAGATGCTGATTTTGCAGGTAACAGGGATGAGGGGAACTCAACTACAGCTTACAGTTTCACGTTGGGAAGGAATTGTATTGTGTGGAAGTCACAATTACAACCCATGGTAGCGTTGTCCACTACAGAAGCGGAGTATATAGCGATTGCAGATGCTATGAAGGAAGCTGTGTGGTTGCAAGGTCTACTAAAGGAAGCTAAGTTGCTAAACTCTATTTCTGTTATTTATTGTGATAATCAGAGTGCGATACATCTTAGTAGGAATCCTGTATATCATGAAAGAACTAAACATATTAATGTTAGATATCATTTTATTAGAGATTTGATTTCTACTAATGTTGTGAATTTGTTGAAGGTACCCAGAGAGGACAATTCTGCAGACACGGGCACAAAGATTATTTCAAATACCAAGTTCAAGCATTGCTTGAATTTGTTATTTGTTAACTGACCTTCATCGGTCCGAGCTACGAAGCAGTTGTAGGAGTTCGTGCACTATGTGTTAGCAGGTGGATTGGACTTCAAGGTGGAGATTGTTGTGTGAAGCCCAATAACGTGTGAAGCCTAATAACTTGTGACGCCCATGTATCCATCCATTTGTCATTTAAGTCATTTTTGTATAATAGAATAAAAAGCTCTGGGAAGTTAAAAAAAAAACAGAGAGCAAAAATTGAGAGAAAACAGAGAAAGCTAGGGCAATCGGTTTAGCAGTTTTTAGCTCTCAGTTTCTCGGTTTCACAGATGACGGCGACGAAAGAGAGAGGCGAACCTTGGATCCGGTGGTGGCGATCATCTTGATTGCTAGAGGCAGGAAGACCTCTATGGCTTGAGCCAGATTGAGTTCGAGCATCCGATTAGGTTTCGTGTTTCTCATCTATATTGTTATTCTGTGTTTATTGTACAATCGTCAAATTATAGTGCATGAGTTTCTCCTGTGGAGCTCAACGTGGATGTAGCCGGATTTATCGGTGAACCACGGTAAAAACATTTGTGTTGGTTGTGTGTGTGATTTTCGATTTTTCGTTGTCTGGCTTAAAAAATAAGGAAACAAGGAACTGAAAAAGAACGTAAAATTTACAACAATTTGCTTATATGGTTTAGAAAGCATGTTTAGTTCGTGAACAGAGTCTAACATAAAATTGACACGAAAACTATGAAGTTTATTGAATACACACCGTATGATTACTCCTATAACATCACAAACATAGATCAACCGAAATCTATCTAAATTCTCTCTCTTTCTCACTCTCTCTCTCTCTACCATTTCCAACAATCTTCTATTTATAGACAAATCAATGTCTTTACAATTGATTGTCTTTTGTTATTTCCTCCAATTGACTAAAACTAAATTCAAACTTTTGAACTTTTCACATGATAAGTGCTGCGTTGAGAAGTTGGTTCCAAGTATCAGGCAAACCAGGAAGACACCAATGGCTACAGTCCTTACCATGATCACCGCCATAAGCAGAAGGATGAGCATCCTTTCTCAACTGCGATAGGGTCGTAATGTCGAGCAGATACACAGGCTTTTTAATCGTACTTAGCACTCTATATACAACTTCTACAGCCGGGGGGTCGCCTCCCGGGTAAGTTGATCCCGACAATGGTGAAATTTCTCCATAGCAATTCTTCTTTGGTTGGTTCCATTCCCTTCCCCTGATTCACAACAACCAGAAAACCACAAGTCATTTTTGTGTTCACTCAAAAAGATGCATAAATAACTTTTAAGGCCAAAAAACCGCTTCTACCAAACAGGGTTATCATCGGGATCAAGACCCGAACTAGTTCTCCCAACGTTAACTCACAACAAAAGACGATAATTCACGTGCCGTGCCAGAATTGAAGCGCCAAAAAGATTGAACTATTTAGTTTTGAAAATTTGAAGAAAGATACTAACTCATAATGGGTTGGTGAAATCCCCTGGAAGAAAACTTTGGTCTTTGTAGAGTCCACATAGAGGTCAACCCATCTTGCCCATGTAGTCATACCCTTGTAAAATGCAGTCAAACGATCCATGTCCTTGTACAGTTTGGTTCCTTCCTGCATATAATCCCACCTGCAAAGCAACAATCTTTAGCAAAATGTAAACAACTAATCAAATTAGTCAGATTAGGTTAATCATACGGCTGAGATCGTCCGGTGTGAGTCCACCAGTGCCAAGAGTTGAAGATGAGGACGTCCATATCTCTCCATGTTTTGCCTCCTTCAATGGAGTCCAGCTTTAGCACCCTACCAACATTCTCCCTTGAAATGTCAACAAGAAAGGTGGTGTGGTATAACAGCAAAGTTACACCATAATCCTGCATCCAAACAACCCCTTTATCAATTATTCCCCATTTCACTGCTTATCCATGATTACAACCTCTCTACATTAAATGAATATTCCTCCCACACAACCAACATAACTATCAATATCATATATTATAATTAAAAACTTGAAATTATATCGAAAATAAACAAGAAAAGGAGGTTAATAGTGATGATCGCCGACAGATACGAGCACCGCAAGGCTGGCGGTCTGCTAATCACAGCCTGTCGGCGGTGGTGATAATGGCTCACCGTGTTTTAAGATTCCACGTGGCAGTGTGTTGTAATTTGCATACCAACTCTAACAATTTGAATGCGTGCATAAACAGGTCGGATGTGGTGCGGTGCACTTAACCTCTAAATATTAGAAAATAAAAACAATTTCTTTAATTTTAAAATTAAAATATAAATAATATTAATAATTTATAATTTCATTGTTCTATTAATGGTCGTAAAATTAAAAGTACGCAATCTGGCCCAGTGAATTAAAATTCATGTGATATATTTAATACAATTGAATATTCTTGGAATAAAAAACATTAATTAATTATATTTCTTTTTTTTTATTTTCATAATATTTTTTTTATATTATATTTTAATATTAATAGATGACAACTACACTGATTACATTAATTAATATAATTAATTTAATAAATTACAAATAATTAAAATAAATCATTAATTTTACGAATCAATATTTAAAACCTCGTAATCATGCAGAATTAGACACAAAATTTATCTTTATTCTTGTTATAAATATTAAAATTATGGGGCCGAAGATGAAGAACTTACACGCAAAAAGAGACAAAATCATTCTAAAAAGTGGACATAACATTGAAAACCTAAAAAAAGTAAAAGAAAAAGTAAACTAATAATGTTTTTAGTAAGAGTTTAATGGATAATTTAGTATTATTTTATAAAAAATAAGTTGGTTTAATTTCATAATAATTAAATTAATAAGTAATTAAGTATTAGAAAGATGAACTAACCTTGAAAACCACAGAAGAGAGTGATTCAGTCCTCACAAGACTGGTATTAGCCTTCCCTACCGACGCATGAATCCATACAAGACAACGATTCCCACATATTCAAACTCAGTGAGTCGCCCACAAACATTATCTTCTTCCCTCTCCACCGATTCAGAAACTCCACCCCATCAAATCTGCAATTTATTCAACAAGAAGCTCCTGTATGGTTAGATTTTAAGTGTCATTAACTTAATTTATTTATTTATCCAAAAATAAACTAAAATACGGAGAGCAAATGAGCAGAAATGAAGAGCTTTTGCCTGGGTAACTGGCAGGAGTCGGGAAACCAGGTGTACTTGAGGTACTGCGTATCAGGTCTTCCATATTTTTGGCAGTCAAACTCTGAATCTATGAAGGGACAGCTTGAATAATCGTACAGAGGAAGGGAAGAATCGAAAACCCATTTTCCTTTGAACAAGTTGCACCCACTTTCTTGCTTTTTCCCTCTTATGCTTCTGCCGCTGCTTCTACCGCCTTTGTTATGATGCCCCCGAGCTTGTGCTTGTCGCAGTAAAATGGCGGAAAGTTGAAGAAACAGACACAGGAGAGTTTGGAAACGAAAACCCATCTCGGAATCTGGGCCCCGTCTCGGTGTTCAAGAGTTGGAGGAACTGTGGAGGAAAGCTGTCTTTGAAAGGTCCAGTTTTTATACAGGAGGGAAGAGAGAGAGACACATGACAGAGACAGTGAAGAGAGAGAGAACACATGAATAGTGAATACTGAATTTTTTTTTTTTTTTTGTATGGGAAAAACCATAATCTTTTTCAAAATTGTTCTTGAAAAACTAAATTCAATGTCACCAAAATGCTAATTTTTTATCGAAATATTTGATTTTCATGATAATAAATTCATTCGTGCATGAACTTTCTATCGCTAAATCACATATTTCTATCCTTATGTAAACTAATATTCTTGTGTTAACTAACTGGAATAATTAAATGATTATTCTAGAATAATTACATCGCCAACTCATATAATTACTCAAAAACTCGAAATATTCTCATTTATTACATAATTATGTCAAATATTTTTAGAAATAAATAAAAAATAAGAGAAAAATTATGATCCAAAAACTTAAACTTGAATGAATGTAGATGAAGATTTGATAATAATGTGGTCCAAATTAACTCTATAAAGGAGATAGGATAGTGGGGAGAGCTCCAAACTTCAACCATGCAAACGAAAGGTATGTGAAATGATAAAATCCAAGAGGGTCATCTTCACTAAATTAAATAATCACATAATTTAGTTTTGTTTGTTTTGGATGACTTCCCCAATTCGTTTTAATTCGTCAAACTCATTTTGTTTTGAGCAAACAAGTGGAAATTTGTTATCTCCAAGGAACAATGAACAATGAACAATGATACAAGAAAATGCTAAATCAACTATTTTCGATCCTTATTAAATTTACTTATCTAAGCGACGTACTGTTTTATATCTATGTGATGTTGTGTTTTTGTTGCAGTTTTGCCAATTTGTAAAAAAAAAGGGGGTGTGATGTGTTTCATGATGTGTCGCGTTCAAATTAGTATCCAACTTTATCTTGTTTATTTAATGTATTTTTTATTTTTTTCGTCTAACTTTATACCTTACTAGTTATTATATGTGATAATTAGCCGTCACTTTTAATAATGAAAAATCATGTCATTGCTTCTTTTCGCCTAATCCATCTCTTCTAATCAATTGTCACCCAACGTTATTATTGTTTGAACAAGAGTAATTTTAAGAGCAAGCAACATAATTACATCCTTACATCAATATTTATTAAAATCTCGTTCTATGATATCTCATTCTGTGAAGTCAATGATGATCTGACATTCTATTGATTATGAAGGTTCAACCCTTATTAGTGTGGGTTCACGATCTCACATCGTTTGATAGGTAAAAAGTGAATAGTTTATAAACAGAGTTCTCCACACTATTTAGTACAATACATTTTGCTCTAATCTCAACACCAAGTTCGTGCAAAATTCGTTTTAAAACGAATAATATTATAATAAGAATACTGGGGACTCCGTACATCCTCTTTGTTTTTCTTCAATTTTTCTCTTCAAATACGAGAACTCTCACCCATACAAGATACCAAAGCCATAGCACATACACAATCTATTTAAAATACTTAATTGTTGTGGTTTCAATATTTAAAATAAAAATGCACAATAATTTGTAGATGAGGTTTCAATATTTAAAATAAAAATGCACAATAATTTGTAGATGATGAGTCAAGAATGCACGCTAGTTGGCTAAAAAATAGACCCACGTTATAAAGACAATATATTTAAAGGAAAAATTGAAAATACTAGTCTCGGAGAAATGACTTTTTGGAGCATACAATGTAGAAATCTCTCGTGGCAAAAGGACATTTCAAAGAGTCCAACCAGAGAAAGAAGCAGTGTATTATTGCTCACTGCATCTTGTCTGAGCCACTACACTTAGTTATTTATTGTTTTTTGTCATTTATTTGATTTTATAATTTTTTTTCCTTTATTTTTTATTTTTTATTTTGGCTTTTTCAATAACTAAAGTCAATCTTTAGGCACAAAATCATGGAAAAAAAGGAGAATAAATAGATAAAATAATTCAACACGCGCATTATTTATTTATATATTGGAGTTGTTTAAATTCTCAAAGTTTGGGATTGAACGCAATAATATTTTTTGTTTTATGTCGTGTTTTCTGCTTTTTCTTCTACTTTTCCTTTGATATCTCGTCCTTTTTTACAACAAGAAACAAAGCCATGTTTTTGCTTTTGAAAACAGTTTTCTCCATTGATTTTTGAAAACATAAAAACGAAATATTGCTTAAACGTTATTATTAGCAGACTAATTATTTATATATTATAACGGAGAATTAGGTCTATAATAAATCACTTCGAGTACATTAATATATTATTATTATTATATATAATATTTTTAAATAAAGGTTAGTGGTCCAAGAAGCAATTTTTTCTCTTTTACCTAAAAAACAAATGAGAAACCACTTCTCAAAATTGACATGTCATTTATTTTCATGCAGACGGCTCTAGAAAAGAACACATTTAATTACTGCTTTAAATAAATGATTGCTCTTCAAAAATGTATTAACTTTTATTAATTACTTTCAGAAGTAAATTCAGTTTTTTTACTTATATAATATTTTATAAAATGACCCTTTATTTTATTCTACCTTTAATTAAATATTATAACTCTTGCCATCATTTTATTATTTTCATGATCATTGCGGTGATGACAATTTGGTTCGTCATGATGCAGCCTACTTTCCCACCGTATTCTCCAGAGATGATTAATCTCTTAAACCCATATTTATATATTAATTGTGAAAAATAAAAAATATAATTTAAAATTAAAATTAGATATTAAATTCAACTAAGCTATCTTATCTCATCTTATCTTAATAAAAACGTTCATTATTTTATTCCTTGTCAAAGTAGAACTTTGATTCTTTGTTTCACTTCTGGAATACATTATGATTGAGATTCTTTCTAACATGACTTTGTATTAATTAACTTTTCTATGTTTGTTTATGACAATTTGACAACAAAATGGTGTAATATTAGAATAAGTATGGTAAGAAAGAAAACTCAATAAAAAAATTGCAATCGAGATTCCAACATATTGCAGTGTTTTGATTCGTCGCCTTTTTACTCTAATTTGTTTTAAAAAACCCAAAACATTTTAAATTATTTGTCGATACGAAAATATCAAAAAAATATTTGAAATTATTTAAAAAATAATGTTATGTTAACTTCTCTTAAAATATTTATTGATGTGTCGAACAATGATTGGTACAATAAAATGCATTTAATGTAATAAATTATAGATAATTAAGTTATTACTTTAATTATATTAATCATTGTTCGATACGTCAACAAATATTTAAGAGAATAGAATAACATAGTGAACGTAACATTATTTTTATTTTAATATAAGACTTTGAAACGGTGTGAGTTGTATAAGACTTTGAAACTGTGTCAGTCTGCATCGACTAGACAACTTAACGGTAAATGACTAGATTTCTTAGAAGTCAATCCACTCCATGAATTGCTACATGATTAGCTAATAACTCCATAATGGTCTCCAACCAATGCTTTAAGTGGTAGGCCACATGTTTCACTTCTCATCATAATCTATTCCCACTTGAAGACTTCCCCGATCATTTTTATTCAATTTCTCTGAAATTAAATTCCAAAATTAATAATCTTGAAATTAGATTTTTTTTTTTTTTTTAAGAAAGTCACAATTAACATATATTTTTGTTAAAACAAAACAATGAAATAATGCTTCAAAATAAAATATTGGACTTGTACGGCCGAGAAAATAAATCTTATATCAACACCATTTTTTTAAAAATAGGTAATCAAACCTATAATAAATATAATAAGAAGTGGTTTTTTAATTGAATACGCAAATAGAAGAACTAATCAATAACATGACTGATTGATTATATTCACTCAATTATATAGATTCTCAACCATTCCTTGCAATTTAGCCTTCATTTGAAATTTCCATTATTTCTCTAAGTCTATCAGAAGGCATGCTTGATCATGACCATATATATGTATTTCTATTTAGGTGGGGCTGAAAGGAAATACAATACATATATACGATGGTAGGTGGAATTGAAATTTGAAAGGGCCCCCCACCCTACAAGGGAACTGAGTGGAATTGGGTGAGTCAGTAAGGTGGTATACAGTTGGAACATGGGCCTATATTGGAATGGTGGAGGCCCACTTCACCAACTTTTATTTTAATTAACATTATTTTTTTAAAAAAAATTAAAAATGAAATAATTAAAATAAGCCCACCCTTCGAGCGCACTCAATCATGGGAAGGTGGGTGAAATGTGGTACATTTTGTGGACGAATTGAGGAGTATTGAGAGGTGTTACGTGTATCAGTTGGATAGGAAGTGGATTGTCCAAATTGCTATGCACCATACCTACTTGTTTACTTTTATACACTCCAAATATATTTAAAAATAAGAATAACTTCTTACAATATATTCAAGGGCTCTTGGTTGTCTCTAGCTTGAAATTTTCCTACTTGAGAGAGAGAGAGAGAGAGAGAGAGAGAGAGAGAGAGAGAGAGAGAGAGAGAGAGAGAGAGAGAGAGAGAGAGAGAGAGAACACCTAAGTGTACGTTGCTAGCGTCTTTAACTATGAGACATCAATTAACGAAATTAAAAAAGTAAGGTGTCAATTGCAAACACCTCTTTATTTCAGGTCTATTTTAATAATTACTTTTTTATTTAGCTTAAGCATCTTATCATGGACCAAAATTTGAATGTCCGAAATTGGCGTGTTGTTTCAATGTTTAAGAGCATCTTCTGATTTTCACAAACGATATGAAAAAAAAATAATCTTTAACATTAGGAATGAGACATTTCATAAGAATAATTACTTCAAGATTATTTGTTTGTTCAAAAAGATGGTTTTGGTTCAGATAGTAACAAAATTCTTTACTTAAAATCCATTGGTTAAGAAAACAACTGGATGCCAGGCTAAAATATGCGTATTACGCGAAATAAAGCAAACTATATGTATTATATGCACATTTTTGTGGGGACACAAAATTCACTTATTCTAAAAGAATTTGTTCACAAGTTTCATGACAAATTTTTTTTTAAAAAAAAAAAAAAAAAAAAAAAAAAAAAAAAAAAAAAAAAAAAAATAATCTTAACATTAGAGAATGAGACATTTCATAAGAATAATTACTTCAAGATTATTTGTTTGTTCAAAAAGATGGTTTTGGTTCAGATAGTAACAAAATTCTTTACTTAAAATCCATTGGTTAAGAAAACAACTGGATGCCAGGCTAAAATAGGGTATTACGCGAAATAAAGCAAACTATATGTATTATATGCACATTTTGTGGGGACACAAAATTCACTTATTCTAACAGAATTTGTTCACAAGTTTCATGACAAATTTTTTTTTAAAAAAAATTAAAAATGAAATAATTAAAATAAGCCCACCCTTCGAGCGCACTCAATCATGGGAAGGTGGGTGAAATGTGGTACATTTTGCACAAGCCAAGCTTGGTCCCAGATGACAACTGAGTCCCCTGGGACTGAGCCAAACTAGCTGACTTGATGGAGCACTCTTTAAGATATTTCTTCTATGATATGTTCGATCCATGCTCACTACACCAATTGTTGTGTAAACATAGATAATGAAAATGCTCAATGAAAACAATGTAACACATGTGGTTCGGACTTGAACTAGTCATACTTTGTGATATCCCGTCATGAGTACAGCATACAAAAGAGTCCAATGGGGCACAACTCATACTAGTGAAGGTGCACAATCACACATTACTTAGTGTTGAAAAACCGAGATCGAAACGGAAATAGGAAAAACGAAAATAGTGGACACCAAAGATTTACGTGGAAACCCTAAACGGGAAAAAACCACGGGGAGAGGAGAATCACTAAAAAATCAAGGTAAACTGAGTTTTGCGACTCAAACATCAATATATAGAGAAAACATAAAACCCTAATATTGATAACGGGCCCGACTCGGCCCACTAGAATTCGGGTCACACCAAATTCTAACAAACTCCACCTTGACACGAATTCCACATGAGAGATCCAACGGGCTACTCAGCCCAATTCAACCAAATCCAGAACACTGAACTCTGATAATCTCCACCTTCAACGAAATTCCAGTGCAAGGAAACAAATCTGCAAAACCTCATTAAACATAAGCTCCTCTACCACAAAGGCCCCATATGGGCCAACTCAGCATCCGATACCGATCAAGTTTAAGCCCCGCTTAAACTTGAGAGATTTACTTGAGAAGAAATCACATCTCCTCCTCCATGGTATCACTGAACTATCAGAGTTGCTGCAACGAACTCCATCTGAACATGTCGAAGACTCCACACATGAATCGTTACCCTCGAACACATTCAATACATAATCCATAGTTTCATCATATCGTCCCGAAGTTTTAACCTTCTGCATGGTCCTGCCTTTGACGATACCATTCTGACGTGAAACTAAACCTGATGACTGAACATCTGTAATAGGCTGACTCACAGGCTCTGATGTACCCTCAGATCCCAACCTGAACTTCACTCGAGAAACTGACTTCTTCCGAGTCTTCTTAACCTTTCTCTTAGAAGGTGAATTTACAAATTTTGCAGCCTTATTACCCGTCACATTCACATTGACTGTGGAACCCGCGATCGTCGCATGCATCACATATAATGAGGAGTATTTTTCTCCTCTCGCCACAATCAATGAACCTCTGGTAAGCTTCCATTTTCCATCACGAAAGGTGTTGCCAAAACCTTCGTCGTCAAGCTTCCCAGTCGAGACCAAATTCTTGCGGATGTCAGGGATGTGCTTCACACCTCTCAAAACCAAGGTGCTGCCGATGTTGGTCTCCAAACACACATCTCCCATACCAATGGCTTTTGCAATGCCACCATTCCCCATCCTCACACTTCCATAATCACCCGAAGTGTAGGACGAAAAGAAATCTCTCCGCGAAGTGGCATGTACTGAAGCGCCACTATCGATCACCCAGCTCGTATCTTGGCAATCAGAATTTACAACATCCTCGTTGTACACACTAAAGGACTCCTCGGTGGCTGTATCTGCCTCCTCATCTGTGTCACTCTCTTCGAACATCTTTTCCTTTCCTTTGGCAACCAGATTCTCCCGAAGAAACTTGTGACAAAACCTTTTTATGTGTCCTTTCTTGCCACAATGATAACACTCAAAGTTGGCGTGTTTTCCGGACTTCCTTTGACTTTGATTTCTACTGCCCGGACCTTTACTTTGACTTCTGCCCCTATTTTCAACACTCAGAGCTGAACCTATCGATGTTACACCAGAATCAATCTTACGAACCTCCTCGGCAAGAATACGATCCCTCACATCGGTGAATACTAGCTTAGCACTTCCAACTGAGTTACTAACTGCAGCTCTCATAGGCTCCCAACTATTCGGTAGAGACGCCAACAAAATTAGAGCACGAACCTCATCATCAAAATCAATATCCACAGATAGCAATTGATTCACAATAGTATTGAACTCATTCAGATGCGCTGCGACAGAAGTACCATCAATCATCTTCAGATTAAACAACTTCTTCATAATAAATACCTTATTATTCGCAGACGGTTTCTCGTACATATCAGACAGAGCCTTCATCAGACTCGCGGTGGTCTTCTCCTTCGCTACGTTGTGAGCAACGCTTTTGGCTAGCGTCAATCGGACGACTCCCAAAACCTGTCTATCAAGGAGATTCCATTCACCGTCTTCCATCTTCTCTGGTTTCGCACTCAAAGGAAGATGAAGTTTCATTCCGTACAAGTAATCCTCAATTTGCATTCTCTAGAACGCAAAATCTGTCCCATTGAATTTTTCAATACCGTGTCCTGTGCTGTCTTCACCTGCCATTGCTATCAATAATCAATACCCAACTGATATTTCCAAAACAATTATTCAACTCCAATAATTAATCTCCACAATATCAGTAAATCCGCCAAAATATTCTGAACCAAAAACGCCCAACAAACCGATACTTTCCCGATTAATTATTAAACCCAATAATCAATCCAAGTATGCCCAAAAATTAACTTCAGAAATTTCAACCCAAAATTTCAACTTTGAATTTCTGCACTGTTCACCCGCTAAAACAAAGAAAAACACCACCTTTGACCTTTCTTTGAATTTCCTTCACGCGGCCCAATCATAAACTAAAATCTTCTTCTTTTCTGTTGAAGAAACACAACGCAGCAATTTTCTTCTTCTTCTCTGTTTGGCAATGGCAGAGAGATTGATGGGTTTCTTCTTCCTCTTCGCAGACGACGGCGACAGCGGCGGCTTCGTTTCCTTCCTCAGAAACGGCGGCGGCGATCTCCTCTCTTCGGGTCTGTGGTCGGAGCTACTCCGATCTTCGTCGGCGGTCGGTTCTGTGCGTGCGACGGACGGCGGCTTTTTCTGGTCACTCTTCGCGTGGGCTGGGGCTCGGGCAGAACAGAAACGGCGGCGAGCTTCGTGGTCTTCGCAGACAGGGTGCTCGGCTTCGGATGGCGCTGCGCTTCTCGCAGTCGGCGGTGGCAGCGACGGCGGCTAGGGCTCGGAGAGACGGCGGCGGGCTTCTCCTCTCTCGGCGTCTTCGCGGGTCGCTTCTCTGTTCTTCACTGTTTGAAGAAGAACCAGAGAGCTCTCTCTCTCTGTTCTTGTCGTAGAAGACAAACCAGAAAGCAATTTGCTTTCTTTTTCCTTTTTTTTATTTCAATTTTCTCAAACAATTTCTTTTTCCAACAAAATTGCAAAATTCCAAAAACCGAAATTGCAAACCTCAAGAAACGTTCGATATCCTTCGAAGAATCAAAACCTGATTTTTGAAAACCACTTCAACCTCGAAGCTCTGATCTTCAACCCTGAATCTCTGATACCAGTTGTTAGGATTAGACGCTCTAATCCACCTGTAACGAACGATTCAGAAAACCGAAAAAGAAAAACGAGAAAATAATGGACACCGAATTTTACGTGGAAACCCTAGAAAGGGAAAAAACCACTGGCAGAGGAGAGAATTACTAATAACAATTCGGTACAACGAGTTTTGCGACTCAAGCATCAATATATAGAGAAAACCTAAAATCCTAATATTGATAACGGGCCCGACTCGGCCCACTAGAATTCGGGTCACACCAAATTCTAACAGTGTGGTTTCCAGCCCAAAGCAGACAATATTATATTGGGAGCACCGAGTGACGTTACAATTGGTATCAAAATCACTGTTCAACAGAACGTTACATACTTGCACAAATGCAACAGAAGATCTTTAATGATAAAAACACCAAAATACAACCAGATTCTAAGCTCAGTCAATTCTCTAAAGTAATTGTATTACTCTGTGAGCACCCATAATAGTTTTATACTTATATATAATTATATACAGTTGCTTTCCAATAGTAAATTTTTACTCTGAACACTGAGAATATCACACTGCAAAATAACTTCCAGCCCACTATTGCCACCACAACAATACTTATAACCAAAGCATGAACCAATCACAACAATATAATGGTGAGAATTGATAGTTTGCTTGGCATTTAGGAATTCGATGACTTACTCTCCAATTATTTTTCGGTAACTAGAAGCCAAGGTCCATGGATCTCTTCTGACAATGGAGACTTCGTCTCCTTCTACTGATATTGACGAAGCTTCGTATGAGGATTTCTCTCATCCGTATCACCTTCGTTCAATTGAAGACATGATTCGTTTGTATGGCCAAACAATCCACAATAATACCTCACCAATGTGAACTAATTCATATATAATTAAACAAATGTGTCCTTGCTTGACAACCTTCTCCTTCTGATTTCGTTTCCACAAAAAAAATTCTTATTAAATGCTCCATTAATACTTAATAATAATTATATAGCTAACAAACTAAAAATAAGTGGAGATGCAGGGGATCGAACCCTGTACCTCTCGCATGCAAAGCGAGCGCTCTACCATTTGAGCTACATCCCCAATGTGATAACTGTAATCAACCAAAATAATATTAGATGTATGTGTAATGCCTTCCTGTTTCGTCCGATTACTCTTCACCCGTTAAACTTTGGAAACGGAGAGATTTGATATTCGTAAATTTCATGCGGGCTTTTTCTCTCATCCTGATCCAGTGATTGGATAAGCCAATCTTTTGCAGAGAGAAACTGCGAGTGATAGAGAAGGGGAGCTTGAAGAATGACATCCATGACGATTTTATCATCGTCTCCATGGCTTTCAACCACAGCCACGGCGTCCCGCATTCCTTCCGCCTCTCTAACTTTCCTCGCTGGTAGTCAAAAAAGCGTCTTTGCTTCTGTCGTTGTTCCTGGCAATTCCTCTGCTCGCTCTGGGCTACTCCACTGCTCGTTTCTATCGTCTTCGTCATCTCTCTCTTCTCCATCTTCTTTTTCGGGTAAGAGGATGCCATTTGTTCTTGATTGTGTTTTTATGGTGGAGTTGGCTAATGGGTACTTCTTCTCTACTCACTTCATGGTTGTTAGGCTTGTACAATTCTTATTGCTCTTTGACTGAGTTTTTATTTTATTTTACTCGAGAACTACTAGTTTCTGTCATTTACTTGCATTTGATTCTGCATTTTTGGTACTTTCGTATGAAATGAATTAAACCAATAACCTGATTACATTCTGTTCTTCACTGGTTGAGTTGATTTGAACGATTTCTAGTTGCTGGGAGCCCTTTTCATTTCCCCACAATTGAAATTCTCGGTATTGTTTTCGACAGATTAAGGTAAGAGTTCTCAAAATAAAAGGAATTAAATCTGTGATATCTGATTCTACACGATGCTCAGTATCTTAGGTGGTCGACTCCATTACATAAGTTGATTTCTCATTTGTCTCTCACACTACAAAGTAGGTATGGACTATCGACCAACCATCTCTAAGGCTCTTACTTGTGTTCATACCAAATAATAGAAAGTAGGAGCATCTTGTTTTTAGGCATTTGGATATTCTCTGTTTTCCGTATATAAGTGCAAAACAATGCAAGCGTTTTAAGAGACATGAAAGAAATTTGCTTTGGATTACAACGCTTACCTTGTTGTTATATTGTATAAAGTGTAAAGAAATAAAAAAACAGACGAGGAGCTGACAAATGAGAGATTAGGACAAATGAAAGGATGGTATATAATCCGTGCCTGAGCTGTTGCTATGGTACATTAGCAATCTAACAAAGAAGTGCTTTTGCTGAACTCTCTGTCCTTAGCTCCTCGGATTGGCTAGTCGACATCTCTTTAGTTTGAATGCTTTTATGATGGATTGCTTTAATTTGATTCCGAGAGTTTTAATTGGATGTTTTGAACCAATTTGATTTTTTAAACTTTGAATTGCTAATTTATATGCTTGTATGTATGATCTTCGTCAATGCATTTTGTTGGTGGTTCTATTCTTTTATTGCGGTTGAATTTAGGAAGCAAAAGAACTCAAAACTCATTGAAAATGGAGGATGGAGTAATAGTTGTAGTGGAATGGTTTCTTTTTGCAGGTTTGTCCTTGAACTTGGATTTGAAGTTGAATAATGGGAGCCGAGGAAGAGGGCAGCGAAGTCTGGTGGTGAGAGCCGGAAAGGCTGCACTTTGCCAGACAAAGAGGAACAGGTCGAGAAAGTCTTTGGCTCGTACGCATGGCTTCCGACGAAGGATGAGAACGACGAGTGGGAGAGCCTGTTTTGAAGAGGCGTAGGCAGAAGGGACGAAAGGTGCTATGCACCAAGTCGAACCCCAATAGTGGAAAGCGTGCTTAGTTCATCCGTTTTAGGGCTAATGTTCAGGTTCTTAAGTTAGTGCAAGATGATGCCTTGTTGATTTGATGCAAGACTTGTATGATTTACTTTGATTATTTCACTTGCAAGTATTGAAAATTGACCTTTGAATGGTCAATATTTTCAATATTGGTTTTGGAAAATAGTTTTTAAAAGCGGAAATCTTTCTGTTTGAATAAATTTTTCAAACCTGCTCTTTTAGATTCAAATTTCAGTTCCACGAGAGAGAGAGAGAATGAAAAAGCCATAGACAAGAATAATCAATTGCACTTGCATAGAATGACAGTGTTGTTATGAAGTTAACTAGCCTAAAAACTATTGCTTGCTATACATGAGAAATGCTTCTTTTTCAGTACATTTCAGGAATAAAACTCTGGCAAATGCAGAATGGCTCCACCTGTAACAAAATTATCTTTTCGAATTTTCAAGTAAAAGTAGATATCAGATGAACATGGTATTTGAGCAAGAGGGGACCTGAACAAATGATGCAAAATTTCAGCTCGCCTTTAAATTGAACGGCTCCGATCCCTCGCTTTTTGGTATTTGCTCTTGATCATCATCCGATCAAATTCGCTAGGGCTTGTATTAGTGATTTGGAGTCGAATAATTTACCAACTTTAGGATCGTATATGGAATCTACAACAATCTAGAGAAAATGGAAAACTGAAGCTGTACCTTCCGTGATTCTAAATTCGCAAGAGCAAATAGAGTTTTGCCATGCCAAATCTTAATAAAGCCATGCCATTGTGCCATTAGGCACGATTATTAAAAGCTGCTTTATGTTTTTAAAAAACAGAAGAATAGAAAAAATAAATGTCTTGAAATAATGTGTTCGTCCGAGGATAACTTCCAAAAAATAATATGTTTTCTGAAAATTTAAAATTTTATTTATTTTTCTGAAAAAAGAAAGAAAATCAATAAAAGCATCGTGTTCGTTTTATTTTTGGCTTTCCAATATAAGTTTTTGCGCCTTGCAAGAATTCCAAAAACAATTTCTTAAAACATCTTTCAAATATACCCAACTTTCAGGGAGGAAAAAATTCAAATTAAAACAAAAATCACAGTTTGGATAAAAAAAACCAACAATAGAAGTCTTATCCACCTAATATCTTTCAGTAGCACCAACAAGCATCTTACTTGTACCAAAAAGAAAGCATGTCATACATACCACATTGGAAATTCCTTGGGAAGCCAAGACTTGAATATCTACAGCAATTTCACCATCTTTTGGCACCAAAAGAGTATTGACATACTTACTAGGCTGCAAAGGAAATAAAATACTAAATGTGTTTGGAAATTGTTCTTTAAAAACATAACGAAACTTATTTTATTTTTAATAAAAGAGCACTTTGAAAACATTGAGATTTTCCAAAATATTCTGTTTTCTTTAAAAAAAAATAAATTGTTCTTTGAAAACCTTTTCGTAAACATGTTTGGACACACTGTTTCAATTGTTCCCCTCTCTATATTTAAAAACAGTACACAATGGTTTATGCTTTGTTTTATCATTTTTGTTTAATGACTGTTTGCATTCCGTTATCAACTGTCTGAGCAGCTGGATGCATGGAATTCCAATGAATTATTAAAAAAAAACAGAGAAAGAACCAACAAAAATCTAGATTAATGTGCTATTTGATCTTCATGCTTAATGAACTTTTGTGGTGGCGTGGAGGTGTCAAGGAAACGGTCTCAATATGTTTTAAATTAACCAAAAGAAAAATGAATACACCATCTCCCTTTACTTATAGACCACAAGTATTGGATTTAAAGTTTCTAGATTTTGCTAGGTTTGGTTACTAATAACTTGTTTACAGAAAATAAGTTGGATTCGATAAGAAGTCATAGCCAATTAATTCCAAGCAGAGAAACAAAATGGTAATGATGAAGGGACTTACAACATTTTGTAAACAATTATGAGGATCCCCATAAGTTCGATTTAAGGCGTCTGTAATGGCAGTCACGAAGCAAGAAGCAGTAAAGCCATTTGTTTCTCGATCATGTGTGCCATTCAATAGTAATACCTGTCAGGAAGGAGAAATACTTAAAAAGCACAGAAGAGGAGAATAATCTAAAATTGGCTGCTTAATCAATCATGATCCACACCTTTGGGCAGGACCTTGAAGAAATGGTTTCGCCAATGCCACGTAAAACCTATAATGGTACACAATCAATGGATAAATATGCATGTACATGATAAGAATCATTCCTGTTAAACTAGAAACAAGTTCGGGAAGTTAAAGGATTCGTTATAATTGAGTTGTATAAAGAAAGAAATAAGTGGCAGTAATTAGAGTTGGTGGAAGTTTCAGGAGTAGTTATAATTGAGTGGTAATTCCTATCGATACTCGAGAAATACTTATTGATTATTCGAAAATGAACTACAACTGCTCTGTATATTTGATAGTCAAGACTCCTCTCCTCAGAGATACTTTCTATCACCCAAAAAACTAACTTTTCTATGCCTATACCTTTCTATTTATACAGCTCAATCATAACTACTCCTAACTTTCACTAACTCCTCTAATTTCCACTGACTTCTTTCTAATTTAATAGGAATGATTCTTATTAGTAAACAGACATTTTTAAATCAACAATCATTCAAAAAGATATTGACTCGTTCAGTTTGATAGAGCAAAATTACTTCAAAAACATTCCAACAAATATTAGTTTTTTTTTTTTGGGACTACAAAATTATCCTAACTCTCAAATTCCACTTCAGATGGAATTTTATACATAATGTTCAAGTGCCTTGACCAATTAACAGGATGCTAGAACTGTACGTATTAATTTCAGTTAAATGTGTAATCTTATAGAAAATGTCATAAAATAATGCCTGGAGAACTGCCTTTAACAAAACAATGAACAGAGTTCCTCAACATTCGTGGCTTCAAAGCTCCTACGTGATAATGTCTATGAATTCAAACTTCATATAAATACTATGACTAATATTAAATTATGACAAATCAAACTAAGAGTCAGAAAAAGATGATTACAAAAAATCAGAAAAATACCAGTGAGGGACAGATGGAGGTAAAGAGAGACCCCATTGCATAAACAATGCAATCCACTTCATTTAACTGGTCAAGCACAGTGGGATTTACCGTGGGAAAAACCTAAATCCATAAAAGAATCAGTAATTAACATCACAAATCAGCATTTTCCACTCATTGAGCATTATTAAATATCATGGCAATAAAGTTTTCTTTTGGCATGTGCTTTTTTTGTACAAATCTATACAGCGGGGCTACGGCCTTCGTACTAACTAATATTGACTTATCTTAATATATTCTTGCTTGGCTAGCAAAAAATTAAAAAACAATGATTGGCATTTGATAGTCATTTACCTCATGCAGCAGATTAGCACCTTCGCTTGACATGTAAAATACTCTTTTGATCTTTGAAGGGAGTGCAGACGATGAAGAGTTTTCCTATCAGGATGTATCCAACACTTGAAAAATGAGAAAATACTGCATTAAGATTTTAGAAGTTTATATACCAAAATTTTCAAAGAGGCAGAAAATCACAAGCAGTGTCTTTATTCTAACATTATGTTTTTTCCAATCATCTTCAAATGGGATGACTTTGGAACAAAACCCCAACCTGGAACTATTATTTGCATATGGACAATTAGAGATATTGATTATAGAAATCATGGTCAAAGATATAATTTTGGCTTGGCTTCTTTTTTATGACAAAATCCAGAACAACAGGTTCACAACCGTTCATCAAAATAGGATCATAACTCATACCTCATCGCTGTCTCTATAAAAGGATAAGCTGCTCTCATGACTGAGGTGACAGTTTGCCATGATATATATCTATTAGGTTTTACAGTCAACAACTGTAAGATTTTTATTTTGCTATTCTTCATTATACTAAGTGACAAATAAAATTAACCTCACGATTAAAAGCCATATTGAACTTGCAGTTTCAAGACATAAGAAATGAGATAAGCTGAGTCTTACATTAAAGTAAGACCTACCTTAATGATAGGTTCAATTGGTGCATTAGTTGGGTGAGAAATTTCATTCTGACCTCGTATTACAGTTCCATCCTGTGTGAATTGACAAAAAATAAATCACAAAGAATCAAATCTGTGAAATACGAATAAAATATCACTATGGTCAGAATCTCTTCTCAAGATATTGACGACCAAAATTAACTATCCTACGGTTTGCAAAATAATTATTCTGTGGGAATAAGGGAATAACGTGAAATCAGTTAGTTATCAAAGTCCATTATATGATATCAGAAAGCTTATGTCACATCCCTACCCATAATTCACATCCTAATGTAAGCCTGTCATTGGTTGAAATTACTGGCAAGACCAGACTCTCAGATGGAATATCCGAAACACGAGAAAACAAAAAAATTGCAGCATCCAGAGATTGAAAAAATGTACGTGCTCCTGCAAAGAAGAAATTTCCAATGCTGGAAAAACAAAGGGAGATGGTTGAGCTACTCAATGCGGAAGGAATACTCAAAATTTGTTTGGAATCAAAAGTCATTCATGAACTATCTTTTGTTAAGGCGTTTCAATGTGCAGTAAAGAATTTACTAATATAGAGTAAAATAAATCTATATACCTTCCGTTACTAAAACAAAATGATAGATCAGAACGTCTGAGAATCTGCATACATGGTAATTCCAGTAAGTTACTTGGCAAGCATCATCAAGAGAGCACAGCAGAGATAGAATTCATGAATAAAAAAGTAGAGTCAAATTGAAGAAAAAACTATAATAAGGATTGAGCTATAAACTGAAACAATAAAAAATCAAGCAAGAAATAGTTAGTGCAATTAATAAACTCTTTTATGGAAGCTACCTGATTCTGGAAATAAGCAAGAAAAGCTCTGATGGTTTCCCTGTAAGGCTTTGAAACGCCTTCCCAAAGAGAATGATCTCCTTCCACTATATCATACCTGAGAGTATGGTTACCAATGCAATCACGTAAGACATAAAAACAAACCAGTTTCACATGCTCTTTGATTTATTCTTAGGTATAAGTATAAAAATGATGAGATTTTGAATTCCTAGAAAACTTTGAATCGATCAAAATTTACAGAAGCCAAGAGAGGTATAATACCATTCTGATTTTGCTTGTTGTGCGTCAAGTTGAAGACGATACCCAAGCAATCTACGCACAGCAAGCGCCTCGGAAGTGCTCTGATCAGACAATCTCAAACATCTCGATCTTATATCTCCCACAGCCGGACCACCTGAACCACAAAGAATTCTAAAATCAGAATACAAAATGTATATATAGATTAAAATCAAAATCAAATGGTTTCCAAATGAAAATAAATAAATACCAAGAACACGAACAATCTCCGCCGTACTTCCTCCATCATCGGAAACTGGAAGAACATGCGCAACTCGGGTCGTTAAATTCTTGAGCTCTTCGACGACTCCATTGAAGGCAGTACCACCTACAATTCTAAAAGGAAAAAAATCATCATACAACATCAATGCAGTTTCGAGCCCAGATTTTTCGAAAATAGACCTGAGAAAACGAGCAAGGAGGGCTGATTAATGTCATTGGTAGGAGTGTAGGAGAAATTGCAATGGCAGCGAAGGGACTCCATAAAATAGGTAGGTTTTGGAGGAAAATGTAAAGGAAATTTCGTGCGATTGAGACAGAGTAAGGGACCCAGCATCGTATCTCCCATATTCGCTTCCGTTTTCTACGGCCTTAAAAATAGGAGATATTAAGCTGAGTTACGAATAAAACTATCCATGTTTACAACTCAGACATCCATTCGAATAAGACACTAAAACCCAGAGAACCTGCAGTCTCCATCAGTTCTCTATTCCGCCATTGTTGCCCACAAGCTCAGGGTTCAGCGAATTGGTGGAGAACCGGATAAAATAATATCCATAATCCATTTTTTTTTTTTTTTTAAAAAAAAAAAAAAAAAAAAAACTATTGAATTTTATATTTTTAAAAAGCAAAAAATAAATTACATATAATATAAAATAGTGTGACATATTATAAGATACTAAACAACGGGCCAAATGTGACTAGCATTTAAGAAACAATATAAATCCAACATATACATTATGTATTGCTATGATAACTGCTATATAACAGATAATATGAAATTATAATATTATTCGACGGAGCGACTAAGAATATTGTTTTGATAAATAATAATGACAATTACGTGATCAATCTTCCAAACTTATTTTGAATTAAAGGTTTTCCATTGATTGTTTAATTTATTTTAGTTTTTAAAATTCATTTTTCTTGATTTTGTAGAGAAAATAAGAGTTACTTAAAGCATCTCCCGTGGTAGCAACTCCTTAAGTTGACACAATACATTAATTAAAGTCACATCATTATTATTTAATAAATTTTATTCTCTCTCTCATCTACATCATTTTTAAGCAACTTCTCTAAAAGAACACTCCAGTGGAGAGCAATCTCTAAAATTTCTCATCGTGGTCCCACATCTAAATTTTTATATTTATTTTTCTTAACTAATATATAATCATATTATATTTAATAAATGAAGTAAATATTACATAGAATTGAAATTAGACAAAAAATAAAAATTAATTCTAAATAATTAAAATATAAATAAAAAAATCACACAAACACGAATATCATTGAAATATTACATAAATACAGTTACAATGAGACATAATGAAATATTAAGAAAATAGTAAATGCATGCTTCACTATCTTATAACAATTATTTTCTACAAAAATAATATATTAAAATTTCAAGATATTAGTCATAATATGATCACACAAATGTTCATGATCTTTTTTTTGTTGATCAGTCATATACGACGTATACATAATAAAATAGTCCATGTACTTTGTTTGTAACGACCCCTTGTCCCAGCAAGATATTGTTCGCTCTGGGAATTGGATCGTAGCCTAATATCCTCCCCTCACGGCTTTGTTTGGCGAGGACTTCCCAGTCGGTCACCCAACCTGGTACTTTTTACATATGTTTTATTTCCACATACTTCCCCAAGCGATGTAACGACCCCTCTTTTTACGACCCGTCACCTTCCGGTTCGCCCGCGCGGATGTACCGCCATCCGAGTTCTGATTCGTGCAGTCATCGTACACATATTTACACATCCAGGTCATCACATTGTTATCCTTTTGTCTTTTGCTTTTTTTAACTTCTATCTCCACTAATTTCTCTAATGCGGCTGCTTTCCGAGTTTGAATTTGCAAATGGTTAGAAGGCTCCCCTTTTTTTCTTTGTTTTCATTTCCTTTTCTTTTGACTGCCTTTTGGCCTATCGGGCGCACTTCATGTACTTCATCGTCTCTCTTGTCTGGATTAGACGACGAAGTGTAGGCCCCTAATTCGAAAACTTTTGTTCTTTTAAACCCCTCTGGTTGGTATGAAGTATTCCATTTTGGCTCATCCTTTAACAACTTCCAACAGTAGTCAAGTAGAAAATGAAAGCCGTCATTTTCAGATTTATACATTTGGTGGGCATGCTCAATAATTTGGTCATCGGACCACCCACTATGGCGTATTCGTTGAACTCGTTGGTAACAACCAATGAAACGTAATACCTTAGGACTTACCTTGTTCCAATGGTCTTTGCATTGTTTCACTGTTCTACTAGGCCCATCTTCACGGTGTTCGTTGAAGTAATCAGCAATCCGTTCCCAAAAACGTGCTGTTGTTTGGTCAATCTCAACAACAGAATTCTTAGATGTGTTGAGTCATCCGTTTATCAGAAGTATATTTGATTCATCACTCCATTTGGTTTTTCATTTGGATTTTTGAGGTGGATTCTCTTCATCATGTAGATGCGCATTCTCTAACCCGTCTTCACTGCGTGTAGATCTGGATTCAGAAGCAGAAGTGGATGGTGTTCGGTGTGAGGGAGGTGAACCATATGGTTGTGAATTTCCAAACGAGACAAATGGTGAATATTGGGGTGTCTCAAAAGAACTCAATTTTCGGTAATGAAATTGTGGATATTGAAAATTTTGTGAATTGTTAAACTTTGACGGTACTTGAGGATATTGAAAAAATAGATTTTGGGAATTTAGATTAGGAGATATTTGCGAATTTTGAAAAAATTGAAAAAATGAATTTTCAGAATTTGGCTGATAAATATTAGAAGCACTTTGAGAAAATTGTAAAAATAGATTTTGATAATTTGAGTTAGTAGAATTATCAGAATTATCAGAATCCCTGATAAAATTGAGAAATGTGAGAAATATTGGTGATGAAAAAACTAAATTAAATATTTGTATTATAGATAGAAAAAGTAAATGAGAATAAAATATCATTTTTTGACTTCAAAGAGCCGTTGCTCAACAGGTGCAAAAGAAAACAATCTATTTGGCAACTTTGGTGGGTCATAGGTTGCTTACACTGGTTTAGCATCTTTGGTGATAAGTTACTTTGACAAGCAATGCCTTTAGCAACCACTATTGGAGTTGCTCTTATAACATACTTTGTAACAATAATAAATTACATATTCTATGAAGATTTGACAATCTTATTCATCCTTGTATTAAAAAAATTGACACGGTATATTTTTAATTATTTGATATACGATATTTTCTTCTACAAAATGTAACACTTTTCGTTCAATTATGGATTTCTTACCTTAGTAGCTATAATTTTACTCTCTCACCATGTTAAAAGAGAGGAGAGATACACTAGTAAATAAGAGGAGAACTTTTGGGTACAGTATTAGCATATATAGTTAGAGCTTTTAGTTTAATTCTAAGTATTTCAATTATTTTGTAACTAATGTCTTTTCCGTGATCATTACATTTTTTCTCATACTTGTACAATCCTTTTTCTGAAAATTCAAAGCACAGAGAACATTTTTTCTTCTGCCGCCATCGCTCTCCTTCTCTTCTTCATCTTCATCTTTATGTTACTTTCTGGTTTGGAAATCATCAAAGTGTAAATCTCAACGTGGTATCAGAGCCTGATCATGGCCTCCTCTAGTTCGACTATTCCCTCCTCTCCCATTCCCTCTCCTGCTATTTCAACCTCTTCTCCTCTGCCTTCCTTACCCTCAGTAAACCAAACTCTCACAGTCAAGCTAAATACCTCGAACTACCTGGTTTGGAAGGCGCAACTTCTCAATGTCGTCATGGCAAATGGCATTGAGCATCTCCTGGACCCCTCTTCTCCCTCACCTCCTAAATTCCTGGATACCACCTCCCTCCAAATCAACCCCGAATACACCCTCTGGCAACGATCCAACAGAATCGTTATGAGCTGGATTTTTGCTTCCCTGTCCGAGGACCTTCTTCCTCAGATCGTTGCTTTTTCCACTGCTAGTGAAGTCTGGTCAGCCCTGGAACGGCTTTTTGCCTCCTCCTCCTTGGCCCGCATCACCGATCTTCGAAGCCGATTACATTCCCTCTCCAAAGACGGTCTCTCGGCCTCCAAGCTACTCCCAAAAGTTCACTGCTTTGTGTAATACCCTTGCAGCTGTCGGCGAACCAGTCAGCTACAAAGACAAGATCATTTATTTTCTCAACGGCCTGGGCAGCGAGTACAACGCGTTCGTGACCTCGGTCACCAACCGCGCCGATGAACCTTCGCTGGAAGACGTTCAAAGCCAGCTCCAAAGTTATGATTTTCGTCTGGAAAAACAGAACTCCGTCATCGCCTTTCCGACGCCGGCCCAGATCCAGGCGAATTTCGCCTCTCAACGCCCTTATCGGCCGTCGTGGAATCCTCGCCCAAATGCCTCTCTTCGTCCCCCTTTCTCGCCTGCTTCATTTCCGCGTGGGCCGGAGTCTCCTCAGCAGCCCGGGCCCTGGCGCCCAAATCGGGCCTCGCAGCAAAACTGGGTTCGCTGCCAGATTTGCAACAAGTCGGGCAACTCGGCCCTGCGCTGCTACCAGCTCCCTTCTGCAGCCCAACACGCTTATTCCCCAGCCCAAGCCCAAGCGCATTTTACTTATTTCCTACCCGACTCAAGCCCAGCCCAAACCCACCCTCATCCTTCTCCGACCCGCCCAGCTGCCTATTCTCCCTTACCCGACCCGGCCCGCCCAGAAGCCCTTGTTCCTTCGCCGGCCTTCTCCCCTGCTCCTTGTCCAAGTTCTCCAGGCCTTCTCCCTACCCCTGCCCCGTCGCCGGCCTCCCCCTGGATTCTAGACTCCGGCGCTACACATCACTTCACGCCGGATTCTCATCTTCTCCACCGTCCCCAGCATCTCCCCTCTCCGTCGCAAGTCGCCACTGCCGAAGGAACCCTTCTCCCTCTCTCTAAATTCGGTTCGGCTACTCTTCCGGCCCTTGGCCGATCACTCAATTTGCAGCATGTTTTTCACTCTCCTAATCTGTCTCACAATCTCTTAAGTGTCTCTAAATTATGTCAAGATAACTCTGTCTTTGTTGAGTTTCATGCAAATTCTTTTTTTGTCAAGGATCGGAGTTCGCGTCAGACGCTCCTCCATGGCCTCTCTGATGGCCTTTATCATACCCCCTCAGTCGCCCCTGTTTTGCTCCTCCAGGCTCGGTCTCCTTCTTTTGTGCCTCCCCTAGAGAACTTTTGGCATCATCGATTGGGGCATCCCTCCTCCTCGGTGATGCAACAGGTTCTTCGCACCTGCAATGTGTCTGTAAAATCTTCCTCCCCCTCTTTTTGTACCTCCTGCCAAATGAGCAAGAGCCATCAACTTCCTTTCTCCCTCTCTCCCTCTCATGCACATTTTCCTTTTGATGTTGTACATTCGGATGTTTGGGGTCCGTTTCCTGTTAAATCAATTACTGGTACTCGTTATTTTGTTTTGTTTGTGGATGATTGTACTCGTTTTACCTGGCTTTTTCCTTTAAAACTAAAAAGCGATGTATATACCACTTTTGTTCATTTCTATCAGTTTGTTAAAACGCAGTTCAATACGCAAATTAAATCTATTCAATCCGATTAGGGTGGCGAGTTTCAGGCTCTCACTTCTCTTTTTCTCTCTCTTGGCATCCAACATCGTGTCTCTTGCCCATATACTCCCAACCAAAATGGCCGAGTTGAACGCAAAAATCGTCACATTGTCGAGACGGGCCTAGCTCTCCTTTTTCATTCCCCGGTCCCACTTCATTTCTGGCCTTATGCCTTCACTCACGCTGCCACTTTAATCAATTTGCTTCCCACTCCCGTCCTTCAACAAAAATCACCCTCCGAATGTCTATTACATAAAGTCCCTGATTACTTGTCCCTTCGTGCCTTTGGGTGTCTGTGCTTCCCTCTTCTTCGTCCGTTCAATCGCCACAAACTTCAACCTCGTTCTCGTCCATGTGTCTTTCTCGGCCCTAGTCCCCATCACAAAGGCTATCTCTGTCTTGAACCCGAGTCAAATAAAATTTATATCTCTCGTCATGTCACCTTGTTGAGTCTCAGTTTCCTTTTGCCTCCACCACGAAATGTAATACCCGGCTTGTACGGATTTTTAGTTTTAATATATTATATTCATATTTTATCATATAATGGCACTTTTCGTAAATATGTCAAATCAGGTCCGTTTCACGAAAAGAAAGCGTCATTACGATCCTAACGACTAATTGAAATTTTAGGAAATTTTTGGGATTTTCGGAATAATATCGCTATATTCCGAGTAAATAAGTTTCTTGTAATGTAGAAGACGTTCTCGTAAAAATAGCAAACAAGGTCCAAATTGTGAACGGACAGTTTTATTAAGTCCCAAATAATAAGTTGGACTTATTGATGAAATAAGAAAGTTTGGAGAACCAGAGTCGTTAGCCGATTAACGAAACGAAAGACGAAACTAATATAAAAACTAAAGAAGGGCAAAATGGTAAATTGCAAAATCAAAATATAAAATAACTAAACTCTTTTCCTTCCTCATTATCTTCCCTGTTGCGTGAAGGATTCCAGAGAGCTTTCTCTCTATTTTCAAGCGCTTCCCTCACGACGACTTCAACGATCCCGACCTCCGTTCTCTTCCGTTTCTCCTCCGTTCTTCGTGATTCTTCCTCCTCTCGCTATCCTAGGTATGAATCTACGTTCTTAGAGCGTTTATTTTGAGTTTTACGAAGTATAAACAATTAGGGTTTTGTCAAAAATGCGAATTACGGTTCGTAATTAATAGGGTAGCCTTGATTAAGTATATATTGCACGTATTTGACGTTATTGGACGAAGTTAAATCAAATCGTGAAAAGGTTAAAAATTAGGAATTTTTGGAAAAGTTCGTTAATTGTAATTTCGAACCATCGAGCATGAATTAGTCGTTTAAGTATCTCGATTTGATGAGTTAGAAGTTTTAAGGAATTCCTTAGTTAAGGTTTCGTTGAATTTGGACGTTTAGAAGTTTAAATTCGTTTTAACGATAAACGCTTTGAATTGCTTAGGTGAACGACTCTCTTGGACGAAGCTCGAGAATCTGTGCGCTCAAGGTAAGTTCTCGTGACTTACTCTGGCCGATTGGCCTACACCGTATTTCGATGTCGCGTCGAGGATGTTAAAGGATCGTTTGTTTTATTTGCTTTGGTTGGGTAGTTAGGTTTAAACGTTTTGTAGGTTATTTCATTTACAGTCTTGATGGTATACATGTGCTTGTTTATTGTATGTTTATATTATGCTCATATCTGTTCATGCATCACGTATTTCAAATGTCATGAAAATGAATTTCCGCACGTGTTTTAAGAAAAGAAAATGAACCTCTGTAATGAATGAACGTAATCTGTCTGTATCTGGTCACGCGAGGTGGGACTCAGGCACGGCTGTGCGTGTTGCAAGCGTGTACCCCCCTCCTCTAGCTGGAAAGAGTAGTCCGACCGCAGGATGGGCTCTCTCCGGTTAGTGGGTTGCGATCTCGGTGACAATCTGTCTGTCTGCGACGTAATGAATCTGTATCTGAATCTGAATCTGCATGTTTTCTTAGTGGCATACGCACGCATGCATCTGCATTTACGAAGCTTACTGAGATTTCATTATCTCATAGATGTCTGTATGGTGTAGGTGACTTTCTAGGTGACATAGATCCAGGTGAGGACGACGTTCCTCCTTCTGATGTCTGAGGTAGTTGATGGATGATGACCCGTGGGAGTGCGCTGGGCAGTCGGCGCGTTTCTGACCCGTGGGGATGTGTACGTATTTTGGGAACTATTAGAATGTCTAGGTTGATTTGTATAGACATTTTAAGTTGTTTGGATTGGGTAGTGGATAGGCTATATTTGATGACTTAAACGTTTTGGAAATCTGTTTTATAAACTGTATATTGAATTGTTTTGGTTTAATCCGTTAGTTAAATGTTATGAAAATGTTTTGAAATGTTTTTAGGTTGTTACGGATAGGCTCGGTTTTTAGAGCTATCCACGCAGTTGGACTTCGCAAAGTCTGCTGTAAGTTAATTGAGTTTAGAACACGTTTTAGTTGAGTTTAAATGATAAATTGATAGTGATGGAATTGGAAAATGCTTAAATGTAGAGTGATGTTTTGCTCTCTGGAATTTCCAGAGAGCACTTGTAAAACATTAGGGAAACGAGGTAGAAGATCGAGGGAGAGGGGGAAAATGGTCGCTGCAAAGTGCAGCGACTGGGCGCTGCACAATGCAGCGCCCGATCGTTGCACACTGCAGCGATTGCAGCGATCGGGCGCTGCAATGTGCAGCGCCCACAGCGATCAGTCGCTGCTTTCATTCCTCTCTGTTTTTCCGGTTTTGCCCCTCCGCGATTTGTTTAATGTTTTAAATAGTTTCAATTGTTTATAGTTTTAAATTAAATGTTTATAATTGTTTTTAAAAGTTTTATTTAGTTTGATTTCAAAATGTTTTCCGCATAAACGCTAAGTATAAAAGAAAATGAAAATTTATACGAAAAAAAAAAAATGGGTACAGTATTAGGGTCGTTACACGAAATCCCTTTCCCTCCCCTCACCGTTTGAACTTTCTATCCCTTGTGTTCCTCCTCCTCCTTACTCCACTGCTCCTACATCGTCCTCATCTCCCTCTCTTTCTCTTATACCTGCTCCCTCTCCTATTATTACTCCTCCTCTATTGAGCCCCCCCACTGTGCCTCTCTCCTCTCCACCCGTTACTATAACCCTACCCTCACCCACTGCCCAAAATACCCATCCCATGACCACCAGAGCCAAAGCCGGTGTCTTTAAGCCCAAAGCTCTTCTTCTGGAGCCTGCCCCTGAACCTCGCACTTTTAGCCAAGCTGCCAAATGTCCTCAGTGGCTTGCTGCCATGCGCGAGGAATTTTCTGCCCTCCAGCAAACCAATACTTGGACCTTGGTTCCCCTTCCATGCGGTGCCAAACTCATAGGCTGCAAGTGGGTCTTCAAAACCAAGCTCAATCCCGATGGCACGATCTCTCGGTATAAGGCTCGCCTTGTAGCCAAAGGGTATGATCAAACTGAAGGTGTTGATTATGAGGAGACCTTCAGCTCAGTGGTCAAACCCACCTCTGTCCGTTTGGTGCTTTCTTTAGCTGTGTCGTCTCAGTGGCCTATTAAACAACTCGACATTAGCAATGCTTTTCTCCACGGTGATCTCACTGAGAGGGTCTACATGCAACAACCCTCTGGTTTTGTTGACTCTTCCTCTCCGTCTGCTGTTTGCTTATTACATAAAGCTCTCTACGGTCTCAAGCAGTCTCCCCGAGCCTGGTACACCAAACTTCACACTGCTTTACTCCATTGGGGTTTCTCCGCATCACGATCTGATTCTTCTCTCTTTATCCGTCGGACATCATCTTCCGTTATTATTATGCTAGTATATGTGGATGATATCATCTTGACAGGCGACTCCCCGGCTATGTTAGAGAAGCTCCTCCTATACTTGCATTCTCAGTTCAGAGTCCGGGATCTCGGGCCTCTATCTTATTTTCTGGGCATTTCTGTTACTCATACCTCTACTGCTATGCATCTTTCTCAGTCTCGCTATATCATGGATCTTCTCCACAGAGCCAATATGGCTTCGTGCAAACCGGTCCCGACTCCAATGGTGGCTGGCCCCGTCATCTCTCTACAGTCAGGCATTCCTCTTCAGGATGGTTTTCTGTATCGTAGCATCGTTGGTGGCTTGCAATACTGTTGTCTCACTCGCCCTGATATCACTTTTGCAGTCAATAAAGTCTCTCAGTTTATGCATGCCCCGTCCGATGCTCACTGGCAAGCCGTCAAGCGCATCTTGCGCTATCTTAGAGGTACCCTCTCTCTCGGCATCTCTTTTAGGCCCTCTGCCTCTGTTCACTTAACTTGCTACACGGATGCCGATTGGGCCTCCTGCCTAGATGATCGCAAGAGCACCAGTGGCTTCTGCATCTTTCTTGGCCCGAATCTCGTGTCCTGGTCCTCTACTAAACAGAAAGCCGTCTCTCGATCCAGCACGGAATCCGAGTACCGTAGTGTTGCCAATGGTGCGGCTGAGCTTCTTTGGATACAGTCTCTATTGCAGGAGCTTGGTATTCCTCCCCCCGACCCGCCCATCATCCTCTGTGACAACTTCAGTGCTACTTATCTGGCCTCTAACCCCGTCCTCCACTCTAAATCCAAGCATGTGGAGATTGACTACCACTTTGTTCGCGAAAAAGTGCTTCAAAAGAGGTTATTGATCAAATTCACTCCTTCAGGAAATCAATTGGCCGACGCTCTCACCAAACCTCTCCCTCCGGCCTTGTTCAACAACTTTCTCTCCAAGATCTTCAGCCCACCGCCTTGATCTTGAGGGGGGGTATTAGCATATATAGTTAGAGCTTTTAGTTTAATTCTAAGTATTTCAATTATTTTGTAACTAATGTCTTTTCCGTGATCATTACATTTTTTCTCATACTTGTACAATCCTTTTTCTGAAAATTCAAAACACAGAGAACATTTTTTCTTCTGCCGCCATCGCTCTCCTTCTCTTCTTCATCTTCATCTTTATGTTACTTTCTGGTTTGGAAATCATCAAAGTGTAAATCTCAACGTACAGTTAGGAACTTAGACTTTTTATATGTTGTCTAAGTGCCAAATTTGATTGTTTTATGTCATAGCATAACCCAATTGATTATTGAAACTTTAAACATGAAAATATTTTAATGTTGATATCAGATGAGCCTAATAATGCCATGGACCACAACGACCATCTTAGAAGTATAACTAAAGCTATCATTTAATGAATAGTTTAATTGCTTTACCTTAAATTAGGCAAGTTTAATAAATATGTGAAATAAAACAAAAAAACTTAATTCATATTAAAAATTTAGATAAATAATATGATTGAAAATTGGAAATTGATATCTTATTTTAATTATTTACAATTTATTATATTAATTACATCGATTAATGAGTGTCAAATCTGAATATAAAAATTAGAGGGTAAAAATAAAGAAGAAACGTAATATTACACTTTGAGTTCCCGTGGTTAGATAAATCGCGGTCGATTTTAATTTGTAAAATCTTAACTTAATTATAGGAAGCAATCGAATCCAAATATGAAGACAAAAGTTTTGATTTAGTAAGGCAAGCTCTTAGAACTCGTAGTTAAAACCAATGTCTTAAGCTTAGAACGTTCACCGCCTCCGTGGGCTCTCTTCGTTATAATTTCCATATTTTTACACAGACTCTCCTTTACCAACTTCTTCATCATCTTCTTCCCCTCTTGGGCTTCTCTCTGGTTCATCAATGGCCACCCCATTTCTGCTACCCCTATTTGTGGGCCCGAGTAAGGCCCCATTCTAGATTCTCTGTCGTCCTTAAACCATCGCAGCAATTTCAGAGCTCTCTCCTGAGCCAAACGACTCCCTAACAGAGCCACTTCAATCAAAACGGGTACGATCCCTAACGTCGCCATTTTTACCCTCTGTTTCGAGCTCTGATGAGCTAGAACCGTAAGAATATAAGCTGAGAGTTCTTGCGATTTCGGTTTCTCTTCCCACGTTAAAATCTCCATTAATCTCTCCGCCGCAATTTCGCTGCTCTCAATCGCTTTCTTCCCCACTAATGGAACTACCAAGTTTGCTAGAGTCAACAGCAATTTTTCTGAAAATTCTTTCTTAGAAGATAATCGCAGGAGAGTTTCGACTAGTCCATTAGAGGCCAGAACAGAAGCTTTGTCCAGCGCAGTGGATAGGTAGTGCAGTGTTGCTAAGCTTGATTCCTTTGCTTCAACGGTGGAATCCGAGTCGAGAATTGATTGCATAAATGGAATTATTTTTTCTGTCGAGGCTAAACAAAAATGGGTGTTCGACAGAGATGACGATAACGAGAGGAGCAACTGTAAAATCTGAAGCTTTTCTGCCTCGTCCATGGCTTCTATGTTCGTGGGTATTTTGGATAAGATTCCTGCCTCCACCATTAGAGCCTTGTTTCTGCAGAAATTAATTAATCTTTTAATAAAACATGATTTGAAATGAAAATGTCTGTAATTAGTGTCGAAGAAACTAATAATTGACCACAAATAAGCCAAAGTGTTCCAGGGTGTGTAGATCTGCCTAATCCTAATCCATAATCAATGTAATATAGAGTTGAATTAAATATCTATAAGTGGACTATTGTCAATATAATTAATAATTAGGGTAATATGC
This sequence comes from Begonia masoniana, assembly GCA_022432975.1. Taxonomy (NCBI): domain Eukaryota; kingdom Viridiplantae; phylum Streptophyta; class Magnoliopsida; order Cucurbitales; family Begoniaceae; genus Begonia; species Begonia masoniana. The sequence continues at coordinate 4,973,767 of CM039502.1, forward strand.
AATAACTAGACTATTTTTCAATGCCCATAATTAATGAGTCTGGTTATCGAGACCACAGCTAAAGCTACCATTTGAATTTGATGGAATTGGAAACTTCATTTGGGTCCACCCCCCCGTCACCATCTTTGACGAACAATTTGGTCACAATTTTCTAAAATGTAGAGAAATTTGGGTCACTTTGCGACTTGTTTTAAAACTAGAAACATATAAAAAAATATATATTTTATTTATGTAAAAAAATAAAAATTTTAAATCATGAAGCATGTTAATTACTAGATTTTATAAACCAGTAGTGAATTTAACAGTTATAATCGTCGAAACTTACGAGGAACTTCCGTTTGCAAGCTCAATCAATGCCTTTCGGGCCACTCGTCGCCGGTCCGGTGCATCGGAATTCACCATGGATATTAAAGGAGGTAAGACCCCGAGATCCTCCATTAATTTTCTGAGGTTTGAATCCCCTTTTGCCAACTTCTCAATAGCCTCAGCCGCCATCTCCTTCTCCTCCCAGCTTCCAAAGTGCAGACTTTTCACCACTCTCCGCAAATCCAATGGCGGATTATCGTCCTTTTTATCCTCTGTAATTATTTGATTTTGGAGGGGTTGGATTGGTTGGTTGCTCATAGTTTTGATTGTTGAAAGAAATGGATCGGCGGTGACAGGGTGGCTCTTGAGAGATGTCTTTGATCGGAGAAACTTTTGGAGGCGTTTGAAGAATCTGAGTTTTTTGTAAGAAAATAAGAAAGGAGGGGAGTGAGAAGGAGAATAAGATGATGAAGATGAGGCGGAGGAAGAAGAAGACATGGTTGAAGTTTCAGAAGAAGACATGGTTGAAGTTTCAGAAGAAGACAGAGAGAGTGGTTTCGAAACGAATTTGGGTTTTCTTACTTATTCAGCTCTGACTTTAAGAGAGAGAGAGAGAGAGAGAGAGAGAACCAAAGAAAAAAGAAGACTGTTTGTGGCCGAACCAGTCAGAATGGAGCAAGACGGGGGCACATGCAAAATGACACCTTCCACTTTTTCTTCTTGTAAGTATATATAATATAATATAGGGAAAAGTACCATTTAGACTCCAACGTATGGGGTCAGTGACCATTTAGTACCTAACGTTTTTTTTGTACCCAATCAAACCCTAACGTATAAAACGTTTGCAATTTAAACCCTACCGTCAATTTTTCAGTTAAATTTAACAGATTTCTTTCAAATTTCCCAAATTATCCCCCTCTCTCTCTCTAAGTTGAGAGGGAGACGGAGATCGAGTTTCTGCAAATCACTGTTACACTGAGTGATAAATCGCAGTAGACCTTCCCTACTTCCACCATCGTAGACCAGAAGAGAATTCAGAGAAATGGAATTCTCAGCTAACTTCAACAGAACTCCATCGACTATACTTCTACACCTTATGAGCTCCACTTCCTGCAAAAATGGCAGACATTTGACAAATGAAGAATAAGACCCTCCATCGCCAATACCTTCGCAGCTCCGCAATTTCAATTTTTGGAGCTTGTTACTGCTCCTCCATAGCCACGAGAATCCCCAATCATCGCTGCGGATTCCAGTTAGGCAAAGACTCTCCAATCCCAATTCCGCGTCAATTTCTTCATTTTCCCATGATTCATAATCTCTAATTGTATCATTTTCTTGTCCTATTCCATTTGAAGAGCATGCGTAGATGGTTAATTCTTTCAAAGAAGGAAATTCGGCCACCCACCTGAAAGCCAGAGGCCGAGAGAGATTGATGGAAAGAGAGATAAGGTGCGAACACGAATTAGAGAGAGAAGCGATGAAGGAGAGAGAAACAGGCCCAGTTAAGAACCTCAAGTCACGAAGCTGGGGATAAACGGTAGAGACAAGAAGGAGGAGGCGGTCGAAGAAAGCAGGCGTTGTCTGCCGGTGATCGTGCCATTTTTTTCGTACTGCTGCTTCTAAGAAGAGTGAGCTCCTGTGTTTCACGGCGGAGAGAGAGAGAGAGAGAGAGAGAGAGGGAGGGAGGGAGGGAGGGGAGGGGGTAGTTTAGTCATTTTAAAAGGCCATCAGTTAAATTTAACTGAAAAATTGACGGGAGGGTTTGAATTGCAAACGTTTTATACGTTAGGGCCTGATTGAGTACAAAAAATACGTTAGGTACCAAATGGTCACTGACCCCATACGTTGGAGTCTAAATGATACTTTTCCCTATAATATATATATATTGCATAAAGTTACACTAACATCTTATTTTTAGTACAAATAGAAATAAAATATATTTTGGATTTTTACTTGGCAACTGTGGGGGTGTCAATTTAGGGTGGACAGAACCGGACCAAAACTGAAAAATCGAACCGGATCGGGAGTTTCGGTCTGGTTTCGTTCGGTATTCAAACGGTCCCTGTCCGAGACCAGTTCTCCCCACCAAGAAAGCGTGGGACACGGTCCTGATTTAATAATCCCCAAAAACCAAGGATCAAACCGTTATAAACTGAAAAACCAATAACTAGTTCAGTTTTGATTTTTGAACCTTTAGCAAAAAATCGTGGGACACCCGACACCTCGTTCTTCAGTTATTCGCCCTTCTTCCTTCTTCAGTCTTTCTTCGCCAATTCACAAAGCCATAGACCTAGTCACCCAAACGCCAGTCACGCCCAGAGTCTGCTCCTACGACCAAGTCACCAACGCTAGTTCCTTCGCCGAAGTCTAAACCAACCTCGCAGTTCGCACGGTTGCACAAGCTTCCTTTGCCGAAGTTCGAACCTCGCAACATGTCAAACTGCCACAAGCTGAAGAAAATAAGATTTTATTTTTGGAGGAATTGGGACCAGACCGAAAAGTTCAATTCGGTTCCGGTCTAGTCTCGATTCCTCCCTAGACCGGTTTTGAGTTTTTTTAAAAAAAATCTCGAACAACGTGGTTCCGGTTCCGGTTCCGCCCGAACTGCGCTCACCCCTACTGTCAATTGGTCAATGAAATCAAAAATCTTCTAAGGTATGAAGAACTTTTAAACTCGTTGTTATCTGCAATGTTGTCGAAATCTCATGAATTTTAAAGAAATTGGATTTTTGGTTGAACGAAATGAAATTTATGGTTGAAGAGGATAATTAATGCACAAAATTGAATTGTAATTACCTTGGTTGGGATCTAAAATCCTAAAACCTAGAGAAATTGGAGGAAAATCAAACTTTTACAAAAATCAGTTAGACAAATCATCAAGGTGGTCAATTGTTTTTTGGAAACGTTTTGGTCGACCGATCCTTTGTACCTGGACGATCATTCTTCAGATACGGATTTGAAGAGATGTATACGAATTCGAATAAGTCTAGTCGTTTGAATTGTCCAATTTTATACTTTAGCTTGGAAGTCATTGTAGGTTTGGACAAATCAACCATATTGTCCCACGTGGTAATACTAAGGTTTGAGACTTTGCAACTAAATTCTAGTTTTATCTCTAAAAAAATGAAATAATCTTTGCTTTGGTGGCGTTGTTAGAGACGTAATCATTTATTCTTTAGACTCGGGACCGGACTGAACCGGTCCGTGCCCACCCCTAAATGCTACAACATTTTTCAGCAGGGCTACGACGAGATTGTCATCTCGGAGTGACTCATTTTCTTGTTCACGATTTTATTTCATTTAATTGGAATCAAGCCGCTTCTTCTTTGGTCGCAACTATGCTTACATTATTTCTCGTATTTTAATTTTATTTATCACGTTTAATTGTTCGTCTATGTCATGACTTAAATGCAAATATTTGAGAATGTAAATCAAACTTTGGTTTTAGAATTGTTGCAATAATTCTAAATTTTTCTTACAGTTGTCACCAAGTGCATGAGCACTTCCACATTAATAATTTCTCTTTTTATAACATTAAATAATAATACATTACCCGTTATAATTATAAATTTTTAATACAATATTCTTAGAAATGGAATATTAATTATTGAAGCATCCAGTGGTGGTTCAACAACCATATCAACATCCGATTATGCTTAAATGGAAGTGATTAGAGCTAAACTCATGCGTCATAATCCATTCACGACATGACGTGTTCATAGACGAGTTAAACCAAGGGTACTCAATCCCTTTAAATATTGCAAGAAAAAAAACAAAACAAAACAAGAAAAAGAAATTCCTGATAATGGTTGGAATAGAGAGCAGGTCAGATTCCACCAATTTTCTTGCATTTTCGCATGTGCCAAACAGATACTTGGGAAGATAAAAGATGTGGTTCTGGTTGATGCTTGATGATGGAGAATGGTGCAACACATTTCTAAAGCATCGTGGAGGCTGAGTGCGACAAAATTAATCTTTGTTTTTATTATATTTCAAATAATTCAGAGAAAAGTTGAGTGAATATTGTTACATATTTGACGATAATAAAGGCATAGATAGTGGGAATTCTCCTTCAATTTGTCAAGTAGATTTTCCTTCTGGGTTTTCAATTTGGATGGCTCTACTTTAAATGAGTAAATAGGATATCGTCGAGGTGAGTCTACTAAAATCAATAGGAATTTAAGTGTTATAAACAATGGGCTAGACAAATAAATAAGTATACTACAATAAAATCATATAATAAATGTTAAGAATTGAACAACAATAATCGAAAAAAAAAAAAACGCAAAAACATAGGGACACTAAGATTTACGTGGAAAACTTTAGACGGAAAAAAATCATTGAGAGAGGAGAAATTCAGTATATCGAAATCAAGGTGCAATTGAATTTTGTAAATCAAATATCAATTTTATAGAGAAAACATAAAATCTTAATATTAATATACGTGTCCAACTCAGCCCAACTAGAATTCGGGTCACAATATGAAGAACTCAAATTGGAAATCTCCAGCCACCATCTAAAAGGTCCACTTCTTCAACGGTAGGTGCAGCTATTGTTGATTCTCCAATGGCTGTCATCTTCCATTCACACCTATTAACATGTGCATAATATCCTTTATAAATAAAGGCTTCAGCTCGTTGTTCAAATCATCCTATTCCAGTAGAGGAATCTCAATCCCAAGTAGAGGAGAGCCTTGAGAGTGCTGTGAGGATCTGAGAGTTTTTATTTCTTTCTGTAAATTCAATCTGTGAATTAAATAGATTGATTTTTCTCTCAAATTAGTTTGATCTTTGATAGTTTAATTCCCAACAAGTGGTATCAGAGCCTGGTTAGAGGTATTAGCCATCGAAGGAGAGCTCTTTGTGAAAAATTCGATTTCGTGAAAGTGTCTGAAATCTTGTTTTGATTATACCACGTCGTAGATCTCGTTCCCACGAGTCTACCGGTATTTTCAGATCGAAAATCGGACATCAAACGAATTTTTCTGTGATTTTTCAAAAGTTCTTTACGAAGAAGATGATGAACAGTGCCCGCCACGTAAGCGCCCAGTCAGTGCCTAGTCAGAGCCACATCAGTGCCACATCATCAGTACTATTCAATTTCTGAAAATTGCATTTTGGTCCTTATACTTTCTGCTCGTTTCAAAATGGTCCTTTATCTTTCTTAAAGTACAGAATGGCCCCTGAACTTTTGGTAATGACTTAGAGACTCCTGAACTATCAAAAAGTTATATAGTGATCCCAGAATTTTCAGCAATAGAATTTCTGACCCCGAAGTGCCTATTCCACCATTTTCGGCCGTTCCGAACACAACGGTGTGCTCCGTTTTACGAGATTCAGCTCTTATTTTGATAAATAAATATTGAAGATGACCACAGAAGAGTCAACATCATATTCTGGAGCTATGATTATGCTCACGGCAACCAACTACACGCTGTGGAAACCTCGGATGGAAGATCTCCTCAGCTGTAAAGATTTGTTCGATCCCGTAGAATTGAAAGGTGAAAATCCTGATCCAACCAAAGCGTCAGAGTGGAGGAAATTAAACCGGAAATCTATTGGTCAAATCCGACAATGGATTGATCATAGTGTCTTCCACCATGTTGCACATGAGACAGACGCATATGCTCTCTGGAAGAAGCTGGAGGACATGTACCAGGCCAAGACCGCTCAGAATAAAGCCCTGTTGATGAGGCGGTTAGTCAATATGAAGTTCAAAAGTGGAACTTCTGTTGCCGAGCATACCAGTGAGTACCAGAGTCTGGTAAATCAATTATCGTCTGTAGTGATGCCGCTTGGAGATGAGATGCAGGCACTCCTACTTCTCAGTTCACTTCCTGATAGCTAGGAAACACTTGTAGTTTCTCTCAGCAACTCGGCTCCAGATGGCAAACTTACCATGTCCATGGTTAAGGATGCCCCGTTCAACGAAGAGGCCAGAAGAAAGGATATGGGCACAGACCAGACTCATGCCCTTGTCACAGAGCCCCGAGGAAGACAACAAGAGAAACAACAAAGGGGTAAAGGCAAATGGAGAGGCAGAAGCAAGAGCAGAGGCAGATCCACCGATGGCAGAAAACCTTCGTACAAATGTCATCACTGTGGAATAGAGAGTCATATGAAGAAGAATTGCTACAAATGGCTAGAGGAGCAAGGCCAGAGCAGTTCCCAGTCGAAGAATAAGGGTGTAGAAACGCTAATCATCATTCCTAGAGATGTAGCGTTCTGTTCGACCCATAATGAGACATGCCTTCACGTTTCAAAAGAAGACACAGAATGGGTGGTAGATACTGCAGCTTCCTACCACGTGACTCCGCACAAGGAATACTTCACGACATACAAAGCTGGTGACTTTGGAGCAGTGAAGATGGGAAATTCAAGTTCCTCTAGGATTGTAGGAATTGGAGATATCCAAATAAAGACAAGTGTTGGAAGTACAATCACTTTGAAGGATGTCCGACATGTGTCAGATCTTTGGCTCAATCTTCTTTCTGGAATAGCCCTTGACAAACAGGGCTATGATAATCATTTCAGCAATGGCACGTGGAAGATGTCAAATGGTGCTTTGATAGTCGCTCGAGGACACATTTGTGGCACACTATACAAGACTCGCATGAAGATATGTACAGACACCCTCAACGTAGCTGAGAAGGAGGGTTCTCAAAATTCCAGAGACTCGGCCATATGAGTGAGAAAGAGTTGTCTACCCTAATAAAGAAAGAGCTTATCACCGTTGACAAAGATGCTGCACCAGATCCTTGCAATCATTGTCTATTTGGTAAGCAGCACAGAGTCTCATTCAGTTCCTATTTAACGAGAAGATCAGAGTTGCTCAGTCTGGTACACTCTGACGTTTGCGGTCCCCTGGAGGATGAATCACTAGGCAGAAATAAATATGTTCTGACGTTCATTGATGATACTTCTCGAAAGGTGTGGGTCTATTTCCTGAAGATGAAGGACCAGGTATTCGAATACTTCAAAATGTTTCATGTCATGGTAGAACGTGAGACTGGGAAGAAGTTGAAGTGTCTCCAGTCAGATAATGGAGGCGAATACACTTCCAAGGTGTTCAATGCGTATTGCAAAACATACGGCATTCGACATGAGAAGACGGTCCCTCACACCCCTCAACACAACGGTGTAGCCGAAAGAATGAACCGGACAATCATGGAACGTGTTCGGAGTATGCTCAGTATGGCTAAACTGCCAAAGTCATTCTGGGGAGAAGCAGTCAGAGCCGCCTGTTACCTGATCAACAGATCACCATCAGTACTACTGAATTTTGAAGTTCCGGAGAAACTGTGGTCTGGAAAGGATCCATCATACTCACACTTAAGAGTATTTGGATGTTTGGCGTACGCACATGTATCCAAGGAGCTCGATGCAATGACCACTCCATGCATTTTCATTGGCTATGGAGATGAAGAATTTGGATACAGACTATGGGATCCAAAGGAGAAAAAGGTGATCAGAAGCAGGGACATTATGTTCTATGAAAGCCAGACAATAGAAGACATTGAAAAACCTACAATGTCTCAGAAGTTAAATGTTGGTGCTCTAAATTCAGATGCAGCACTAAACCCGTTCGATATAGTGACAGAATACATGCCAGAAGCAGAAGCTGAGGAAGAAGGGGGTGTTGAGCAGGGGGAGCCACAACCCACTCCACCAGATGTTCCAGGACCATCACAAGGCCCAGATGATGGTGAATCTCCTCAGACTATTCCAGAAGTTTGTAGGTCTGAACGAGGACGGATTCCATCTAGAAGATATACGGAATCCGAGTACCTTCTACTTACTGAAGATGGAGAACCGGAGAGTTTCCAAGAAGCACTATCTCATAAGGACAAAGAAACATGGTTGTCAGCAATGCAAGATGAGATGGAATCTCTGCAGAAGAATCACACTTATGAGATCGTAGAACTTCCAAAAGGGAAGAAGGCACTAAGAAACAAATGGGTGTTCAAGATGAAGAAAGATGGCAGCGGACAAGTGGTGAAATACAAAGCACAATTGGTAGTCAAAGGATTCCAACAGAAGAAAGGAATTGATTTTGATGAGATATTTTCACCAGTAGTCAATATGACGTCAATCCGAGTTATACTTGGCTTGGTAGCAAGTATGAACTTGGAGCTTGAACAGATGGACGTGAAGACAGCTTTTCTTCACGGAGATTTAAAAGAAGAAATCTATATGGAGCAGCCAGAAGGTTTTGAGGTTTCAGGTGATAACCTCGTTTGCAAGCTTAAGAAAAGCTTGTACGGTCTAAAGCAGGCACCAAGGCAGTGGTACAAGAAGTTTGACTCATGCATGGCAAGTCAAGGCTATAAGAAAACTGCTGCAGATGAGTGCGTTTACATTCAGAAATTTTCAGACGGGAGTTTCGTTGCTCTTCTACTTTATGTAGACGATATTATGATCGTGGGAAAGGATGCAACGAAGATTAGTCAGTTGAAGAATAAACTCTCTAAGTCTTTTGAAATGAAGGACTTAGGACCAGCTCAACAGATTTTGGGAATGCAGATTGTTCGAGATAGAAACAACCAACGATTATGGTTATCTCAGGAGAAGTACATTGAACGTGTGCTCGAGAGGTTCAACATGAACAACGCCAAACCAGTCAGCATTCCACTTGCCAATCATTTCAAGATGAGCAAGAGTGCATGTCCTTTATCTAAGAAAGAGATCGGGGAAATGTCATCAGTACCATATTCTTCAGCTGTTGGAAGTTTGATGTATGCAATGGTATACACAAGGCCAGATATTGCTCATGCAGTGGGGAAGGTGAGTCGTTTTCTCTCCAACCCCGGGAAGCAGCATTGGGAGGCAGTAAAGTGGATTCTCAGGTATCTAAAGGGTACTACTAAATTATGTCTTTGTTACGGGGGAGCTGATCCAATATTGGAGGGCTATACAGATGCAGATATGGCCGGAGATATTGATAGTAGCAAATCTACTTTAGGATATATCTACACTTTCGCGGGGGGAGCTGTCTCATGGCAGTCACGACTGCAGAAGTGTGTTGTTTTATCCACAACAGAAGCAGAGTATATTGCTATCGCTGAAGCTGGGAAAGAAATGTTGTGGCTAAAGCGATATCTTCAAGAACTTGGAATCAAGCAGAAAGAGTACAAGGTACATTGTGACAGTCAAAGTGCTCTCGACTTAAGCAAAGACTCCATGTACCATTTCCGTACAAAGCATATTGATATTCGATATCATTGGATACGCGAAGTTATGGATCGACAACTGTTGAGACTAGTTAATATTCATACGAAGGAGAATCCAGCAGATATGTTGACAAAAGTGGTAACTCGAGAAAAGTTAGAGCTATGCAGAGACATAACTGGAATGCTTGTTTCGGATATGGCTGGAGGGGGAGAATTGAAGAGCTCAAATTGGAAATCTCCAGCCACCATCTAGAAGGTCCACTTCTTCAACGGTAGGTGCAGCTATTGTTGATTCTCCAATGGCTGCCATCTTCCATTCACACCTATTAACATGTGCAGAATATCCTCTATAAATAGAGGCTTCAGCTCGTTGTTCAAATCATCCTATTCCAGTAGAAGAATCTCAATCCCAAGTAGATGAGAGCCTTGAGAGTGCTGTGAGGATCTGAGAGTTTTTATTTCTTTCTGTAAATTCAATCTGTGAATTGAATAGATTGATTTTTCTCTCAAATTAGTTTGATCTTTGATAGTTTAATTCCCAACACAATAAACTCTAACAATCTCCAACATGACGTGAATTTCACATGAGAGATTCAGTGCATGCTACTCGGCCCAACTCAAAGAGAATCCATAACACTGAACTCCGACAATCTTCATATTAAAAGAAATTTTGATGCAAGAAAACGAATCTGAACTCCGACAATCTTCATATTAAAAGAAATTTTGATGCAAGAAAACGAATCTGATAAATCTAGTTAAAATAACCTCCTCTTCAACAATGACCCTTGACTGGTTGTGTGAAAACATAGTTGTGCAGCTTTCGACCCAAAGAGATATCCTTTCTTATTTGTTTAATTTGAATATCAAAATGACATTTTTATTATGAAGATTGTAGAAACTACACTTTTTTAATAACTTACTTTACTAATATTACTTTTTAAAGCATTTTATATTATATGTCTATAAAAAAGTAATCTTAATTTTCTCCCAGCCACAATAAATTTTTTTCGACAACTTTCTACAAAAAAAAAAAAAAAAAAATGATGATTTGAAGAAATAGAATTGCAAGTCATTTCTCAGTCTTTTCGTCATCCTAAGAGTTTGAACTATTTTTCCTACTTTTAATAATGATATTATCATGGTTCTATGAGCCTCCCTTGAGATCTTATAAAAAAAATTTCTCTTGGCTTAAAAAATGCCAACTCAAACTCAAACAAATATGTGTAGTTTTAACTGTGCTTGCAAAGGTAGTGGATATCCCACTGATCAAGCACTGCAACTAAATCTTTGTATTTAATTAAGCCGTAATTCTTACCAAAAAGCATGAAATTATAGGGCTTAATAAGCAAAAATACGTGTAAGGACAAACAAAATTATATTGGTCGAGTCTCGCTCTTTAGGGTTGAGCTCGAACGTTGAATGCTTCACTATGATTAATGAATTAATTAAGTTTTTACCATGTAAAAATGAATCAAACAGATTAATGAAATTATTATAGTATATTTACACTTAGTAGATTAATGAAAATAGAACTCAAAATGGGCATTCCACTAATATAATAGCGATCTCTAACAAGTGGAAGAACAAACTAGTAAACCTAAGAAGGATCATTTTTCCATTATCTTTTTTGAGGCACTTAAATTAATTATAAGGAATTTTGATTGGTCGATAATCTCCACGTCACATCATTGCAAACTTTGAAATTCATAATGTTATTTTTCACTAATTTCATCATTGCCCATTGCTTTCATTTGGATTTTTATCTTTATACTGTTTATTTTGCTGCTGCTGCTATATTTTTTTTTGGATATTTATTTTAAGTAATCTTCTATTCTCTTGTATTCTCTCTAAACATATTTATTGACGTGTAAAACAATGATGAGTATAATTAATATAGTATATTTTGTCTGGTTATTTGATCCTATAAAATTTTATTTTTTTATTAATATTTACCTACAAATATTTAATGCATTACTCTTTTAAAATTAACATGATTTTTTTTTATTTTATTAACTTTTAAAGCATGGTTATTATTATTTTTTTTTTAATGAAACATGTTATTATAGTTGTTATTTCGCATAATCTTTGGTCTATTTTCAAACATGGTTGACTTACTCAATACTCTTCTTATATTTTAGTTGTGTGTCTTATTTATCTCATGCAACAAAGATACTTGTCACTTAACTTATTTTTTTAATATTTTTGTCATTACTACAATGTCACGTGAATTTCATGTAATATGTTATAAAGACATATCTCATATGTTTAACATATTTTTTACAACATTTTTTAATAGTCAAAATTCTGTATTTTTTTTTATAATTACATGCGTCAAACAATACTCACGTGCATCGCACGTGAATTCATTACGTGTTTCAGTATGCAAAATTTTTTAATCATGTAATTTGCACTTGTTTCTTTATATATTGATGTTTAAAATATGTTAATTATAACGCGTACGTGTATTGCACGTACGTACTAACCATTAGTATGTATAAACATACCTTCTAATACGTTTCCGTTTGGTTCAATCGGTTTAAATTGAGAACCGAGCCAAGAATGTGTGATTTCATTACCGTACCAAACCGACAAAATCGCGGCACGTGGATTTGACTTTCTCTATCAAGTTCCTTTTGAACACTTTTCCTGACCATTTCGTGGACCAGTTTTCATTGGTCTCTTTCGCTTCATTTCTTCTTTATCCCATTCGCTCGGGGTGATTTCTTCTTCCACCTTGCATTTTCCTCTCAGTTTTCTTATTTCTTATCATGGAAGACGCCAACGGTAAAGTTCTTCATCCTTTTTTTCAGTGAGTTGTATTTCTATTCGTCGGGTGAAATCTCATCGACTTTTTTGTGGAATTTTAATTTAACTTTTCGTGATTTGATTTTCTTATTTTTTAGCAGTACGAAGTCGATTTTTATTTTTTGTTCTGGATTTCCATTGAGTTGAAGAACCGATTTCTTCTACCGTGCATTTATTTTATCTGATTATGCCGACGTGCATTTAAATTGGTTTGATGCGTATGAATGTGGGAATTAATTTTTTGGTTCTTTAGCAATTTGAAACGTAATGCCGGAATTTTGGTGGGTCTCTCATTTTTTTTCGAATCCTTTGTGGGTGTTTTGTAGCTGGACTGATTAGATGCGTTTACTCAGTTGTTGGACGCAAAATTTGATTATGTTTGAAATCAGCTATGCTGAAAATTTGAACCATGTCTGATGAGGCTTTGAATTGCTGTGAAAGTTGTATTTGCAAATTATAGTGGATGTTTTTTTTTCCTTATAAAATCCTATGGTTGCCATATTTTCTGTTCCTCGCATATTTGGAAATAAAATCATTACTTCGTCTATTCTTCAGCCTGATTAGATCTAAAATTATCATCTTAGCTGTACACATATTTTTCCTTATTTGTCAAAAAGTGAATTTTTGTTATAGTTCGTGAACATTTGTACTTTTTTAGTTAGGAAAGTCATTGGTCTTTCACGAAAATTCCCGTGGATAATGCTTGATTTTGATTTACTTAGCAGTTGAAACTTGAAAGTCGATAGAGTTTGTGGGAGTGACAGAAACAATTGAAAAATACAGAAACCAGATTATATTATGTGAATTCGGCTTTTTTTGCTCCTGTGTATAAGCCTTAAAAGCTAGCTAAGAACGTGATGGTGACTCTACATCGCTGTTTGATAGGAATATTCAATTCCCAATGTAATATTATGGCTTGTTTCCAATATATCTGTGTGTGTGTGTGTTAAACAAAGCTTAAGTTTCTCTTTCTCTCTTGCTTTCTTTATTTGCAGTTGTTGAAGCTAAAGATGGAACTATTTCTGTGGCTTCTGCATTTGCCGGTCATCAAGAAGGTAATATGAAAACCAATTTCATCACAGATCCATATTTCCTTCTCCCACTCTTCCCCGTGATCACCCCAATTATGAACAAGAAAAAAAGAAGATATAAGTGGTGATGTCATTTTGTTTTCTCTCCTATAACTTATAAGAGAGAATTACTATTTGCAAAAAATCCCAGAATGGTAACGAAACCACAGAATCTATAAGCTTGATTCAGCCACTTGTAAGAAATAAGCCAGTGGTATATTCTCTATAGTGGCCAAAAGGCACAAGTCCAGAACCAAAACTAAATCGAGCAAAAAGAATAAAATATTCTCTATTACATGTAGGTATACCATTGATTTCGGCAGCGTAAATAGATACTTGTTGCAAATTTTAGATACTCTCTTAAATTAAATTATTCTCTACCTATTTACTCTACAAAATGTCTATGTTGTAATTTTAAAGTATAACATGAACACTCTTCCTACTTCATGGTTTATCATTGAATTTTTCTGTAAAAAAACAATGTATCCTAGTCAATCCTAATTATGTTTTTTCGACTGCTGAATCAGCTGTACAGGATAGAGACCACAAGTTCTTGACAAAAGCAGTTGAAGAGGCTTACAAAGGAGTTGAATGTGGAGACGGTGGACCCTTTGGTGCAGTTGTTGTTCATAAAGATGAGGTTGTTGTGAGCTGCCACAACATGGTTTTGAGAAACACAGACCCCACAGCGCATGCTGAAGTGACTGCAATACGAGAGGTAAAATGAAAAGCAAGCACAATTACCATACAAGTTTCTGCTTTCTTATCTTTGCCAGTTCAAAATTTCAGATTTGGAAAAAGTAGAACTGAATTGGCTCATTAAATTAATTCAGAGTAAAGTTTCAAAGATGAAATTTCCATCTATGTTATGTTTGCAGAGGATGTAACAATTCCTAGTATTATGTTTAATTAAGAAATAGTTTGCTAAAACTTTTTAATACAAGTTATTCTAGTTTATTTTAGAGTTTATATTTGTTCTTTTGATGGGGAAAGAGGAAATTTATGTCTTAAGGTATGAAACACAACTACACCATTGATGCTGACATTCGTTTGATCTTGTCCATTTGTGTCTTACGCACAGACTGTGTCCATAATCTATTTTTCCTTTTCTTAAAATTTTTAGACAAACCTCAAGACGCCATTGACGCACTGGCATGATTTTTGAAAGTTATAATTGAGCTACAAACATAAGAAAACCCAGCAATGTAGGAAAAATGAAAAGGAAAAGGAAAAAACTCTATTTTTTGGACAAATTGTGTAATTATATAAAAATAATGTATTGAGTGGGTGGGTGTGTACATATTTGTGTTCATCTTGTCTTGTCTTCTAATATTTTGAAAAATAATGTTGTCTTATTAGCAATTTGTCATATTCCTTGTTCGAGTGATATATGATGTTCTTATGAGAATCTAAACAACGCACAGTTAGGGGTTTTTTTTTCTCAAGAAAACGAATGTAAGAAATCGAACCGATTCATATCTTGTGCATATTGATTGATCATAAACCCGTGTATAATTTTCATCTCTGTCTCTTATCTTCGTATGACTATTGAATTTAATGAGTTTTTTAGTCCATTTTCTCCTACATCTGACTATTGAAATGGAAACATGCAGGCCTGTAGGAAGCTGAATCAAATAGAGCTGTCAGACTGTGAAATATATGCATCTTGTGAGCCCTGTCCTATGTGCTTTGGTGCTATCCACCTTTCAAGAATTAAGGTAGTTTTGCAAATTTAGGTCTTTTCAAACACTGCTTCAAAAAAAAAATTGTTTTGTTGGAGACAATAATTCTTAAAAACAATATATTTTTCTGGAAAAACAATGAAAAGAGTGTTTTAAAAAAAACTGTTTTTTTTTTTGGAAAGCATTTTTGCTAGATTGCATTGTTTGTGATGCAGAGATTGGTATATGGAGCAAAAGCTGAGGCGGCAATTGCTATCGGGTTCGATGATTTCATTGCCGATGCATTGAGGGGAACGGGGTTCTACCAGAAGGCGCACTTGGAGATCAAAAAAGCCGATGGCTCTGGCGCAGTGATTGCCGAACAGGTATTTGAGAAAACAAAGGAAAAGTTTCTCATGTACTGATATTGATCTGTTCTGAAAGATTCATTCCAGGAAAAAAATAAAAAAAAAAGAATGACATTGAAAATATTCGTCAGCCGTAACTTCAATTTATCACTTCTGTATTTGAATTCATGGATTGAACAATCAATCTCTATTGAATTTAAAGATTAAATGTTTTTTGAAAAGTTCTGGACCTTTACGAATTACTAGTGCACAAGCGTACGATGCACGTGTGTATCGTCATACGATATACGTACAAGTCGACATTCGATGCATAAGTGCATTGTCATGCAATGCATGATATGTGGAAGAATTTTTAAAAAGGAGTCTTGTAGAAATATTAGGTGCAATTATTAATAGACCGACTAAGATCGATTTTTGAAAATTGCGAGCAATAGGGGTGGTCGTGTTTTAAGACTTATGATTCGGTTTAGTTGCAATGGTTTTTTGGACCTAATTGAGAACCACGCTAAATCAAAACCACAGTTTCTGATCAAAGTGCGATCACAGTCCGTTATGGCCACCCCTAGTTAGCGAATTTCATTTTTTAGATATCCAATATTTCCTAAATGAAAACATGATTTACGATGACGAGAATTCTTTGAAAGACGACGGTTAATAATAAAAATTTCATCACAACAGTCAACTAAAAACGACGCAAAAAAAAAAAAAAAAAAAATCCAAGCGCTGTGACATTTACGTAAAAAAAGGTATGAATAATTTATTTTCTTTTAATTGTTTATTTACTTTCCAATTTGGTAATCGTTCATCAACGAAAAAATCAACGTTCCCAATTTATTATCAAATTTTGATTTTCTTTTCAAAATCAAATTATTGTCAATCCTCCACCGCTTGGTGATGCTGATCGTACTTATTTGGAATTAAGGCCATTCATGAATTAAATTCTCATAGGGATTCTTTAGAATTAAATGCATTCGGGTTTGATTGTGACTAATTAATTATCTTATTAACCTAAATTTAGGTAAATTTATTTATTTATTTGTTTTTTTAAATTTCAAAAAGTTACCTTACCTTACCTGATCAATTTGGCAGTTTTACAAAAACAATCTCTCAAAAATTTGATAAAAAAAAAATGGTCTCAAAACACGCTCCGGTCGACCTTAGAAAACATCCCATCAACCCCTAAAATGTACGATCAACCTCTCCCAAGTCCGGTTGACTGAACTTAAAATTTCAGTTGACCGAGTATTTGCTCTAGACTCTAGTCCACCACTGCCTCGAAAAACCGCCCAAGCCTATGAATACTTCAAGTTTTCGATTTTAAACTACCGAGACCCTAACTCAAACATATACTAACTCGATTTTTGTGCAAAAATATAACCATCTCTTCCACTAACTTCAATTTAAACCAATCTCCAAACTCCAAAAAAAATTGTGAAACAAATTTGGACATTGCGATACCTCTTCCGCTTTTGGGTGGATCTACACCTTCTCAACACCTATGTGGCATCGTGTTACGTGCATGGTGGTAGACGTGCATAGCTTAGTTGGAAGTTATGTTTGGTTTAGTTGGAAGTTATGTTTTCTGTCTTAGTTGGAAGTTATATTTTTCATCTCTCGTTTAGTTTATTTTGTCTCTTTAAAGTGTCTGTATTTCCAGCATAGAGGGGTGGGAAAAATGAATATTGAATATCTCTTTTTTACTCTCTAACTCTGACTCTATCTCTCTCTCCACTTCGTCTTTTGTGAACTTTATTCTGCATCTTCTCCCTCCTCTCGCTAAGCCCACCTAAATTCTACCCTTATCAGTGGTATCAGAGACGCGTTCATGGATACTCGGAGCAAATCCAACGCCGAATTCCGCAACGAAGTAAACGAAATCTTAGCTCGCTATGAATCTAGCTTTGATCAAGTTAACGCAGCTCTACAAACAGTGTTGTCCGAGCTCCAAGCTCTGCGCACTTTCCGACTTTAATCCTTTCGCTGCAGGACCCTCTTCCCATTCACCAAACAATGGCCGCTCACCCAATAACTATGATCACCATCAACCCCACCTCAAGCTCTCCTTTCCAAACTTCGACGGTGAAGATCCCATAGGCTGGATTTACAGGGCCGAACAATACTTTGATTTTCAAGGTATTTCACCAACTCAACAAGTCCAACTCGCTTCCTTCCATCTAGAGGGCATTGCCCTGCAATGGTATCGCTGGCTAACCAAGTTTCGTGGCCCTCTGACTTGGAGTGCATTCACCAAAGCTGTCGTCCTTCGCTTTGGCCCAACCGAATATGAAGATCCAGCTGAAGCACTCTCTCGCCTGCGTCAGAATGCAACTGTCACCTCATATCAAGAGGCTTTTGAAAGGCTTTCCAATCAGGTGGATGGCTTACCCGAAACCTTCCTGGTTGGTTGTTTTATCGCCGGACTTCGTGATGACATTCGTTTGGATGTCAAAATTAAACAACCACGAACCTTAGCGGAGACGATCGGTGTCACGGACCATTTCCCATGATCCATGACGGTGCGGCAAAACGTGGGAGTTGGCTCGCATAAGCATGGATGGGGTGAAGGTGCAAGCCCAAAATGGGTATTTGGTGGCCAAATGGGCCATATGTGCTGAAGTATGGCAATCTGCTGAATCTGGGCAAGCAAGAACATGCATTGGGCAATTGGGCCAGAAGCTGGGCAACTGGGCCAAGCAATGGAGAAACAACTGGGTGCTGGCCCAGGCCCAGGAGCATGTCTTCTGTTCTGTGCGCCAGGCGAAGAGCTGCGAGCGAAGCGAGGGAGCGTGCAGAGGAGCATGCGCGCAGAGGCGCGAAGTGCGCAGAGGGGCGCGAACCAGCTGACGTGAGCGCGAGGAGGCGCGAACGAGCAGGTGCGCGCGAAGAGATGCGAATGCGAAGGAGCGCGACGCGGTACGCGGCTCGCACTCGGCGGACGCGGTCTGGGCGCTGGGTGGCGCGAAGGGAGACGACGCTTGGCCTGGGGAGGCGCGAAGCTGGAGCGTCACGGGTGGGCGCGCCCGTCTGGGACGCGGCGCGCACACGGAGTGCACGCGGCTGGGTCGCGATGCGCTGGGTGCTCTGGTCAGCATGCTGAGCGCGTTGAACAGACACGAAATGGCGACTTTTAATGTTTTGTGCATTTAAGTTTTATTCATGTATTTGGCTGGGCCGAATTGTGTATAAAATAGTGCTTGAGACACCAAAGCAAAGCAGACCTCGAAAAAGAGAAGTCCTTGTGCATTTGTGGTGATCCAAGAGTGATTTGTTCCTCGTCTTTGTATTTGGAATATAAAGAGGGTTGGGAGGTGGGCTCCCGTAAACACTCGTGTCATTCGAGGGTGAGTTTGGAGAGTGTAAAGCGTAATTTGGGGAAGGTTGGCTAAGTCGGGGACTTGGCACCGCACATTGCCTTTGTGAAAAATTAGGCGTGTGACAATTGGTATCAGAGCTCGGTCTCACCACACCACAACAACATGGCGAACCAAGATCAAACGGAGATGATTCTTGAGAGGCTCGCAAGGTTGGAAAGTTTCACGGGTGTTTCCATGGCCACGGAGGAGGCGAGTCCTTTGGTGGTCGAACTCCGCTTGATGAGGAAGGAACTAGATGAGTTTCAAGCATCGGTGGGAGCGGACAATTTGGCTATCGAGCAACACATCCAAAGCACTATCGAGAGGATAGACAAGGAGTTGGCTCGGATGGGCAAGGCGGCGGTTGGTGGTTCGAGTCGGAGGTTGGGAACTTCCGCCACACAATATAAGGTTCTGGAGCCAAAACCTTATAATGGAGACCGCAATGCAAAGGAGGTTGAGAACTTTCTTTGGGACATGGAGAATTACTTCATGGTGGCCGGAATTGAAGAGGAGAATCAAGTCATGATCACGAGCATGTACTTGGTGGGGGATGCTAAGTTATGGTGGCGGCAAATCCAACATGTGGAGCCACGGATTGAGACTTTTGATCATTTCAAGAGAGAGTTGAAAGATCGTTTCTTGCCTCTTAATTCGGAGTGGATGGCTAAGGAAGCTTTGAGAAAACTTCAACAAACGGGAGCGGTTCGCGAATATGTAAGGGAGTTTAGTTCTATTCTACTTGATATTCGTGAGATGCATGAGAGTGACAAACTCTTTAACTTTATGGCGGGTCTTCAACCATGGGCTCAAGTGGAGTTGAGGCGGCATGGGGTGAAGGACGTGCAATCGGCCATTTCTATTGCCGAGAGTTTGGTGGACTACAAACCCTCGTCCTCATTCGAGAAGAAAGGGAGGGAGGATAAATATTTGGGTAAGGTGCATAGTGAGAACAAAGAGAAGGGGAAAACATCTCAAGATGCTTTCAAGTCGGTGGGGGGTGACCAATCCAAGCCGAGGAAGACTTCGGGGTGCTTCATTTGTGGAGGATCTCACTTTGCAAGAGAGTGCCCAAACAAAGGTAAGTTGTCCACAATTCGGGTTAAAGAGGAGGACTCCGACGGAGAGGAGGTGCCTCGGGTTAATTCTATGCAACTTGTGAAGACCATTTCTAGTGGGAAGGAGGAGGTGTATCAGATGAATTCACTTCAACTACTAGAAACCGTTGAGGAGCCATCAAAGGGGGCGGGTGGTCCCCTAGCAAAGAAGTAAAGATGAGACTTCTTGGGATTTCGTGAAGACCTTCGGAATCCATGTTGCATTTGAGCCGAGCCAAGGTGGGTGGAAGCGGATGCAAGGGGGAGGCAAAAGAGATGCACTAGTTAGTGTGCATGGTTATCGCTAAGCAACTCTAACGGACATGAGGAAGGCAAGGGCAACGAAACTTGATGAGTTTATCAAGTGTACCATCATCAATAAAAGCAAGCCGAGGAGGGTGTGGGCGTGGAGGCCAAGTGATGGGAGGGTGCGGGTTTTTGGGAGAAATAACCAATTGCCGTGCATGGATGTGGGACATCTAAATTGGTATCAAGTAGGTGCTACAATTTGAAGACAACTTGAAAGTGGGCTTGTGGAGGCTACGTGGGTGGACGTGGATGTATGGCATTTCAAGGGGTGGACCTAGCTTGAGGGTCGACGAGGTCGTCGACATGGTGAGTGGGGGAGATTGTCACGGACCATTTCCCATGATCCATGACGGTGCGGCAAAACGTGGGAGTTGGCTCGCATAAGCATGGATGGGGTGAAGGTGCAAGCCCAAAATGGGTATTTGGTGGCCAAATGGGCCATATGTGCTGAAGTATGGCAATCTGTTGAATCTGGGCAAGCAAGAACATGCATTGGGCAATTGGGCCAGAAGCTGGGCAACTGGGCCAAGCAATGGAGAAACAACTGGGTGCTGGCCCAGGCCCAGGAGCATGTCTTCTGTTCTGTGCGCCAGGCGAAGAGATGCGAGCGAAGCGAGGGAGCGCGCAGAGGCGCGAAGTGCGCAGAGGGGGGCGAACCAGCTGACGTGAGCGCGAGGAGGCGCGAACGAGCAGGTGCGCGCGAAGAGGTGCGAATGCGAAGGAGCGCGACGCGGTACGCGGCTCGCACCCGGCGGACGCAGTCTGGGCGCTGGGTGGCGCGAAGGGAGACGACGCTTGGCGCGGGGAGGCACGAAGCTGGAGCGTCATGGGTGGGCGCGCCCGTCTGGGACGCGGCGCGCACACGGAGTGCACGCGGCTGGGTCGCGATGCGCTGGGTGCTCTGGTCAGCATGCTGGGCGCGTTGAACAGACACGAAATGACGACTTTTAATGTTTTGTGCATTTAAGTTTTATTCATGTATTTGGCTGGGCCGAATTGTGTATAAAATAGTGCTTGAGACACCAAAGCAAAGCAGACCTCGAAAAAGAGAAGTCCTTGTGCATTTGTGGTGATCCAAGAGTGATTTGTTTCTCGTCTTTGTATTTGGAATATAAAGAGGGTTGGGAGGTGGGCTCCCGTAAACACTTGTGTCATTCGAGGGTGAGTTTGGAGAGTGTAAAGCGTAATTTGGGGAAGGTTGGCTAAGTCGGGGACTTGGCACCGAAAATTGCCTTTGTGAAAAATTAGGCGTGTGACAATCGGCATCGCTAGATTAATTGAGGAACGGAACCAGTTGCAAAAGAAATCTGATCCATTCGTCTCGTTAACGCCAAAGGCGACCTCCAACCCCTCCGCTGGCTTACTTGGCCCTTCCCCAAACCACCGAGTGACGGCGGAAGTTACTGCTCCAGCGACAGCATTTCGCCAAATCACCAACCAAGAAGCACGCGAACGTCGAGAAAAAGGGCTCTGCTATTATTGTGACGAGAAGTTTATCTCAGGTCATCGTTGCGAACAACCACAATTATTCATGCTCGAAGATTCAACGCACTCAAGCGCCAACGACAATAGGGAGGCTGACAAAGGAACCGAGGTTCTCAATCGACCGCATGATCCTGGTGGTGGAAGAAACTAGGAGCAGTGGCGTATCGTTTGTCACTCCTGCCAGGTTCTCGATCGACGTATCGTTCGTAAGGGACTTACCCAAATTTCATCCTTGTGGACAAGGATTCTTAAGCGGCGGGGAATGTTACGTGCATGGTGGTAGACGTGCATAGCTTAGTTGGAAGTTATGTTTGGTTTAGTTGGAAGTTATGTTTTCTGTCTTAGTTGGAAGTTATATTTTTCATCTCTCGTTTAGTTTATTTTGTCTCTTTAAAGTGTCTGTATTTCCAGAATAGAGGGGTGGGAAAAATGAATATTGAATATCTCCTTTTTACTCTCTAACTTTGACTCTATCTCTCTCTCCACTTCGTCTTTTGTAAACTTTATTCTGCATCTTCTCCCTCCTCTCGCTAAGCCCACCTAAATTCTACCCTTATCACATCGACGGAACAAATTCTGTAATTTATATTGATAATTGTGTTTGTCCCACATCGTCTATTGAATGAGTCTGCGTTTTGTATATATGTAAAATAGATTTTTTCTCCCCTCGAGTTAGCTTTTGAGGATGAGTTCTACCATTCTATATGTGTTAATATGATATCAAAGCTAGACGATGGTGGGAATTGGACCCGGCTCAGGCACGCTATGCGTGAGAGCGGGTATTGATAATTGTGTTTGTTCCATATCGCCTATTGGATGAGCCTGTACTTTGTATATATGTGATGAAGATTTCTTCTCCCTTCGAACTAGCTTTTGGGGATGAGTTATACTCTCTCATATGTGTTTACATGGTATCAGAGCTAGACGATAGTGGGAATTGGACCCGGCTCAGTCACGCTACGTGTGAGGGCGAGTATTGTTAATTGTGTTTGTTCCACATCGTCTATTGGATGAGCATGCGCTTTGTATATATATGAGGGAGATTTTCTCTTCACTCGAGTTAGCTTTTAGGGATGAGTTCTACCCTCTCATATATATTAATAAATTTAGAGACAAAAATTTGAGTTCTTTAGATTTAAATCCCTCGAAACAAAGATGGAAAGTTATAGATGACACAAGCTCAAGTTTCTTTGTTGGAATCCGCACAACATGATTACTCTACCAAAAATTCTTCTCCTGTACTACAATCTCTCACTAGAATTCTCTCTTAATCTTTGCCATGCTACAATCTCTCACTAGAATTCTCTCTTAATCTTTGCCATTTCTCCCTCCTCTTTCCCAAGTTATTTATCTAGAAAGTAATATATGCTTCCATTCTTATTTTATTATTTTAAAATAATTTATTTATATGTGAAGTAATGATTAATATAATTATTATAATCAATTAGTCTCAGCGAGTATTTTAAAATAAAAAAATAAATGTACCATTATTGTTTATTAAAATTAACAATAATAGACGTAAGTTAATTAATTATTTAACATGTCAATAGTATAATAGGATAATAAAATTAGAAGGGAAAAAATTAACAATAATGGACTTATGTAGAAGGTACGTAGAATCAAAAAGTTAAATGTCCTAAGAAAGATAAATTAGATCCGACCACCTTCCAGCCCGGCCCACTTTTTCTCTCTCACGCTACATTCTCGTGTGACATTTTTCTTCTTCTTGCTTCCAATTTTACCCGACGGCGTCAATTGCTTGAGATCTGCTGATACACCTCCTTTGCTTTTTACCTCTATTTGATCGTTGAACTTATAATTTGATCTCATGTCAAATTTCTTTTAATTCAAATCCTAGAATTTTGTTATCTTGCAATCTTGTGGAGCTTTGGAGATGGCATTCATGGCGGTATTAGAATCTGATCTTCGCGCGCTTTCCGCCGAAGCTCGCCGTCGTTACCCAGCTGTCAAAGACGGAGCAGAGCATGCTATCATAAAGGTTAGTCTGCATTTATATTTTGTATTAGCTGTGGAAATGATGTTTTCTGGTTGCTCAGCCTGCATCGAACTTGTTCTTTAAGATGTGGACTGCAGGTGTTTAGTTGTGGATTAATACACAAAAATGGTTATTCCCCTCATTCATTATGAATCATTTTGTTTTTGTGTTCAGTGTTCAGTGTTTAAATTGTGGAAATGGTAAAAAAAATGCGACAATGACGTTTGCTGGGGTATAAAGTAAGATTGGAATTTTTATTTGAGAATGGTAACTGTGGTTGGTTAGTTTTGGGTTAGAAAAAAAAGTAGTAGCTCCTTCCCTTCATTGACGCTGAAGCAGTTTTTTAAGGCTCCTTCGTCTATATATTGGGAACATTTGAAATCTGAAAATCAATGAAGGGAGCAAAGTTTCAATGTTTTGGCATTTAGTTATAGTTTCGTAAGAAGATGAGAAAATGTAACACCCAAGGGAGCAAAGTTTCAATGTTTTCCTGCAAAAATCTAGTCCAATGTATCATTTTTGTATGATTCTTGAAAATATGTTTCTTTCAGTATCAATGACTTTTCAACTCGTTCAAAATTGATCAAGGACAGTTAAATCAGTGTTTCCATATTTGTGTAAGCTCTACTTGGTAACCCAGTCAAGGAAACTTGTCTGATTAATGTTGGCGTCTTGTAAAACTCTAAGAGGAATTTTTATGTTATTGTTGTCATATGCAGCTGCGTTCACTTTCAAGTCCTAGTGAGATTGCACAAAATGATGACATTTTGCGAATCTTTATATTGGCTTGTGAGTTCAGAAATGTCAAATTGAGCGTGATTGGACTTTCATCTCTGCAAAAGCTCATATCACATGATGCAGTTGATCCTGCGGCTTTGAAAGAGATACTTGCTACTTTAAAAGATGTAAGTTATTGTGAGTGGGCATTAACAAACTAAACACTAAAAAAGCTGTTAGTGCATTTTCCAATGAAGTCGTTTCATCATTTCTTATGGTATAGGCTTTCTTAGAATTATTTTATCAAATTATTTTGCACAGGAAATTTTTGGTTTTCCTATTGAAATTTTCTTTCCTGTGAAACACCCTTCCGAGATTGATTCTAATCACTTTATTTGTCCTTGAGAAATGAAAATCCCATTTGACTTAGACCTTTTGAGAAAGCCTTCAAGGAGGTTAGAAAGCACTATGATTTCTGTTAATCCAAGATTGGAAATTTGATGACTCTTCTACAATGCTGATCTGAGAAAATTGTTTCCTTACTCACAGAGCTTGAAAAAAAAACATTACAACCTAGGTTGGCCTTCTGTTTCCATTCCATACTTAACCTGGTTTTTCTACTAAAATGCACACAACATATGATAATGATCGTACTCAAAGGACCACACATTACCATCAAAGCTCACTCATGAGAACTATCTGAAAGAAAAGAGAACTTGGGTAGTTATAACAGAAAAAAGATAAAGCAGCAGAAAATGGTGTAAACGGTCCTACATCAATATCTTCATCTTATTCCAGTAGGGAACAATGATGTCTTTATCGACAAGAGTTTTTTCTATTGTTTTAACTTTTTGGATTTTAAATAGAGGATTTTATGGTTTTACATTGTGCATCTTTTTTAAGGAACTCCACTCATCACTCATGAACATATCTATAAATTTGACTTGTAGCTAAACTTATGAGCTTTATACACTGGTGGTGAACTCCAACTCATGAACACATGACAATAAAATTGACTAGTAGCTAAACTTATGAGCTCTAAACACTAGATATAAACACTTCGGTTTATGCTGAAAATCAGCATCTGAGGTTTTACTGTGTTGGGAAGCTGAATGTACTTGGTTAGATAATGTTGGTTAGGGTGAGATTTAATCTGTTTACAACTTAATTATTTAATGGGGAATATTATATTTGATGAGGGCCTTGAATGATCATCAATGGTTCAGTATTAAGTGCAGCTTGGAAGTTTTCATGCTCACTTTCTTTATGAATTTAGAAACTTTCTTTTGGAACTCTCTTTGCTCAGTTATTTACATTTATTGGCTTTTTTTCCCTATGAGTTTGGGTATCCTGATCTTATTTAGCAATGAATTTTCCACAGAGACGATGCTCCAACTAAGGAGAAGTATGGAGACAATTATAATACAGCTTTTATGCTGAAAAAAGATAATAAAAATAAAGACATCTTTCATATTTCTTTTTTACTTGCGTTTGTATTTCATGTTAGATTGTCAGACATCAAACTTTGGAGATGAAATTTTACAGACTTTGTGTATCCCCTGCAGCATGCTGAAATGTCAGATGAAAGTGTTCAACTAAAGACCCTCCAAACTATATTAATAATATTGCAGTCGCGTTTACATCCTCAAAATGAGGTAATTTGCATATATAGTAAATTTACGTTTGTAGGAGGGAGTATAGACTCAGAATTTTTATAGCATGTTAAACATATACAGCCATGTCATGCTTATGTGTTAGTTGCACTATTGTCCTTTTTGTAACTTCTAAGTACATATAATATATAGTCTGTCCTGCTCATCACGATTTTTTGTGATTGAAGGTATTGGTAAAGAGCCGATTTGGATATAACTTGCTAAAAGTATTACATAGGTTTGGACTCTATGTATTCCTGGAAAATAAATAAGTCTCTTACAACTAATTGGAATAAATACAACATATGATGCATGGAAATAGAATAACAACTATATACATGATTCTAGATATTCTCAAATGGAAATTGAGATCATTCCTTTTGTGATGATTTGGCTGTTGATTGTACCATCCATCTATATAGATAAGATTTCTGTCACTAATACTTTTCCAAACACTCCCTAAAGCTTAAAAAATGTTCTCCATACCAAGCTTATTGATTATGGATTTGAAATTAGGATTATGTAATCCTTTTGTAAGGACTTATTCAACTGTTCAAAAGGAATAGCGGTCATATTGTCACATTCACTATCTTTTCTTCGATTAGTGTTTGTCGATCTCTTTGTGCTTTGTTTAGTCACATTGCACTAAGTTTTGTGCGATGTTAATTAGCGAAGTAGTTTGTGGAGTCAATATTTGCAAGTCCAAGCAAATAATAGGCCCTTATTAGGTGTCTCCTATGTAAATTAGAGGATTCTTTTCCCTGCCGGTGATCTAATGGTGCATGCATGAACTTGCTGTTTGTGCTTATGGAGTAAGCAATGTCAGGTCTATTGTGAGAGTGGTAAGTCAGCTTTCCAATAGGTTCTAGAGAGGTTTATCTTCAACATTTGCTTCTTAATATGTCTTTATGTCATGTAGAATTTTAGGAAAAATATTCTTCCATTCGTGCGTCCGTGTTGACACACGTTTAGGAGTACCTTTAGATAACTTGCTAATGTTGGAAAAAATCTCAATAATAGACTGTTAATTTACTCAAATCACAAATGATAGTATTCGTATTTTAACTGAGTGGGGACTTTTTTTGGGAAAGCTTTCACTTGTTTGGATATAATTTTGGAAGTTTGATTATGTGAGTTGGTTGAGATTGGATAAATATTGCTATTTTTTCAAATGACATCTCTTGTTAAGTGAAGTGTGACCAACTTGGTTCTAAAAAATATTTACGCCCGAGGGGGGATTTATTTTGAATTATGCCCTTGGTGAATGATTAAATATATATAGGTCATTTTTTTAGTAAGAAACGATTTGTATTAAAAATTACAAGAAATCGTAGGAGAGAGATCCACTCGAACAAAAATAAATTGATGAAAAAATAATTTCTTTCCAGTTAAAAAGAACCAAATTAAAAGGATATCCCTTAAATTATTTATAAATATATGTTCAGTTAGCAATAAGAAAATTATCTCACAAGTGATTATTCAATGATTTATGTACGAAAAGTCTCGTTACGATGGAGTCACGTAATTCAAAAATAGCTAGCAATGCAAAATTGTTAAGCTTATTTTAATCAGTTTGAAAGCATCAGACAATAATCTTCATCTTCCATGAATCTCCAGATCATGGATCATGCAAACTGATGGATAAATTAATTACAAATGTGACACATGGTTCAAGCTCTTGTGCAATCCTCCACCCTCTATTGATTATCCCAGATTTACTCAATGGGACGAGGAAGACTCCATGACAATGTTGGCGCTGTAATTCTATATTATCAGAGATTAGGGGTCATTTTATATTCTTTGAGATCCCTGCAGAAATTTGGTTTGCTCTTCCACAAACTAGCTAAAAATTCAGGGCTCATCTCAAATTTACATACTTAAACTTGATATGACTAATAATTCTCATATTGATCATTCGGTTTTTGAATATTATACTCAGTATTAATATTTGGCAAGAGATAGATCATTTGCAAAAACTTCAATGAAGTGTCGTGATGATTCTCTTATCTTTCAGAGTGATGTAGAACATGACTTTGACCCAAGCCCATGAGCCAGTGGATCTTTTAAGATTCAAGATTTTTTTAATATTTTATTTTATCTTTTATTTTCGTATTTGATTTTATTTGTTTTAACTTCTTAGATAGAATTTATCTTTTTAAAAGTTTTCGTAAAGATTGATTTTATTTTTCTAGAGATTTATTAGGGATTTCAAATCATGAACCGAGCTCTATTTAAAGGGTTGTGTTGAACATTAATGAAAGACTTTTGATAATTAATACAATTTTCTCTATTTTGAGAGTTATTTCTCTAATGTTATTTTATTTCACTGTTTCGATTATGAAACAAAACTTCTCTGTAGCATGGCAAAGATTTTCACCTCGAGCTGATGACTAAAGACAGTTCTAGTAGAGAATGAATCACCAACGATGATTGGTGAATTGATAGGTTTAATCAATGATGTGACAAAATTGATCACAAACTCGTTGAGACCGAAAAACTCCTTTGCAATCTTTCATAGATGATAACTGTGGAGATTATCGAGAAGCGACCAAATTGGAGGATTCGAAGATTCAATTTTAGCGAATCAAATGTCAGCCAAGAAAATGATGAATTATGGAGAAAGAACGGCAGAAAAAATTCATCATTAAACCTTAATGTTGATGTGGAAAAAAACCCTAACCTTAACCAGCCACCTAGGGTTTGGCTAGCTGCTGACCATAGCCAAACTGGCCAACCTCGAACACGAGAAACGGCCAGCGATCATAGGCAACCTATCTTTTTCCAGGAATATGACAACATGGCTGCAACTCACGTACACAGAGCCGCGTATCGCGCAAATTTGAACCAATTGCGAGGCTTGCTTCGCGACTTCAACTGCAAGGCTACAAATTGCGCAACCCCAACCACGATTCGCACGGCTCTGAACCGCCCGCATGACTTTCTTCACAATTTCTACCCAACCTTCACCTATCAGCGCCAACATCGTCCAATTCAAGGCAACTCCGATAACCTCGACGTCTAACTAGACTATTGACAACAATTTTTCTTGCAAAACAGCTAGGGTTCGACCTACCCAACACAAAACCGTAACGAATAAAATGCCTTTTTCACAGTTTATAATCATAGTCTAAATACTCACGCATTCAAGAATGACAAACCATCATCTGAGATCTGTGACAACGATCGACAATTACAATTGTTCGACCCAAAAAACAATCGTCCAACAATTGATGGACCTTGCACATCTTCGATTCCTGCGGTTCTAGAATTGAATCATGAGATTCAAACCCTAATAAGTGATTCTGATTCTTTAAACGTCTTTCAATATGATGATAACTGCTTCCAGCAAGAGCTCTTAACATATGACGATGTTAAATTTGAGATTGATAAATATGAGATCAGTGGTAATTTGTCGAACGAGACAATTAAGGTGTTGGGCGAGACAATTGATATTTTCGACAAACATGATGCACTTGTCCCACCTCAAAAGTTGATTTTTGTTCAACAACAAAGCTTTAAAGGCGACGAACGTGGAAAAACGAAATCAAAGTTGTTTGGGCAATTTCAAGAATCGAATTTTATTATTGTGTTCGAACTATGCAAGCAATTTGAAGTTATTAGTGTGATCTCCGTCGAGGTTAAAAAAAAACGTTATGTTATTCATCAATTTTAATTTTTGAAGGAGCAGTTTTTTGCAACTACAAAACTCGTGGATGTGTTTGCTTCAAGAAGAGGAGATTGATGTAGGACACGACTGCAGTCCAAGCCCTTAAGCTCGTAGATCTTTTAAGATTCGAGATTTTTTTAATATTCGATTTTATTTGTTTTAACTTCTTACATAGAGTTTATCTTTTTAAAAGTTTTCGTAGATATTTTTTTTTTATTTTTCTAGAGATTTATTAGAAATTTCAAATCATGACACGACTTCTATTTAAAAGGTCGTGGTGAATATTAATGAGAGATTTTAGATAATTAATTCAATTTTTTCTATTTTGAGAGTTATTTATTTAGTGTTATTTTATTTCCTTATTTCGATTTCAAAACAAAATTTTCGCTGCAACACAGAGGTTAGTTTAGAGATAACATCCGATTTTTGGTTTGTTTAAATGAGGAAATTGAAACTACCAAAATTCAGGCTCTAGGAAACTTCCTTCTCTAAGTGAATGGTTTTCCATTATGAGAGCTGAAGCAACTAGTCTAACAATTTTGCTTCATTCTTCAACAAAGGATGGTACAGTGATGGTGTCTGCTCTCCACTCAAACGCAAGATTAAAGTAGATTCTTCTGAGCTTCAAAATAGTGATGCCATATGTTGCATTTTCATAAAAAATAAAGGCACACCAAGGAAAGACATTGGAAACTGCGTGACAAACCCAAATATTTAGTGTATCATACATGCTAAACTACGAAAAAATAATAAAGAAAAATTGTAGTTATGGTATTAAATTTAAACTATTAAAATTGTTTTTATTTGTATTTCAATGTCTTTTTCTCTTTTGAAGTTGGATGAAAAATATTTTAGCATTTGCAAAGTTGAGCTCTTTATGCTACCTCTCCAATGAAACATCCACTTTCTTGTTTCTGGGTATGGAAATTTAATGAGTGCACATAGAGGATTTAATATTTTGATGTGATCAATTCATATATCAATTTAGTTTACGGTCTTATGATGGAAATAATACCACGGAAAGCTTAGGAGGGTAAGATTTCCTCTTTTTTTTTGTGTGTCAAATTGGAGTTTGGTATTGATTATTCTTTTGTTATTAATTTACTATTGTCTGTTATTATATAAACTTTTGATTAATGGACTAAAATTTGTGGCAATGCATTGATGGCAGGAAAGTATGGCCCAAGCTCTAGATATCTGTCTTCGGCTGTTAGAGAGCAACCGATCCTCTGATAGCGTGAGAAAGTAAGCTTTGGTTATTGTTCAATGATTTCATAAGAACAAAAGTCTTTTTCTTTTCATCATTTTTTGATTTTATTTTATTTTGCTGATGTTTTTTTCCATTAATTGTTTTTTATTCATATATTTTGTAGCACTGCTGCTGCTACCTTCAGGCAAGCAGTAGCCCTGATCTTTGATCAGGTAATTTCTTCGGAATCCCTTCCTTCTGGCAAGTTCGGTTCCGGAGGTCAAATGTCTCGAAGCAGTTCAGTTTCTGGTGATGTAAATCGCAGCATTAATCATTCAGAGTATGCAATTGCTTGATAGAAATACATTTTTCTCGCTACTTTTCTATTGTTTGCGTGTGAGTTTTTTTTTTTCTTATTATTTTTGTATATACGTGCTTATGGGTACTGCTAATATCAAGATGCTTAGCTATGCTTTGTAATTGCTATGAAAGACTGGTGCATTAATCATTTGAAATGTTTATAAAGCCATTTCCATTGGACTAATTCTTTATCAGCAGGTTATGGGAAAGTGAATCTCTTTCCGGAGGGTTGTCTTTGATGAGGGAAAGCTTGACTCAAGCTGGGAAACTCGGACTTCGTCTACTCGAAGACCTGACAGCTCTTGCTGCAGGTGTTTCTGTATGTGTTGATTTTAGACTACGAGATTGTTTTTCTGATTGAAGTTCCTGGGGGGTTTATTTTCTCTTGTTCTTGGTTTTTAGAATCCTTCTAGATATTTAAGCTCTTCCTTTGTTGTCTAAACTTTCCTTTTCATGATAAATGCTAAATAGCGACTTGGCATAAAAGACTTTGTCCAAATAAGTATAGTTTTACCTTTCTTTTACAGGCAACGTGGTTACGATCAAGTGCTTTTCAGCGGGCATTTGCACTCGATATACTTGAGTACGAATCTCCATTGCTGTACAATTTATATATTCTGGCACGTTTTAGGGTGATGTTATTATTTAAATACTTGGCTAGATTGTTTTCCTTCACTGGACTTGTGACATTTGAGTATGCAAAAAATATTTTGATTTTTGTTCCAATTTTATCTCGTATTGAACAAAAGAATGGCCCTTACTCCACCTTTTCCCTTGTGCTATTTTATTTTCTTATCAAAGAAAAAAAGAAGAAGAAAAGAATGATATAAGAAAAAAGGATGTGTATATTGCAAAAAGGATAAGAGTAAAATGTGGGTTTTGAATATTAGACATTAACATTTTGTCATTTTACCCTGTCAAGTCAGCCTCATCGACCTGACCCACAGAACAGGGCTTTTAGCTTTAATGCACTTCTATACTCTTCGAGGAGAAATCATCAATTAATGATATTTAATACAATATTAATTTTACTATTACTTAATAACTTATAGTTCTAAGTACAATACAAATGATTTCTTGTAAAAAAATGAAGCAAAAACATTAGATAATATGTCGTACAAACATGTGATTTCCTGTTCCAACTAGACATGTAAAATTAAGTGGTCTTTATTTTTAGGAGAGAGGTCCTTAAAAAAGATATTGATCATAAAAATTCTACATTCTGTTAAATTTCTTTTAATCTCAAAAGATTAAACTGTCGTATGAGTTTAATTTATTTTAATATTCTCTTTCACGCTTAGGCAAGATTTTCAATGGGTCAATTTTTCAATTAATAGGAAAAGGGAGAAGATGTGAATGTCATCCCAAGGTCTTTTCTTCTGATGACATGTTAAAATACCACTATTATGAGGACTTAAGCTTTTGACTTGAGGTTAATCATTTGAATTATTTCTTAACAGTGCCTCTTTGTTTTTGGACACATGGTTTGGGAGTGACTGTTCTCTAACTGAGAACTTGTTTTCTTAAGTTAGTATTTGGAATATAACTCAATCATCTATCTTTAGGTTCATTCTATCCAACTATGTCGCAGTTTTTAGGACTTTGGTTCCTTACGAGCAGGTATTATCATATTGTCTCAGATAAGAATGTCTTTTCTGGTGTTTGATTCAGCATTCTAGATAAATTTAATAGTTGAAAAAAGATTGCATGCAAACTTGACAGGTTTTGCGGCACCAAATTTGCTCACTCTTAATGACTTCTCTACGTACCAATTCTGAGGTGACTTTGCTTTTGAATATTTTTTGCGCGTATATTTTGTTTCCATGACGACTTCTTGTTTATTTTGACTTGGGAAGAGTTTTAGTGTGACATTTTTGTCATCCTTTGTTTTTCGTATTAAGCTTGAAGGAGAGGCAGGAGAGCCTTATTTTCGGCGTTTGGTTCTGCGGTCAGTAGCACATATAATCAAGCTCTACAGTTCATCCCTCAATACTGAATGTGAGGTGTGTTTTACTCTTGGAATGATATCTCAACTATTGCCTATACATTTTTTTTCTCTTCTTTAAGTTTGATACTTCCGATATCAATATCAATATATATGCTATATATAAAACTATCAATTTGGAGAATTTTTTGAACAATGGTCCGAAAATGTTTTAAGAAATATTACTTGCCATCAAAAGGATTAGTTACTTTTTTTAAAAAACTTGATTACAAAAAACACGATGATAACTTTTTTAAAAAACTTAATTACAAAAAACACGATGATAACTTTTTTAAAAAACTTAATTACAAAAAACACGATGATAACTTTTTTAAAAAACTTAATTACAAAAAACACGATGATAACTTTTTTAAAAAACTTAATTACAAAAAACACGATGATAACTTTTTTAAAAAACTTAATTACAAAAAACACGATGATAACTTTTTTAAAAAACTTAATTACAAAAAACACGATGATAACTTTTTTAAAAAACTTAATTACAAAAAACACGATGATAACTTTTTTAAAAAACTTAATTACAAAAAACACGATGATAACTTTTTTAAAAAACTTAATTACAAAAAACACGATGATAACTTTTTTAAAAAACTTAATTACAAAAAACACGATGATAACTTTTTTAAAAAACTTAATTACAAAAAACACGATGATAACTTTTTTAAAAAACTTAATTACAAAAAACACGATGATAACTTTTTTAAAAAATACAAAAACACGATGATAACTTTTTTAAAATAATAGCATGCAACAATTTTATCCTTAATAAATTTCTTGAACACTATTCTGAAAACTATTTAAAAATCAGTCCTTTGCCATTAAAAGGATCCATGATTTATGAAAAGTTACATATCTATAATATATTAAAGAGTGAATAGTTGTCACACATTCAGAAGACATTTATTCCCTAATATTTACTTGACAATACAAAAAAATTCATGATGTTTTACTAGTCTATGCAAAATAAATATAATAAAACTATTCAATTAAAAAACAATTTGGTGTGATGCCATAATGCTTTCAAAATACTCCCTTTAATAGTAACGACGACTAGGTTCTACACTGTTAATTGAAAGGGTAAAGTGATAACAGGGGCCGCTGGCATCATTTTCTTGGACTGAAGGAATCAAATCTCAACTGTCAATGACCCCTAACAAGAATGCCTTTATTTTGTTTGTTAGATGTGATTCCTTTTCTTGAACGAAAGTCTGGGAATTAATTTCAACTGTCAATGACCCCTAACAAGAATGCCTTCATTACGCCGGTTAGATGTGATTCCGTTGCCAAAAAACCTCTGTTTGACGGATTCATAGGCTAAGGATCAGAGGAAAAACTAAAGGTGGAGGAAAACTAGCGTTGCTGGAGAAGGATGTACGTGCCAAATTTGGACAAGTAAAATAGGACACTGGAGGAGTCGTTTCACAAATTAAAGCCAGAAGTGTAGTTTAAAACTTTGCATAAGAGAGGAGCAGAGTTGAAATTCGCAGTTTGTGTGAAATTATTTCCTTGGGATATTAGCTTGAATTGGAGTGTAAGGGCGTCACTGCTGCTTTTCCTTCAATCTTTGGAAAAAAGTGTTTTAGATATTTTCCAATGAGAGCTCTTTTGCTGAAGAAGTTGGGAGCAGTAGGAGAAAGTTACTCAGCTCTATTTACAAAGCCATTCTCTGAGGCTTTCTGGTGGCAGTGAAAAAGCCATTATTTCGTGTCTCATCCAACTTTATCGTCTTCTTTGACAGACATTACAAGCAAGGTGGAAAATGAGATGGGGATTTGGTCTAGAAAGATTGATTAGCTCAGCAAGCGGCTAAAATTATTGAAATCCTCACTTCTCAAATCCACCTCTTATTATAATTTCTATGTAAGATTGGGCAATTTTAGATCAACCATGCGAGGTTACGTCAATGCATAAGAGAACGAAAAAATTGGAGTTAGATCAGAAAAATGTTTCTCTTGTCCATTTGCAAAGGGTGGTTGACCATGGGGATGAGGAAGGAATCGTGTTGCCAAACATGTAAAATTTGAAAGTTTCTGATGCAGGACACGACTGTGGCCCAATCCCAAAAATCCGTGATTTTTTAAAATTCATGATCTTTGATAGAAATTGAGAAAACTCCTTATATTTATATAGGATCGTTTGCTTTGGTTCTGTCAATGTGGGACAACACCTGCCCACACGTCTAGTGTGGTAGATTTTTTTTCCTTCACGTCTAGCGTGTTTAATCGGTTCTCACATCGTACAGATTTAGCTCTGATACTATGATAGAAAGTGAGAGGGTAGAACTCACTCCATAAGCTAGCTCAAAGAGAGAAAATTTCTCTCACTTATAAACTACCACCAAGCTCCTTCCACAACCGATGTAGGATTAACACTAACAATCTTTTTAATAATTTATATTATTTATTATTTTCGTATTTGATTTTATTCGTTTTAACTTATTAGATTGATTTTATTTTTTTAAAAGTATTATTAGATATTTATTTTATTTTTATAGAGATTTATTGGAGATTTTAAATTATAAACCAAACTCTATTAAATGATTGTGGTGAATATGAGAGAGAGACTTTTAGACTTTTTTGACAATTAATAAAATTATCATTACTTTGAGAGTTATTTCTCTTCTGTTGTTTTATTTTTTCGTTTTGATTAAAAAATAAAACTTTCGTTGTACCAGTTTCAGTGACAAAAGAAGTTATTTTGCTATGGGCTAAAGTTTGGGACCAAATTGCTCAAAACAATTGTTCGTGTGACAGACATCGAAACCCATTACAACAAATAAAACGATAACAAAAATTTAATCACATGCTAAGCGACCATGCTTGACTCGGAAAAGTCTAACAAACTTACAATAACAATTTATTCATCCATAATCATAATACGCCTCTTCCCCATCCTTCTCATTTATAATTCATTTTCTTACTCTCTTCATGCATCACAACTTGCCACCTCAACAATACATCATTTCTTAATTTTTCTCATTCGTTCACTTACCAACATCGTGCTATAGGCTATTTGTGACTTATAAAATCAAAGATTATATTACACGCTATCCTAATTGAAATCAGGACCCTTTTATTAGCATTGACATAAAGGAATTTATGTCTTTGAAGTGTGTTGTTTCTTATAATTTTATATTGATAGAAAATAAACAAATTTAATATAAATTAATTTCTAAAATCAAATTTAAGTGAACAATAAGTTGTTACTAAAAAAAATACGTTGATGGAATAGTATGAGAAAGAGAATGGAGAACATTGACAAGTCTGACAGCTAATGTTGGAGCTTTTTCGGCGTGGTGCTAAAGTAGTATAATCTCTTTTTAGTGTTGCACTTTCGTTTCTCTGGTGCTGATTTGAGCTTATTTTGTTGGCGTTTCCATTTTTTGGGCATTTTTAATGTATTATTGTCCATATAGATGGAAACTTCAGAAAAAAACTTGAAAAATAAGATTGTGTTATAGACTAGATTAAACTTTGTCTAATAGTTCAAAAAATACAAAAAAAAAAATAAAACCTAATTTTTTGAAAAAAAAAACAAAAGACAATACCAGGCTTTAGTGCTTTGTTTCTTCAGAGAGATTTTTTTTTTTGGGTTCGTTAATATTTTTAGTTAATTCATTAATTTTTGACGTACTGTTCCTCGGTCCCATTGTTACGACAAGTGAATCATAGCTAATTCTTGAACAATAAAACATTTTTTTTTTCTTTGTAGGTTTTCCTCAGTATGTTATTGAAGGTTACCTTTCTTGATTTACCATTATGGCACAGGATTCTCGTTCTTGAAATCCTAAGGGTAATATCTTACTGAATATATAATATCTTGGTTTCAAAGAAGACATTATTTGGTCAATGTATATTTTTTTTTTGTTAATTAGCAAATGTGGAATTTGATAGGGCTTTTGCGTGGAGGCTCGAATACTGCAGGTTCTCTTCCAGAATTTTGATATGTAAGCCTCTGTTTCCTAGTTTATTTGTGCATTCGTGTGCACACATGTGCTCATTTCTACTCTCACTGATGAATTATAGATGAAGATATACTATTGGTTATTATGAGATTGGTGTAATGTGCTTACGCATACATGCAAATGCACCACTGGTGAATACAGGCTGTAGGATTGGTGTGCATCAATTATATGATGAAGCTTCTTGCTGCCTATTTGTCAAACACAACTCAATTTGATCCCTTCTCTATTTCCTTCAATCTTTGGGTTGTTGAAGTCGTTACCGTTTTCAATAAGTTGGTCCAAGGCTCATAAAGTAACAAATAAAAAATAACCTCTTTATTATAAATAAAGTTCTTGAATATTTTTAAAAATCTGTAAATTCAAATGTATCTATGCAATCTAGTTTTGCTCTCAGATTTCCCATATTCACTCCATATTTTCATAATGTCCTTAGTACATGATGAGTTTTAGGAATCTTGTTCTTGAGAATTAGCACAATCCAGGAAAAAAATTGATTCAGAAAGCTTTCAAATCATATAAATTCTTGTGACTAATATAGTCCTTGACACAAATATGCTAAACTTATTTTTTTATGTTATCTAGGAATCCCCATAACACAAATGTGGTGGAGGGTATTGTTAAAGCTCTTGCAAGAATCGTCTCAAATGTACAGGTAATTGAATAATTTAAGTTTGTAATGTTATTTTATTCATAATTGATATACTATAGCCCAAAAAAATTGATTTACATTTATCATGAATTAGTTGTAATTGCATTGGTGCAATTTCGGAGGAAGATATTGTATTATGTTTTATGTTCATATTTACGATTTGTGGCTCGGTTTGTTAGAGAAATTAGAATTCTATTCAGTTATTCTGTAGCATAATGAGATTATCTCTACTTTTGACAATCTTGTTAGGACCTGGTTCTTGGCCTTTTCTTGGAAGTAGGCTTATTCTTCAAAATATTTCAAAAGTACCAAATTTTGTAGTCTTTTCTTTTTTCTTTTATTTATTTTTTGTAAGAAACAATTTTTTATTGAGAAGTGTAAATTTTATGGGAAAGAGGGAGGAAAAAACTGTCTTAAAAATGAGAAGAAAATACATAATATGCCTAGATTGTATAATAACTAATTTATATTATGTATACTAATTTTGAACAATCTTCTGTCAAAAAATTTGTATTTTCTCACCGGCATGTCCCTTTCAATATCTACATAACATGACGTGTAAAGGTGTCTTGTACAATACTATGTTAGCTTTCATTTTCTTAATAATTTCCTGAAGTTGGGAATGCTCTTACATGTTAATAGAAATTTTATCATCATTTCAATTTTCTTGGTGGTCACATTGGTCGGTCTTCATGCCTTGTGGTGAATCACATTTCTTGGAGGAATAAATTTGTACTTGTAGTTAGATGGTGTATTATGGCTGCTGCTTTTGCTAATATCAATTTTAAACTGCTCTAGTTTCAAGAGACAAGTGAAGAAAGTTTTGCAGCTGTTGCAGGGATGTTTAGCAGCAAAGCTAAAGGTAAACTATAGTTGAAGTGAAATTTTGACGATTGGGTAGGTTAACTGCCAAGGCCATTTAGAGTTTCAATAATACAAGAGCATGGAGAAGATATTCTGTCTTCGTTTTTTTTTTTTAAAATTACTTGCAATCATGATTTTGATTACCGAGGCTAAAGATATTTTGACCTAGATGAACATTTGCTCTTGTTGGAAAACTCTAAAGATATCAATATACATGGATTTGTAATCAATATGTGGCGAATACAATTTAACACATTTCCTGGTTAAGAATGGGTGTGTGAATGAATTTGATTGGAATAGGAAGCGAGGGAATGAATTAGTTTTTATGTAAATACGAGAGAATGAGAATGAATTTGATTGGATGAGAATCAAAGGAACATAATAATTTGTGCAAAAGAAAGAGAATGATTATGTTAGGTATCCAATTATGGACAATTAGAATGCCCTGACTTCCACCAATGCCTCCACTAATTGTTCCCTGCCCCCATCTGATGATCCCCCAGCGTAACAAACCAATTCAAAAGCTTAATGAACAACTTCCTTTCCTTCTTCACTTCTGTGTTTTGCTTCCATTTGTCTCCTAGAGTTGGTTGGTACATCCAATTAGTGGCCTATTATCACCCTCGTGAGGACATTCTGCACCTTGTCCTCAAGGTGAAAATAACTGGAATCGCTTCTCAATGAGTCAACTTCTCCCATGTGGTTTCAAAATCAGGAAAACCCTTTCATTCAATCAAGACGTTCATTTGCTAGTGTTGCAGCGAAATAATTGTTTCCTACTGAAATAGAAAATTAAAGAGAAATAAACTCTTGAAAATTAGGAATTCAGTATTAACTCAAAAGTCTCAAAGTCTGTTTTTTAATATTCATCACAACCTTTTAAATAAGGTTTAGGTTATGATTTAAAATCTCTAAGAAGATAAAATTTATCTTTAAAAAATAAAACGAATAAAATCAAATATTAGATAAGATAAAACACATTAAATATTAAAATATTAGATTATAGACCTATAGGCTTGGGCCGCAATCATGTATTGCATCAATCTTCCTCTTCTTGAAGAAAATTTGTTCTTGAGTTTTGTAAATGCAAAACACTTCTCCAGAATTGAATATGAATTTGATGTTTGTTGTTTCGTACATTAAATTTAGTGAATATCATCATGCTCTTTTCTTGAATCTCAGTGGAGACCTCAATAATTGTTTCGAATTGATCGAAAACCACAAATACAATAATAAAATTTGATTCTTTAAATTGTTTAAAGAATTTTAATCTGGTTTCACCATGTTCATCGTCTACAATGCTTTGGTGCTGAAAAAACATATGCTTTTGAGGTAAGAAAAACTCATCATGTTTGTCAAAAAGGGTAGTCGTCTCACCCAACACTCTTGTTGTCTCATTTGAAAAATCACTATTAGTTTAAAATTCAACAGTGCAATAGGCCAAAAGTTCTCGTCGAAGTATTGATCGTCGGGTTAGAAGGTGCATAATGGAACATAATCGCATTTTAAGGTTTTAATTTCATGAATCGGTTCTGAAATCACACAAATCGACGATGTGCAAAGCCCATCCGTGCCCAGCCCCACCTAATGCACACTTAAGACGTGAACATGGAGCAAGCCCATCCGTGCCCAGCCCCACCTAATGCACACTTAAGACGTGAAACATGGAATACAAGGTGAATGATTGTGGATGAAGGAAGTTCTAATATGTATACCACTTTGTCATGTCACTTTAAAGCTTTTTAAGCTCCCAAATAACGAGGTGAAAGCTTCTTGTTAACCTTTTGGGCTGAGGAAACAAAGTTGATATGACCATAATTTAAGGTAAACTTGATTGTCTTCCTCAAATTGCACGACTTGTCCATGTGCATCTTCATGGTTTTTCATTTTGTATTGAGCCAGCTCAAGGTGGTTCATCCAAGATGTGATCTCATTCTTATAATTGTTTCTCTAATGAAGAAATTGTGGTTGACTAGGTCCCCTAGCGAAGAAGGGTCTACGACCGTAAACCACCCTGAATGGGTTGGTGTTAGTACAAACGTGGAATGTCGTGTTGAACAAAAACTAAGCCACAATATGTGGTTTCCAAAAGAAGAAACATCCAAATATGTTTCTAAACAATGATTGAGCACATTGGTTTGACCAGCTTCTACGAAGGGAAGTATTTCGTAAACAAAAGAACTGAGATCACATTTGGCTTAAGAAAACTTATGTAGGATGCAATAGGTTTAACAAAGAGATTGAGATAGAAGTATTTGATACTTATAATACTTTGTTTTTATCATTAATGTAATGAATATTTTAATATTTTGTAAATACATACTAGAGGTTGGCTGGTAATAACGCTCAGACTTTATCATGCTAACAAATCATTTGAGTTTATTAGATGAGTTCGACTCATTGTTCAATGTGTTTATTGTTTTTTTTTTCATTTAATTTCTTGGGTGATAATGATTTTATTACTTTGCAGGAATTGAGTGGAGTCTTGATAATGATGCGTCTAATGCTGCCGTCTTGGTTGCTAGTGAAGCCCATGCAATTACCTTGGCTGTTGAAGGTCTTTTGGGTGTTGTGTTTACTGTCGCTACTTTGACAGATGAAGCAGTGGATCTTGGGGAGGTACCAGGATTGGATTTTTCTTCATTATTATATGCAAAGCTATTGATGATTACAATATAAGACATTTGTGTCCTTGAGAAGGGGTCTTCCCTTCTCTAGTACTGTAAATTCCATCTTTCAATACATTTTGTTTTTTATAGAAAAAATGGTTACTATATAAGATATTCTCTTGCGGCAAAACATGTGCTTTTGAAAAATTGTTTAGGGTTTCACTCAGTCACATTTATTTGTTTGTACTTTTACAAAAGATCATGCAATAAGTTGTAGCAACTTGCATTATACTTTTACAAGACATCAGGTCTTTTTGGTGTTGTCTTTAGTGTCCCTACTTTGACGGATGAAGCTGTGGACCTTGGGGAGTTAGTATGATTGAATCTTTCTTCATTATTATATACAAAGCTTTGATGGTTACAATGTAAGACATTCGGCCACAACGAAACACATGCTTGTCAATTTTTTATTTTATTTTTACTGTCAGTTACATTTATTTTTTTGCATTATACTTTTACTGGACATCATGCAATAAGATATAGCATTATAGAAGACATCATGTAATAATCGCATGTTTTCTGCTGGTGTTGTAGCTTGAATCTCCCAGATATGACCATGATCCTACATCAAAATGCACGGGGAAAACTACAGTTCTATGCATTTCAATGGTGGATTCTTTGTGGCTGACAATACTGGATGCATTATCTCTTATTCTCGCTAAGTATGGCAAACATTTCTATATAAATGCAATATTTTTAATGTGTCGGGGAACATCTGACTTAAGTTTGTGTTGAAAGGTCCCAAGGAGAGGCTATTGTATTAGAAATTTTGAAGGGATATCAAGCATTCACTCAGGTGCTAGTCAGTGTCTCTTTGACAGCATAAGATCTCCGTCATTTTCTTTTAATAATATGCCCATTTCTTATCAATTTTTTATTAAAATAAATACATATGTAACTCATAGATCCAGGGTGTCCGTTTGATTCTATGATTGATGATAGCATCACTTTTCTAACTGGTTATACTGGTGCTTTCAGCTATTATGTTATAATTTTTGTATAATAACTTGCAGGCTTGTGGGGTTCTCCATGCAGTAGAGCCTTTAAATTCTTTTCTAGCATCACTTTGCAAATTCACCATTAATTTTCCCATTGATGCTGAAAAAAAGAGGTATGTTGCTGTGAGTTCTCTAATTTCCGTCATAGTTCATTTGCTAGTTGCTATTACCGTCATTCTTGAATTAGTTGTCTGACGTTCTGTTTGTGATGCTTATGATTTAGTCAGTTATCTAATTCTTGTACAAAGCACATTTTGTTTAATAGGTTTCTGCATCTATGTTTTCTTAATAACGCGATAACATTATCTGGTCAGATTAACAGCTTGACAACAAAGTATTGTATAAATCTCTCTTTTTTATTAAAAGAAAAAGATTAATAATACTCTTTTGTAGGCTACTATGTAATAATAGAGTAGGGTATGCTGCTTAGTCTTGGAATATGTTTTTGACCTTAAGAGGATTATTTGTTTTCTGTTAGATGAATCTGTGTATAAATTAGGCATGTACTCTGATAAACAGTACAAGAAAAAAAATCTTCTTTCACAAATCTAGCAGTGGTGGATAAATCTAGTAACAAATGTCGTCTCCACCACTCCTACCCTGCCAATTAAAGACTTGTAGTAGTTAACCATTTCTTACTTGAAACCTAACCAATTATAAATCCAAGACCATAAGACCCGTACTACAATGAAGGAGGTGATGATTAGCATCTTCTGCAGCCTTGATGCAAATGAATTAAGCGTTAAGAAACGCAAAACCTCTTTTGTCAAATTGTCTAGAGAGAGAAAGAAACCATGACAAGTGAGCCAAATGAAAAATTCTGAACTAGGTGGGTCTTTG
Organism: Begonia masoniana; assembly: GCA_022432975.1. Classification (NCBI taxonomy): domain Eukaryota; kingdom Viridiplantae; phylum Streptophyta; class Magnoliopsida; order Cucurbitales; family Begoniaceae; genus Begonia; species Begonia masoniana. Next base: position 5,016,960 of record CM039502.1, read on the forward strand.
GACGTCCAAATCCTACTCCACAACATGGCTTCCATGTAGCCAATCACACAAAGGACTTGTTTGTTTTTTAGATCGTACAAAAATCATTTGACTTTTGCTTTTTTAAAAGAAGAATAAAAAAGGTTCCACTTGACCTCATTGACCATTGGATCAAATAATTTGAGACATTCTCATTTTTTGTTAGAGTCTGTTATAAAAAACTTCAAAAAATCAATGTGTAAGGAATTATTCAGTCCATTAATCCTTCGTAAGGAAAAGCTATGAATCATTGATGAGAGTGGAATAATAGTGGGTGAATTAGGAAACTAAAAGTGGCATGGCATGTTTTGTTAGCGGCGGAGATGCTAATAGGCTATAAAAGATGCATGTTTTGTTAGCGGTGGGGATGCTAATAGTCTATAAAAATTTTACGGGTCGGATTAATTACCGAATCTCTGACGTTTTCTATTTTGTTTTACATTCTGTTGTTGGATTTGGATTACTGTTTTGTTGTTGGTGATAGTTTATTTGCTGGACTTCATTTGTAGAACTTAGTGATTGAAAGGAATATAGTTTTCTTACTCGTTTCTCCATTTTGTGTCCGTCAATCATCCCCAAAATTGGTATATTAAGGATTTCGACCTTGAATTGATGTCTAAATACGGTTTTAATTTGAATCATCATTGACGAATGGTGGTTCGAGATGTGAGATGTGATTAACACTTGGACAAAATTGATCAACTATTCGACGAGATCAAAGAAGACCTTCACAATCATGCAAATTGTTGTTGCACTTATTACTAAAATGAGAAATAAATGACAATTTAAGATTAGAGACTCTCTCATACTGACAAGGGTTGAGAAAATGATGGTTAATGAAAAACATATTGTGCTGCGCTAAATCCTACTGTAGTCGACAACTGCTAACTTTTGCATACTATTAGCCAATTGCTGATCACAATTAAAACGAGCGGCCATAATCTCCGATCTAAGATAGAGATCGACAATAGCCACCACTCAACAAAAAAAAAACCAACCTACCATGAATTGACCTTGCATCATTGCTGCATATGATTCCAAAATTGATTCATGAAAAACCCTAAAAACATGCGATTCCATTACATTCCAAACCTTTCGACCATTACCAGCAATGGCTTTTGGCTTATGGTAATGTTGATTTCGAGATTGATGGTAATTTTTTAGAGGAGACAACAAAGATGACAAGTTTTTTGATTTGTACCGTGATGACTATTTTTGCCTTCAACAATAAGAAGTTTTGGAACAGCAAAACAAAGTTTGCCTCTTTGTGAGGAAAAGTTCTGTCATCTACACGAGCATTTTTCTAACAATGAAGCATAATGGACGATAAACGTAACAAAACGAGATTAGAATTCTTTGAGAAATTGAAAGAATTAAATTTTATTGCATCATGGTTAACGATCAATTTAAAGTAACTATTGCAGTTTCTAGTTAGGTTAAAAAAATAACATTATAGTATTCATCGAACTTTATTGAACGAAATAGCAAACATGACATTCATATATGAGACGAGTTCTCTCGCAATGACAAAACTTGAGGGCGAGTTGTATTCAAGAGGAGGAGATTGATGTAATACAAAATTATGACACAGGTCATCATCCAAACATACATTACTTTTTATTCTATTAGTTTCTTATTTTACTTAACTTTATTAGTTTTTTATTTTATTTGATTTCTGATTTTAATAGTTTCTTATTTTGTTAAGTTTCCTATTTAGCTTCGTTTTCTAATTCATTAGTTTCTTAATTTATTATTTTCTATTTTGATTAGTTTTTTTTATGATACAATTGAAAATTCTATAAAAGGATTATTGTAATAATTTATTGAATTAATAGGCTTTTCTACTTTGAGAATTATTTATCTATTATTTCTTTACTTTTCCATTTCGATAACATAACAAACATTCCGCTGCACAATTTTAGCTTTTAGGCATCTATGTTTTCAGAATATATATTGGGTCTTCATTTAAATTCTTGAGTGTAAAATTGTAGTTACTCATGAAGCTTCCTAATAAAATTTGCATGGCAGCACTTTGCAATCTCCGGGTTCAAAGCGTTCTGAATCTTTAGTTGATCAAAGAGAAAACATTATCCTCACCCCTAAGAATGTACAGGTATTCATGTTTACTTTACCATTTGATGTTTGTTTCAAATTTTTTTTGTTGTGGTGAAATTCATTATTGACATTTTTTCCACAGTACCAAAAACTGAATAGTCTTTTAATTTTATTTCATTAATAAATAAATATATAATAATCAAAGCAGGGAAGAAAATACAAAATAAAGGATCCAGAACTTAGCCATCTACGAGTTTATGGAATAGAATCAAAGAATCCAAAATTTTTTTTGATGTAATATTTTGAGGGACAGAACATTTTGTTTTCATAGCTAAATTTGCTTATCCTAATAAAAGCAGTCTTAGTAAAGATGCCAAAAAGAAAACAGGGATAGACAATCTTGACCAAAATGTTCTTGTCTACACCCTCATATTTCCATCACTTCATCTTCAAACCCTTCACTAATTGTGGCATTGCTCAGAAGGTTTCTTAATATGGCTTACAATCCAATCAGTCGAGCAAAGAAAGAGAAACCTGTTTTGAAGCACAGGGCTAACAGGGCCGGTAGAGAAGAAGTGATTGAGTGACCATCAAGTCATGATCTCCCTTATGCCTTGGGCGACTCTCTATTATTTGATGTCAAGTCTATGAAGACAATAACATTACGATATAACAAAATTACTCAAAAAGTTACTTAGATGCCATTTCTTCAAAGTATCGTGATTGTTTCCATTGAGTTGTAAATTTAAATATTTGAGATAGATAAGATAGAAGTTTTATCAAATACTTTATTTAAGGAATTTGAAGTTTAAGGAGGGAAAACCTCGACAGCGTGTGCAAATGCACTAAAAAATTGGAGGCAAGAACTCAATCACTATCGTGTGTTTGAGATGAAGTGTACTGCTTTTATTTTTTTCAAGAATTTCATTGAAAAAAGGGAGAGTACATGATTTTTTTTTTCTGTTGGACTTGATCCATGTCTTTAGTCTTTAAAGGTGTTTCAAAAGAAGCGATTAGATAATCTTACATGCAATGTGGGGATTAGTTGGGAAGACATAAGCGGGTTGGGCTATTATTTGCAAAGAAATGTTTTGAATTGTCTGTTTATATGTTTGATTTGCTTAGACATATCTTTTGTTGTTTATCTTTATAATAGGCTAATCATAAATTATTTGATGAATGAGAAAATCTGTTTTATATTTTCTTACTTTGTGTTCACATATCTAATTCTCTTCTCAGGCCCTCAGGACTCTATTTAACTGTTGCCCATCGATTACATAATGTATTGGGACCTTCTTGGGTTTTGGTATGTTGCTTGCATAAATCACATTTTTTTGGGCAAAGCTTGAAATAATTAATCTGCCATGTAACTTTAGGTGTTGGAAACTCTGGCCGCTCTAGGACAGAGCTATTCATTCACCACATGCCGCTACTCAGGTAACCCTCTAGTCTATTTGACTAGTTTTTTTGTTTTGTTTTTTTTTTTTTCATTATAAGAAACTTTATATTAAAATACCAGAAGTTGGGGGAGGAGAATTTCACCCGAAACTATTAATGAAAAATAATTTTTTCCCAGTTGGAAAGAACCATATTTACAAAATAATTTTTAAAATACTCAGAAATATGAGCCCACTTGTCGATAAAAAAGTTAACTTTATCTCATAAGTCACTACTCAATGCTTGTCCTCAAAATAATCGTATTTTGATAAAATTAAGTAATTCAAAAGATAGCTAGAATTCACCGTCTCCATGGTAGTATCATTATGTCTTTTCTTCTTTGAATTTGATCATTAGTATATAATTGTAAAATCCAAGCAAAAACTTGGATTTTAGAAGTAATTCTTTTTTGCTATATAAAAGAGAAAACTTTGGATTGTAAAAGGGAAAATGCATAGCTGAAATAGAAGCAAGTGCTAAGAAGAAGGATTTTGAAGAGAAAAACCAATAACATTCTCTTACTTATTGAGGCATTGTTCCCCACTTTATAACCAATGCAATCCTAAAAGGATGAAAAACAAATAAATATATTTTCAAGAATTGGGAAAAGACAGCGATTAACCGGATTTGCGAATTCCATATTTAATGTTGTCTACCTGCATGCCATGGGGAATCACAATGTATAGTGAATCTCCAAAGCCATTTTACCAACAACCGCCTTATTTTGAACTTCTAAGTTTCCTATGTTGATGTCTCCTTCCAATTTTGAATTGATAATAGACTCTCATCTAATCAAATGGGGTTTATTATCGTTGTCATTTTCTTTCCAAAAGCAATCTCTTACTAATTTGTCCACCATCTTTGCCACTTGAAGTTTAAAAAGGGAGAGATAATAGATAAGAATGATATCAAAACTCTTTGAATCGAGGTAAGGCTACCTCCCTGTAGAAAAATAATCGTTCTTTCATTCGTCATACTTTTTTCTTACTTTATGTAACACAGATTGCCAAAAAGAACAAGATAGTGGGTTCCCATCAAACGGAAGACCCAAATATGTTAAGGACAATCATCCTTTCATGGATCTAGTCATATCAACAAATTCGTCAATTTTATGATCATCAACATTAATACCCACCTCATTGTTTATGTTGAGGTTTACTTTGAAACCAGATAATAATCTAAAATTTGTAACATCCATCAAGTTTTGCATCTTTGTTTTATCATCAATAGAGAGAAAAATAGTATCATCTGCAAATTGAAGATGAGAGATGTGTACGACATCTTGACCCACCTTGAATCCTTCAAGTAAATTAAGTACTTTAGTTCTCTTCAACATCTTTCCTATGACATCGCTGATAAGTAGAAATAAGACTGGTGAAAGTGGATCTCCTTGTCCAAGCCCTTTAGTAGCTTAAATTTATCTCTAGAGCGGTCATTAATAAAAACTGAAAAATTTGAAGCGCATAAACAACAAAAATCCACTTACTCCACCGATCATTAAACCCTTTTATTTTAAGAACAAAGTCAAGGAAACTCCATTCCACGTGATTATAAGCTTTCTCAAAATCAAATTTAAAGATCTTCTTCTTCAATCTATAATCTTCTAAGCTTTCATTAGCAATTGAGGAGAAATCTAAATGTTCCTACCTGTTGTGAAGACCCTTTGTTCTTTCGAAATTGTGTCTCCAGAAATTGTGTCTCCAGTGACTTCTTTAATCTGAAAACACAACACCTTAGTAAGGATTTTGTATAAACTTGTCAATAAACTTATTGGTCTATAGTCTTTCAAAATTTTTCTGAATTATACTTCTTGGAAATCATGCATATATATGTCTCATTTGTCTTAGAATTTACAACCCGATTTCGATGGAATTTGTCAAAAACCGTAAGACAGATCTAGTGAAATCATTAGGTTCTGGCGCTTTATCTCTATCACTATTAAAAACAGTTCATGAATTGTCTTCATTAAATTTTCAAGATAGATAAGTGGGTATACTGGATTGAATAGCCTGTCAATCAAGACTTGTGATTTCCTGAAGAGGGCTAGAGCTTTTAGTATAAAGGTTTTTAAAGAAAGTTGTCACTTGTCGAACAAGGTCTTCTTCTTCTACGATGATGTTTTAATTGTCATCAACTAGTCTATTCATAAATTTATTAGCCTTCTTTTCGCTCGTGATTCTGTGAAATACTTTATTGTTGTTTCCTACTCACTAACCTCCTTAAGTTTGATGTTTTGTCTCCACGATTGAGCTTGTAAAGCAAAAATCTCCTCAAAACGCGCCTCAAAAGTGCATCTTTCAACTTGTTGAGTATCATCTAAACCACTCATGACATTTATAATCATCAAGGGACTTGATTCTGCTTTGAATATAAACTTTCTCTGCTCTGTATCACCAAATGCGGACACGTTCCACTTCTTGATTTTAGTTTTAACTTTCTGAAGCTTTTGCATAAACTTAAATCCTTCCCAACTTCGTAGATTACACCTATCCCACCAAATTTTGATATTCGAGACACAATTACGATGAGATAACCACATGTTTTCAAACCGGAATGGATTAGGACCCCATTTGAAATTAGAAGCATCTAGAATTATGGGACTAGTGATCTGAAGTCAATCGCACTAAAGTTTCCTGCCTTGTTTGCTAAAATGAGTCTTCACATTCCATTGTGACAAGGAATCTTTCTAGTCTACAATTGACCACATTCGCTAGGAGGTTTGACCAAGTAAAAGAAGATTTATTCAAAAGAATAACTTGCAATTGAGCATCACAAATAAAGGTATATTTGACTATTTTACAAAATCTGCTTAGAGGACTTTGTGATCTGGGTATTCTTTTATTTGTTTTTGTATCTTATGAAAAATAATTGTAAATTATCTTTTAATTAGAATAAATTATACAAATACGAGGGGTATACCCCATGTGCATATACGGAAGACGATCAAGAACAAGGATAAGCTAAATATGCTATATGAGAGGTTTCACGTCCTTTTTCATGATAGTTTGCAAAAGGGGGCTTTGAAGTCCCTAGAAAGAGCAAGAATATCAAGAATAATAAGGTCCAATCAGGTGAACGGCAGGAGCCAACAAAGAAAAGCCTTAAAGTTGGAAGATTATGTTTTAACCAAATAATGTAGAAGGAAACAAGAAAAGCAATTCTGGTGATGATGAAGGTCCCTCCTACCTTTGTTGTTGGAAGAGAGGAGGTGGACGATCCTCAGTTGGGGTGGGCAAAATTGGAACAGAACTACGGTTGTGGCCTAGTTCGGTCCGATTCTCTCACATATAAAGACTGCAAACGGTCCTACGCCCTTCAGAACCGCGGGCCACAGTCTGATTCACGGTCTCAGAGGTGAAAAATCGGTGGAACCATTGGAGAACCGGACCGTGGGTCAACCTACGTGTAATCAGTTTAACCCGACCCAAATCCAAACTGAAGCTCACATAACGAACTGCGGTGACGCCGAACTCAGCCTAAAGCCCTCATCTCGCCTCTCTCGACACTCTCGTCTCTGAGCTCTTTGTGTCTCTCATAGACTCACATTGTGCTCTCTATTCAAAGTCCAGCGACCACGACCACGCCGACCAATGAGCGCAAGGTGTGAAGTGCGAGCCGCGAGGTCCAGCAAAGTGCGAGACTACGAGCCGGGAGGTTGGAACCCTAAGCGGAGTTTCCTCACCCTCCCTCAGTGCTCACTGCGTAGGAGTCAAGTAAGCTGAGATGTGAGATGTTTCCTCACCCTCCATCATTGCTCACTGTCAAGTGTCAAACTACAAGATCAAATTCTAGGATTTAAAATTGAAGCATTTTTATGTTTAGTGTAAAGTGTTTACTGTTCATGAATGGTTTTTTTATAAAAATAAAAAAATGTATTTATTATGTGGAACCGGACCGAGACCGAACCGCAAAATGTGGGCCGGTTCTGATTCTGGAATCGTGGTTGGTGAGACCTGATCAGACCGTGCCCACCCCTAATCCTCAGTCAATAGGGATTATTGATGAATATGCAACATTTGGTCATGCCATGAATTTAGGCAGGTAGTCAAGATAAGTTATGAAAAATAAAGTAAAAATGATTGATGAGCTCGTGAGAATGGCCACAAAACACAACAGACCATCTATCATACCTCATTGATGATGACAATACTAAGTAAGGTGCTTTATGAACCCCATGTCAAGTTTAATAATATCTGAAACTTTGGCACTAAGATCCAATGAGTCAGTGTAACGTCTCTCAGTGCTCCTACTATAATATTGTTTGCTTTGGGTCGGAGCTCACTGTTTTTGGTGTTAGTCCAAAATACGTTGTAGTAGGTAGAAATGAAAACTCTATTTATAAATCATGTATTTTCTACTTTTCCAAGCAATGTGAGATTGTGCACCTCACCAGTATGGGCTAGACTCTCACACTGGGCATTTTTTGCCTTTATATGGCAGACTGTCACAATCTCCCTCTATTCGGGGCTTGACGTGCTCGTCGGTCACAATTCCAGTTGAGCAGTGACTCTGATACTATTTGTAATATCTCCCGGTGCTCCCAACACAATATTGTCCGCTTTGCACCAGAGCCCACACAGATTTGTTTTTGGGGTTAACTCAAAACGCGTTAGACTAGATAGGAATAATAACTCTACTAATAAACCATGAATTTTCAAGTGATGTGGGATTGTGCACTCTCACTGGTTAGTGTTGTACCCTCACAATAGGCCCTCCTTATCTTCATATGACAAACTGTCACAGTCAGAAATGGAGCAATATTGTCTTGTGAAGATTGACGTGTCACAGGGTTATTATGAACCAATGATCTAAACAAGATGACGTGGAACGACCATCATCTATGATGTCAGAATTATGATGCCAAAGAAAACTGACTCACTTGTATATTTTTGACAAATTTCGAGTCTAATATATGCACTAATTTTCAAACAATATTTACTTGAAATCTCATAAGATCCTAAATCCAATATAGAAAGATCAAGAATAGATCCCTAAGATGACTGAATTGACGAAGAAGGATTTTCTTTCATTTGCGAATGATTAAGTAGCATTCCAAGAATATCAAACTAATTTTCACACTTCTACTCAAGTTGGTGAATATATATTTTTCATTTTCAGCTCGCACATTGTTGAGTGGAAATTTAAACTTTTCAAACTCTTTGATGAGACATTTGTGTATTTTGATGAGTTTAGTTGTATTGTATTGCACAACATTGTGCGTAGTATTTATTGCTGATTTGTTGTCATAAGAGTCTCATAGGAGAGGCATCTCCTGTTTAACTTAATTTTCAATCACAATTGTTTATAGATTTTGTATGCAATATCTTGAAATTTTGTTTAAGTGCTTGACTTCTCTATGTTACAAGATCAAACATCCAAGAAAAGTGCAACAAACTAAGGGAGATATTCTATTAATCATGAATCTATCATAATGTGCATATGGATATGACTCAAGTGTTAGTTTTCCATCTTTCTTAAACAAAATGCTTAATGAAGCACCTTTTAGTTAGTGAACACTTGTTGAACACCCTACAAGATTGTGCATGAATTGACTAGCCACATTCACAACGCTATATAAAGCTTCGTATAAGATGGATAAGTTTTTCAACACGTTTTTGATACATCACTTTGTTGACAGCAGTGTCTCCACTAGCTTCCTCAATCTGTGGTTAGGCTTTATTGGTGTATTAACCGGTTTTCATAATTATATCTCGGTTTCTTTTAGAAGATCATATATGTATTTTGGTCAGGAATGAAAAAATTTCTTGCTTGGACTGAGCCATCTCAATTAAAAAAATCTTCAACTTCTCATGTTCTTTGTCTCAAACTCATAAGTTAAAAGCTGCCTCAATGCTTCCATTTACTTTTAATCCTTTTGCGTTTATGATGTTGTCAACGAATACTAGGACCAGTAACTTCAAGTGATTTGGCATGTTTGATACCTGACATGTGTTTTTCACCTTGATTGTTTATAGTTCATTGCAAGCATCTTTGTGAATCTTCCAAACCTTGCCATTAGTGATTGCTTCAGGCCCAATTTCTCTCTTAGTTTTCACTCTGTTGCCTTCTAAATCTTTTTCAAAATCTATTGAGATCCCAGTAGAAAATTCTTCTTCTAGATCCTCATGCAAGAAAGGTTGCTTAACATCAAATTGTTAAGGTTTTATTTGAACTTGGCCGCCAAGGATAATAGGATATTTACTATATTCATCTTTGCAACATGAGAAAATGTTTCTTGATAATCCACTCCATAGTTTTGAGTATAATTCTTGCCTACAAGACTAATTTTATACCTTTAAGAGATTTATCCGCTCTATACTCTACTGCGAACACTCTATTGAAGCTAACTACATTCACTCCTTTGGGTAAATGCATTAACTCCCATGTTTTATTCTTCTTTAAAGCTTCCATTTGTACTCTCACGACTTGTCTCCACTTCCTACTATTTAATACCACAAATAGAGTGTTTTGAATAGATATAGCAGTTAGACTTTTAAGAAACTTTTGTGGGACGATGATATTTTATTGTTGTCCCACATCGACAGAACCAAAGCAAACAGTCCTGTATATGTAGGGGATTCCCTTACTCATTGTGCTAACTTTTGGAGTGAATTCTACCCTCTTACTTTTTATCATGGTATCAGAGCTAAATTTGTACGATGTGAGGACTGATTAAACACGCTAAACGTGAAGGAAAAAAGAACCTATTACGCTAGATGTGTGGGCAGGTGTTGTCCTCGCATCGACAGAACCAAAGCAAACGGTCCCGTATAAATATGAGGGGGAGGGAGAGAATTCTACCCTCTCACTTTCTATCATTTATCATGAGATATTGGATATAGTGGTTGTTTGATGCATTATTGGGTATCTTTCCTAGCTGAGACTACATTTTTCTAAACAATCATTGGAGTGTTTAACAACCACAAAAACTAAATCTTAATTCCATGATCTATGGAATATTAAAAAAAATTCAAAAAACTTAAATCTAGATAAATATAATATTTCGTTAATCTAAAGTAATACATGTAAATAAAATCATTAATGCATCTTTCAATAGATTTAATGATCCATACTTGATAGTTTTAACTACATAAAAGCCAACATTGGTGTCTCTTTTGCATTCAGGAAGTGTCCACCGTTGTTCCAAAGCTTACTAGAGAATCATCAGGGCAATACAGTGACTTCCATATTCTATCTTCTTTGAATTCTCAGGTAACCAAAAGCACAAATGCTTTGTCTTATCACAAACTAGATGAAGATAATTGTTGTCCAGATAAATTCTGGCAACTAGAGTGTGAAAGTGGCATTCTGTACTTTCTATGCCCTATTCTTTTCTTTTTCTGCAGACACTTCATTCTTCTTCCTTCCCATTTGCCCATTTTTGAAGCGTAAAATGCTATAATTTGATGTATTTCCTTTTCTCTGTTTGGATAGTTGTTCGAGAGCTCAGCACTTATGCACATATCCTCTCTGAAATCCCTTATTTCAGCATTATGTCAGTTGTCAAGTCAATGCCTGACTGGCACTTCAGCTGGTTTTGGAGTACCTGCTATTCAGAAAATCGGAAGCGTCAATTTTTCTGTAGAACGAATGATATGCATCCTTGTCAATAATCTACACCGTAAGTATGTTTTTAACAATTGAGTTATATTTTTAAAAGAGAAAATATATGTCAATGAATTTGTTGAAGTGCGTCCTTTCGATTTTATTTTTTAGAAATAAACAAATACTTCAGCCTGTAATTTAACAGTGTGCAGTACATATTTTCTTTTTAATAAACATATACTATGTTTAAAGAAAAGTATTTATTTTTATGATAAATGAAGAATTTACTATTTAGAATAAGAATGTACAAAGAGAAATTTAGTAATTCTCTAAAAATCATACCTAGTAGTCAAGACTAGGTTTCAGATATCTCTATTCAGTTGGAGATAACCATGAAACGAAATGGTAGCCTTTGAAAAATGAGTTGTAGTTTAATGATGGTATCGTTCATGGACAAGAGCAACTTAATGATGTCTCTCCTAGATTTATTTTGTCATCATTTTAATCTTTAAAGTAACCTTTTCACCATGCTTCATATTTCTTGTTCAGTAAATTAGTGGGGTGGTCAGATCAAAAATTATAATTCTTCTTGGTACTCGAACTGGAAGTCTAATTGATTTATTAAACATATTTGATTCCATTTTTGTGATCACTACATAATTTCGTAATGGTTTTAATGTTCCTGTTTTCCAGGGATTGAGCCACTTTGGGATCAGGTTGTTGACCATTTTATTGAGGTAATCTTTTTTAGTTTTTTTTTTTTTTCCCAAATCTGGGGATATCTCAATTCGTGTTGAGTTTATACTCCACATTCTAGCTCAAGTTATATCCCTTTTGATTTCATTTAATATTTTTTCAGCTTATGGATAATTCTAATCTGCATGTACGCAATATTGCACTTGATGCAATGGACCAATCAATATGTGCTGTTTTAGGTTCAGAGAGGTTTCTTGATTGCACATCAGGCAGTCCTAAATCTCAAGATGTGAGAACTTTGATAATTTAAGGTTTGAGATTTCTATAACATTACTGACCATGCTTGTCAATTCCTCCTTTTATAGATTGAAAGTAAGATTTCAGAATTGACATCACTTGAATGCGCTACCATATCTCCTCTCAAAGTTCTATATTTTTCTTCTCAAACCATTGATGTTCGTTTGGGATCTTTGAAAATTCTTCTGCATGTTTTAGAGGTAATAAGCTCTTAACTATATGCTTATTCAGTTTCTTCATTTCTGGTTTAATTGTTACTGTACTCGTTATATTTCTCACAATTTCAGAGGCATGGTGAAAAACTACGACACAGTTGGTCTAATATTCTTGAGCTGTTGAGGTTTTCTTCTCACTGTCGATATGGTTTTCTGATTCCTAATTTATTTACCATTCTTTATCGTTTACCCTTTTTGTTTTTCTTGCTTCTTAAGGATCGTGGCTGATGCTTCAGAAAAAGATCTTGTCACGCTTGGCTTTCAGGTTAGGAAGACCAATTTGAGACTTAATTTCAAAAGCTACATGTCCTCTCGTCTTTTTTGTACAAGTCCATTTGGCAATTAGAAAAATAAGTGATATCCGAAAATCATTGTTTGACGCTTTATCTTCAGATTATAGCACGGCGTAATTGGATTCTTCATAGTAAACCCGTCAAATTGTGATAGTCACCATGCTGTGAAACATAACTTGCCCAGATGTCTTTCAAGAATCATATCATAATGCTTTTGTAAATTTTGGTCCCAGGAGAGAATGTTCTCGATTCTCATAGATAGGCTTTGAAGCCCTTTGCAAGTTTTTCATCTCGATTATTTATTTATTTTTTTTGCTCACTTCCACTTCACTTAGTAGTTTCTCATTCTACAAGTTCGTATGGAAGACAACACAAGATACACATGCGAAGACGACATAACTTATGTGAATCAAGTTCCCAAAGCCACTGATAATCTCATTTCTATATAATAGTTATCGATATCATTCTTCTTTTTTAATTCAGGGTAAGTTTGACAAGTCTTCTCCCAAATTTAATTATCTCAATCACTGATAATTGACTCAGTTACTACATTACTATCATTGGTCTCTCTATGTCGATGGTGTTGTTTTTTCACCTATCAATTTCCTTGTTTCGTTACACCAATGAATAGAGGATGCCTTCGTATAGCAAGCAATCCATCCTCCTTTACATTCTTCTTCCTAAGGCTCAAGTAGGACTTCTTCCTCCCACAATCAGATAGTCATAGAGGGAAGTCTTTGTAGTAGAACGATCCCGTGACTCAAGAACAACTCCTTTTCATCCTCCATCAAAGTAACATCATATCTGGTTGGAATGGAATGACAGACGTGTCTATGTAAATGAGTTGCTTTACTGGTGTTGAATGCACAAATCATGGAAAGGGCCGTTAGAATTTATATAGAATAGTTGGAGTGCTATAATAGGAAGATTAGGAATTCCAAATTGTTTGAATAATTTTCTTATACATCTAAAAATTATGTATAAAGTTTAAAATATTCAATACAAAATTATTGTGTTTTTCTGCAATTCATCCTCTGTTAACAATCAGTTTTTTAATCTCTCCCCGTCTTTTATATGCATACTTTTTGGTGCAAATCATTGCATTTTTCAACTCATCCTTCCAAGTCGGTCACGTTTTGTCATTGCACAATATTATTGGAGGTCATTTAACTGAATTGCCCATTGTTGCATTGGATAGCATTGTCCTTGGTCTATACTCTTTCCTTTATGTGAGCATATCAGTTGATTCCCTCCCAACAGATGAGTGATTTTAAGCTCGTCTAAGCATTGGTAACTACATTGTTTGATGACAAGCAGCTTGTCATCAATTGGGAGAATTTCTTCTAATCAACACTCTCTTTTCCATTTGAAATCTTGATGAATCTACTTAGACCTTGATTTGAAATTTTATAAATTTCTATAAATGATCCATAATGATTAGAAAGCCTTTATATGATCATAATATGTGGTCACTCCTTCGTTTGATCATAAAAGTTTTATTCTCAACTTGCATTGACATTGCAGGGGAGTTCAATTGTGGACGAACGTGATCATGTCGCCTACACGAATACTCATTTCTTCTTCTACTTTGAAGAATCTGCGACCCTCATTTCCTTCTTCTACTGATAATTGTTGTCCATTGTCCATCTTGCTCATTATCTGCAGCAACGCCGAAATTTTTCTGCTAACAATCCTCAAAGCAATGTCTCCTTTTTATACCTACTAGTAAGAGACTTGTTTTCTCCGGATAGAGCGATAAATTTAGGGAAAAACTTGTCCACAGAAACCTCCCAATTCTTTCTATATTTGTTTGGCTTTCCTCAGCAAACATTTCCCAAGCTAGGATGTTGTTCTTAGAAGAAATGCCTATTCCTTCTTCCTCTTGCCTTTTTATAAATCTCAACATAGGAAGGTCGTCCATTTGAGGATTGTTTTTCAATTGCACTTGCTAGCTAACTGTAGGGTTCAACAGTTCTAGGTTGAGGCATTGAATTGGACATGCCATGGGTCTTCGGTGGCCAAATGGGACTCTCCAAATGGGACTCCTTTTGAAGCGTCTCTCTCCCACTCATTACTTCAATTTTCTGTGAGAGGTAACATGTCATCTCTTTTTGATGGCCTAAAGACAAGGGCAGAAGAAGGATGATAATGAAGCCCGAGGTGAAGATAAGGATGGAAATATTGGAGTTACTAGGAGGTCTGAGTTTTGAGGGATTGACACCAGAGCTAGCAGAGAAGGTCAAAGCTATCTGAGTTTGGCGTTGGACCTGAAGGAGAATGACAAATTCCATGAACTTGTCATTTAAGATGAAGTAAGGAGTCCTACAATGAGCCCATCATACCGAAGGGATTTGGATTGACAAAAAAGTGCTAGAACTCTTCTCTTTGTCTTGCATCTTTTCTAGACTGCATTGCATTTAAAATAGGGGACGAAACCTTGATCCGCTTTTGTGGAGACGAATGAATGGGGGATGTGACCTTATGCGTTAAAGTTCTAGTCATTTATCCGTCTTTTTTGTGATAAAAAACAATCTATTGCTTCCTTCTACATCACGATTTAATCGTGCAATAACCCTTAGGTGATGAACTTTCGCAGAGACTTGACAAATACGGTGTTAGGCAACTTGACCAATCTCCATGCGGCTATTAATTCTTTCTTACTGAGAAAAAATGTTTTTGATTCTGGTTGATGGACTTGAGAGCCCTCAACAAATTTCTCATCTCAATCATTTTTTTCTCATCTCACTTCCGCTTAGACTATCACCTTTCTTTTCTAAAAGTTCATATGGAAGAAATGAGTTCCTTCAAAGACTCGAGTGTTCGCTTAGTTTTGGATAAAAAAATAGTGATATACAAGCGACCAAATTAAGAAAAGAAATACTATGAAAGCCTTATTTTCACATTGTTATTCATTGTGTAAGACCGATCGCATTATGATCCAATATGAGATAGCTAGATGATCGGTCAATGTGCGTTCACTCTAATACTGGGAGCATCATTAGTGATGTTTCTATTGTAGATAGAAGATATAAGAAGAGAAAGTTAATTTGGAGACTTGGTATGCTAGCTATTTGAATTCATTGAAATGTGGTTCTATTTGAATATAAATCTTCTGGGATAACATTAATTTTCTTATTGCCAAGTGAGCTTTTAGCTCTAAATATTTTAAGAGTTATTTTTTTTATGTAATTCTCTCAAATTGGGAGAAAACTTAAGTTTGCAAGTTTCTTGTAAAGGAAGATTTTTTCCTTCATGATGCTTTGTAAATTTTTCTCTTGATGAATTTCGTTTCTTAAAAAAAAATAAAATAAAAATGTTGGAACTCAGTTATAAAATGACATAGAAGCGTGGTAGTTTCTCCCCTACTTCATCGTTTTTGTCTGCTTTTGTCGCCATCATCTGCGTCATTGTCATTTGCGTCGTTGAATGAGCTGTGTTGTCACCATGGTGTAAGAGTTGTGTTTACTCTTTTTCTCATATGCAGGATTTCTTTGCTACCCCTAATATACTTATGAAATAACCCATGGTATATCATGAAGGAATTCTACTAATGTTGACTACTCTTGAAAAGATTAATATTGTGGTGATCTTGTACATTTTACCTTGTGAATTAAGTAAAGTTCATGAAATTTGACAAATCCGGAATTACTTTCTACCAAAATTCATTATATTTTCTTACAACTTTTTAATAATACAAATATTATTGTCAGAGTGAAATTTTTTGGGATGACTAAGTACTAAATTTGATATTATATTAAACAAGCTATGTTTACCAGCCAAATAGGCTTGTACAACAGACTTTAGCTATTCTTTTTTGTCATTTGTAGTTGACCAAGCTTATGTCTACTTGAAAGCGTTTCTTCATACTTCTACAATTTTTGCATCGATACAATATTTTTTTTTCTAAAACATTTGCGATAGATGTTTTTGGAAGCTTTATGCAAAGTTCTATATATACAAAGGAACATGAAAGGAATATTTTAATTGAACCACTTTGTTTTAACTATGTGATAATGATTGAGCAACTGGGGATATCAGCTAATTTTTCTAATTTCTGATAGAGCCTGCGCGTGATCATGAATGATGGACTTTCCACCATACCTAAAGATTGCCTTCTTACGTAAGACCTTGTGGCCTTTCAGTTAATCTTTATTTTCTGCTCCTTGATTGATTGTTACAATGTCATTGCTTTATGTCTTGTCTACACAAAATATGAACAGGCACACAACATTGATACTTCTTATCTGTCTCATAGTTCTCGTACTTTTTGATTTATTTTTGTTAGATGTGTGTTCCTTGTTAGTTATCCACTTTTCATTACATTGTTAGGTGCATAATGAATCAATTTAACGTGTAACTGTTATTTGTAAATTGTATTGTTTGGTGATTTATGTACTCTTAAATTCTGCCCGCATCAACATGTTGATAAGATCTATATTAGTAATGCTTTGGGCACTGAGGACGTTAAAATTTTCCTTTTCTACCTTGTCCAATGCTTTCCTGATTAAATAATAGCATCGATACAATATTTTTTTTTTCTAAAACATTTGCGATAGATGTTTTTGGAAGCTTTATGCAAAGTTCTATATATACAAAGGAACATGAAAGGAATATTTTAATTGAACCACTTTGTTTTAACTATGTGATAATGATTGAGCAACTGGGGATATCAGCTAATTTTTCTAATTTCTGATAGAGCCTGCGCGTGATCATGAATGATGGACTTTCCACCATACCTAAAGATTGCCTTCTTACGTAAGACCTTGTGGCCTTTCAGTTAATCTTTATTTTCTGCAGATTTTTGCTCCTTGATTGATTGTTACAATGTCATTGCTTTATGTCTTGCCTACACAAAATATGAACAGGCACACAACATTGATACTTCTTATCTGTCTCATAGTTCTCGTACTTTTAATAATATATCAAATGGTTAATTTGGGGTTGTTAGACCATTGATTACTTTGCTGAATTCAACCTCTGGTTTCCATTAATTTAAATTTCTTTCCCAGAAAAGATGGATCTTGAATTTTTTTTGTCCATTGAAGTTGATGATATACAAGAAAGGTTATAGAATTCTCCCTATGAAAAGTACCTTTTTAATTGCTCAAATTAGAAACTTTTACCTTTTAATGGTTCTGTGGTTGCTTTTGACGGTGAATTAATTGGCCGGTGTTATACTGGAAAAGAATGAGAGGCCAATATATCATAATTGGTTTCTTTTAAAAAAGACTTCATAGTTGGTTTCTTATTAAAAAAATACACAATAGTTGGTTATTTACTCTTCATGAGCTCTATCAGTATTTTTTTATATTAATCTGAAATATTGCAGCTGTGTTGATGTAACGGGCGCATATAGTGAGCAAAAGACAGAGTTGAACATAAGCTTAACAGCAATAGGCCTTCTATGGACTACAACTGATTTTATTGCCAAGGGACTTGTCCTAGACAAGAAAACTGGTAACTTTGCTGCTAAAAGGCCTTGCCAACATTCACTTGTTAAAACCTCTTAAATAGCAAAACAATATTATTTTTTATTATTTTCTGTTGCTAATAATATAGGAATCATGGAAATGCATTCTCCTGCGAAGAAAATGGTTGGTGAAAGCATTGAAGAACAGAAGTCTGATATGCATGATAATGTTCATAGCCCGATTTCTTTGATAAACATAGTTGATTATGACAAAATGCTGTTCTCTGTTTTCTCGCTTCTCCAGAAACTTGGAGCTGATGATAGACCAGAGGTAGTAATCATTGCACTAGTATCAGATTCTGTTTCTATTTTAAGCTTTTTACCATCTTCTCCATTTTCTATTTGCTTGATGAAGCTTTAACCTTTTAAGCCTATATTGCCATGTAAGAAAATTTTATTCACATTTATCTTATTTGGTTTTCCTTCTTTTTGTCATATATTTTCTTTTCATACATATAAGAAATGAAAGTTGTATTGAAAGTGTAAAATGTACATTAAAAGGAAGATAATAAATTCTGCTTATGAAAAAGTAAGAAAATACATTTTAAGATCTATTATTTCCTTTCAGTTTGAGAGGACCAAATTCTAAAATGTTGATTTTTCTTTTCTTTCACATAGTGAGTAATCTTTTATATGCTATTTTTTCCTTGCAACTATTATTTTAAGAAAATCTAGTTGAGTGGAATTTTATTTCACATGCAATGTTCCATTCTTTCCATTTATAATTAACGAACATTCCCTCTTTAAATTATATTTTGTGTCAATATTTGTCATGAAATTGATTTGAACATTTGCACCAAACTCAAATGGGTTATCACAGGAAAAATGGTCATTGCATTGTCAATACACCTATTTTGGAATAATATTCTATAGTCTAGTTTGTAATTGGATAGTTTGATCTTGTCATTATACGTCCTCTACCCTCACTCATTTTTTTGATGTGGTTAAGAGTAAGTTTTTCTCAAGTTGTTTCAGGAAGTTTTCTAAGGTAATTTGAGTAGCCCTACAACTTTTGAATATGGTTGTTTCTTGACTTTGGATTTTAGAACGTTGAAAGGAAATCACTTATGGATTTTGTGATGTTTCCGGTTACTCTTGTCAAGGTTTTGATGACCATCATATCTCTGATTGACGTGGTTGAGAATAAATTTTCTAAGTTTCCTTTTGGAAAATTTAGGTAAGGTTATTTATGTGATGCTCCACTTTGAATAGGATTGTTTACTGACTGTGAAATTTGATGTGTTGTTGAACTTTCTAATGGTTTGGATCTACCTTGCCAAGGTTCATGGACCATCAAACTTCCATTCCTACATAAATAAAAAGACAATTTGCACTATTTTTTTATTAGACAAATTATTTTTATTGTTTCTTATTAGAAGGTTTGTTAAAAAATTCTAGATCCTTCCTAAGGATTTAAGTAAGCAGTAAATATTGAGTCATTGATATTGCTTTGCCTAATGTATCTTTTAGGTTAGGAATTCAGCTATTAGGACACTATTCCAGACTCTTGGAAGTCATGGGCAAAAGCTTTCAGAAAATATGTGGGAGGATTGTCTTTGGAATTATGTTTTCCCTACCCTAGACCGTGTTTCTCACATGGTAATTTATGCCGTTATTTAGAACTATGAAAAGATAGTATTGTTATTGTTGTTAAGAATCTTTTGTTGATAGGCTGCTACTTCATCAAAGGATGAATGGCAAGGCAAAGAACTTGGAACTCGAGGAGGAAAAGCAGTTCACATGCTCATACACCACAGGTACTTAAGTTTGGACCCACTAGGATAAAACTGATTATGTTCCTCTCTCTTATAAGAGAATTTGACTGCTTATGCTTCTTTTATTTCCAGTCGAAACACAGTTCAGAAACAATGGGATGAGACACTTGTTCTGGTCCTTGGTGGAATAGCACGCATATTACGATCCTTCTTCCCTTTTCTGAGAAGTTTAAAAAATTTCTGGTCTGGTAAGTCCATGGTACATGTTTAATTATGTTACATTTTAATGAAGTTTTTACCCGCCACGTGAATATATTCTGCAGGATGGGAAGCTTTGCTTCTCTTTGTGAAAAATAGTATTTATAATGGCAGTAAAGAGGTAGCTCTTGCAGCAATAAACTGTTTGCAGGCAACTGCTGTTTCTCATTCTCCTAAGGTAAAAAAGGAACATGAATTATCATACTTCATATATTATTGTTTTCTTTTTCTCCATGAAAAGTTTTCCTACCTTGTTCATTGTTACTTTTTAAATAAATTTTTGTTTATGGGAAAAAAATATACTCCGGCACTTCTTAAAATTAGTTATTATACAGGGGAACTTCCCAATGCCTTACCTTATGTCAGTTCTTGATGCTTATGAGCTAGTCCTTCAAAAGTCACCCCATTTTATTGGTAATACAACAAGCAAGCTGAAGCAGGAGATTTTACATGGCCTTGGTAATTTAATTTTTTGACATGAATAGGCTATTTCTATGTTAAATTCTAAGGCATAAGTTAGAAAATAATGAATCGTCATGACATGAGAATAAAAAGTTCTGATACTGTGGCATTTACTGCTGTTAACAGGTGAACTATATGTGCAAGCACAAAATGTATTTGATGATCATATGTATGTGCGACTTTTGGCTATAATTGATTTGGCAGTTAAGCAAGCTCAAGTTACTAATGACAGCTTTGAAATCGAATTTGTAAGTTGATCTTCGTTCTTAATGTATTTTTCTTTTCTTCCTAATTACAATTATAAACTGTATCAAACACTAGTTGATAACTTTTGTGATAGTATTTGTTCAGGTTCAAAACGGATGACACAGTAGATTTGTAACACATATCGTTAGAGATATAGCAAAAATATTTGCGTCATAGATAAAAAGAACTTTATTTCCTTTTTGAAGAAAATGGGTTCTATGAAGGGAGTTTAAGAAGGAAAGAAAATATTAAGAAGGATGTTAGTGATGCAGTTATAAGCTATTCTTTTAGAAATTAATATACTAAAATTATGTTCTCTTAAATAAGTTAAATAAGCTTCAAATCCTTACCTAGGATTTATTTCCATTATTAATTTATTTTAAAAAGACCTTAACTTAAAAAAAAAAAGGTGAGCCAAACAAACACCTTAAAACAAGCTTATTCCCTTCCAAGAGGGAAAGGTTAGGAAGTTCCTTGATTCGTAATTATCTTCTAGTTCAGGAAAGTAGCAAAAGTATCAATGCTAAAATGCTTAAAATCTAAGCTTATGGTTTATTTGCACAGTGAAAGATTGTTTTGAAATCAAAACAAAAAATAAAAAGAAATATAAGAGAATAAAATCTCAAAAAGTAATAAAAATCATATTATATAAAAGCGTGTCTAGTAAAGTTCATAATATTCTTTCATAAAATTTCATGATAAAAAATTAAGAAAATAATTGATTAAGAAATAATTTTAACTTAAATAAATAAGCAATTTAATGAAATACCTAAATTTAATGTGTCAAGGGGTTGCCCTATCTCAATCCCTTCTATTTGAAGAAAAAAAGTTGTTCTCGAGTTTTGTAGATACAAAAAACTCATTCATAAGAAAATACTTCGATTTTGGACGCTTGAAACGTGGTATTGAAACAATTTCTTACCAAATCATTCAAAATTAAGGTAGTATCTCGTTCTTTATAATTTGCATCAATATCTTATTATTACAGTCTTCCCAATAAGATATGCCTAGCGCCCATATTCAATATATCATTACGAACTCATCTTTCGCAATACTTCTTTGATATTTGAAACTTGCAAACTTCTCGCACTTGCTCTATGGCCCTTCTTAATTCATGCAATCTTGTACGGAAAAAGATGTTTTTCAATCTTCAAATTCAATTCCTTGACCAAAGCCTTGAGAAAAATATTCTTGGTATTACAAGTATCGATTATTATGTTGCAAACTTTGTTACAAATAGTGCATTGTGTGCAGAAAATTTGTTACATTGAGAATCGACTACTTTTGAGACAAGCAAAATTCGTTGGAGAATGCGCATTACTAGTTCTTCCACATCTCTTTCTACAAATTCAGTACATGCATAAATATCTTCTTTCAGACGATGTTCTTCAGCAACGTCTTCTTCTACAAAGTTAATTGAATGCTCCTTTAGGTAGTTATTGAAAGATAACTTAATTGGTTGCACCATAAATTTTTTTGAGATTATGGCGCGCATAAGGATTGTTATTGATTAGTTGTTGCGTGTCAGTTTGGCCTTGAGTATTAAGCTCAACCGGAGTAGAAGAAGTTTCTTAAAGGGCCATCTTTATGACTATTTTTGTAACCAGTAATTGTTGATCCTTGTGGAACAGATAAACTCGTTGGAATTTGTCATCGAAGATTTCATGAGTAAACGTTTGGGGACCTATTAATATCAACGTGAGACCCCAGTATAGCAGTCAATCAATTGATCCTCCTAAAATAATTCACTTGGGCATTTAGTGGATAAAACTTCTTTGTGTTTTCATTGACTGTACAATTGGTTTGTTCGTAATTCTCATATTGTTGGTTTAGGAACTCTTCATAATTTGAAGGAAAAATTACCTTTATTATAAGCATTTCATTTTGGTCAACGGTAATTACCTTTACAACAAGCATGTAATTGCCATACAAACCCAAGGGAGGAAATCCTCAACATTTAATCGGTCATAAAAAAATTTAGTAAAATCTATTTTTATTTGAAATTTTTAAGTCTTATGTCTCCGTGTGTAGGCTCACTAGTTAACACAAAGATCATACACAATTTTTCTTGTCCTATTGAAGTTTTTCCCCAATGCAAAGCTCTTCCTTTCAATTTACATGTTCTTTTTAGTAAAAAATGAAATTCATTAAGAAAAAAAATATACAAATTGTCTAGAGGAAACGAGATTTATCTCTCAATTTATATGTTACAAGTTTGATTAGACTTTCTTTTGCAATATCTAAGTAGTAAAAAAGAAAAATTGATGGGAATCCAATCGAGCAAATCCTCAACATTTTTAAGAGGTCATCAAAAACTTTGTAGTCTATTTTCATTTTAAATTCTTGGGTCTTCAGTCCCAACATGTTAGATCAATAGTTAACCCAAAAAATTATTTTCTTCTTCAAAAGAATAAGTTGTCCTCCATGGTGTCTTTGGGGCCAATTTTTTTGTTGTTGTCAAAATTTTATTTTCCAAAGAGGTGGAGATTAGCAAAAACTTTTATAATCTTGCATAAATAAATCGTTTTCACTAATCCCATTGATTAGTAAATGATTTATTCTACTTTTTAATTAATGGTTTTATTCTATAAACCCTATAGATTAAAACTTTTATAATCGTAAGATTATAAAAGTAAGTTTTTGCTAATCCCATTGAATTACTGATCAATTTATTTTTAAAGAGGACCCACTTATGGGTGTCTGGAGCTTCCATTCTCAAAAAGAATGAGAAGGATGTGGAATGGAGGTTTGAGAAGTCACTTAACTCCAAATGAGTCAATGTTTTTTAAATATATTAAGTTTCATGGAAAGATTCTTGTTTGGCTTGGACCATAAATAGCTGCCATGGAAAGCAATTTTATTATGAGGAAGTCGGTTGATACTAGGAAATCAAAGACATGATGGGGTATGGTGGAGTTCTCTTTCCACGACTTCTAGTAATTTTTTCTATTTTAATACAAAATTAAAAGAAAAAGGGACGTGATGGGGTATCATCTATTGATAATATTTTTTATTAAAACTCATACTTTTTGCATTTTCGCCTAGGAGTTATGGTAGTCAATATAATGTTCTCTACTATGAATTGAGTAGCTAAGTAACTAACAAGCTTTTTAAAAGGTTTTCTTTGACATAGCCTTTATAGATGTAGCATTTTGACGAATTTGATTAAAAGAAATTGCATTAGTTATTTTTAGTGGAATTTTTTTTTTAAGTTTAATGATTTCACTTTTTTTCTCTGTTATGCATTTTCTTTTCCATAGGGTCACATTCCTCCTGTGCTGCGAACCGTATTGGAAATCTTACCTCTGTTACATCCAACTGAGAGAATATCTTCAATGTGGCTGATTTTGCTTCGCAAATTTTTGCTATATCTTCCTAGGTCAGATTCACTTCTACCAAATGAAGATGAGGCAGAAGAAGCAAGCACAAGTGATCATATTCCAGGTGTCATATTCTGACTTGTACAAACTTAAAGAGGTTCAGATCATCCTTCGTTGTTAAAAATTTTGAACTTGAATGTCAATTATTGCAGTTACACAAATGAAGATGAGAAACGGCACGCCAAATGGAAATGCATCTGAACTTTCTAATAAAGAAGAAAATCTATCTGTGACTTCCAGTTCAACTAGTGAATCAGCCACCATCCCCAACTATTTTTTTGCAGAGAAGCTACTTCCCGTTTTAGTTTCACTTTTTCTTTGTTCACCAAGAGTTGAAAAAAACATCATATGTCCTGAATTTATTCAAAGTCTGGGAAGGTACTGCTTTATTCTATTTTTTCATTTTATTAAGTTGGTCTACGTGAATTTATTCCTCTCTTCTTATAATCTGCTTTTTATGACTCCAACGTTCTGTTTCTTGTCCAAATTTAAGAAACAGGTGAAGTACCTTTACATAGAGCTGTCATGCAACTGTGCGATAGAAATATAGAAATAAGAGTGAAAGTTGTTTTTTTTCCTTGATAGCTGTTGTAGAGCAATAGTATTACATTATCTGATGCTATTTGTTGTAATAAATAACAAATGACATTTTTTAGATGCATGACCACAAGAAGAGACAATCCAGATGGTACACTTTGGCGATTAGCTGTAGAGAGGTTCAACCAGATAGTTGATGATGTGAGCAACTTAGCTGTGAAGTCTGGGCGAGATTTGGTTATTAATAAGCCAGCAATGACACGAACCTGGAAGGAAGTTGCAGATGTTTATGAAATATTCCTTGTTGGTTATTGTGGACGACCTCTTCCATCCAATTCTCTATCTCTTATTGCACTCGACGCTGATGAAGCTCTCGAAATTACTGTCTTAAACATTCTTGGGGACAAAATTCTCAAGTCTGCACATGACACCCCTCCTGACGTAAGTTTCTCCACCTAAAATAGAAATTTGATATACGAGTTTGCTTTTAGTATTTTGTTATTTTATGAAATTCACTTGGTTTGGAAGGAAGAGCCTATGTCCTTAAAACTCTATAAATTTCATTTTTTTAAGTTCGAAATTTTTTTGTGCGGCCACTCTCCTGAATTTTGATTCTCTCTTACTGAGAATTGTAGAGGTATCTGCATTAGTGTCGCTTCTGCAAGAGATCCGCTCCCAAGTTATTTGTCTTTTTACTGTTTTCTTACTTTAAAACTGCAGATTCTGCATCGATTGGTTTCAACTTTGGACCGTTGTGCTTCACGCACATGTTCTTTGCCTGTTGAGACTGTGGAACTCATGCCTTCTCACTGTACAAGATTTTCCTTGAAATGTTTGCAAAAATTGTTTTCCTTAAGCAGGTAAATTATTACTGTCGTCATTAGAGTTTGAGGATGGAAAGTCTACAGCTTCCTTATTGTCTTTATTATTGTGAGATTGAGTTTCGAAGCCATCTATGCATGCAACTTTTTATTTTTTTGTGAAAGCAAATCCCTATTGAGAGCTTCTGATTCAATGAAATATTTTAATGGCGAAGCCTATCCTAAAAATGTCATTTATAAAGGTCTACTTTAGAAATAGCATGATAAAGGGTTCACACTTCATGTGGGGTATGAAACACCGACAATCATTTTAATGTTTCCTTGTAATTCATTATTCGTATGCACGATCGTTGTGTTGTCAGTTGCAATGATTTATCTGATGACTGGAGCTTGACAAGATCTGAAGTCAGTAAAATCTCAATAATGTTGCTCATTGCGAGGTGCCAATTTATCCTCAACAAATTCCTGATCGATGAGAATGACTTAGGTGTGCAGTTATGACTCTCTTATGGCCATTCTAAGAGCTAGCTTGTAGTTTATATAGCAATATTCTTGGTGCCCTTTTTAAGTACATAAATATTTCTGCAGGTGACCGCCCTTTGCCTACAACAAGGCTTGACGAAATCATTTATGTCCTTCAAGAACTGGCCGTTCTTAAAATTCATTCTAGTGTAGTCTCTGTTCTCCCCCTGCCCCCGCACCTTAAGAGTGGTCTTGGGGAAGAGAACCATGACAGGCGCCCACATTTACTGGTCTTATTTCCCTCTTTTTCTGAACTTGTGATCTCAAGGTAAAAGCATTAATTGTTCCATTCCGTTAAGTGTTACTTTCTCATCTGTGAGATTGCATTAAAGTCAACAGCGTGTATGATGTTGGATAGACGGAAGAGAGTAAAAAGCTAAAACAAAAATCAAGTAAAATTCATTTCATAAATACTTCATTCTGCCTCGAAGTTCTTGTTGAAGGTAAAACATTGTAGTCGTTGATGTAGTATCTGTTAATCTGTCTGGAAAATCTGTAATTTATATACATCTAGAGTAAAATTTAGAGGGCCACTAAACTAGTTCTTATAATGCGAAACCCATCATAGTTCATAAAGTTTGATTCACTTTTTCTTGGTTTTGCTGAACAGGGAAGCTAGGCTGAGGGAGCTGGTGCAAGTACTACTCAGACTCGTAACAAGAGAACTATCACTTGAAAAGGTTAGCTTAGCCTGTTGAAATGCAGTAGGAGTTCAGAATTTTGTTTTCATGAATGAGTGAGGAAATGTATGGTAACTATTATTGATTATTGCTCTTGATTACTGGAATAATGTATTGAATTTGTTTGTAATTTTCATGAAATAGTTATCAAAGTTGTGTTTTATGAGCTGATTTAGCCTTTTGATTTTCTAAAATTTTGTGACACAATTGAAATTATTGCAGCTCAATCTTTCCTATGCTTCAGGTAAACCCTTGTCTGAATTTTTGTAGATTTAATGTTGTGTTAGGAATATGCAGAGGTGTTTAACTTGTGAAAGAGGGTTCATCTTTTATGAACTGAGTTTAATACAATCGCTAATTGCAATATGACACATGTACTGCTTAGTTGAAAATATGTGCATATTTCTTTATACGTAGTTTTCGTTGATTTGTTTTCCCAATTGGAGAAAATTGATTGAAAATCTCAGGTTCTTACTCTTTGGATTAATTTAAAATTAACCTTTCTTTGAAGCATGTTAAGAAACTGTTCTTCTGGGAGAAGTAACTGAGAAGCTAAAACTTGGTGAGGAGCCCCCCAATCCCATTGTTAGACCCAATTTTAAAATTAACTGTGTTCCTTGAATAATCAGTTGCAACAAAAGAACAGGTTACTGTTTCGAGTTATTTATGAAATTTAAAATATTTGGTAAAAAAGAAGTCTAATTTTTATAGTGAAATTACATCAATCAAATAAAAATTCAAATTGTCTTAAATCAAATCAAGGAAAAAGTTAGAATCAAATAAGATTTACAAAAAAAAGTGCAAAATTAGAAAGTACAAGGGCAAAATAAAAAATTGAGTAGAGCATAATATAAAATAATTAGAATATGAAAATTATGATTTTCCATTTCTCAACTATGTAATTATTAACTGAGATCTTAAATAATGAAATAAGAATTGTTTAACTATTTGACGAATTCAATACATGACCTCTAGTTTTTATTTTTGTATTCTACTTTCTTAAAATATTTACTGACATGTGAAACGATGATTTGTGTAATTAATATAAAAAGTTAATTATTTATAATTTATTAAATTAATTACAACAATTATTATCCGTTAATTGTTGTCGCATATTACGCCTCACAGCAGAAACCAAAGCGACGACCCCAGGTTTGTCTTCTACCAATCTTCAACTTGCATTGTACACAATATGGCCAAATTCTGTTTTCTAACTTGTATTTGGAAAAAGTAAAGAATATTTTATGCTATGCATGAACTTATCAAATGATAAAGAGTGTTGTGTCGCATACTTATGGTCACGCCACTTGTTGATTAATAACATTATTTATATTAATATAATAATCAAAACATTGATCTATTGATGTTACCTTCCCACGAGCTCAATCGCTTTGACATTACCGAGCTGCAGCTAATTAAGCTCAGCCACTAGCTCAAACATGTGGCCTGAATGACAGCTCCATCTCTCTTCTCCGTGGGCTTTTCACCATTTGTAATCTGTCGCAAGTGGATGGGCCATGCAAAAAGTAGGACACATTGTAGCTTCATTTTTGCACGTTTTTTATATGGTGTAATGGGATTAGCCTTGCTCGACATAAGTTTCACGGTATAATCGACTTGGCTTTGCCATGATATGGTGATATTGGTTCATCCGAGAAGTAATATTTTGGGCATCAATAGTGTGAATCCTAGATATTTCAATGCATGGAATTATTTAGAAAAAAATTTGGATTAAGAATGTTGGCCTTTGGTTTTCAATCTCCAGCCCAATTTTAGTAATTTGTGGCTAGATCAGCTTATCCTCGTAACCAAACAGACACTTTCCCTTCTGATAGGGTAGTGACCTAAAACCCACAAAAGATGAAGAGTGCTCAGGTGAGATGTGTAGCCGAGAAATGAGATGAAAACAATAGAAATATGAAGATGGAAATGAGAGTTTAATGTCACAAAATGTAAAGGTGAAATGTGTGTGAATGAGGTGTGAATGAAACCATGGAAATAGTGGTGAAAATGCGTGAAGAAGGAAGTAGAAATGGAGAAGTGAAATAAACTCCTTAGAGGCCCCAAAGCCCTATCTTATGTTATGCTCTTGGGTTAATACTTTTCCATGGGAAAAACAATCACATTGGAGAAGATTTTCACATTCTTCAACCTTTAAACTCTCACTAGAAGAGGGGAAGAAGAAGATGTAAGAACTAAATCAAGCAACCCTTAAGCTTGTTTAGCAATAAAGGCTCCCTTCTACACGATTAGAAAACCGTGAACAACCACTAGGGTTTTACACTTTTACTCACTCTAAAGCTAGAGAGAAAAATGATTTTTGTATTAATTTGGCAAAAGATATCTACAAACACTAATAGCTTTGCTTAAATAGAAACCTAAGGTGGCTAGGGTTTTCTAATGACCGTTGATCAAATGGAAATAGACGCCTGAGATTATTTGTGCTTGTGCTTCATCCAATGGTGAAGCTTCCTTCCTTGCAAAAGTCATTAAGTGCTCTCCTTGTGCCACGTCATCAATTCTTGTGAGCACTACCTCTTGTCCTTGCTGCCAAGTCACAAATTCATTGCTCCTTTAAGCTAAATCCTCATTGGTGCAATTGATGGATCCTTGCATGCAATCTTCCTTCATGGTCTAGCATCATCCTATGAACTTAACCCAAATTAGTCACCATCATACATCTAATCCTAACCATTCAATCTAATCATAACCACTCAATCTAAATGATGCATGTGACTCAAATGACTAATTGTTTGCCAACACAAAAAAAAAAGGTTAATGTTTACCAAAAGAAAAACAAATAAATAGTTACACGGTGTTAAGGCCAGGAAAACAAATTCTCTTTGAGCCTTGAGTTGAATCCATCCGTGCATCCCAAGTCAAGGTGTGAAAAGGTTGATCCATGTCCATCAAACTTGGCTCTCATGTTGCATCTTCAACTGGATCAACACTTGCAAAAGAAACAAGATCATTAGTATGGAAATTGAGTAAAGTTTGGACCTTTGTTTGTGAACGGGTGATCGGCCTCCTTAGCATGTCATCTTCACTCAATATCCAGCTTTGCTTCTGTCTCAATGGACCGCGCTTCAGCTTGCTGTAGAGAACGAGTGGGGCAGAGTGACTCGCACCGCAAATCAGATCTACTGCGCTCCAACTTATTCTCCTGGTTCACCCCGTCTAAAGGTAAATTTTAGTAGCTCAAATTGAGTAATCGTGGCTTTGGTTTAGGCCAGCCTATTAGGTGTACTCTGATTGTACTATAGATTTATTTTTTCTCTGAAAGTCGTCAGATTTATTGTCATTGCATACTCCATTAGGATTGATTGTTAAGAATATGCCGAATTTTATTGGTTGGCTAATTTTCACTGCTGGAAGCTCAATTTATCATGAGTGCTAGGTGAATGAATTGGCTGACATCAACTCAGACGACACAGAGGAAGACAATACCTCAGACTGTTAACGTATCTACTAGTGTGGTTGTAATTTAGTTCAGTTAGTGCTTCTAGTTTAGCTGGTTTTTCAAATCATTACGTCTATTGATGGATATGTCAAGACTATCTGATATGAATGACAGAACACAGAACATCATTTTCTCTCCCTATCTCTCACTCTCTTTTCGCTTCCCTGCTCCTTCTCCGTTCCATCATCGAAATTGCTTGCCTAAGGCAGACTCAAACTCTATCTTTGTATCAGAGCGTAAGAAGGATGGTGTCCTCCAGCCATACATCTTCCTCCTCTCCCACAATAACTTCACAACCTTCACCTCTCCCTCCCCTTTCCTCTGGAACATACCTTGCACAAATTATCTGATATGGAAAGCGCAAATACTTAATATTGCATTCGCCAATGGTGTTGATCATCTCTTGGACGTCTCTGCCCCAGCCGCTCCGAGATTTCTAGACTCGGAATATCTTCAGCAAAATCTGGAGTTCAGCACCTAATGGCTGGATGTTCTCCTCTACGTCGGAAGATTTATTGCCCCAAATCGTATCGTTCACTACCGCCGGCGAAATATGGGATGCTCTGGCCCGTATTTTCGCATCTTCGTTGATGGCAAGACTCGCCGATTTACAGTTCCAGCTTCACTCAATGTCCAAAGATGGACTCTCTGCCGCCAGTTACATACAGAAGATGACGAATTTATGCAACACCTTAGCTGAAATCGGCGAACTTGTGTCTCCCAAGGATCGGCTGACTTATTTCCTTGGTGGTCTCGGGAGTAAATACAATGTGTTTGTGGCTTCCGTCACAAATCGGGCTGACCAATCATCTCTGGAAGAAGTCCTTAGCCTTCTCCAGAGCTTCGATTTTCGTTTGGAGAAGCAGAATGCAGCTCTCTCCCTCACGACGCCGAGTTCACTTCAGGCAAATGCCGCCGGATCTGCCCGCCCTGTTTGGGTTCCTCGCTCGCCCCCGGGTTTTCCTTTCATGTCGGCTCAACCAGTTGTCCCTCAATCTAGCGGACCGGGTTGGAGCTCGTCTAGGCTCAGTGGCCCATTTAAGGTCTGCTGTCAAATTTGCAGCTAAACGGGTCACTTCGCTTCAGCCTGTTATCACCGCCTGAATCTTTCATATCGCACAGCTCAGAAGCACAACAACCGCCCCATTCCAACCTTAACCGACCCACAACTCACCCTCCAGTTCCTTTTTCTTTATCTATTTCTTCTATTCTTTCTCTAACTCCCACTCCACCTCAAAATGTCTATCCTCCTATGCCTCATCTTGCCTCCTGATAAGTTTTGATTCAGTCAAAGTATTCCGAAGAGGTTGTAATCGGAGAAGAAAGAAGATGAAGAAATGACGGTTCTATTGAAATGATTTCATTCTACACTTACATAAAATCAGAGGAGTGTTTTGTACAAGTAAAGGTGTCAGCAACAGTTGACAAGAAACGTAAAGGTGTCAGCTACAGTTGACAAGAAACGTAACTAAAAGGAATTCAAAATTAAAAACTAAACCTGAGAAGTAGATACATTAACATCCCCCCTCAAGATCAAGGTCGTAGGTCGAAGATCTTGCTGATGAAGATCTCAAATTTGGACGGTGGAAGAGGTTTTGTTAAGGCATCGGCTAGTTGGTTTGCTGAAGGTGTAAAACGGACGAGTAACTGCTTCTTAAGCACCTTCTCGCGAACAAAATGAAAATCAATCTCGACATGTTTTGATTTTGAGTGGAGTACCGGATTGGAAGCGAGATACGTAGCACTCAAATTATCACAAAGAATGAGAGGTACCTCGGTGGAGATAACACCCAATTCTCTTAATAATGATTGAATCCATAGCACTTCGGCTGCAGTATTTGCTACACTACGATACTCTGATTCCGTGCTAGAGTGTGAAACTACTTTTTGTTTAGCCGAAGACCAGGAGATGAGGTTGGTGCCCAGAAAGATACAAAAACCACCTGTGCTCTTTCTATCATCCGGACAAGAAGCCCAATCCGCATCAGTGTAGCATGTCAAGTTGCAGTTTTGAGAGGGCGAAAAGGAGATGCCGAGAGAGGATGTACCTTTAAGGTATCGGAGAATCCGCTTGACGGCTTGCCAATGAGTATCTGAGGGCGCGTGCATAAATTGAGAGACTTTATTGACGGCAAAGGCAATGTCAGGTCTAGTCAAACAACAATACTGTAGGCCACCAACAATGCTTCGATAAAGATAACCATCACGGAGTAGGGTGCCCGATGTCTGGGATAAAAGAGGTCCGGCAACCATTGGAGTGGGAACTGGGATGCAAGCTTCCATATTTGCTCGTTGAAGTAATGCTGATATATAGTGAGATTGTGACAGAGTCATATCTGCAGGACTGTGGGTGACTGAGATCCCAAGAAAGTACGACAAAAGGCCAAGATCCCGAAGTTTAAAATGTGAGTGCAGATAAGCTACTAGTCTGTCCATATGAGCGATAGAGTTGCCTGTCAGAAGAATATCATCAACATAAACGAGCATGATCAAAATGAATGACTTCATACGCCACACAAATAAGGATGAATCGGATATTGATGCCGAGAAGCCCTTATTGGTGAGAGCATTGTGTAGCTTAGTATACCAAGCGCAAGGAGACTGTTTGAGACCGTAGAGAGATTTGTGAAGCAGACAGACGACAGTGGGATGTGACGGACTGATAAAACCAGGAGGCTGCTGCATAAAGACGGTCTCCATTAAATCCCCGTGTAAGAAGGCATTGCTTATGTCTAGCTGCCTGATGTTCCAGCCAAAGGAAACTGCTAAGGACAAAGTCGTACGGACAGAGGTGGGTTTTACAACCGGGCTAAGGGTCTCGTCGTAATCGATGCCTTCGGTTTGGTCGTACCCTTTTGCAACTAGACGAGCCTTATATCTGTTAATGGAACCATCAGAGTTTAGCTTAACCTTAAAAACCCATTTTGAGCCAATGAGTTTTGCGCCTTGAGGAAGAGAAACCAAAGTCCATGTGTTTGTCGCCTTTATTGCTGAAATCTCTTCTTGCATGGCGTTGAACCAATGGGGAGATTTTGATGCTTGGAGGAAGGTTTTTGGTTCCATTTGAGTGTCGGTAGAAAAGGCCTTTGGTCTGAAAATGCCATCCTTAGATCGAGTTCTCATAGGGTGGGCATTTGTGGGTATTGGAATGAGAGGAAGGGATTCAGAGGAAGAACTAGCATGAAGGTGGAAAAGACAAAGTTGATTTGGTGGAGTGGGGGAAACAGAATGGTTAGGTGTAAGGGATGGGGAAGAGGGAGTGTGGTTTGGTGGAAGGGGTGGAAGAGGAAGGCTGGGGATGGTTATGGAAAAAAGAGGGGATGAAGAGGTGGATTTTGGAAGATCGGAGAAGGGAAAAATGGACTCCATAAAAGTGACATGTCTGGAAGTGTAAATTTTGTTGGACTGGGGATCAAGGCATAAAAAACCTTTATGTTGGGAGCTAGGACCAAGATAGACACACGGAAGTGAGCGAGGTTGTAACTTATGAGAGTTGAATGGGCGAAGGAAGGGAAAACAGAGACAACCAAAAACACGTAAGGATGAATAGTCCGGAATAGAGTTAAACAGACATTCAAACGGCAATTTGTTGTGTAAGAGAGGTGTAGGGAAGAGATTGATCAAGTTGGTTGCTGTGGCAAATGAAAAGGGCCAGAAGTGTTGAGGAACGGAGGAATGAAACAATAAGGCAAGTCCAGTTTCGACGACATGACGATTTTTGTGTTCGACTCGACCATTTTGATTCGGTGTGTAAGGACAGGACATACGATGAATTATGCCCAGGGCCTTAAAGGAAGAGGAGAGAGATTTGAATTCGCCACCCCCATCAGATTGGACGATTTTAATATTGACGCCAAATTGAGTAAGAATGAGCTTGTGAAATGCACAAAAGTAGTGTGAACGTCACTCTTTAATTTTAAAGGAAACAACCACGTAAAACGAGTACAATCATCCACAACAAGGAGAAAATAACGAACACCAGTAGTTGAATTAACGGGTGAAGGACCCCAGACATCCATGTGTACAATATTAAAAGGAGAATCAGCATGCAAAACAGAGTTTTGAAATGGTAAACAATGAAATTTACTCATCGGACAAGAAATACAGACATGTGACAGAGATTGTTTTGGAGACAAAATATTATAGGACTGGAGTACACGCTGCAAAACAGGGGAGGAGGGATGCCCTAAACGGTTGTGCCAAAATGAGATATCTCTGGACTATGAAGGCAGAACAGCATGGAGAGCACGAACCGGTTGGATCGGTGGAAACTGGTAGAGCCCATCAACAAGGGAACCATGAATCAGAGGCTGATGGGATCTCCGATCCTTGACACAGAAGAAAGTAGGATGAAATTCAATGTAAGCAGAATTGTCTTTACACAGTTGCTGAACACTAATAAGATTGTGAGAGAGAAGAGGGGTGTGGCAAACAGTATGCAATTTCAAAGGCCAAGAGGGGGTAGGAATTATAACAGAACCAAGGTGAGAGATTGGGAGGAGAGTACCTTCTGCGGTAGCAACTTGAGAGGAACCCGTATAGGGTTGGGGATGATGAAGAGCGGAGGCGTGTGGAGTAAAATGGTGCGTCGCACCTGAGTCCAAAATCCAGGGGGCCAAGGAGTTGGTGACGATCGGTGTTGGCAGAATGCCGGCAGCGAATGGTGTCTGGTTCTCGACACCAATGAATGAAAGAGACAAGGTGAGGAGGGCTTGTGGGTGGGCTTCAGAGAGGTTGGCTAAATGGGAAGGGGGATAGTTTGGAAAAACGGACATGGAGTGGGTCGGGTTAGAGAGGGAATCGGGAATGGGCTGGGTTGGAGGGTATGAGAGATTAGGGTTGGGCGGGTTCGGGTTGGAAGGGAAAAGGGCTAGATTTGCTGCTGGGTGGTGAGGGCTGGGTTGGGTTGGGTTGAAGTGCTGGTGGGCTGGGGCTGGCGGCCTGTAAGACAGATTTAACCTCTGATAGCAGGCCGATGCATAATGGCCCAGCTTCTGGCAAATTTGGCATCGGGCCTTAAATTTGGCCGGCCTGGGAGCTCGCCAGACGGAATATCCGACTCCATTCGGATTTGACCCGAACGATGGTGGATGCATAGACGAAACCGGCGACGGAAAACGAGGGCTCCATCCCTGAGGAACAGGACGCAAGTTGGCAGCATGAGCCTGTATCTGACTCGCCGACGGGAGGAGAACAGGGGAGTTCCGTTTTTCTAAACGAAAGTCGAAGCTCTGCAAGAGGCTGTGAAGCTCGTCCAAAGAGGGTTCGTCTGATCTGTTCGTGATTGAAACAACAAAGGCATCGTAGTCACTGCCCAAACCGCCAAGAAAATATATCATCTGATCCCGTTAAGACACTGGCTCTCCAATTTCGGCCATGGTATTGCATAAGTTGGTAATTTTCTGGATATACGCCTGAGCTGAAAACCCATCTTTTGAAACGGAATGTAGTTGGCTTCGGAGGTCGGTGATTTTCGCCAGCGAGGAGGAGGCAAAGAGACGAGCGAGAGCTGCCCAGGCGTCGCTGGCCTTTGTGAGCGATACGATCTGGGGAAGCATATCTTCGGAGATGGATGAAAAAATCCAACTCAAAACCAGAGCATTGTATCTTTCCCAGATATTGAAATCAGGATTACTCTGAGATAAGGATGAGTCAACGAACTGAGGAGGTGGGGGAAGAGACCCATCCAGAAATTTATGGACGCCATTTGCAGTAGCGACGTGGAGAAGCTGAGCTTTCCCGATGATGTAGTTGGTGTGGTTCAATTTTATGGTTAACGATTGATTTACGGATGGAAAAGGAGGTAAAGAGAGGGAGGGAAAGGCTGAGGGGGAAGAAGAAATGGTGGAGCTTGTAGAGGCCATCTATTTTTCTCTGATACCACGATAAGTTTTGATTCAGTCAAAGTATTCCAAAGAGGTTGTAACCGGAGAAGAAAGAAGATGAAGAAATGACGGTTCTATTGAAATGATTTCATTCTACACTTACATACAATCAGAGGAGTGTTTTGTACAAGTAAAGGTGTCAGCAACAGTTGACAAGAAACGTAAAGGTGTCAGTTACAGTTGACAAGAAACGTAACTAAAAGGAATTCAAAATTAAAAACTAAACCAGAGAAGTAGATACATTAACACCTCCCTGTCCCTGAGTCAACCACTTGCTCACCCTATTTCCTCCCCACCTATTGTTAAAGTTCACCAAATCCCTCCACCTCTATCACCACCTCCCCATAATACTCACCCTATGACAACCCGTGCAAAAGATGGTATTTTTAAATCCATAGTCTTCTCTGTTGAATCCAATTTAGAACCAAAAACTTTTCTTCAAGCTTCTAAAAGCCCACACTAGTTAACTGCAATGTATGATGAAATCTCAGCGCTCAAAGAAACTAATACATGGACTTTAGTCCCTCTTTCTCTGGGAGAAAAAATATTGGTTGCAAATGGATTTTTAAAACAAAACACAACTCTGATGGTACCGTTAGTCATTACAAAGCTCGCTTTGTCGTCAAAGGGTATGACCAAACTGAAGACATAGATTATGACGAGACTTTTAGTCCAGTGGTCAAACCAGCTTCCATTCGTACAACTATTGATCTGGCAGTTTCTCGTGGTTGGAATATCAGACAGTTGGATGTTTCAAATGCTTTTCTCCATGGTGACTTAACAGAGAAAGTTTTTATGCAACAACCTACTGGTTTTATTAATTCAGCTCATTTGTTGTCGTTTGTCTATTACATAAAGTATTATATGGTCTTAAGTAATTTCCACGTGTCTAGTACACTAAGCTCTATACTGCTCTAATACAATGGGGTTTCTCGGCATCTAAATTTGACTCATCTCTATTCATTTGCCGCACAAACACCTCGCTTCTCATTATGCTCGTGTATGTAGATGATATTATCCTAACAGGCACATCTGACAGTCTTATTGATCAGCTTGTGACATACCTGCACTCAAAATTTAAAGTTCAGAATCTTGGATCGCTATCTTTCTTTCTTGGGAATTCGGTTACTCGAAATTTGGCAGGTATGCATTTTTCGCAATCCCGGTATATCAATGAACTACTCCACAGGGCAAATATGGAATCATGCAAACCAGTTCCTACTCTTATGGTGGCTGGCCCAATATTGTCACAAAAATCTGGAACACCTCTATCCGACGGCTATCTCTATCGTAGTATTGTTGCTGGTCTACAGTGCTGTTGTATGACTCGACCAAACATTGCCTTTGCTGTCAATAAAGTCTCTCAGTTTATGCATGCGCCTTTAGACATACATTAGCAAGTCGTCAAGTGCATCCTTCGATACCTGAAAGGTACTCAGTCATTAGGTATCTCATTCTCACCCTCCACAAGCTGTACCTTGACATGTTATACAGATGTCGACTGGGCATCTTGTCCAGACGATAGAAAAAGCACAGGTGGCTTTTGCATATTCCTTGGAAACAACTTAATTTCTTGGTCTTCGGCAAAGCAAAAAGTCGTTTCACGATTCAGCACTTAATCTGAATATCAGAGTGTAGCAAATGGCGCAGCGGAAGTTCTATAGCTACAATCTTTGCTTATGAAGCTGGGTATAGTACCTCCGGCCATACCTCTTATACTGTGTGACAATTTAAGTGCCACCTATTTGGCGTCAAATCCGGTTCTCCACTTAAAATTCAAACATGTGGAAATTGACTTTCATTCTGTTCGGGAGAAAGTACTTAACAAACTATTACTTGTCAAATTCACTCCATCTGAAAATCAATTAGCTGATGTCTTAACCTGCAAAATTTGGATTGTTTACGGACAAGATCTTCGGCTTTCGACCTTGGTCTTAAGGAGGGATGTTAACGTATCCACTAGTGTGATTGTAATTTAATTCAAATCATTACTTCTATTGATGGATATGTCAAAACTATCTGAAATAAATGACCGAATACATAACATCATTTTCTCTCACTATCTCTCACTCTCTTTTCGCTTCCCTGCTCCTTCTCTGTTCTGTCATCGGAATTGCTTGCGAAAAATGGATGGGTTAGAGACATTGCAGACTCAAACTCTATCTTAGACATGGCAGTGGATGAGCCAGAATCTCGGACAAATTCAAATCAAGTTCACATGCCAGTCGATGAGCCAAAGTCCAACCCGTCATCTATAGTAGAAGATGGGTGGGTTAGAGACATGAGGTTCATTCAATTGCTTTCGAGTTTCAAGTGAGTTCCACTTTCACTCCTATAATGTGTCATAATATTAAAAAATATATATTTATATTGGAAAATTACCATTAGTAGAAATGATTTTTGTTTTCACTTTCAAGTGTCTTTGATTGTTGCAACTCTGCTGATAGAGCTTGATGATTTTGCACTTCTGGATGAAGAATTCCATTCTGTAAGTGAGTCAAATGATGAAAAAAGTGAGCTTAGAACATAATCATCCTAGTGGAGATTCACCTCAATATTAGATGTCTCTACTTGGATTGTTGGCTGTTGTGTCATTCCAACATGTACATCGTCGATATTAGTACCAATAATATCTCCATCGTCCCTCCGATATCACTTCTACCATTATTAAAACCAGTGTCTCCACACTATCAATCTCAATAAGTTGTTTGTAGCTAACACTTCAGAGACAATGTAAACTCCTACATTTCTTTATCATCTAGACCTTCACCAGCAAAAAAAAGTGGCATTGCATCAAACGTTGCATCCTCGACATACACAACTGTCAACATGTGTTATGTCCTCCCACATGTTTTGTCCTCTTCAATGATATTCTATAGTAAACTTGTCGTTGCTAAAGTTTGTGCAGATAAAAATAAAAAGCATTTCCAAATATATAAAAACAACATAAAATTAAGGGAAAAAACCAATTATAGACATGTACTACGAGTTATTTTCAATTATAAACACAAACTATCAATTTTTACAATTCAAAACATGTACTTTGATTAATGTTCCAATTATAGACATTCCGGACGGACGGACTCACTCTCCGTCCGTCCGGACCTCATTTTCGCCAGACCGCGGACGGACGGTCTATATTACCGTCCGTCCGTTCGTGTCAAGCCAATTAAAAGATGCCACGTGCACGGACGGACGGAACATTTCCCCGTCCGTCCGGTAAAAGTATTGTAATTCTCGACCTACGGACGGACGTACATTAGTCCGTCCGTCCGTATGAATTCATATGTACTCTACGGACGGACGCACTTTAGTTCGTCCGTCCGTTTCCGTCGATTATAACAGATCGACGAGTTTTAGGTCGGACGAAAAACCGTTCGAAATACTCGATTTTTCCATCAACGTTCTTCAAATCTCTTGCCAAATCGTCGACTGCAAAACATACCAGGTATATTTTCGGTCCATCTCCTAATGATTTTTCTCGGTTTGTATGGTTAAATCGGTAGAAATCGGCCTGCCCTAGGTTTTAGTTACGATGATCCTCCGGACGGACGCAGTTTTAGTGCGTCCGTCCGTATGGATCATCCATAACAATCCGGACGGACGAACCAATAGTCCGTCCGTCCGGTTGATTCGCCTTGAAATTCCGGACGGACGCAGAAATGGTACGTCCGTCCGGACCAATGCTGTTTGTTGTGTTTTGTATTTGTTCGAAATTTGATTTTCATGTGGCTAATATTTGATGTTTCCTATTTTCATATCGTAAAGAATGGTAGACAAACGGACATACTTCAGAAAAGAGGGAGCTTCGACATCAAAACAAAGTTCGAAGTCGAAAGATGGACAGTCAAAGCGTCAAAAGACTGCTCCACCTTCTACAGAGCCCACTCCACGGGTTTCACATCCCCCGACCCCACAGTCCTCTGCAAGGGGTTCAGAGCAACGTCCCCCGACCCCGCAAGCAGCTTCAAGGGTCGCAGAGCAACGGCCGCAGGCCACACAGTCAGCTCAACGGGCGTCAGATGCACGTCCTCTGCCTCCACTCCCCCCTGCATCATCCTCACGACTTGGAGACCTGCAAAGTAGTCGTGATTTTCGCAGTGAACATTGCCGAGAGCAGTATTTCCTAGATATTCCACAGAGGAAGGTCTCGATGACCAAGATAATCGACTTTACAGGTAAATTTTCACTCAGTTATTATTTATTCATTCAATAAGTTGTTGATATGTCTTATTCATTTGTTATTTACAATTTTCAGGGTGGGAGTCCTTCGAGATTCGAGAAATGTTTGACAGAATCGGACTCCAAGGGCTATACTCTCTGCATGGAGATAGTTGCGAGAAGATAGTTCGCTTATTCTATGCGAACATAGCAGTTACTGCTAGGGAAGGAGTTATCTCCAGCTATATCATGGGCCAAGAATTTGAAGTTACGCCTAAGGTGGTGAATGATATTCTTGGCTTTCACGAAGAAGACGCTGAGAGGTACTACCACGCCCTGAAGACATTTCCTATCTTGGCAACAGATGAGGGTACAGCGTTCTGTAGACAGATTCACAGGAACGCTGATATTGAAGGCTTCGTGAAGCCAATAGCCAGAGAGCTCAATGTCAAGGCTCGCATCCTCCACAACCTCATCGCACACACTATCCTGCCACGCGTAGGACATAGAGAGCACGTCAGCTACATGTGTCTCTATGTCATGGAGAGATTGTACAGCGGCAGGAAGTTTGACCCCGGCTTCGTCATTCTGAGCCACATGCGGGAGATCTCACGGGCCCGCAACAAGAACCTCGCCTACACAGTTCTGATTATGAAGATTATCCAGCATTTTCAGATTCAGATTCCACGAGCGGCCCAGCTCCTTCCACAGAGACAGATTGATGCCTTCGGCAGGTCTCATCTTGTGAAGATGGGCCTAAGGGAGGTAAATGGAGTTTGGACTGAGCCTGATGATGTTCGACCCCCTCCTCTGTTGCAACCCCCTCGTCGAGGGGGACCACCCATAGATATAGCTGCTATCAGACAGGAGATTTGAGATACGGTGGCAGCTAGTGAACGGAGGATCATGAAATACCTCAAAGGTATCTCGGATTACCAAAGAGAGACGAGAAGGATCTTACAGACTTGGATTGATGCTCATTCTTTTGATCCTGTCCACCTTGGTGCCGACCTTGGTGCCGATGATGCCGATGACGAGGCATTGAAAGACTCACTGAGATTGTTAAGGCCCAAATCGCACTTGAGAATTGTTGAAAATGCGTGAGTTGCCCAAAACCTTGGCGGTGTTCTTCGGAGCCATTCATATGCATTTGTGTTGAGCTCGTTTACCCTTCGCATATGAATCTCAAAAATTTCTCTTCTTGTGGCCCTTGCTGCATTCCACAAGGCATCTCTATACATTACGCCCGGAAACCTGCCTTTGAAGTTTGCATACATATGCCTTAGACAAAAACGATGCTCGGCATCACAAAATATATCGTCCACGGCAGCCACTAACCCCTGAAGTTAAAAACAACAACATAATCAACACAACCGCAGAAAATAATATAAACAAAATGCTTCAAAGAAGATTAATACAAACAATGTATACCTTTTGTCGATCTGAGATTACTGTCCATCCTCTCCCTTGGCCAATGCCCAAGTCGCTGCGCAATAAGGTCAAAAACCATGTCCACGAGTCCGTGCATTCTGCCTCCACGTTGGCAATAGCAATGGGATATATGTCATTGTTGCCATCAATACCTACAGCAGTTAGTAGTTGGCCAGGGCAAGCTCCCTTTAGATGACATCCATCCAAGCATATTACAGGTCTTCCCATTTCCAACAGACCAGCTTTGCAAGCAGCTAGGCACATATACATTCTTTTGTATATCTGATACTCCTTTCTATTCCTAACGACCAAATCACCATCTATTATGACTGTGCTACCAGGATTTGATCTCAGAATTTCTGCTGCATAATGACGAAGTAGCTTGAGTTGTTCTTCGTTTCTCCCGTAATTAAGCTCTTTAGCATAGGCTCTTCCTCTTCTTGCAAGACTACGCTTAATGTGAATTCGACGCTCGACCCTGACGGTGGTGATAATATCACCGATCGGCCAATCTGGTTGACTTTTGAACCTATCCGCATAAGTGGTTGCCAACCACTTTACCGTTGCGTGTCGATTAGACTTTTCCCTTTTACATTTGTTGTGTGCATTATAATAAGCTTTGATTTGGAAGCTCGCTTCATTTTTCATAACCGAAGCATGCAAATGCCATTTACACCCTACTCCTTGGCATTTTGCTGTGAGCCTTTTCGTTGAACTGTTAACGATCTTTATATCAACTCCTTTTTTCATAGAATATTGACTTATTTCATCCTTAATTTCCTGTAAAGAGCCATACTTTCTGCTCACAACAAAATCACCTGAATTGGCCGCTCGTATTTGTCTACTTTGCACCTCTTCATCCTCTGAATTTAGCGGTTCTCGAAGCTCATCATCTAGAGTCTGCGATACTGAATGTACTTGTACTAGTCCAACCGCCTCCAAGTGATCAAATGAAGGCATTTCTTCGTATATTGGAGCTTGCACTTCCTCTTCAATATGTTCGTCTACTGGCATATCCTCAAAATATGGATCTTCCTCCTCCATATCATCGTACATCAGGGCCTCCTCCTCCATAGCATAATCAATAGAAACATCATCTAGATAATCATCGTCCGGGATATCATCGTACATCGGGGCCTCATCCTCCTTATCATAATCTATCGAAACATCATCTAGATATCGAAGTTCATCTTCGGAGTTTGAAAGGTCAATCGAATCATCTGAATAATCAGCCATTTACGAGGAGTATCTGCAAAAACGAATAGAAAATAAAGTTAAGTGTCATTCAAAACAAAAAAACAAAACTGCGAAAGAACGGACGGACGGAGCATCTTGCGTCCGTCCGCAGAAAATATTTACAAAACTACGGACGGACGGTATTCTTCCGTCCGTCCGCTTCGGAGAATTTTGCCAAACTGCGGACGGACGGTATTATTCCGTCCGTCCGTTTTCTTCCGAAGATCGGCCGGACGGACGCAGACAACAGCGTCCGTCCGTTCTTAAAGAAGATCGAGAAAACCGAACTTACCGCGGTTAGAATTGGTACTTTACCAAAACTACCGCGGTAGTTCTTATAGGGTTTTTACTGAAAACTACTACGGACGGACGGTATAATAGTCCGTCCGTCCGGCGTTTGTGGCAGGTTTTTCGTTAATTTGATCAACCCGCTTCACCGGACGGACGCTGAAAGTTTCCGTCCGGCCGGAAGACGTGGCAGCAGATGATTCGTTCATTTAAGCGGACGGACGGTAATATAGACCGTCCGTCCGCGGTCTGGCGAAAATGAGGTCCGGACGGACGGAGAGTGAGTCCGTCCGTCCGGAATGTCTATAATTGGAACATTATTCAAAGTACATGTTTTGAATTGTAAAAATTGATAGTTTGTGTTTATAATTGAAAATAACTCGTAGTACATGTCTATAATTGGTTTTTTCCCTAAAATTAATTATGTTCAAAAATGCGTCTCTTTTAATTGTTTCAATAGTTGTATCTTAGAACTTTATAATCAAAAATATGATTTTTTTTGTAAAGTTTGAGGCACCAGTGGGCAACGACGTAAAGAAAATTTGAACTAGGATTGGGTAGGGGCCGCGCGAACGCAGGCCCCCGGTGCAACAAATAATGACGTAGGCTCTGCCTCATTGGGCAGACCTTAGGCAGGCACCCCTCCTGAGTGCAATGGAGGTCACCGGCCTAGGCCATGAGTCTAAATGATCACCCATCGACCCCGTCCAGGTAAGTATGTTGCTCAATGCCACACCTTTCTAT